>CAWUFW010001372.1:0-1200000 GCA_963921515.1 Calotriton arnoldi
CCCCTGGCTAAGGGTGGTAGTAGTGGTAGGCATCTGGCACCCCCATGGCTAAGGGTGGTAGTAGTGGTAGGCATCCAGCCCCACAGGCTAAGGGTGGTAGTAGTGGTAGGCATCCAGCCCCCTGGCTAAGGGTGGTAGTAGTGGTAGGCATCCAGCCCCCTGGGTAAGGGTGGTAGTGGTGGTAGGCATCTGGCACCCCCATGGCTAAGGGTGGTAGTAGTGGTGGTCATCTGGCATCCCCCTGGCTAAGGGTGGTAGTAGTGGTAGGCATCCAGCCCCCCCTGGGTAAGGGTGGTAGTGGTGGTGGGAATGTGGCACCCCCTGGGTAATGGTGGTAGTAGTGGTGGGCATCTGGCACCCCCTGGCTAAGGGTGGTAGTAGTGGTAGGCATCTGGCACCCCCATGGCTAAGGGTGGTAGTAGTGGTAGGCACCCAGCCCCCCTGGCTAAGGGTGGTAGTTGTGGTAGGCATCCAGCCCCCCTGGCTAAGGGTGGTAGGCATCTGGTACCCCCATGGCTAAGGGTGGTAGTAGTGGTAGGCATCCAGCCCCCCCTGGGTAAGGGTGGTAGTGGTGGTGGGCATGTGGCACCCCCTGGGTAAGGGTGGTAGTAGTGGTGGGCATCTGGCACCCCCCTGGCTAAGGGTGGTAGTAGTGGTAGGCATCCAGCCCCCCTGGCTAAGGGTGGTAGTAGTGGTAGGCATCCAGCCCCCCCTGGGTAAGGGTGGTAGTGGTGGTAGGCATCTGGCACCCCCATGGCTAAGGGTGGTAGTAGTGGTAGGCATCCAGCCCCACAGGCTAAGGGTGGTAGTAGTGGTAGGCATCCTGCCCCCCCTGGGTAAGGGTGGTAGTAGTGGTGGGCATCTGGCACCCCCATGGCTAAGGGTGGTAGTAGTGGTGGGCATCTGGCACCCCCATGGCTAAGGGTGGTAGTAGTGGTAGGCATCCAGCCCCACAGGCTAAGGGTGGTAGTAGTGGTAGGCATCTGGCACCCCCATGGCTAAGGGTGGTAGTAGTGGTAGGCATCCAGCCCCACAGGCTAAGGGTGGTAGTAGTGGTAGGCATCCTGCCCCCCCTGGGTAAGGGTGGTAGTAGTGGTGGGCATCTGGCACCCCCATGGCTAAGGGTGGTAGTAGTGGTAGGCATCCAGCCCCCTGGCTAAGGGTGGTAGTTGTGGTAGGCATCCAGCCCCCTGGCTAAGGGTGGTAGTAGTGGTAGGCATCTGGTACCCCCATGGCTAAGGGTGGTAGTAGTGGTAGGCATCCAGCCCCCCCTGGGTAAGGGTGGTAGTGGTGGTGGGCATGTGGCACCCCCTGGGTAAGGGTGGTAGTAGTGGTGGGCATCTGGCACCCCCTGGCTAAGGGTGGTAGTAGTGGTAGGCATCCAGCCCCCTGGCTAAGGGTGGTAGTAGTGGTAGGCATCCAGCCCCCTGGGTAAGGGTGGTAGTAGTGGTGGGCATCTGGCACCCCCATGGCTAAGGGTGGTAGTAGTGGTTGGCATCCAGCCCCCCCCTGGGTAGGGGTGGTAGTGGTGGTGCGCATCCAGGCCCCTGTGTGCATATGTGGCATTGGTGATGGGCATCCCGCCCCTATGGTGCTGCTGTTGCTGGTGTGAGTAAATTCTGCATCCCTCTGTGTGTGTGTGATGTGTCGTGTACGTGTTGTATGTTTTTGTGGTTGGTGTCTGACTTACCTTCTGCGCCGTACGCGTCCGTGCCTGTTCCGGTAGTAAATGTAGAATATTGGTAGGATCGGAACGAAGGGATTCATGGTTGGTTCGTCTCATTCGTCTTTCTCGTTGCTTCGCGTCGTCCTCGTCGCTGGCGTGTTCGCCTCGTAGCCGTGGATCGTGTTGTGGCGCGAATCGGAGCTTATGTGCGCCTCTCCCGGAAGCTTTGACGTGCCGGACGTAGCGACGGGTTCGTCGCGTACGGAACGCGCATCGTACTTGTCCGGCCGGACGGGCCTGCATTTTCCCTTCCGTGCGACTTGATTCGGCGTTTCCGGATTCGCCTCGGTCGGAGAACAGGACCTGGATTGGGTGAGTACGACTCGGCCGGATTCTATGCTGTTGTGCGCATCGTACTTACTCGTTCGGAATAATGTACAGATCGGTCGGGAAACAGGCATTCGCATGGCTTTTTTCCCGACCGAATGGTATTGGGTGCGCCTCCGACCGAGATCGGAATCGGCCCCATAGCGTGGTAATGACATTCGTTGCAATTTCATACATCCGTTGCACACTGGTGCCCACAAAACAACCCTACAGCAGTAGTGATAATGAAGACACACTAGAGCCACGTAATAACCTCAGGTGTTTAGGCACAGTAGAGAACCTGAGCACACTCCAGCGCCTTGTCACTCGAGGACATGGGGGCAGGAGGCCAGATTTGTCTTGGGTGACGGGTGAGGATGGGGTTGGACCTCCAGAGGGACATACGGAAGTTCTTCATAAAAAGGGTAAAAACTGCATAGATCCACCGTACAACAGGTTGTGATCGTGGCGATATCAGAGACAAACATTCAAAACGCGCTCTGGCAGATACAAGAGGAGCAGCAAAGAGATAGCTGGAAAATTAAATTTCACTGGTTTGCAGCAAGTAATGTAATGTAAATCAATTTGTGGAGCGCAACAAATTCAAAACCATGTCCTGGTGCTAAGTCAAGTTTAGAGAAGAGCGGGGAAGCATCTAAGAGAGCTCAGGGAAGAGCCAGGTCTTCAAGGCGTTGCGAAAAGGAAGGGGATAATCCTGAAGTCTCACGTGGACAGGCAGTGAGCATTTTTGGCGCCAGATGGGAGAAAGCTCTACCCCCACACTTAGTGCGTCGATATCTAGGTACTGCGAAGAGCCAACAGCCTGCTGACCAGAGAGAGCCGGAAGTGAGCGCTCTTTTCTTTAAGGTAGCTTGGGCCAGTGCCAAGGATGGCTCGAAAGGTACAGATTGAGGCACGCTCAGGGCACAAGTCGGGGGTACACGCAGGTACACGGCGTCCACCCACTATTTTCAGAGGGTGGATGCCTTCCACCCTGCCAAGAAGTTGGGCCCCACAGAAGTATGTCGAAAGTCTCCTGGTGTAATTTTCTGACACCGGGACACGTTCAGCAGCGCCTGTACGTTGTCTGCTTTCCATTCCCACCAGCAACATGCAGGCAGTGAGGGGGCTTTTTTTTCCACTTCCAGCTGGGCCGAAGATAAAGGCCCAAGTTAAGGGGCCATCAGGCCTCCATTTGTTTGAATTTGCTGACTGGAGGCGGCCTGGAACCTCACACTTAAAAGTAAATGCAGCGGAGGGGAAACAAAGGCACACAGCTTGTTATCTCTTCACAGGTACTTAAGAGAGGCCTGCTTTTGAATTTGTTCAGTCGCTGTATATAAGTGCATGTGCTGTAAGAGTGTCAGAGGTGTTGGTCTGTCCCAGTATTTACACAAATAACAATTTCAATAGCACTGTTTTATTTCTTTCCTAGCGCTACGCATCCCAATGCAGGGTGTCAGAGCTCTTTACGAAACATACACATTATACATTGATAATAAATCGTGTGAGTGTGTAAATCAATGTACAAGATGAGTGACATGAGACAGGGTTACAAGGTGTAGGAGTTACATGTCCATATCTCACTTTGCTATATTAGAAGGATTACAATTTATGAACTACAGGTAACAAAAGGATCTCTTTGTTAAAAGCAGTAACTCACTTACCTCTCTACATCTAATAAATATCTGTCATCTGCATGCTACATGATGTGCTTAGCAGGAGACACATTAACCTTCTATACTACTTTGATTCAAATCTGGAACTTCACAAAACACAGATCTCTCCCACAAATGCGTTAACCTCCGGAGTTATCTCACCATTACTACTATTCCCTGAGATTTACTGGGCACCTGTGCAGCAGATGCCTTAACCCAATCCAATATTTTAAAATGCAGACTTTGCAACCAATTAAGCAGAACAGATCTGCCATGCTTCTTCTTGTTCCCAATATCTTTGTGGCAGCGTTTAAACAAGCATTTGCAATGCAAAAGGTCTCGATTTACGAGAGTTCAAGCTTTTGGCATTGTAAATGACAATGCCTTTTATTTATGTGTTTTTTTAAGAACAGATAAATAAAAGGCATTGTCATTTACAATGCCAATAGCTTGAACTCTCGCAAATGCGAGACTTATTGCATTGCAAATGCATTAGGAGAGAGCTGTCCTGCCTTTTCCTGCTGGCAAGAGCAGGCAGGACAAAGCTCTTTGCCTACTGAGCAACAACACACGTAACAGGGGGTGTCCTCATGGGAGGTTACAAAATGGGAAAAGGTGGTACTAAGGAGGGACTACCAAGCCTATTGACTGATGAAAAGCCACAGTTTACAATGGACAATGACACAAGCCAATGAAAAAACTGGGCAGAGAGTGGGCGGAGCTTCATGACCATACCTTAATACAGCATGCCTTGCAGAACAGCGCATGCGCTGCGCAGGCTCGACCTAAAAAAATAAATGTATTAATTGAGGCCCAGATTTTGCGTCAGGATTGCGCTACTTTTTTGGCATAACCCCAACGCAAAATCTAATTTGTTAAATCTCATAATGCACTTAAGCACTTAAATGTACTCATGATATACCTGATAAACATATGTGTGAGGTCTTAATATCTGATGTCACTTCTTGTTATGTCACTTCCTGTGATGTCACGTGTAATGTCACACGTCGTGACATCATGCGCTGTGATGGCACGCATCATGCTTTCACTTTCATACTGCCTAACTTGGGTAGTCCCCCCGCTTCTTTTTTTAGAACTTGTGCCCTGGGCGGGCTGGAGGAGCATGGCACAGTAGGTGCCCTGCAGGGAAGAAGTATTTAAGTACTTAAACCTAAGGAGCCTTCACAGAACCGGATAGCACTGTTTCTACACTTGGCCCTGAGATCTTGACGTGGTAGAAGCCCTTCAAGAAATGAATCAACTTATCTGGAAATCAATATTTTAATTTGCCTTTTTTTTTTACACTGGTCTGTTTATTGTACAATATTAAACTGCACTAAGGTGGAGGAGAAGACGTGCTCACATGTTCCCATATTCTAAAATGTTGCCCCAATTCCGCTGTACTCCATACAGCGAACTGGCGCCATAGCATAACCAAAATATATGCGTGTGCATATTATGTTTGTGAAATGCTGCGTACACACAATTAAATAGGTTTTCGTTCGAGCATTCTCGGTGGATGTGACATTGAAGTCTGCTCTGGCGGTAACCATGGTGATAGCATCTTGAAAAAGAGAGTTGGGGAGGCACACACAATATCATTTCTTCAAATGAGCAGTCAGGTTCCCGAATGTTCCTTTTCTGCCAGCCGCGCTCGGCTCACCTTACCGCAGAGGTGAGACAATACATTTGCAGGACAACCTGCTCCCTCCTGCGGTGCTTAAAATTAGAAACGAGGTGTATTTTTGTCTCAGCCCGCAGGGAATGGGGAAAAAGCAAGAGGTGTTTCAGGCAGCAAAACGGACGGAATTTAGAGGAGGTACTAGGAGAGCACGATAGCGAGTGCATGGAAACACCGGCTTCTCTGAGCTCCCCCAGGTGTTTTGCATGGAAAGTTTTCATAAATAAACAGGTTACATACAGATGGTCTGTTCAGCGCCTGTAGTATCAACATCTCCCTTTCTCAGGCAGCACCCCCAGTACCTCTCAGTGGAAATAACTATTCAAAACAGAGCATGACACTGAGGCAGAAATTGGGGTTGACTGAAGGGGTAACACAGTATGACTGTGAAGCCAGGGGGGAGACCGAGGCCACTCAGTGACTTCTTCCCGCGTTCAACCAGGGGTGTCCAAAGTGTGCCCAGGAGGGCTGCATCCGAGCGGCTTTTCAGAATAAGCATCGCCTAAGTAAATGCTTTTCTTTTGATTCACTATTAAATGTGTCTTATGTGGGTAACTTGACCATGTGGCATGGATGTACGTTGGGCAGCCTCGCTTTAAACATTTAAATGAAGCAATAAAAACTGGTTAAAAAGGTACTTAAAGCCACTACCAAAGCACCACACACAGGTGTCAAATCTACAGACAGCTCTAGTTGTCTGTTGATAGACCTATTGTTGCCAAAACTTAACACATACTTAATGTAATGCACCTGGAGTCTTTTAGGTCAGCTTATTGCTCGTGATTGGATTGCTTTGATGTCTATCTCAGTGGTCTACATTCGATTTATAAACTTTCTTTCCTATTCTTGTGTTTGTCCCGCCCAGGAACATTTAATTTGGTAACAGGTATAGCGTGGGCAGCAGTTTTGCAAGCGTCCTTCACACACAGAATAGGCAGGATATGAGCAGCAGCAATGAATGCCTCCTTCTACACACAATAAACAAGCAAAGACACCGACATTCCAATCCCCAGACTTAGGCAGCAGCACAGCACACCTCCTTTTTTAGGACAGGTAGGCACGCACACACACAAACAAGCTTCCCCTACACACAGATAAGATACCATATGACCGGCAGTGCTACAAAACACATAGGGCAGCAAGACAGTTCAGTGGATCAATGTACCAGCTGTGGGGATCTGAGTGTAACTTAAAGGTCGCATGTTCAGATCTTGGTAGCTCTACTCCACATCTCATCTTTCCACAGTGGATAACATGAGTACTACTACTATTAGTAGAGTAATAATCAATACATTTTAATGAAAGGATTACAGTCAAGACAATTGTGTGTCCTGTGGTGTACCTATTCTTATTATTGTAAACAGGTGCTGCATGGGCCTCAGAGGTGCTATCTCACTTCACAAAAAGAACTGGTTAAAATCAATCAATTAATCATACCAATCATAATGTCTTATAAAGCGTGACATGTCACCACAGGGGGTCTCCAGGCGCTTGGGTTCTGTAAGTCTCGGTCAGGTGGCTGTGGTGGTCGAAGAGCCAGGTCTTCAGCTTCTTCCTGAAGTCCTCCAGTGAAGGGGAGGTGCGTATATGGAGGGGAGGCCGTTCCATGACTTGGCGGTGAGATAGGAGAAGGAACAACCTCCGCATTGCCTACGATGGATGCAAGGGATGTGGGCCAGGGTGAGGGTGGAGGAGCGGAGCTCCCTGGACGGCTGGTGGAACGTCAGGCGGTTGTTGGTGTAGGCGGGTCCAGATTTGTGGAGGGCTTTGTAGGCACGAGAGAGGAGTTTGAAGAGGCTTCTTTCCCAGACAGGGAGCCAGTGGAGGGCTCTCAGGTGAGGGGAAGTGCTGGGTCTTCTGGGGAGGTCGAGGATGAGTCTAGCTGCTGAATTCTAAATGGTCTGGAAGACGCTCAGGGGCTGTTTGGTGTTTCTGACGTAGAGTGCGTTGCCGTACTCGAGTCGGCTGGAGACGAGGGCCTGGGTGACTGTCTTCCTGGTTGAGACGGGGATCCATCTGAAGAGCTAGCGGAGGGTGTGGAAGCAGGCAGCGGAGACGGCCTTGATCTACTGCTTCATGGTCAGTTGGCTGTCCAGGACAATTCCGAGGTTGCGTAAACAGTTTATCAAGTTTCACTAACACACAGAATAGGTACAGCACAAGTTGCACACCAACACACTCCGTTCACATGGATCAGATACAACACAGCAGTGTGGATTTCCTTACATAGAATAGGTACAGCACATACAGTAGCAGAAAAAGTATAGCACAGACTGCAACATTGCAAGTTTCTCCTCATGCAGCCATAAACTCATTTTATATTTGTCTTAATTTGCATCACTGCAACAACTTTCATGAATCATATTCCCCACAAATAGAAAATCTGTGAACATAGACCCCTTAAAACTGCATAACCCCTTTGCAGAAACTCTCTGTACTTGAGACACAGGCCCGTTGGCTCAATGGGAGGGTGGAGTTTGGGCATACCATGTTTTAAAAAAATATTTTTGAAAATGTATTAAATCTGGAAATTTAGAAAAATGGCTAGTACTACCAACACTACAGCAGACAACTAAGAGGCAAAGAAACAATAGAGCTCCAAGAAAAGAAGCTAAAACATGCTTCTCTAGAATGCCAAATGAATTACAGGCAAATAATATTTGCTCCTTTTTAAAATGTGCCATAAGTAAAAGGAAATCATTGATGTTTTAATGGGATGGTTCATTTTAAATGGGTCATAATATCTAAATCTTTTATGGACCCACTGTGACTGTTGCTTATTTATGAAATGATGTTGGGCCGACCATGTGGTTTTTATCTCTTTAAATTTTTTTTTATAATCATTGACAATGCAGTTTGGGACATGTGAGATTTTGTCATTTGATTTCTGCACCTTATTTGCCACTACCTCATATGGAAGAAGGAAGGATACTTGCACTTTATTGGCTTCTACCCCATATGGAAATAGGAAGGACTTATTGAGGACTGAATCAACCTTGATAGTTATGATTATGGCACTCTATGGCACTGTTTGCTGTCTGTTTTTAACAGTAATGTGTACATGCTGATGTTTTTGAAATTTTAATAAAATGTCTTGTTGTGTGTATACTTGCGATGGGACTTTATGTGCTTTTATGGCTACTTTTGTAACCAAAATAAAGTGAATTTGATTTTTGTTTTTATTACAGGCACGAGAATAGCATCCCATAATATAGTGTGAGTCAGTGAGGGCCACACAAAAGCAAGAAAATGCAGCTTTCTGTGAAGAATGCTAAACCCAAATAAAAAAAATGTAAGACATACAAATTGATTTAATAAAGAGTGATATGGGCTCATAAGCTGGGCTATTAGTCTTATCATGAAAACCATATTGAGTAGGTTATCAGATCTACTATTAAACATCAAATAACATTTTAATCAATGTGCTGTCTATATTAGGGCCCTCATTTAGAGGTGAGTGGTTATGGGACAACTGCTAAAAAGTGGCAGCTCTCTCTCACATCTCCTGTCTCTTTTAGAGGACCGAGGTTGGTGTTCTCAGCTGCAGAGACACAGCTTTAATCTATAAAACTCATTCAGGAGCATCCTCTGATGCTATGTCAGCTGGATGTTTTCCTGTCGGGTCTGCCATGCTTGTCCCACACTGAAAAAATGCGAAAAAGTTCCCTCCACCCTGGAAGACCACACCCAGTGCATCAGGGACACTATGTTTTTTAATCCGAAAACAAAGCCACGCTTTGAGTGTGGCAGGAGGTGGTTAGGTGAAAAAACACAACTGACCCGATGGGAAACACTGAACTTGGAGGGCCGACCACCAAACACCCACACAGGAGGAAACACTGAGGGGCCGATTCCGATCTCGGTCGGAGGCGCACCCAATACCATTCGGTCGGGAAAAAAGCCATGCGAATGCCTGTTTCCCGACCGATCCGTACATCATACCGAACGAGTAAGTACGATGCGCACAACAGCATAGAATCCGGCCGAGTCATACTCACCCAATCCAGGTCCTGTTCTCCGACCGAAGCAAATCCGGAAACGCCGAATCGAGTCGCACGGAAGGGAAAATGCAGGCCCGTCCGGCCGGACAAGTACGATGCGCGTTCCGTACGCGCCGAACCCGTCGCTACGTCCGGCACGTCAAAGCTTCCGGGAGAGGCGCACATAAGCTCCGATTCGCGCCACATCACGATCCCACGGCTACGAGGCGAACACGCCAGCGACGAGGACGACGCGAAGCAACGAGAAAGACGAACGAGACGAACCAACCATGAATCCCTTCGTTTCGATCCTACCAATATTCTACATTTACTACCGGAACAGGCACGGACGCGTACGGCGCAGAAGGTAAGTCAGACACCAACCACAAAAACATACAACACGTACACGACACATCACACACACACAGAGGGATGCAGAATTTACTTACACCAGCCACAGCAGCACCATAGGGGCGGGATGCCCATCACCAATGCCACATATGCACACAGGGGCCTGGATGCGCACCACCACTACCACCCCTACCCAGGGGGGGGCTGGATGCCAACCACTACTACCACCCTTAGCCATGGGGGTGCCAGATGCCCACCACTACTACCACCCTTACCCAGGGGGCTGGATGCCTACCACTACTACCACCCTTAGCCAGGGGGCTGGATGCCTACCACTACTACCACCCTTAGCCATGGGGGTGCCAGATGCCTATCACTACTACCACCCTTAGCCAGGGGGGGCTGGATGCCTACCACTACTACCACCCTTAGCCATGGGGGTGCCAGATGCCTACCACTACTACCACCCTTAGCCATGGGGGTGCCAGATGCCTACCACTACTACCACCCTTACCCAGGGGGGCTGGATGCCTACCACTACTACCACCCTTACCCAGGGGGGAGTGGATGCCTACCACTACTACCACCCTTACCCAGGGGTGCCAGATGCCTACCACTACTACCACCCTTAGCCATGGGGGTGCCAGATGCCTACCACTACTACCACCCTTAGCCAGGGGACTGGATGCCTACCACAACTACCACCCTTACCCAGGGGGCTGGATGCCTACCACCACTACCACCCTTACCCAGGGGGGCTGGATGCCTACCACCACTACCACCCTTAGCCAGGGGGCTGGATGCCTACCACTACTACCACCCTTAGCCATGGGGGTGCCAGATGCCTACCACTACAACCACCCTTAGCCATGGGGGTGCCAGATGCCTACCACTACTACCACCCTTAGCCAGGGGGTGCCAGATGCCCACCACTACTACCACCCTTACCCAGGGGGTGCCACATGCCCACCACCACTACCACCCTTAGCCAGGGGGCTGGATGCCTACCACAACTACCACCCTTAGCCAGGGGGCTGGATGCCTACCACTACTACCACCCTTAGCCATGGGGGTGCCAGATGCCTACCACTACTACCACCCTTAGCCAGGGGGCTGGATGCCTACCACTACTACCACCCTTAGCCATGGGGGTGCCAGATGCCTACCACTACTACCACCCTTAGCCATGGGGGTGCCAGATGCCTACCACTACTACCACCCTTACCCAGGGGGGTGCCAGATGTCCACCACCACTACCACCCTTACCCAGGGGGGCTGGATGCCTACCACTACTACCACCCTTAGCCAGGGGGCTGGATGCCTACCACTACTACCACCCTTAGCCAGGGGGCTGGATGCCTACCACTACTACCACCCTTAGCCATGGGGGTGCCAGATGCCTACCACTACTACCACCCTTAGCCATGGGGGTGTCAGATGCCTACCACTACTACCACCCTTAGCCAGGGGGTGCCAGATGCCTACCACTACTACCACCTCTACCCATGGGGGGCTGGATGCGTGTCACTACTACCACCTCTACCCATGGGGGCTGGATGCCTACCACCAACACCACCCCCACTCATAGGATGGACAATGCATGACACAACCAGCACACCACAACCTAGGGAATGCAAGAAAAAGACATCCCCCAACACCATGACAAGCGTGTGTAGACTGTGTCAAATGCCTACAACACTGAACATGACTTTGAACATACAATGTGACACCCTATCACATGTGCCACACATATATGTGTGTGGCCCCCACAATGCAAGCAGGCCATGACCATTGTGGCAATGGGGTCCAAAACCCCATTATCACAGTGACCAAAATGTAAGTGTGGGGTCCATAGCTGAAGCACATTTTGCACATTGTGGCAATGGGGTCTAAGCCCCCATCATCACAGTGACCAAAAGGTAAGTGTGGGGTCCATAGCTGAAGCACATTTTGCACATTGTGGCAATGGGGTCTAAGCCCCCATCATCACAGTGACCAAAAGGTAAGTGTGGGGTCCATAGCTGAAGCACATTTTGAACATTGTGGCAATGGGGTCCAAACCCCCATCATCACAGTGACCAAAATGTAAGTGTGGGGTCCATAGCTGAAGCACATTTTGAACATTGTGGCAATGGGGTCCAAACCCCCATCATCACAGTGACCAAAAGGTAGGTGTGGGGTCCATAGCTGAAGCACATTTTGAACATTGTGGCAATGGGGTCTAAACCCCCATCATCACAGTGACCAAAAGGTAAGTGTGGGGTCCATAGCTGAAGCACATTTTGAACATTGTGGCAATGGGGTCCAAACCCCCATCATCACAGTGACCAAAAGGTAAGTGTGGGGGCCCATAGCTGAAGCACATTCAGAACATTGTGGCAATGGGGTCTAAACCCCCATCATCACAGTCACCAAAAGGTAAGTGTGGGGCCCATAGCTGAAGCACATTTTGAACATTGTGGCAATGGGGTCCAAACCTCCATCATCACTGTGACCAAAATGCAAGTGTTGACAAAGAAAAAGCTGCAACTGCCAAACTGCATGGATGATTCCTGGTCACAGAACATAAAACACATCAGTGGCAAAGTAGTGCATGTGTCCCATTGCAACATAGATTGGGGGAGGCAAATACTGCAGTGCAAATAAGACATACCTTTGGCCATGTGCAGACAAACAACACCCATGGGGGCTGACACTGTCAACATTCATCAATGACACAATGACAGAAGTGACCATCAGAATGCAGACCCACATATTTGCACCAATGGGCACACAAATGCAGATACCCTGTGGAGACTGTAGATGTGAGGTGAACAGATACCATACCATGGCAGCAATGGGACACACAAACCATGATCATTGTGCTGACCGATGACCTAGGAGTCCCAGGGACAGCAGGGGAAACCCACCAAACAACATACAGCCAATGGCACACCTAAGATATGACAATGCAGTGGTGCAGATGCACAAACACAAACAGGCAGACCCACACTGCACATCAAACACAACAGGTGAAGGGGGGGTGCCAGTGTCCCCAGGCAACCACACAACACATGAGGAGGCCTGAATACCAATTACACAGATGTGCATACAGTGCCACACAAAGGTAACTCATGGATCCAAATCCCCTATGTGGGCAATCAGGCATTGTCAGATGAGAGGGAGCACAAATCACACATGTCACACAAGCATGTAGGAACAGCAACTGACACAGCAAGACACAGACACACCACAGCACTACCCCGAGGGCCCCCACAATGTGGTGACCCTGGGCTGCATTACAATCCCACTGTGATGACAAAGCTAAATGTCGTACACACTGTGAACCACAGTCATGTGTCCTGAGCAACAAACTACCATCACACCTACACAAGCACAAATCAATCAGCACGGCCAGTAAGCCAAGGCCAACATGGAGGCAGGGGTGTAGCCGGGCAACAACTCTCATCTGCACACACTCAACACCACACACCTCGACCTCCAACAATGTGCAGCAGTGAAGCACACATGCACTGGTGACATTGCACATGCACCCATGACAATCCCAGGGTGGTGGGTGGGAACCAAGGTGCAGAAACACATCACACATGGCCACTCAACAAGACTCCTGAATGTCTGACACACTGCACACTACGCTGTACATGGACATGACGGCAATACCACAGCAACCAATGGGATCCCAGCCACAGTCACACACCAATGAAGAAGCCAAGGTCACCCACAAAGAACACACATAGACAACTACCAACATTGCAGCCCGGACCCTGAGGAGTGCCAGCAGTCACACACACAATGTGTCACAATAACTGAAAGATAACACAAACTGGAAATCACATGACAGGTGTAAACAACAAGTGCCAAGGGGAATCCTGACTGTGACCCATCTTCGTCTGCACACAAACTCAGCCCTGACAGCAAACACACCTATGGGTGACACCCTGATGACCAGTAATGTGCCATGCACCCACATCACAGAGAACCCAGGGAGAAGACTTTGGGGGAACATAGGTCAAATCAGCAAGCATCACAAAAAGGTACAACACTAGGGATCCCAGCATGCACAGCAAAACGGAAGTGAACACACATACATGCTCATACAACACACAGCTTGGGCGCAGGCAATGTCACAGGAGTACACACTGCCATGAGGGGACTCCACTCCTGTGTGAGGAAAGCTGTGCCATATGTTGCCTCAGTAGGGCCCCATCATGTCAGCTGAGCACTTGGTCACACAATCAACAATTAGCACCAAATGAAGGCTCCCGTCACATCAGCCTGGTCATGGGAGTGCCAACGAAATCATCAGCACAGATCCAACACACTTGTATAGCAATGTTGCACTGACAACACAGATGAGTCCTTCCCCATTGATGCCCAAACCTGCATGTCCAGTGGAGATGGCCACACGGTCAGGGAAGTAGACGAATTGAACAATGGCAGGCACAACAGATGTGCAGGGGTGGAAGCCACAGATGTGAAATTGCTAATGTAAGTAGGAAATCCCATTGCCAAATATTGAACACATATGCTGCTAAGGATGACATGGATACACCACAGGATAGGACACATTCCCCCTGGACCACATGTGTTTCTGCACAGTAACACTTCATTATCATGAGACCAAATATCACCATCACTGCAGCAAGGGCATGGTTAGCATCATCAACAACATGTACATCAGAAGCAAAAGCACTAGAGAACAGAAAGTTGCTTTATTCAGCATATGTGTGTCCAAAAACTCAGAGAACAGTAATGCTCCAACAAAGGCCAATGGCCAGTCCATCAAGTAAGTCAATACAGGGTGACAGTGGCAGATGTCACCCTACGCATGCCTGCACTGCACAAAACCAGGGACAATCCACTAGGAGGGGCAACCGGGGGGCAGGCCAGGCACCGCAGGGACAGGATCAGGGCTCACCAGGAGGAGGCAGGGAAGGGGTGGTGGGTGCTGGAGAGCCACTGACAACTGCAGTGGAGGTGTCTGACATGGTGTGTGCCGGCACAACTGGGGGGCATGACTAAGATGTTGTGGGTGCCGGCACGACTGCAGTGGACCATGCAGATGGAGTGGACAGGTCCGCCACTGCAGTGCCCAAGTCAGACAGGGTGGTAGTGGACTCCACTGCAGTGCCTACCTCCAGGGGAGGAGAATGGGGAACAGGCAAGGTGGGCTGGACAGAGGGGAGGACACCCTCACCACATCAGTGGCACAGACAAGCGCAGCGGGGGGTGGTGCCGGGAGAGCAAGTGGCAGGGGGAGAAGGCCGGATCCTCTTGGGGATGATATATCTGTGGGGGGGGGAACCTGGGGCAGGGTGTGGTGGGGCACCTGTGGAGTGGGGGCCTGAGGGATGGAGGAAGGAGACCTGGTGCCCTGAGCTGCAGGGCGGCGGCGGGGTCTTGCTCTTACGACTCCGGGGGACTTGCGGGTGGGGGCCTCTGTCTGTCTGCGCCTGGGGGAGGGTGTCCGGGGGCGAGGGCACTCTGCTCCATGTGGGTGGGCTTCCTCTTCCCCCTGGATGCTGGAGCAGCTGGATCGTAGGGGATGAGGCCGAGGTCACAGAGGAAGAGCCGCTGTGACTTTGGGGTTGCAGGTGAGGCAAGGGAGGGTGCTTTGGAGGGAGAGGCAACTGAGGACTGCGCAGTGCTTGTGGATGCGTGTGTGTGTTCCAGGGCCCCATCCCCTGTGAGTCTGGTTTCAGTCCCCTGACTGTGCGTGCGTGTGCATTTTGTTTGTGGCGTGTGTGTCTGTGTGCTGGACGTGTGTGTGCTGGTTTGTGCCTGTGCCGGTGTGTGTGTGCTTGGGACGGGTAAGGTGCTGGGGAGTGTGGATGGAGCAGAGGCAGGAGGGGTGAGGGACTGTCTGAGGAGGGACACTGCTGCTGTCAGGGAGGAGTCCATGGACCTATTGCCCCTCTGTAGGTCAGACATGCCCGATGAGATGCCCTCCATGAACGACACCAGCTGAGTCAACAGAGCGGTGTGCGCATGGAGGACACTCAGCATGGCTGTCTGCCCTACATGGAGCTGGCGAAGGAGGTACACAGACTCCTCACTCAGGGCAGCAGGGGACACAGGGGCAGGGGGTGCGGTGCCTGGCCCGAAGGAGACACGCTCCCGAACATGGGAGCCTCCACGGACCTGGGGAATGGGAGCCGATGGGAGGGCGGTGGTGGTGCTGGTGGTGGCGGGGACAGCAACACTAGCTGGGGTGTGGTGGCTGCTGACACCCGCCTCCATAAGGGAGTCATCCCCCGAGCCGCTGTGGTCCTCAGCTGAGGTGGATGCTGCTGAGGACTCCTCGGTGTGGCTCCCCTCGCCCTCCGTGCCACTGGGTCCCTCCGACCACTCCTCGGCTGCTGACCCAGTCTGGCTCTCCGGCTCCTCCTGGTCCGTGGAGCTGTCCCCTTCCGTGGCCGTGGATGCATCTGCAATCAATGGGGAAACAGACAGACATCAGTCACCTGCACCAAACGCACACACCACTGTGAGCACAGCACATTACAGAGCAAGCCCTGGCATCAATAGTTGAACATTGCTAAAAGTGCCCTAACTGAACAGGAGAAGCCAATTGTCAGTCTGATGCCAACCATGGCACTCACATCCCACATGGCCTTGCACCCATCTGTCTGGTGTCTGTTGGATAGCAACACCCCAGTGTGGACACATGCACCACCTACACAGTAGTTGGACAGTGCAGAGGACACGGTGTAGCATGTGGACATGCACACATCACAACTCTTGCCACTGAGTCAGTACAGGTTTCCGGATGAAAGGGATGCCCAGAGTCAAATAGGAAATGCTTGTGATGCATACCAGCGACAGACACCATGATGCACCCATGTCCTGATAGCCATCGCCACAATGGTGTGCATGTAGCACATGTCACTCCCCTGCAGGATCACCAATAAGTAGACACATGCCATGGCGGAGGCATGACTGCTAAGTCATACATCACTGTCTCAGTGATGTATGACTTGGCAGCCAGACAACAACACTCTGCACTGTGTCACAATAGTAGGTCATGGGGAATGCAAGTCCTGGAGCTGCACAAGTGCACATGTACATCCCCCACACAACACATCATCTTAACCCTCATCTGTCCAGGTCATACCGATTGGACATATGGGAGACCTGTGACACTACCCTCTGAACCTGAGCCCCTCACAATCTGCTGTGAATGGGAAACAGCTGCCTGAACTTCACATTCGCATACCCCAGTCTGCACGGGCAGCTGATCAAACACCTATGTGACACACAAGTATCGTCTCCTATGGTCACATCTCCAGTGGCATGCTGAGCCCCTACCGAGAAACACCCCAGCAGTCCTGGCAACAAATCCACAGCACACTGACACAGAGGCAGACACCTGAGGGGTCAAATCACTGCGCACAACGTGTCAGCTGATACACGGGAGTGGGAGTACAGGTGTATTGGATGGGCTGGAGTAGGCATGACTGTCCTGCCCCACATGAATGAGGGATGAGCCCTGGACAGTGGATAGCTGGCTATGTATGTGTGACACACGTAATCTGCACACTCCTGGGGCCCAAACATTGTTCCCACCCGCTGCATGGGTGTGTGCCAGATACCCCAGGCACATGTGGTGGCTCAGCAAGTGGACCGCATATCAAAGCAACACGCAGATTACATGTCCAAACACAGGCATTGTGTGAACAATGGACCCACCCATGATGCCCACAACAGAGTTAGGGAAACAGATGCTGTCCCCCACCTTGAGTGAAGCAAACTGCAAGGACACAGTCCCAAGTGACACAATTCCCTGAATGTAAGGGCCACACCTGCGTATCAGATGAGGAGTGGGCAGTGCACAATAGAGGGACATGGCTCCTGGACAACATGACTGCTGTACTGTGGCAGTTTAACCAGGCCAGAGGAGGGCACATAGCATGTAATACAGAGTTCACAGTGCAGTCTTTGACTCACCCCCTCCTTGCTACTGTCTGGCCTTCAGCTGCCCATCCAGGTCTGGAAACTACACCACCGCCAGGATCTGGAGCATGTGGGGGGTCAGGGTCCATGTTCCGCCCCTCCTGCGAGGAGGCGACAGCTTCAGCTGGACCCGTGCAATCCTCCGGGTCCAGCCCCGAAGGTCCTGCCACCTCTTCTGGCAGTTGCGGATCCGGCGCTTGTAGACCCCCACGGACCGGACAGCCCAGACGATGTCCTTCCAGATCTCCTGCTTCCGATGGGCATTAACCTGTGAGGATGACAAAGTGAAAAGGCCATTACTACACATGCAACATATCCGTGCATGACACAGTTGTATATACATGTCTCAATCACAGGGGCACATGATGTACACAGGCAGTGCAACGCTGCCCATGGACAGTTTGCCAGAAGTCACTACATGGTATCATTGCATGGGAAGTAAAACCTTGTTCAAATGCACTGTCACTGCACCATACCTGTCCAGTGCATGTCACTACACACTATGGGGGGTGACAACTACTCAGTGAGCCTGCTAGCCAGTGGCGTGCAGACTTTCAGCCTTGCTAGTCAGACAAAATGCACATTCAGAAAGGCAGTGCACAGAACACTCACCTGCTCCCCTGGTGTCCCATACAGCTTGCTGTACTGTGGAAGTAGGCTGTCCAGCAGGGCCTGGTTCTCCTCAAGGCTGAAGGCTGGGGCTCTCTCCACAGTACGTGCCATTGCAGGGTCCAGAGGGGGCAGAGACAGCAGCAGTGCAGTGGCAGATGTCGTCCTGGAGCATGTAATGCAGGCAAGTGAGCTCTCAGGGGAACAGCCAGCAATATATATGTGCTGCAGAGGCAGATACTGTCCCATGTGTCCAAAGTGATAGGTCCAAGTCATTAGCATCTTCTGAATCTGGCCAATCCATGGAATAGCAGCACCAATACACGCCCACAGCATCCTTCAAATCTTCAACTCCATGACATACATGATTTTGCAACATTGTTGTGGGTGACCAACTGAATTTCCAGCAACCGACTCGTTCGAATTTCGAAAACGGGTCCGTTGCCAGGCTAGGCCATTGACAATGGGTGCGCACCGATCGGTCCATTGCGGTTCAACGCGTACAGGGGTACAACGCGTACCCGCACACATTGAATGCAATGGGCCGGCCGGGTGCACCGATCGGTCCATTGCGGTTCAACGCGTACAGGGGTACAACGCGTACCCGCACACATCGAATGCAATGCGCCGGCCGGGTGCACCGATCGGTCCATTGCGGTTCAACGCGTACAGGGGTACAACGCGTACCCGCACACATTGAATGCAATGGGCCGGCCGGGTGCACCGATCGGTCCATTGCGGTTCAACGCGTACAGGGGTACAACGCGTACCCGCGCACATTGAATGCAATGGGCCGGCCGGGTGCACCGATCGGTCCATTGCGGTTCAACGCGTACAGGGGTACAACGCGTACCCGCGCACATTGAATGCAATGGGCCGGCCGGGTGCACCGATCGGTCCATTGCTGTTCAACGCATCCCTGTACAAGTGACTGGCATATGTCACCATGCCTGTCTCAGATGAACATATGCCAGCCACAAATAGCTCCCAGGGAGTGAGGGGCACACCTACAACACCACAGCCTGTCCAAACTGTATCATAAGGCATGTAAGGCTGCATTTCCTATTGTGTGTATGTTGGTGTACATGTTGTCCTGTGGGTGTCACCTGGGGGCAGCCACCCCCAGGTTGTGCACGTGTTCATGGGGACAGGATCCTGGGTGTTACGTGTACATGACCACTGTGATGTGCAACTGTTCATATCTGAGCATGTGCCATGGTCACATTTCACGGTGGTGTATGTGTATGTCATGTCACATACCCCGTGAGTCCCATGTGGGACGGTATGTTTGAGCCAGGGTGACCCAGTGGCACAATAGTGATGGTCCTCCACAGTCTGTGTGCATGTAGTGTTTACAATGTCTCTGATTTCATGTGCACAATGGGAGACAGTCTCCACATCCACGTTGTGTGTGCATGGACTTTGATGTTGTGCGTGTGTGTGTCACAGACGTCCATGTCTGTCCTGCAGAGGCAAGTGGAACCACTACCTGTGGGGGTCATGGTTGTTTTGCTGTGGTGTATACATGATACTCCATGTAATGCCAGTGTCCATGTGGCAATACAGGGTCCCTGGGAATGTACCTGTCGTTGAGCTGTGATGCCTGGGGCACATCTGTCCTCACATGTCACTGTGGGGGGTGATTGTGACATGGCAGCAGGAGATGGGAACTGTGACACGGCCTCTTGATATCCAATGGGCCAACCTGGGACTTATTGATGCCACTTGTTGAACCGTGATGACAGATGTTGGCCATGTATGTACCATACATGTCCTTACGGTACTGCACACTTCATGTAGTTGTGCCTCATAATGATGTATGATGTGATATTGAGTGTGTTCAATGCCGCATATGTGGGGTGACTGACAATCTTGCTTTCTTCTCCTCTGCACTGCAGGGCTCCTGCTGTCCATAGACCATTCCCAGACCTGGCAACGATGGTGGAACGGGACAGCATCCGACGGTACCGCTTCACCAGGCAGCTGATTGAGGATTTGGCAGTGCAGTTGGCCCCACATTTGCAGCCTGGCCGGCCGTATCCTACAGCGCTGACCCCCAAGGTGAAGGTGATGGCAGCCCTACACTTCTTTGCCACCGGTACCTTTCAACATACTGTGGCGACTGCTGGTGGGATGTCACAGACCATGTTCAGCCGTGTGCTCCGCGATGTTTTGGAGGCAATGTTGCTATACCTGAACCGGTACATCTATTTCCCTAGACTGCAACGACTCACTGACGTGAAGAGTGACTTCTATGCCCTGGGGAGGATGCCGCATGTCATTGGCTCCATTGATGGGACACATGTGGCTTTGGTACCACCACAGGCACATGAACAGGCCTACCGTAACCGCAAACACTTCCACTCGGTCAATGCACTGGTGGTGTGTCTTGCAGATATGACCATCTCACATGTGTGTGCCCGTTTCCCTGGTTCAGCACACGATGCCTTTGTGATGAGGAGTAGTCGCATCCCCAGGATGATGGCACAGATGCAGAACCAGCGTGCCTGGCTTGTCAGTGTGTACTGACTTTGTGCCATTGTGTGTGATCTGATCTGTAGTATTCCGCCCACTTTTCCAAGTCAGCTAATGTGCACTTGTCTGTCCGTAGGTGACTCAGGATACCCCAACATGCCGTGGTTGCTGACACCCCTCAGGAACCCTGTGACACCAGCCCAGATGCGCTACAATGAGGCACATGGTCGGACCAGGAGAGTGATTGAGCGGACATTTGGTCTCCTGAAGAGCCGCTTCCGCTGCCTCGACAAGACAGGAGGGTCCCTCCCATATGCCCCAGCGAAGGTGTGCAAGATTATCATCGTCTGCTGCATGCTCCACAACCTGGCAGTGCGGAAGGAGTTGCCTCTCATCCAGGATGACAATGACCAACATCCGCCACCTGTGGAGGATCCTGGCCTGGACCACGATGCCAGTGATGATGATGATGATGGTGATGTCCGCACACAGCTCATCACCAACTTCTTTAGCTGAATGTGAGTATCCTGAGGTGTCATGTCAATGATGTGAGTTGGCATGATATGTGTAGGTGGTGCTCTGGTGCTGTTGAAGTGTGTCCATGGGCTACTTGACTGGATGTGTGTAGCGATGTGTGCTTACAGGTGGTCTATACTCCCCAACAGTGTTGACATGCTAACTTGGTTCTGGGTGGGTATCTTGTAACATGTATTGTGCATGAGTTTTGCTGTTCTGTCCTGTTCTCCATTGCTTTTGACTGTGTGTCATTTCTGTCCTTCACAGGGTACTTTCAGATTCGTTTGGTCAACTGTGTCCACCGACGACGTGATTGTACTTCCAGGGTGGTAGCTGTTGTGTCCCTACAGGTGATGTGCGCCACACCCATGGACTTCCTTCCTTCTACAGTTGTTGACTGTGTGCCCGCTGCCAGGTGGGATTACCTTGCATCTGTAGTGGTTACGACATGTTGCAACTGTGTAATAAACCTATGCTTCACTTTGTGATGTGCGTTGTCTGTGGTCACACATTTGACTGCCATTTGCTTACTGCACCTGTGGGCTACTTGTCTACAACTGGGAATAGGTGTGGTGTCTGTGCATTGCACCGTCTTTCCTGGCAACATCAGTGTAGGCAATGAGTCAGATGGCCTAGGTGTGTATGTGTTGTGTAGCCCTGGTGGTGTGTCTCCCTCATATGTGTCACGTTGCCATTACTCACATGCCTGTGTTGTACTTGCTGTTGCAGTTCGCATACACAGTGTAATTTTGCAGTTCATCATCCCCATGACAGCACCCACGTTGGAATCACAACAGAGGCAAGTATGGTGTATTAGTGTGTTTATTGTGATACATTTGTGTGAATAGTGCATAGGATGGTTAGTGCTGTACATTTATATTGCAATCAGAAGTTCCTAGATGAATTGAAAGTCCTGGTAGACAAAATCCCCAGTATCGGGGACACAGTTGTCTGAGACATTGGTCCAACTTGTACTCCCCATGTCATGTGTGGGAGTTGTGTTGCCGTCAACAGGGTGAACAGTTTGCGCACAAAGGTGAACATCCAGAACAGGTTCAGGCTTCCTGGGGGTTGCACTTGGCCATCGGCCTCTCACTTGCCCCTCCTCGGACGACCCCTCTTCTTTGGGGGGGGGCCCCTCAAGTACAGGCTGCTGCGGTGCAGGGGACTCTCCGCCAGAGTCATCCTCCCTCCCTGTGGCAGTTGCAGTTGTTTCAGCACCAGATGTTGTTGGCACACAGGGAGGTGTAGACTGGTTGCTGGTCATCTGGCGGAGGCATTGTAATATGTCCCTATGCACCGCCGTCATCTCTTGCAGTGTGTCCCACTTGGACTCCACGAGGGACATGTGTGAGTCCAAGCGGGCATGATGGGCAGCCTGCTGCTGTTTAATGTCCCTGAGGAGCCCCACTACCTGGCTGAGATCTCCGGTGCTGGACTGGTACGCATCGGCTATGCGTGCCAGTTGTGGGTCATCATGCACACCAGACACCTCTGCAAGCAGCGACCTCTGTCTCCCACCCCTCCCACCACCCCTGCCGACATGTGCAGTGCGTGCAGTGGCACGCACAGATGACCCTGGTCCCCCTTGGGGGTTGGTGGTGGTGGTGGTGTCCATGGCCCCACGTTGGTCCAGGGTCCCTGTGCTGGTGGTGCTCCATGTTCTGTCCATGTCGGCAGGGATGGTATTTGTGGTGACAGTCGTTGGAGGGGTGGGTGCAGGGGGTGCAGCTGGTGGTCCTGCTGGTGCTGCAGCTGGTGGTCCTGCTGGTGCTGCATGTTGACTTGCACCGGAGGTGCCAGGTTGGTCTTCTTCATCCGAGGAGGGCAGAGGCTGTTCGACACCAGTGAGCTCCGTATCCTCTTGAGCCTGGGACTGGGACTCCTCAGCGTCTGCTGCTGTGTCCCCATCATCACCTGTTTTTGGGAGACACACACAATGTATGTTATGTTTCTGCAGGCATCAATGGTTGACACACCTGACAGTTGTGACTGTGCCTCGGGGTGCGGGCCTGTACTTTGTATTGTCCTAAGTTGTCACAGTCAGGGGTTGATATTGGTGTAGCACATTGTCCTGCATTATTTGGGCATTTCTATGTATTTGTTGGGGTGTGAACATGGTCTGCATTGGTTGTATTTGGTTGACAGCCGGCCCTCCTTCCCACCCAGCCAGTCAGTTATCCCACCATGGACTGTGCTTGCATTGCAGGGAGTGAAAGTTGTCTTTCAAGATGTCAGTCAGTGGTGTCCTACTGTTGGTTGTTGCACAGTTGCCAGCGGGGCCTTGTGCTCCCCACAGCAGTTGCCAGTGTCAGCCATCTTGTCAGTTGTTTTCCACTCCCTGTGATGTGAGCATGGTTCAGGGTGGTGTTGATGGGACAGTTGTGGGGGTGAGCTATGTCTGTGACTATGACTCCCATCATGCTATTTCCTCCACCCCACTTCCCAGCATTCCCATACTTACTTGCTTTTGTGGGGAGTTCAGTGTGTGTGGGTGTGAGAGCAATGGCAAGATGGCTGACAGTGGTGTCCTGCTGTTGGTTGGTGTGCAGTTCCCAGCATGCCCTTGTGCTCCCCATAACACAGCACCAGTGTCAGACATCTTTGATGGGCCTTTCCACTCTCTGTGGGATGTGCATGCGTGAGTGTGAGCTTGCTGGGCCATGTGGGTGGGGGATGTTGAGCTGTGACTACGACTCCCATCATGCTATTGCCTCCACCCCCTTCCGAGCATGCCCATGCTTCCTTCCTTTTGACTCTGCTTCCCTGTGGGGTGGGCTGCCTGTGCTGACAGGATGGCTGGGAGTGTTGTCCTGGCAGTTGTTTGGCTAACAGTCCCAAGAGTGTCCCTGTGCTTCACACAACATAACCCAGGGTGGTGGTTCTTTGTGGGATCTTGAGTTAGGATGTGAGGCATTGCATTCTCCCAGGTGGGTTATGTGGAGTTTGTGTTGAGGGTGTGTGTGAGGGGAGGTGCTTGTGACTATGGTCAGTGCTGCAAGTCCTCCTTCCCACCCAGCCAGATATCCCACCATGGAACGTGCTTGCATTGCAGGGAGTGGAAGTTGTCTTTCAGGATGTCAGTCAGTGGTGTCCTGCTGTTGGTTGTTGCACAGTTGCCAGCAGGGCCTTGTGCTCCCCACAGCAGTACCGAGTGTCAGCCATCTTGTGAGTCCTTTTCCACTCCCTGTGATGTGCGCATGGTTCATGGTGGTGTTGATGGGACAGTTGTGGGGGTGAGCAATATCTGTGACTACGACTCCCATGATGCTATTGGCTACACTGACTTGCCCAGCATACACAGAATTCCTTTCTTTCAGTGGTCTTCACTGTGTGTTGGTGTTGTAGTGGTGGCTACATGTCTGGATGTGTTTGTTAGTTATATTTGTGCCACTGCCTAGCTGTAGTTGTAGTTGTGTTTGTACATGTGATGACTGGGTTAAATGTAACTTTGAGATGGCATGTGTTGTGTTTGTTTATCTGACTGACATACACATTTTGGGATGATTCTGTTCTGGTTGCTGTGTAATTGCTAAGAGTGCATGGTTTGACTCTCCCCTTGACAGTGATGTGTGTGTGTATTGTGGCAGAATATTGTGTACATTTGTTGTGTACTCACCAGGCTCTGGGATGTTTTCTAGTCCATAGACGCTCACTGGCGGAAGGATGGCCCGCACCTTCTCCTCTCAGGGCCTGAGGTATACTGGCTTGGCAGGAGGGCCACTGCCGGTGTGTTGGCTCAGGAGGTAGTCCTTCTTCAGCAGCTCCCGTACCCTCCTGTGCACGTCATACCACCTGTTCTGGATGTCAGTCTTTGTGCGCAGACATGGTGATTGTGCGTTCACCCTGTTGATGATCCTCTCCCACATCTTTGTTTTCTGGGAGATGGGTGTCTGTTGGACCAGTGTGCCAAACAGCTGTGGCTCTACCCTGAGGATCTCGTCTACCAGGATTCCAATTCACAATCTAGGAACTTGTGATTCTTCTTTGGGGGCATGGTGATGGGTGGTGATGGTGAGTGATGTGTGTGTTGGTGTGCAGGTGAAGGTGTGTGAGTGTGTGTTTTGCTGGGTGTATGTGAGGTAGCTATTTGTTGGTGTGCTGATGGTGTGTGGCTTGTGTGAGGGATGAGCTGTGGGTGTGTGGTTGCTGTCTGTTGAGTGCTGGCAGGTGAATAGCATTTGCAAAGGATCATGGTTGGGATTTGTGTCCTTTATATGGGTGGAGTTGTGGGTGTGTCTTTGTTCTCTGTCCCCACCCCCCAGTATTTATTGGCTTTGTAATTGCTTGTTTGGCCTTTTTTTGTGTATTTTCCCTTAGCACTTTCTGTGCATGTTGGAAACGTTCTTGTGACCGAGTCGGACCCTGCAGTTGTCTCGTACGGTCTTCTCCGTTTCGTTCACGCTGTGTTTGTGCTATTTTCTATGCTGCGTACGCGTCGGTCGCGGTGTTTTGTGTTACTTCGGCTCGCTGTTTTGTATGCGTGTCAGTCGTACGGCTTGTTCTCCGTACGACTCGGTCGTGGTTTTCGCACCTTGCATCGTACTTTGCGGTTTGGAGTTCGCGGGTACGTTTCGGTCGGATTTGTTCCGGGTGCGTGTCGGTCGGTTCGATTCGCGTGTTTTTCCGGCCGGATTGCTGTTTTCCGTGCGGCTCGGTCGTTCGGCTTGGGTTCCGTACGTGTCGGTCGGATTTTGCACGCTTTGCATCGTACTTGGCGGGTCGGGCGCCACAGGTACGTGTCGGTCGGAATTAATTCCGGCTCCGAGTCGGTCGGTGCTTTTTCCGGCCCGAATCGGAATCGACCCCTGAATATTTTACCAAAAGAAGGCAGCACTGCTTACCTATAGCGAGACTCACTAAATACCCAGGTTATTGTGTGAATAACAATAATGAATAATTAGGCCCAGCTGACAATTTAAAAAAGAAAGCGAATAACATGCACTGTTTGCTATATGACATACAAGGAAGTCAGAGATTTACGTTTGTCCAAAGTTCACAACAGTTTAAAAACTACTAATTATGTGGCATGGGTTACACTCACCTATCTCAAATGTCGAGAACGTTACTAGACTGCACTTTATAGGACAAATGGGCGCCGAAACAGAGACCATTTGAATAATATAATAAGTGCATCATAAATCTGCAGGTAATGTAAAAAATGATAAAAGAATATAATACAAGAATCTGCATATAAAGTCACGGGCCTTGATGTCAAACTCACCCACAGTAAATGCCTGTTCCATCTTACATGGATATATTAAGAATAAGGCAAGCCAACAAGGAGCTAAAACTTCAGCATATGAGTCAGAGTCCCTATATTTGATTAAAGCCAGAATGTCACACAGAAAGCAATGGAATTCGGAGTTACCGAAAGTACATAAGAAGCACTTAGGGGCTCATTAGGATGGCGGGCGGACCTGAGTCCGCCCGCCATCCCCACGGTGTTGGGACCGGCCACCAGACATGCGGCGGTCCCGCACCGCGAATTAGGATGCGACCGCCACCATGGCGGTCGCATTCTGCAATTTAACATTGCGGCGGGTGCTGCTGACAGCAGCACCGCCGCGATGTTAAAATCGCATGCCTGGCATTTCACTGCACCACATGGCAGGCACCACACGGTGCCTGCCACTTGGTGCAGCGAAATGTAGCGGGGGTACCATAGGTACCCCCCAAGTGCACCCCACCTCCCCCAGACACAAGGGGGACCCGCAACGGTCCCCTGGACGCAATCCCCGCCAGCCTTTCCATGGTGGCATTGCCGCCATGGAAAGGCCTTCCATACTCAACATCCTAATATGCCGGACGGTGCCTGCTAGGCACCGCCACCATATTACTGCCCCTGCTCCGCCCGGCAGGCAATCGTGACGATTGCCACCGGCGGAAAAACGGCGGACGGACTTTCCGTCCGCCGCGATACCCACCGCCATCATAATGTGGCGGGGGGTAAATCTCATGACGATGGCGGAACGATCGCCACCGCCGGCCCGGCGGTGGCGATCGTTCCGTCATTGTAATGGGCCCCTAAATTTGGAAAAGAGGTGAGAATGAACTTCACGTTCATTGAGGCTGCAGCACTGAAGGCCCTTCCACAACAATATGTAATGAGGAACAACCACAAACTGAGTTTCATACTATCTTTCCTCAATACAAATGTAAGGAAGAATGTTTGAGCTGATGGAAAGTCTGGTTTGTAGTTCAAACAGAAGTGATAGAGAAATGTAATTACAAAAGGAAGCTGTTTGAGAGAGTATAATTTTTAAAGATAAAAAGTATTATGTCCAAAATACTGAAATTTAATGTTTTTTGCAATTAAAAATAATGTATTTCAAGAGTGTTTGTCGCTGAGGAGGAAATAAACAATGTAGCCCATAAACTGCATTGCCCCTAGAATGTGCCTAGATATCATTAGGAAAAATAGCAAGTCACAAATTTTGCATCCTTTGATACCTTAAAGGTAGAACTAGAATCAGCCTCTTAATATAAATGCTTGCCAGGAGAAAGACAAATAACAGATTATTGTTCTTTTGATACTCCTCCACATTAAAAATAAAATTGTTAAAGAATCAAAGTGTTAAATAATGGATTCATTTAGTCCATTAGTGTCAGTTTTCAGTTTGAAAATTCATCTGATTCCTTTAAATGCTAGTAAATTTTCACTATTGGTGCACCTGATGCTCGGGTGTACCTGCTCAATCACACTCCAAGAAGAGTTGTTCTCTGTGTGTTGAGATAGCACAGTGTGATATACTTATGGTACGTTTGGTCTTTTACACAATGTGCTTTAAGGATGCTGACACATACTGTTGCAACCTGGTAAAGTCGTCTTGTGAATGGAGACCAATTTGCAAGGACAAGTGATAGTATACATAATGTTAGAAGGAACACAAATTGTGTGTGATGTCAAATGCAGTTTAATTTCCCCGTATTCAAAGTTGTCATAAAATTGGGATCTCTATGAGACCCTTGTCCGCCCGGAGTACTTCTGAAAGCTATTGTGGTTGTTAATCCTGTCCTATTAATCATTTACTCAATACCTCTCTCACTTTGGCAACAGTTTCTGAGTCTTGGAAGTTGACAGTTGTCAAACCTTTAATGAAAAAGCAATCTGCAGATCCATTCATTCTTTCCAATTTCAGACCTGTCTCCCTGCTCGCATCTTTTTCTAAAACACTAGAAAAGCAAGTAAATGAGCAATTAATGGACACTCTAGAAAAGTTTAAAATCTTGTACCCTTTTCAATCTGGGTTAAGGCCTAAGCATCCCACGGCATCCGCCCTATTGGAGGTGTCAGAAACAGAGTTATGCTGCACAAAGGTCCGAATGCAGCATTGATTGTCTTAGCACTATCAGCCACATTTGATATGATGTCACACATAGTGCTGCTCCAGCATCTCCCCAATATTAGCATCAGTGGTCAAACACACGCATGGTTTCAGTCCTTCCTTACAATTGGAAACAGGTGGTCTCCCTAGGTCTTTTTACTTCAAGAGAAAAATTACTAAAGTGTGGTGTCCGGCAGGGATCCTCCCTTAGACCTACTTTATTTAATGTTTATTTATCCCCTTTGATGGTTCTGATCAAATCTTTTGGCATCTCGTACACTTCCAATGCAGATGACTCTCAGTTGCTCCTCTCGCTTGAAAAGTACTCAATACAATGAAATAAAGGAGAGCTAACTATACAGTAAATGTGTCATATTAATACACAATTATTATTCAAACATACAAATGATTCTAAAGAGACTAGTGCAACGTATCAATGTAGTCAACAGTTGGTTTCCAAAAGATTTTGAAATGAAGATGAATTTTTGAAAGCGCAAACAACAGAAATTGTTCCTCCTTTACTTGTACAAATTATCCAAGACCACCAGCTATGTACTGTAAGTTGAGTGCCATCTTTCCAATGAGAAGTAATCAATTCAATAGGTAAGGATAGTACACAATCTTTCTTGTGATGTTGAGAGTAGAGACATTAATGCAAAAGGTTTACATATCATTATTTTATATGATAAAATGTCTCTAACATAAATAATCTTTGTAATAATATTCCAAACTTTAGACCAAATTTAGAAACATGCATAAAAAGATTCACAACGCCAGCAAGTTGAAGAATGAGATTATTCGGCTTTAAATCATTTTTGAGGAGCCCCTAAACAGTTTCATATTATCTAGATGTTAGTTTGATAAAGAATGGAAGGTAGTGGGCCTACTGCACAAGTCAACCATGTATTTTGCCACTCTTCAGAAAAAAGATAACAAAAAGTCCGCTATTCTGAACATTACGAATCATAGATATGTTAAGTGTTTCATAATACTGTAGTTTTTTTACATAGTTTAGAAATAGTGTGACCAGTATGATTGAAAATATTTCAAGATTTGAAATTGAGGCAACCGGGAAAGAATTAGAAAAACTATTCAAAATGGTGCTAAATAATACTTCATATTTACTATAATTTGAGGGCGGTATAAAAAAAACTACTTTGCAATTCAGAGAATGATAAAAACATATCTCCCTTGTAGATATCTTGTCAGTAGATAATTCCCTGATTAATTCAGGAATGCCAAAACGTAAGTCAATTATCTAATTTAATCAAAGGATTATATTACAAAAAGGATATTTTAGAAATTACAATGCTTGTTGTGAGAACAGAGTCTAGATCTAGGATTGCCAATTTAGCTGTTTTAATGCTGGAGGAAGATTATATAAGCACATTAGAATTAGTCGTAGACAGCAATGAGGATAATGCAACTGGCTGAACAATATGTTGTTCAATTCGGACCCATTTATGTATATTAGATGACAAAGGTTCCTGAAAACCATAATGTGGCTTGTGCAATAGGAAAAGCTCTATGGTATTTAAGAAAAATTGGCAAACCTATACCACCACTTAGTTTACCAGTTCTTAGTTTATTTTATTTAATTCTAGGTGGTTTGTTATTCCAATTACATTTGGAAATGCATATCTCTATGAGTTTGAAGAAAGTAATAGAAAATTGAAGAGGGAGCACAGAAAGCACATATGAGATTTGTAGGACAATTACCATCTTGATAGTTTTAATCTTATCCACCAATTTACATAAATGGATGACCAACTGGCAAAATTGAATTAGAGAAAAAAATCCTGAGCTATTTTATTTTGTCTTCACACCATATAATGTTGGAGTGTCAAATTATTTCTGAAGAATAGAAATTATTCAATGGGAATAATTTGGTTTTATACATAATTAAAGTATAACTTGCCATACCGCATAGCTATTTATGAGACCTAATATAATGGGTATGGATCAATCAGAATCATTTACAAATAATAGGATGTCATCAGCAAGCACCGAAGCCTGAAGAGTAACATTTTTAATACTGATGCTTCTATCCCTTTCTGAATTTCTCAAGAGACAGAGGAGAGGTTCAATAGCTAGCAAAAATAATAAGGGTGATAATGGGCAACCTTGTCTGGTACCTCTGTATAACGGAAATGATGAGAAGCATCCATTAACATACAACTGAGCAGCTGGTTGAGTATATCACACAGCCAACATTTTTCTAAAATGATCACCAAATTGAAAGAATCTCATAACATGAAATAAGAATTTTCAGTTAACTTTATCAAAAGCATTTTCAGTAACCAATGCAAGAATGCCTATGGAATCTTGTATAGATGGGATATGCACTAATAGGTGTGATATGAACCTAGTATTATTAGCTGAAAATCTACCTTTCATAAAACCAGTCTGGTCATTGTTAATGATACAATGAAGTACTTTAATGAGTCTTTTCGTTAACATTTTGGCACTTTTTGCAGTCTTGATTTATTAATGAAATAGGTCAGTAAGTATATATTATAGTGGTATCTTTATCAGTTTTGGGTAACAAAATTATCCAAGCTTCTTGAAATGATCCTGATATTTCACCAACTTCATTAAACTGTGAAAAGGGAGTAAATAGAGTGTCAGCTAAGTTAGGAAAGCTTAGTAAAATTCTGCGGGTATCCCATCAGGACCAGATGCTTTCTTAGTTTTAAGAGATTTAATAGCCATGTTAAGTTCTTCAATAGTAATGGGATGCTCTAAACTTATTTTGTCAAAGTATGAAAGAACAGATAAATTACAGTTTTGTAGAAAGAGATCAATATCTGCTGAATCAATTGGTTCAGGTTTACTATAAAGGCTTGAGTAAGACTTTTTAAATGTGTGAGGTTGTTGTCATAAGGTTACCATTACTGTCCTTTATGGCGTGTATTTGAGTTTTATATTTTTTGATACGTAAATAATTAGCAAGAAGTCTACCTGCTTTATTAGAATTAAAATTAAGGTTTGCTTTTTCATTGGAAATCTGAAGGCCTGCATGTTTGCTAAGTAATGCATTATATTCATAACACAGTTTCCGTAATTTCAATTTGTATAAGATATCATTAGATGTAATAAAGAGACATTAAGTTTTGGAAATTTCTTTCTCTAAAGCAGTTAGTTTAGGAGAGAATTGTTATCAAATGCCAAAATCTAGATTGTTATACCTCTAATGTGGGAGTTAAAAGCTTTCCTGCAACTTATCTTAGATATAGCACCAGTATTGTTACATATAAAATAATTGTCAATGGATGATAACATATTTTGTTTATTAGTTTCATTTAAAATTAACATCAGTATCCATTCTTCATCTAGGTAAAAATGCAGTAAAATTGTCAATCTTAAGGATTATAGAAATCATAGCATTGTCAGATATATCTATTTGGTCTATTTTAGGCTATGATATGGAGGAACAAAAGTTTCTAAATGATAGACGACAGTCAATTCGGGAATGGGAGAGATGAGAGCTGGAAAAAACTACATTCGTTATGCCTAGTGATCAATGAACTTTGTGGTTTAAAAAAGGCTTTAAAAATCTGAGTAGATTTCAGGGTCTTATATTTAACACTAGACAGTCAATCAAATAAATATTGCGTATTAAAGTAAAGTATCCTCCAACAATTAAAGGAACATTATCAAGACCTATGATCTCTGTAGTTATATTTCTGCAAAATGAGGGATCATTTCTTGTGGGAACATAGATGTTAGCTACGCGTAAAACAAAGTCACTAATTTTGACTTCAGCATATGTAAATAAACCTTCCCCATCCAATCATTTATCTAAGATTTGCAAGCATATCTTCTTAGAGAATATGATAGCAACACCATTTTTCTTCCCAATGGAAGGAGAGGAAACTATATCTACTACCCATCATTTTTGCATACAAGCTATAATCTTATTATCAATATGAGTTTCTTGTAGTCAACAGACATCACTATTCTGCCTATACAGACAACCAAACATTGTCTCCCATTTGACAGGATTCCTTAATCCTTTAAGATTTAAAGAGACAATTTTTGAATTATATGAATTAGCCATAAGAAATAGCAAAGTAAAAGAGAAGAGCAATAGCTAGCATCGTAGAAAGTAGTAAACATGAAGGGGTGATATAAAAAAGGAAAAGGAAAGATGGTAACTCTTTTTAAAAAATAAACAGAAAGAAAATTCAAACAAAACAAAGAAAGACAAATAGTAAACATACTAATGAGATATGAGACATAGAGACACACAATTAGGACAGCAGCACAGTAAACCACCTTAGCTAGAAAATAATATATTTAGGGTGTAGTATCATGAAGCATATATAAGTAATACCAAGTTTGTGACATTATTCAAAGATCTTCTGAATCATAAGTCTGCACATCCAGAGGTTGTTGTTTATCTAAAAAGTGAATAATAACCATTTGACTATGAAAAGATTTTGAAAACTAATTTTTCCAGATACTCATAGTTGAGGGATCAAAAACTCCATGTTCCTCCAGTCTGGGTTTTAGAGCCATGAATTCCTTTCCAGTAGAAAGAGTCTCTTTTGCAAAATCTCAATGAAAAGATTTTGATGCCTTCAGCCATTATTGACAGAAGTTCTCTAGCCACTTTTGTAATCATCACCAGATGTTTATGTTGTAGAACTTTGAAAATAACTTGTCTGGTCCTTGTTTGTTTGGGTTTGAAATGAGAAGGAACATAGTGAGTTTTATCTATTTCAAATTTCTCTGTAAATTTTCTGTTGTGCAGTTTGGGTAGCAAATTCTCCAAAGATAACCTATAATCAGATCCTTCTGTTTTTTCTGGTAGAATAAAAATTCTCAAATTGTATTGTCTATTCTGGTTTTCTGAGTTCAAAAGTAGTTTCTTCATTGAAAGATTTTAGCAGTGAGTGGGAGCATTTGATTAATAATATTTTTGTTATCTCTTATTTGTATTTCATTGTCATGAACCTTTGTTGATAATGCGGCTAAATCTTTCTGAATGCTTTTGATATTGGCACTAATAGCATCAGTATTGGTATGAAGTGCATGGATTTCTTCCAATATGATGCTCAACAAAGGTTCCGCGGTTTTGCCACCTTGGACTTCACTGAACGTAGAGAATGTGCTTATTTCTTTTTATTATAATGTTGGTTTGTCAGCTTTCCCTCCATTGTAAGCATAGTAGTTTACAATATTGATGAACATATGTCAGATGGGGAAAGGAATATTAAATAGTCAAGAAAAGCTTTCAAACTACAATTGCTGAAAACATTAACTCACAAGCGATAGTTGTAATGTAATGTAGATTAAAAAAATTGAAAAACAAATGGTGCCACTAACACAGTTAGGCATAGATAGAACAGTATTGATAATGAAAGCTGGTGCAGATTTAGTTTTCTTAGAAGAATTACTTTCCTCAGGAAGAGGTTGAATTACGGGAGAGTCTTTAACCACAACCTTATGCTCAGAAAAATATTTCTTTACTTTTTTGATATTAACATTATCTGTGTCTTTGGCCAAAATTTTCTGCATAGAGGCTTCCACATTTTTTGAAATATTAGACATTGAGCTGGAAACAGCTTGCTGTACCGAATCTTGACATGAATGACAGTGTAGAGAGGAACCATTTAATTTATCGAACTACGATAGAACTAAAAAACATGCTAAGGAAAGCTGTCACTGACACAAACATTTGATAACCGTGTATGGTTGATAAGAAATGGGAGATTTAATTTTTAATAAACTACAACAAAAAGGATTGAAAGACCATGGGGCGATGTCACATGATTGCAAACAGGGTGGTGTGAGATAAATGCCGGGGACAACGAAATTACAAGGTAATGGTAGTGGGAAAATATGCAGCGTTTCGAGTGCCCACAGATTACAGAATCTGGAAAAAACTGACAAATAAGATTAGGAATTTCATTTTGCCAGCATTGGTTACTTCAAAATGAGATTCTATTAAATATCTTGAAGGATAAGTATTTTTTAGTTTGATACCTGTTTTATATCCTGATGAACAGCTGATAATATATTGCTTGAAATCATAACTTCTGACAGCTTGTAAATATTCTAGTGCCACACAAAGTGATGTATGCAAACCCACACAGACTGCTAACCAACAAATATCCAAGACTTGTCCTCCAGTGCCCACGCCACTGATATGAATATGTCCAGTGTTCAGAAATATGTACACAGACATGCCCAAAAACATGACTTCCTCAGTTTCAGTCTTGTTAGTAACTTCCCAAGGTTTCTGCCTATGCCTCAGCCTGGACCCCATTACCCACTACTGCTTGTTGTCTTTTCAGTGGGTGCCAGTTAACCTTCATTATTTAGTTCTGGCAGCAATAAATCCAGCAATGGGCACAGGCCACAACCGGTGAAGTGCCAAGCAATGCTGCCACCTCCACTTCCCTTAGTCTTCTGTACCTCCAGAGATGTACCTACAATGGTATCCAATTCACCTCCACTGCCAGTAGAGCCAGTAAAATGCCCAGGGTTGTGTACTGACCATCCGTAGTGCTCAGTATTGCCTGCCATGTACCCAGGAATGTACCCAATGCTCCCAAGTATTTAGGTTTTCTGGCGATGTATTAAAAAATATGCCCTGTTTATACCCAAAATTTGCTATGATGGGTGAATTTGTGCATCCGCTCTCTTCGCCCACAGTATTTAATAGTGTGTAATGTCAACCATCAAAATATTTTAACTTTTTGGCTGACCACCAAAAAATAATACATTTAAATTGAATTGAGAAACTTCCATCATGATGAACGGTCACATACCCCACTCTACCAACTTTTCAGGTCCGGGTAACACCTTCACAGGACTCTATACAATTTGGACTGGAATTTATTTCTGTACTTTTTGTCATTACATATCATAGTCTTCGAACCCCTTCAGAAACGAAAGAAAAACAATTTCATAGCTGTCTTCTTCTCTTTCTTTAAAGGTTGTATTCCTAGAGATCCCCACTCAACCTCTTCCCCCCATGGTTATGTACTAGATTTCTGGTTGACCTGATAAAAGTTCAGGACTGAGTTGATTGGTAGCGGGTATCTCACTATATCTAAGCAGACTCTATCATGTGAAATACCATAAAGAGACCTGCAGAGCTATTCAAAGCTACCAGCCTAGTGAAAACCATGAAACTGCTCATCTGTCCGTCACATTTCATCATCCAATGCGCTGCTACGCGCAGCGTCCCATAACACAATAACCGCACGTCGGTGGTCATCATGCACAACATGGAAACACTTCCCACATAAGATCAAAACAAAGACAACATCCTTCCTACCACACACTCTACACAGTGCAGCATGCTACCTATGTAAGCAAGCGCTTCAGCGTCCCACAAAGGGGTAGTAAATGCCATATATATATATATATGTTGCAATACAATACCTTGTGCGAGATGTTGAGCAAGTAAGTATTCTGTTTGTAGAGATGTAGTGTTTCTAGTCTAAATCAATGTCACTGGCCACTGCAAGCATCAAAACTCCTAATTTGCCACACATTTCTGTAAAAATTAGCCCCTAAAAAATGTTGTGATCCGCAAATATGGGCCAATCTTTTGGGTACCTGGACCTATTTTTGTGTTGTCTAGTGGCACTTTTGACTCATCAAAAAGTAGCCCAGAGGGTTAGCATCAGTATCGGATTGGGAAGGCGGGCAGTCGGGCATTGGCCGATGGGCCGGTGCCTAAGGGTCACCAGTGGGCCGGTTTTTGTCAACCGGCCCACAGAGCCTTATTGTCTTCCCCACCAGGCCACTGTAAGGGGGGGCAGCATCATGAGCAAGGAGGCTCTGGAGGCTCTGAGGGGGTTGCTTTCAGCAGCGGTGCTAGGCCAATATTTTTCTGTCCGCTGCAAACTTTATCTTGGCCTCCCGTGGGGCCAACGCAGATGCCCAGAAGCAATGTCCCACTCCCCTGCTCATTATCACCTGGGCTCCCCTGGAGCAGCAGCAGCTCTGTGCTTTTCACCCCTCCCCTGCCAGGCCATCACCCTGAGGCTACAGTTGGCTGGGCTGGGGTGAGTAAGTGAATGGCCTTGCTGAGGGCCTGTCGTTGGCACCTCGGCTACAGTGTCTTTCAGGCCTTGTTGGTGGTGGTGTGGGGGGGGGGTGGGTATGTTTGCATAAACCTCGCTGTGAAGCACCTTTCCCAGAGCGGAAAATGTAGATAATGGAATGTTAGGGTCAGAGCTGCCGAATGTGGAACTATGGAAATAGGTTTGAGTCCCAGCCTCATCTCAACATCCTGTGATTCTGGGAAAATGACTTAATTGCGCAAGGCCTAAAATAAAAATGAATTTGATCTTCTGTAATGTAACTGGTGCTCATATAATTGCGCCCTTTGGCGAGTTTAAGCTATATAAAACTGCAATAAAAAAACATAACCTTCTGTTTGCTCATTTTTTAAGAATCTGCAAAGGCTGGAACTTAATAATGAGAGAGGATTCTTTATTCAATAATAAAAAAGTCTGTTTTCCTTCTTGACATGGCTTTTCTTCCTTTGTTTAGTTTTAACTATCAAGCACGGATCATTAAAGTAGCTTTAGACCACATTTTAAACTGCTTTCACCTTATGTTTACTGTTCAAACTTTAAAGTACATATTGATCAGGGGAGAAAATACCAGCTTTAGGTGTTTTTCTTCATTTTTGTACTGGCAAGGGCATTAAAATACTGGTAATGCTGGTTAAAAAAAACGGTCAAACATAGCCATATCAGGAGTTGTGGCCTTTAGGCCACTTTGTTTCACTTTGCCAGCCCCACCAAAATGTAGTGCTTCTACTTTTCACCAATGTTTCTGGCTCTATGAGCTTTGAAATACATAATTTATTAAACATTTCTCTAAAAATGAGCCCGATGAGACTAGCCAAATGCTGTTTCGTGAACGGGCGTGATCCAGGAATGTGGGCCACTTTTTTGGGAGTGTCGGGGCCGAATTGTGATCCCAATCCGACCCTGGTTAGCATGCCTGTTGCAAAGAACGTGTACCCAGGGCTTAAAGTGGGGGGGGTCTGAGCACCCCCAGTTTTTTTTGGGGGGCCTCGAAAGGGGTCTCTAGGGGGCTCTATTTTCGGGCCTCAAAGGTCAAAGGTAGGGTGACCAGACGTCCCGGTTTTTGTTTGGTGTTTCGGGTGAGCATGCGCACGCACTGCTTAAGGCGTGACGTCATTGTAGCAGGAAGGGAAATCCTTTGAAGAGAGACACTTTCTCTCGGGATTTCCCTTCTCTTTGAACACGCAGCGCCACCTACGTCATCGTGCCAGCCATCGGCACAACAACAGCTGGTTAGAACCGGCACGACCCTGCTTTTACGGCCTGCAGCAAGATTTCTCCAGCAACCAGTGTGACCCTGCTCTGCCTTAAAGCAAACGAGGGACGAGGGTCTACAACAGAATCCAGCAGCAGTGACACTACCACTACCAGTGCAGCCCTGCCCCTGTCAGCCCGTCATCTCTATGCCTCAAAAACCTGTCTGATTTCTCTAGATACATACCTGCCCGTCTTTTTTCTCAATCATATGTCTATTTCTAACCAACCAACCGTCCACCCATCAGTCAGTTTATCCATCCATGGGTCATTTCATTTACATTATATTCCCTTCTGTGTGTTAGTCCGTCCAGGTCTCTGCTTCTGTTCACTGATCGCCTAATAAATAACGTTTACAGTAACACATATGTGATAACATGGAACCACACATGTCAAATCACACATAGGATGAACAATAACACATGAAATACATACCGACGTTGGCATACACTCTAGCGCCGGTGCTTGCACACACAACCTGTGAGCTTTCAGAAGGACTTGTGCCAGCGCCGGAAAATACCAATAAACCACCCAGCCACTGAATATAATAACTCTAGATGCATTAGGAAGGGAGTTTATATATATATATATTATCTACTGGCGGTCGCCAGTAGATAGTTATAGTTAGGACCTATTTTCCATAGGAAATCCGCGACATTCTATTTGAAATAACTCTTGCGTCGGTTGACGAATCTTCGCGAAATTTTCAAATTTGTGGCCCGCTCCGGTCCGCTCCTACCCTGAAAGTTTCGGGGTGATTCGTCAAGCGGGGGCCGAGAAAAAAGGGGGGTCCCAAAACGTGTTTTCCCCATTCATTTTCCCATAGGAAACTTTAGCCACGGCTACAGCCCGAACTGCTGAACGGAATTACACCAAATTTGGCAAAGAGGTAGTTCTTGGTTCAGAAAGAACCCTTTTGTTAAATGGTGTAAATCCGTTCAGTAGTTCCTGTGAAAATCAAAAGGAAAATCACATATATATCTATGGCCGCGTCGGATTCGCGCACCCTCCCGATCACGAGCTGCATGCTAATTGGCTGTCAACACTCCAAATCAGGAAGTGTTGGCAGCCATTTTATCCTCGGTAGAACCGAGGCACAGAAACAAGTGCGCAAAACGCACAAAGGGGCAGGGTAGAAACACCCTGACCCCTAGGTCTGCTCAGGGGGTCCCACAAGGACCCCTGGGCAGAAAAAGCATTTTTTAAAAACAAATCGGCGGGATGCGCTTAGGGTGCGTGGATCCCGCCGATAAAAATCGAAGCACGGTCTCCCGCGCTCGAATGTATTTGCCCCGGGTGGCCCAAGTCCCGGGGGCATGCGAGGTGGGTTTATGTTTTATATGGGGGCCTCTAAGGCCCCAAGCCCGAGACCGCCACCCCCGGGGCTTTATAAAAAAATGGTGCGGGAGGGCTCTCCTGCCCTCCCGCAGCCCGGGGACCGCCACCCCCGGGGCTTCTTTTTTAAAATTTAATAACGTGTGGGGGCTCCAGCCCCCATATGCCCCGGGACCACCACCTCCCGGGGCACTTAGAAAATAAATGTGGGGGTCCGTTACGGACCCAGAGCACCGGGGACTACCACCTCCCGGGGCTGTGCAATTCAACGGAGGGGGCCGCGCAGCCCCCTCCTGGAGCCCTTAATGGCCCTGGGGACCGCCACCCCCAGGGCCGGCTCCTGCAGTGTCCCGGGTGCCTACCCCGGGACACTGTGCTTTGCTATGGCAGGCGGGGAGCCTCGCGGCTCCGCCCTGCCATAGCAAACTGCTTGGATTTTGGAAGAGAGAGCAGGAAATCTGCTCTCTCTTCCAAAATTCAAAGCAGACTGCTTTCACACGGGGAGCTGCATCTTAGCAGCTCCCGTGTGGAAAGCAATGCCGGCTCCCAAGGGACGCGGGAGCCGGCGGGACTGTGGGGGATTGGGGACCCCCACAGTCCTCAACGAGAGGGCCAGCCCGGGGGATGGGGTCCCGGGGCAAGTAGTGGCCCGGGAGGGGGCCACGAGGCTCCCCTCCCAAAAATAAAAGAAGAAAAAAACGGAAAGGCAGGCCCGGGGGATGGGGTCCCCGGGGCCTTAAATTGCCTGAGGAGGGGGCCACGCAGCCCCCTCCAAATATTTAAAATTTTAAAAAGAGGGCATGCCCCGGGGATGGGGTCCCCGGGGCCAATATAGGCCCAGGAAAGGGGGCCACGCGGCCCCTTCCCGCTTTATTTTAATTAAAAAAATAATGAAAATCCTCATGCCCCGGGGGATGGGGTCCCCGGGACCAAAGAGGCCAAGGGAAGGGGGCCACGCAGCCCCCTCCCATACAAAAAAATAAATAAAAATAAATAAAAAGACCGGCATCGTGCCGGAGGCCCCGCCCCACCCTGCAGCAGTCTGCAAACGCGTCCCCTGGCGCGTTTGCAGATGAGGACGAATTCCCCTTGAATACTGGGGTCCCTGAGGGCCAACTAGCCCACCAGGAACCTCCAGTATGCGCCAGGAGGCTGCGTTGCAGAGAGGTGTACAGAGGCCACGCCCCTTTTACACCTCTCTGCAACGCAGCTCTGTGGCGCTTTGGAGGTACATGGTGGGCTAGTTGGACTCCATGGACCCTCAGGATTCAAGGGGACTTAATCCCCCAACTTAAAATGCGCCACGGGGCGCGTTTGCACAGTGGTGAAGGGAGGGCGGGGCTTCAGGTGACATGTGTGCAAATAGGCCCCGTGGCGCATTTTTAGATGGGGAATTAAATCCTCTTCAATCCTGAGGGTCCCTGGGGCCAACTAGCCCACCAGGTACCTCCAGTAAGCGCCACGGAGCTGCGTTGCAGAGTGTTGTAAAAGGGCGTGGCCTCTGTACACCTCTCTGCAACGCAGCCCCTGGCACATACTGGAGGTTCCTGGTGGGCTAGTTGGCCCCTAGGGACCCTCAGGATTGAGGAGGAATTAATTCTCCAACTTAAAACGCGCCACAGGGCGTGTTTGCAGACATGTCACTTCAGCCCCACCCCTTCCTTCACCATTGTGCAAATATTCCTCTAAAATCAGCCGAACTACGAATTCCGATTTACTCACCTGTTATCAGGAGAGACCTCAGTGCTGCATCTTTGAGCCCAGTACTGATCCTGAAAAGTAATTTTAACCGTACTTACCAGTAACTTGAATTTCCTTCCATAGGATATAATTGCCTGCTTTTTGCTGAAAAAGTTTCTAAGTGTCGATTTTTGAAACATACAAATATTCCTCTAAAATCAGCAGAACTACGAATTCCGATTTACTCACCTGTTATCAGGAGAGAACCCAGTGCTGCATCTTTTAGCCCAGCACTGACCCTGAAAAGTAATTCTAACCGCACTTACCAGTAACTTGTATTTCCTTCCATAGGAATCCATTGTCTGGTTTTCAGCAGAAAAGTTTCAAAGTGTCGATTTTTGAAACATACAAATATTCCTCTAAAATCAGCAGAACTACGAATTCCGATTTACTCACCTGTTATCAGGAGAGACCTCAGTGCTGCATCTTTGAGCCCAGTACTGATCCTGAAAAGTAATTTTAACCGTACTTACCAGTAACTTGAATTTCCTTCCATAGGCTAACATTGACTGGTTTCACTTGGAAATTCTTCTGTGTGGAGTTTTGGAACTTTATAATATTCCTCTAAAATCAGCCGAACTACGAATTCCGATTTACTCACCTGTTATCAGGAGAGAACCCAGTGCTGCATCTTTTAGCCCAGCACTGACCCTGAAAAGTAATTCTAACCGTACTTACCAGTAACTTGCATTTCCTTCCATTGGAATCCATTGTCTGGTTTTCAGCAGAAAAGTTTCAAAGTGTCGATTTTCACAAACTACAAATATTCCTTAAAAATCGCCTGTATGACTTAAACGCATTCTTTCAACTGTTTACAGGAGATGCACCAGTGCTGGATACAGGATCCACCACTGAGTAAGAAAAAGTAACGATAACACTACTTACCTGCTAAGTGAATTTCCTCCCATAGGATAACATTGGTGATTCTATGTGAAAAAGTTTCAAAGTGTCAACTTTTAAAATACAATAATATTCCTTAAAAATCACTACTGTAACCAAAACGCTTTTACTCAACTGTTTACAGGAGATGTCCCAGGACTGAATCTAGGATCCAGTCCTGTGGTTAGAAAAAGTAATCCATAAAGTAACTAATTGCATTTAACTAGAAATTCACATTGAGCTCAATGTTGCATTGTGTTTGAAATTGTGTTGCCCATTGCAACAACTGTAACTACTGTACTTAAAAGTCTATTGCCTATTTGCAAAGTATTTAAACTAAAGTAATTCATTCTGAGAAAGTATATTTTGTAATGTAATGTATAATGTAATTACAATGTAATTTAAAAAATAAAATATGTAAAAATAAATAGTTTAAAAAAATGTAGTAAATCAGTATCAAAAAAATAAATATAACAATTAATACATTTAAAAATTGTCATTTACAAAACCTTTGAAATTCACTGAAAAAACCATAGGTTTTAGGGGCGTTATAGTTAGAAATTAGCATTTAAAAAACCTTTGAAATTCACTGAAAAAACCATAGGTTTCAGGCACGTTATAGTTAGAAATTAGCATTTAAAAAACCTTTGAAATTCACTGAAAAAACCATAGGTTTCAGACACGTTATAGTTAGAAATTAGCATTTAAAAAACCTTTGAAATTCACTGAAAAAACCATAGGTTTTAGGGACAGTTATAGTTAGTTGGACATTTCACTCGTACAAAACCATAGAAATTCCCCCGTTATAGTTAGTTCAGCTAACTATAACTCGCGCCCACAATGCACTGCTGATGACGTCACATATTACATCACTCATGACATGGTCAGTGACATCACTGATGACATCACTGATGACATCTCAAATGACATCACTGATGACATCACTGATGACATCATCCATGTGATAATTTGATGCATCTTCTCACACCCTAATATAACTTTTGATACACCCACTGTAAATTACAGACTGCCATTGTCAAAACCATAGACACTCCAACACCAATTACTATATACACACTCACTTAAAACGCGCCACGGGCGTGTATGCACAGTGGTGAAGGGAGGGGGCGGGGCCTGAGGTGACATGTGTGCAAACATGCCCTGTGGCGTGTTTTAAGTTGGGGGATTAAGTCCCCTTGAATCCTGAGGGTCCCTGGGGTCCAACTAGCCCACCAGGTACCTCCAGTAAGCGCCACAGAGCTGCGTTGCAGAGAGGTGTAAAAAGGGGCGTGGCCTCGGACCACCTCTCTGCAATGCAGGCCTGTGGCGCTTACTGGAAGTACCTGGTGGGCTAGTTGGGCCCCAAGGACCCTCAGGATTCAAGGTGACCTAATCCCGCAACTTAAAATGCGCCACGGGGCGCGTTTGTACAGTGGTGAAGGGAGGGGGCGGGGCCTGAGGTGACATGTGTACAAACACGCCCTGTGGCGTGTTTTAAGTTGAGGATTAAGTCCCCTTGAATCCTGAGGGGCCCTGAGGTCCAACTAGCCCACCAGGTACCTTCAGTAAGCACAACAGAGTTGCGTTGCAGAGAGGTGAAAAAGGTGCGTGGCCTCGGAACGCCTCTCTGCAACTCAGCTCTGTGGTCCTAACTGTAGGTACCTGGTGGGCTAGTTGGGCCCCAGGGACCCTCAGGATTCAAGGGTACTTAATCCCCAACTTAAAACTCACCACGGGGCGCGTTTGCACACATGTCACCTCAGGCCCCCATCCCTTCACCACTGTGCAAACGTGCCCTGTAGCGCGTTTTAAGAGGTAGTTTTAATCCCCCTGCCCTATTATGTACTAGGGACTTACAGAGGAGGTCATGCTAATCACAGGGGTACCCCAACGCATAGTGTTCCCTAGTGTATGTAGGTGTTTTCACTGTATTCTAAGTATCTTTTAGCATAGCAATGGCTCTGGTTAGTCAGAGTCAGTTACCACCAGTACCCGTCTGAAAAAGTTGTGGGCACAGGATGATTTTGCAACAAGGCCGCTTTCTGCTCCTCTGTTGGTTCTTTCTGCACATCTTTTGCTTCTTCCTACACTTTTCTTCGTCTTTGTGGACTTCTGTTGCTTCTTTCTGCATTTCTTTTGCTTCTTTCTGTGCGTTTTTTCTTCTTTCTTCACATGTCCTACCTCTGTAGGCATAGTTAGAAACTAGCATTTAAAAAACCTTTGAAATTCACTTAAAAACCATAGGTTTCAGGCACGTTATAGTTAGAAATTAGCATTTAAAAAACCTTTGAAATTCACTGAAAAAACCATAGGTTTCAGACACGTTATAGTTAGAAATTAGCATTTAAAAAACCTTTGAAATTCACTGAAAAAACCATAGGTTTTAGGGACAGTTATAGTTAGTTGGATATTTCACTCGTACAAAACCATAGAAATTCACCCGTTATAGTTAGTTCAGCTAACTATAACTCGCGCTTACCCGCAATGCACTGCTGATGACGTCACATATTACATCACTCATGACATGGTCAGTGACATCACTGATGACATCACTGATGACATCTCAAATGACATCACTGATGACATCACTGATGACATCATCCATGTGATAATTTCATGCATCTTCTCACACCCTAATATAACTTTTGATACACCCACTGTAAATTACAGACTGCCATTCTCAAAACCATACACACTCCAATACCAATAACTACATAACAAATCACTGATTCTTAGGTCTACACACACACATCTACTCACTCACCCGTACAGTCACTCATACTTACAGTCACTCAGTACAGGACTATCATATGCACTCATACACCTATATAAACACTCACACACCGCCACTCATCCATAGAGGTACTCACACACCTAGTCAGTCATGCAAAAAATTAATCACACACCCATTTACTCACCTATACAGTTATACACACCAGCTCACTTACTCATACAAATACTAGCACATTCTTACGCTCTTATACAATAACTGATACAAGCACACATGCATCCATACAGCCACTCTCACAATCACACAATCTCACTTATAGCCATTTAAATACTCTAACACACATATATACTGCCTTTTACATATGTAGTTACTCGCACATGTACCACTGAGATATACATTCACTCACTAACACACCCATACACACACTCACCCACCCAAGCAGTCCATCACAGATGTACTCTTCAAATCATGCACCCAGTGAATCACCCACTCACACATCTATGTACAGAGTCACACACACCCCACCCACACAAACACTCAGGCACCCATACAGATACTCAGAGAACCAATCAATAACCCATATAGACACTCATGTAGCTATTCGCAAATCCATGCATCCACTTACACACTAACAGACAGACGGATACAGACATTCACACAGTTTAGTCACTAACCCATGCATTCAGTAAGATACGTTTTATCATTCACTTGTAGAGTCAGTCACGCACGTACTAAATCATCCATTCAGACACTTATACACCCACTCATTCTTAAACACGCCTTTCCCTATATATATTAAACATATTTAAACTTTACAGAAACACACAGTCACTGGATGATATCATCAGTGATGTCATCAGTGATGTCACTGACAATGTCATGAGTGATGTAATATGTGACGTCATCAGCAGTGCATTGCGGGGGCGCGAGTTATAGTTAGCTGAACTAACTATAACGGGTGAATTTCTATGGTTTTGTACGAGTGAAATGTCCAACTAACTATAACTGTCCCTAAAACCTATGGTTTTTTCAGTGAATATATATATATATATATATATATATATATATATATATATATATATATATATATATATATATATATATATAATCTACTGGCGGTCGCCAGTAGATAGTTATAGTTAGGACCTATTTTCCATAGGAAATCTGCAACATTCTATTCCCAATAACTTTGGCGCCGGTTGACGAATCTTCGCGAAATTTTCAAAACTTATGGCCCGCTCTGGTCCGCTCCTATCCTGAAAGTTTCGGGGTGATTCGTCAAGTGGGGGCCGAGAAAAAAGGGGGGTCCCAAAACGTGTTTTCCCCATGCAATTTTCCATAGGAACCTTTAGTCGCAGCTACAGGCCGAACTGCTGAATGGAATTACACCAAATTTGGCAAAAAGGTAGTCCTTGGTTCAATGTCGTGCCTTTTGGTTAAATGGTGTAAATCCGTTCAGTTGTTCCTGAGAAAATCAAAAGTAAAATCACATATATATCTATGGCCGCGGAGGGTAGTGCACCCTGAGCGCACCCTCCCGATCACGAGCTGTATGCTAATTGGCTGTCAACACTCCAAACCAGGAAGTGTTGGCAGCCACCTTGTTCCTCGGTAGAACCGAGGCACAGAAACAAGTGCCTTTGCAATAAAAGAGTTTCATACTTACTGGCTGGAGGAGTGCGTCTCTGATGCAGGGGCATTTTTGGGCGAATATTTACACGCGGCTGGTCCAGCCGTGGGAGTTCGCACCGCCTTTGAACATTGTAAAGGGATCGTCTGACCTGAACTGATCAGGACAAGGACGGCGCAGCTGGTGCCACAAATGTGGAACAAGCTTTCAGCTCTGAGGCCCACTGGAGGGCTGTTATCGGTCCAGGAATTGTTTGAAATGCACACAACCACTGGAGGTGAATATTATGCATGGAATTGTAACTACAAGTTCCAGCGTGCATCGGAACTGATTCTACTAAGAATGGCACACCGGAGGCCAATAAATTAATTAAGCACGCAGGGAACTGTGGGAACATGTAAAAGAGATGTGCTTTTAAACTGCCTCTGAAGAAAGAGCATGAATGCTCTGAAACGCGTCAGGCAGATGGACATTTAAAGCGGAGCTGCAATCTTGTTCCTTTGCAATAAAAGAGTTTCATACTTACTGGCTGGAGGAGTGCGTCTCTGATGCAGGGGCATTTTTGGGTGAATATATATATATATATATATATATATATATATGTGTATATATATCCAAGAAAGAAGTGACTCAAACAGATAGATTCACCAAAGAACAAAAATATATTTCAACTACAACGTTTCAGCTTCCGCCTTCCTCAGGTAGTACAAGATGGTTTGCTCAGTGGCTGCACAGATGACACAGCTGAATTTTCAAAAAGCATCATGAGTGAAGATTCCATTTGGAATGTGGAATCAATGCAGTCCTGAGAGCTCTTGAGATATGCAGTAATCAGGTTGTATTATCAGTAATGTTCAGTCCATCTGGATGCAGTGATTTTAAACGGTACATCCAGAAGTTTTCTCTGGAGTCCAGTAGTTCTTCCTTTGAGACATGTTCCACGGGGAAAATCTTCAAATCTGATAGTAAATGATCCACAAGGTTAAAATGATTGGCTACAGGCTGGTCAATTTTCTTATTAATTATTGCCGATTTGTGGTTCCTGAATCGTGTACGGAGGTCATTCACTGTTTGGCCTACATATTGTTTTTTACAGCTTTGTTGTTGGCACTGAATCACATAAATAATGCATGTTGAGCGACATGTAAGATGCTGTCTTATTCCATAGGTCCTTCTTGTAACAGAACTAGTTACTGATGATGTTTGTAAAAGGTATTCACACGTGATGCACCTTTTAGAGTCACAGCAATGAACCCCTGCATTTGTTACAACTTGCTTGAGTTCAGCTCTCACAATAAGAGATCGTAAATTTGGAGCTCTGCGGTAAGCAATGACTGGCGGTTTTATATGTGTATATATATATATATATATTACAGTTTAATATAGCTCTGTCTCGACCCGAACGTATTGGAGCGCTTTACGTGAGCTACATGAGCACTAGTTACATTACACAAGATCATATACATTTTTGGGGGACTGGGGGCACAGTGAGATTAAGACGTAATCTCACTGTGCCCCCAGCCCCCCAAAAATGTATATGATCTTGTGTAATGTAACTTGTGGCTGCATTGAAAATGTTCAGGCACAATTCAGAAGTAAGTAGATATCTCAAGTCAATAGTAAAGCCGACCCAGACGGACCCCTCTGAGTTTCATTTTCATCTACTTTCACATTGCTCTGCTCTTCCTATGTTTACTAACACTGATGTAATTAAGTCATGTGTGACTGTTAGACCTGGCATCCTTGGCGTGGTTTCCCCTGACTTTTTGCCTCTACCTCCTACGTTTTGACACTGTGATGGATTTCGTTTTGCTGGTTTAGATGCTTTGGGCACTTTGCCACTGCTGATCAGTGCCAAAGTGCAAGTGCTCCCTGGTTAAATTATTACTGTGATTGGTTATCCATGATTGGCATATTTGCCTATTTTATTATCCTTTGCTGGATGCGACTTCATGATTTTCTTAAGCACATAATGCTAGTTATCTTGATTTAGACCATGCCCCTACTCGGATAGGCCACACCCCTTTAAGAAATTTGCCACGCCCCTTTTGGAGCACAGCCAGTTTTTTTTTCCCACTTAAAGCCCTGCGTGTACCTTAACCTTTTGATGGTAAGTGTAAACTCACTATGAAACATATTGTGCTCAGTTAGTTGTGCTCGACATTATGGATCTTTGGACAAACTGGAACCAGGCCCGCAGGGGTTTGCCTACCCTGTTCTTCCAAATAACAAGAGAAAACTGAGATGCCTGCTTTCACAACAAGCGATCTGGCTACGAGGTAAAAAAAAAAACTTGGGTGAAGCGGTGTAACTATATTGCCACCCAGTGGCATAAAATAGGAACTGTCATTTAAAACCGTGCCATATACTAGAGGGCATATTTATGAGCCACTTTGTCGCTCCTGCACCACTCAATGTGGTGTAAGAGTGACGCAAATGTAAAATGAGATTTATGAAGCCTGTGTGGCTGCTTTTGTTCCAAGCAGTTCGAAGCATCAAGATGCAGGGGTGAACGAGCTTATCAGATTCCAGCTTCCCCATAACAACAGCCCACGCTAATTGGCCATCAGGCCTTTTTGTTGTAGTATCCTGGCTGGGAGCTTTGAGAGCCTCACACCTAGATGCAATGGAGGGGAAACAAAGGCTCACATCTTATCACTTCATAGGTACTTAACAGAGCAAGGCTTTTGACTTTGTTCAGTCCCTGTATATACGAGATATGCATGCACTGTAAGAATGTCAGATGTGTTGTCCGCCCCAGTATTTACACAAATAATAATTTAAATACCACTACTTTGTTTTATTTCCTTTAGAAAGCGCTTTAGCACTACAGTAGTGCTAACGCGTTATAAATGAAATAAAACTAGTGGTATTTAAATTGTTATTTGTGTACGTGTGATGTAAAGCGCTCTGACACCCTGCATTTGAATGAGTACTGCCACTAATCATCCCAATGCAGGGTGTCAGAGCACTTTACATCACACGCACAGAGTATAGATTGACAATAAATCATGTGTGTACATCAATATAAAAGTTATATTGCATAAGATAGTAACGGTTACAATGTGTGGGAGCCAAATGTCTTTCATAGCTCACTGTGCTATATTAGAAGGATTACAATTTATGAACTGAAAATAACAAAAGAATCTCTTTCTTAAAAGCAGTAACCCACTTACCCATTTACATAAAATAAAAATCTGTCATCTTTATGTTACATAATGTGCTTTGCGGGAGACATATTAACCCTCTATGAAACTTTGATTCAGAACTAGGACTAGACAAAACACAGATCTCTCCAGCAAATAAGTTAACCTCCAGAGTTATCTTACCATTATTCCGAGATTTAGCTGGCACACAAAGATCTCTGCAGCAGGTGCCTTAACCCCATAAGATATTTTAAAATACAGACATTGCAACCAACTAAGCAGGACAGATTTACTGCCACATTTCTCCTTGTTGCCAATTTCTTTGTAGCAGGGTTTAAAAAAATGTAGAAGTTGAGGCCCAGATTTTGGGTCTGGGTTGCGTCAATATTTTGGCACAACCCCAATGCAAAATCTACTTTGTTAAGTATTGTAATGCGCTCAAATGCACCCATGATAGACCTGCTACACATATGTGATGTCTTAAGATCTGATATCACTTCCTGTGAGGTCATGGGTTGTGATGCAACATGTGATGTCAAGTGCCGTGATGTCACTTCCTGTGATGTCATATGTGGTGTCACGTCCGGTGATGTCATATGTGGTGATGTCACACCTATTCTGCCTAACTTGGTGAGTTCCCCCACTTATTATTTTAGGACTTGAGCACGGTCCAAAAAGATATGCCTCCCCAGGAGAGGTATAACGAGGAGAAGCATCTTTATTTCTTTTAGTTTTTTCCTCTATGTGTGCTGCATTCTGCAGTACACAGAGAAAGAGGAAAAAGCCTCTCAGGATTGTTTTTGTGCAGGAAGGTGCCCCTTACTTCACATAAACAATCCTGCTTCCAACAAAGGCACCTTTGCACCATGGTGCAAGGGTGCCTGCACTGGTGCTAGACTGCCAAAACGGTGCCAGTGCAAGGGAAAAGGACAGGAATGCACCATATTGGATAAATAAGGTGTATCACTGCCCCTTTCCCTGTGATGCCGGGCAGCGCAGCAAGGTGACTTGCTGCGATGCCCTGTGCCACAAAAGTCATAAATATACCCCTAGGTTTGAGTCAATTAAGAACGTGGGGGCTGCAATTAATGGTAAAACTGTGAATAGGCTTTGTGCAGCAAATTGATGTACATCTTTGAAAGAACTATAGTTAATAATATATTGATGAGAAAGAAGGAACAGCAAAAGACTGCCCCGCAGGCTTCCCAGGCAGAACACAACCAGCAATGGGAGAGGAAATGACTTGTACTGCCTGTGACAGGCACCGCACCTACACAAGGACATGTGCTACACCTACACTGTGGCGAGGGACGTGCTGACAATGGGACAGAAAACACTGACAGTGGGCCAGGAAGACTCTAACAATGACAGAAGAAGAGACAGACAGGAGAAAAGAATTACTGTTTAATGCATTGTCATGTTCTCTCACCAGGGACAGAAGTTGAATTCCTTCAAGAGTCACCTGCTCTGCTGCCTCGCCTCAGTTATGCAGTATAGAAGGTTTTAAAGAGGGGTGAATCAGTGTCACATGAACCCATCAGCCAATGCCAAGCATGCTTTGGTGCCATCAGTGTGCAAGAGGAGTGTTTTCATCTCGGTTTCAGATGTTTGCACAAAACTCTTAAAAGGGGGCCCTGATTTAAAAAAAAATTCCATTGATAACGCACAATAAAGAGTATTCATTACTTTTGTAGTACTATTATAAATATAGGACCACAAGTTTCAGAATGTAATGCGGACTATGCTTTTGTGCGGGATATTAAACAACTTGAAATCTTTGCTCTGTCTTCTTCAGTCAGCATATCAGATACTATTGTTTGTGTATATTATTTTTTATAGATTAATCAGAATCTGGTAGTGTGTACACTCTCGTCTGCATTGGTGACTGCTGTATTGTAGCCTCCAGTGCTCATGGTGGTGTCAACAATGAGTCCTACCACTGTGGCCATTCTGGTTTGTATTTTGGATCTGCAAATATAGTCTACCTAACTTTAAAGTATAAGCTTCATTGCTCGCACATGTTTGGGTTTGCTGTAAGATTGGAACTTGCTGCCTCCTCACCTCCACATAGAGCTCAAGCTATGGAGATAACCTGGGGCAGCAGAAAGCAGTCAGACTACAGAGACACCCGACAGGGCCAAGGAACATTAAAAACCTAGCTATATAAAAACGAATTAACATAAAATCACAAAAAGCACCCCTCCCCCCCAGCTGTGCGAGAATCTCAGGGACCCTCCTGCCATTCACTTCTCCCATCAATTATGGACACCAAGACCTTTGTGGTGTTAGAACGGCCACAGTTTATTCACATCATAAGCTGGTATATAAGTCATTACAATTGCATCAGTCACTAATATGTTCAGCTTCTTGCTTAACTAGCAATTTATGTAAAGCAAACAGTTCTTCACTGGTCCACAGTGTAATCTTATCTTTATTGCATATTAAAACAATAACATGCATAATTCGCAATGCATCATCCTGAAAATCATAAAGTTTCTTGAATGGGTGTCATAAATCACTGTTTGTCAGCTGCTGTGAGAGCTCATCTTCTGTCAATTACTTTGTTACAGAGGGTCGCGGTTTCGAGGCTTTCCTTGCTACCGAGTGTCTGGAGTTCGTGGCCCGGTGGCCATGCCTGGGCTGCAAGTGCTGTGTCCGCCCAGCACTGACCATTTCATACCCCTTTTGACTGATGTCAAGTGTCCCTGCCATGAGGCATCCCAAGGACCTTGTTCGGGCAATTGTCATTTTATGTCCTTGTGTGAAGATATTTATTGTTAAACCTTGTAGCTTCCCATGCTGGTGGTGGTTTACCGACCTCTGACAGCTCACCCCAAGACTAAGAGAAACCCAGCAGCTCCAATGCCCCCACGATGTTCGGAGGAACATATCAATTCCCGGCACCACGAGCTTGCTCAGCCTGAATGCCCCAAAGAAAGCCAGGGCAAAAGCTGCTTTGATCAAGTGTGTCTCTCCTGCGGATCTACATATGCCCGGTAGGGTCAGTAGTAAGATCACCTTCAGCCTCTCAAAGTCGATTGGTAATCTGGTGTTTTGGTTCTTTGGTTGCATTCAGCCACAGCCCTTCATTACCAAGCAGCACTAAAACGTGTTTGTTGGGTCCACCCCCTATACAACTTTGAGTGGTACACTATGGCACTCAAATGTGTCTGTGCTCACGCCCTACTCAAAAGCCCAATGTACCATGGAGCATGCATAGCACTTCAATACTGACCGAAATGGTAACCTTATAGACCTTTTTTAACTAAAAGGGTTGACATGACAGAGTTTAGAGGAGCTACTCGTAGTTCTAGCCACCGCATTTGGATAATAACATAGCAGCTATGTTGAGATGCTGTCGATTGGCTTATGAAATATGACTCCTGAGAGGAAGTATGTTTGATTGCTTTTATTTTTATAAGGTTCTAGAGGTTATTTAGGTATGGGTCTTCAACGTCTTGTTCATCTCCTCTCTTTAGGTCTCCTGGAAGTGCCTGTCCACTGGCACCTTCGACAGAAAGTAGAGAGCTCAGGTAAGTTATTTTACCCACGTAAGTGTTTCTCTATTTATGAGGTTAGTCAGTGATATTCAGCACATCACTTTATTTAGGTATTGTAGGGTTAATGAAGAAACAGAAATGAAAACGGTGCCCAAAAAGAGATTTAAGAAAAGAAAACAAAGGAAACCCACAGGTTCTCCCGTCCACTGTTCTGTGGTATATTCGTAAATCCAAATGAGCAAGTGTCTAAAAAGTAAAAGAAAGCAGTTTTTATCAATACCCTACTTTCTTAGAGCTTCCCCGTAATATTCAAGGCACCACTTGTGAGAAGACGCCGGGTTTCAAAAGTGAGGCGTTCATTGACATGCAGCGTATTATGTCACTCCTGACCTGTCTTTGGGCACAACCCGCTCCTGCCGATGCCCCTCTCCAGCCTTCCCTTCTCTAGAAAGGAGCCGGGTACACACCTGGCTAAGACACATCCCTTCTGGAGGGTGGCGGGAAGATGCGTCCTGCCGGTGGGTCTCAGGCTGCTGAGGCCTTCTCGTTTCCCCACTCTGTGTCTCTGGGTCTGCTCTTGTCCACTCTCCTGCTTTTGCGCTTCCTTCCAAGGGGTTGCTCTCCTCCGCCAGTCGGCCGCGACTTTGAGCGCAAGTGGGCTCCTCCCTGTTCCAGGCGCTGCGCATGTCCCTTGCTTCATGTGTCCCCATCTCCAATGCCTGCCTTCTGGTATAGCCTCCTTCGGGGTTAAAGGCCAGAATCGAAAAAAGGACGCATCTGTTGGTGCCGTCGACCCCAGGGTAAACAGTCAGGTAGGTCCTCTTCCTTCCCCAAGCCCTGTCAGATGCCTAGATAGAGTGGATTCTATGGCAGGACCGGAGGCTCAGATTATGCTTCTCAATTTCTTTACTACTCCAAACAGCAGCCAATGAGAACACAGTAAAGTAGAAAAAACATATAAACAAACTACATATCCCATGAGGCTTTGAACCACGCCTCCAATATCAACCAATGAACAGAGTCCAAAGTATACAAATTAACAAGGCACCATCCTGACTGCCTCTTTCTTTGCTGCTCCGCAGTCAAGATAAGTGCCTTGTTAATTTGCTCAAATTTACATAGTTATCGTTGCGTTTGGCTTTATTCATGTTATGAGGTTTTAATTATGTTATAATGGCTTTCTAATTGATTGGTGTTATTGCTATTTTGTTGTACTATTGTGCGCGCGCAGCGTTTTTTCTAGCGCGACTATTTAGAAGCTTCCTTGGCTCCCGTAGTGCGTTTTGCGCTGCTCGAGCCTTAGGCTTAGTTTTTCAGGCAGGATTAAAGGACTTTACTTTTCAGCCGGCTTTGATTTCGTTCCCAATTCGGTACGCGCTCGCTAATGAGCTAGGGCCCGTGGAATCGCGCATTGCGCTCCGGGCAGGGACATCCTCCCCCCCCCTCAGGGATCGAGACGTACGTCGCGAACCCGCCCGGGCTGGTGCGTACGTCTCGGGAGCCTGCACGCGCCTACGCACGCGTTCACAGGCTCCCATTTCGACGCGCTGATTGAAGCCTTGCCCCGGGCTGAATAACGGAGGGCGGCAGCACGCAGTGAGTTGGCCGGTACCGGGCCTTCAGGCAGCTTGTTTTTCATAGCGCTTCATAGCGGTTATTTCCCCTGACTTTTGTACCCTTTGGCCATTCATTGGGAAAAATTAATTTTTGGAAGCCCTGTACCTAGCAAGCAGACAAGGCTATTTCCCTCCATTAGTCCTACTGGCAAGAGTCTAATTGGTACCTTTGGCCTTCTCTGCGTCAGCGCTTGCTCCTGACCGACACCCATTCTCAGCTGAGAGTTAGGGTTGGATAAACTGTGCTTCTTCCCTGAAGAGTTGGTGATTGGAATATTTGCATATATTCACTAAGATGTCGGACTCCGAGGTCCTTGAGGATGAACTAGCTACCAATGGTCCCATGGAGGACGAGGATTACTATTTTGATGAGAATCTAGAGACTGTAATTGACAAATCATTGGATAGGAAATTAGATAAGGCCTTATCCTCAGCCTTACTTCCTATCTCCCAACGCCTTGATAGATTAATGGGTACCACCCCTCCCCCCCCTTCTGATATGCCCAGTCCTTCCCCCCTCCATCCCCCTGAACCCCCTGGCCTTCCTTGGCCTCATGTGAAAATTTACTCTAAGCTCCACACAGCTAAGGCGCAAAGGGAAGAACAAGTACCGGTTGATCTCCAACCCGACCCTTCACCCTCTGTTCCCATTGTCACTACAGATACGGACACCGATACCCACACCTCCCGAGAGTCACGCCCCCGCAAGCGCGCCAAGAAGCGCAAGCATTCCCTGTCTCCCACCCAACCCTCTCCCTTAACTTCTGATCCCTCTGCAATTGTCCACCCCCGCTCCTCTGACTGGGCTCCCGCCCCAGCTGTGGCGGATTATATACAGCATAACCTGCGTAAGACTTTCGATAAAGAGGTTCGGGCCCGCCTCAGATCCAAATGCCCCGCCCTGACCTGGCCAATAAGACTGCTCTTACTCCCAAAATTGATTCATCAATGCAGACCTTCCTAAAAAATACAAAAAAGACCCGAAGAAAGGCATTGATCGAGCCCTTCGGGCCTGTCAAGATAAACTCTTAGATGTCTCCGGCCCCTTGGCCAAGATCTTAGAATTGGCGCTAGATGCGCAGGAAACTGGGGCGGCTATCCACCCTGAGGTCCTGGCAGGTTGGACTCAGCGTGCGATCTGCCTGCTTGGCAATGCTAATTGCGCCCTATCTTCTGAGAGAAGAAACTCAGTCCTCTTGAGAATAAATCCTCAATTGGTGGAGCTCGCCTCGGCAGAGCCTGGCCCTTTGGCTGAGGGGCAGTTATTCGGTGAGAAGTTTGTCAAAGACATCGCCAAATTCATCAACACCTTTACTTCACTCGATAAATCGCAATCCTCCCTTAAAAGGGTGTTCCACCCCCTCTCTGGAAGGGCCGGTCGTGGCAGAGGACACTCGGCCGGCCGCTTCAACACACAAGGTCCTCGACGTGGATTTGCTCCCAGACACAGGGGCTACACACAGGAGCCGGACCAAGCCGGTTTTTATCCCTCCAGATCCCGTGGTTTCAGAGGCAGATACAATCGTGGAATCAACAGGGGCTTCAGGAATAACGATGCCCAGGCCCCAGGTAACTCTATCACATTTTCCTACTGTTCCTCTGGGGGGCAGACTGTTGCATTTTCTGAGCAATTGGCTCAAGCTCACTTCAGACGCCTGGGTTTTACACACGGTGCAGGGATATCAAATAGAGTTGGTCGATGTGCCTGTTCAAGTGGCTCCTCCTCCCCCTCTCCATTTTTCCCTACAAGAGCAAAGTTTTATAGACTCAGAGCTTCGGGAACTCTTAATCAAGCAGGCCATTGCTGCAGGGCCCTTCGAGGAAGAAGGATTTTGCAGCAATGTCTTCTTAGTACAAAAGAAAGGAGGAGGTCAAAGATTGGTGCTAAACCTCAGAGACTTCAATCCCTTCGTGGTCTACAGACATTTCAAAATGGAGGGGATTCACCTGTTGAGGGACCTGTTGTTGGAAAAAGACTGGATGGTCCGACTGGACCTAAAAGATGCTTATCTCACGGTTCCCATTTGCCCCTCCCATCAGAAGTTTCTCCAATTCCAATGGAAAGGGCAATGGTTCCGGTATCTGTCTCTTCCCTTTGGCCTGTCCTCGGCCCCTTGGGTCTTTACCAAGCTCATGAAGCCAGTGGTCACTCGGCTCAGGGAAATGGGAGTTCGCTTGATCGTCTATCTAGACGACATGCTACTCCTAGCTCAGGACCCAGTTCTCCTTCTCACACATTTACAATGGACGAGGCCTCTTCTACAAGATCTAGGGTTTGCTATAAATCTAAAAAAGTCTATGACATCCCCATCCCAACTGATAGACTTTCTGGGGTTTCAGATCAACTCGGTGTCGGCTCAATTGCTTCTTCCTCCCTCCAAAATAAAATCAATCAAGAGGGAAATCCGCTTGACTCTATCCAAGCAAACGATTTCCTTACGCTCCCTAGCGAGGATTGTGAGTCTTCTGGCGACTTCCATCCAGGCCATCTTTCCGGGCCCTCTGCATTACAGAGCATTGCAAGGCCTGAAGATTCATTATCTGCAGAAACGGTTCTCTTATGATCATCTCATAGCTCTATCACGGGACGCTCAAGACGAGCTCCAATGGTGACTAGACCACATGGAAGCATGCAATGGCAAGGCCATTTTCGGAGCGTCTCCCGATATTATCATAGAATCAGACGCCAGCCGCTGGGGTTGGGGTGCAAGGTGTGGAGAGTTCGCCACAGGCGGACGATGGTCAGCGGAAGAGTTACAACTACACATAAATTGTCTAGAGTTGTTAGCCGGGTCGTTTGCCATACGATCGATCTCACCTCAGAAGAGCAATTGTTGCATCCTCCTCAGGATGGACAACGTGTCAGCAGTGCGGTATATAAATCACCTGGGAAGGACGAGGTCTCGGCTCCTCACCAACATTGCGAGGGAGTTTTGGCACTTCTGCCTCTCCCAGAAGATCAGAGTAGTAGCGGAATATATCCCAGACAAGAGCAATCTGGTGGCGGATTGGAATTCCAGGTTCCTCAGGGACTTCAGCGACTGGCAGTTGCACCTTTCAGTTTTCTTGCAGATCACGACTATTCGAGGCCCGTGTCAGATAGACCTCTTTGCCTCTCGCCTCAACTCTCAACTTCCCCTTTTCTACAGTTGGAGGCCGGACCCGATGGCGCTGGGCACGGATGCCTTCCTACATCATTGGGGCCCTCAGAGGAATTATGCCATTCCTCCGTTTGCCTTAATTCCCCGAGTAGCTGCTCAGATCAGGTGCCAGGGAGCCTCGGTGATCCTAATCACACCATTGTGGAAGACACAGTCGTGGTTTCCAACGCTTCTAGAGATGTCTGTGGATCTTCCGTTTCAGTTACCCTCTTTCCCGATGATTCTCCAGGACCCAGTGGGCGCCCCGCATCCGCTGGTCCTTCTGAACCAGTTACCTCTCATGGTCTGGACGCTCTCCAGCGACATGACCGCATTGAAGGCCTTTCATCGGCGGCTGCCAATTTTATACAACAGGCTTGGGCTCCGTCCACCCGCAAACGATATTCTGCATCATGGAAACGATGGGTGGGTTGGTGCCTTCAACGACAGGTGGATCCCGTGGGATCTGATTTAAAGGAAGTTCTTAATTTCCTGTCGGAGTGTGCTAGTCAGGGTTTGTCCTATCGGACCGTGAATAATTTCAGGTCAGCGCTCTCAGCGGGGCATGACCATATTGATGGGAAACCTGTGGGTGTTCATCCGTTAGTTTGTAAACTTTTGAAAGGTATTAGAGTGTCTCGACCTCCTACACCCAGGTACACTACTTTATGGGATGTTTCCAAGGTTCTGGGACTGTTAGAGACATGGCCCGATAATAAGGATCTTTCCTTAAAACAGTTATCCGCAAAGCTCACTATGTTATTGTGCCTCATTTCATGTCGCAGAGTGTCAGATGTTCATGCTCTTGATTTGGCTGGCAGAATTTTTTCTCCTCAAGGTGTTTCTTTTGTCATCTCCAGGAGGACGAAAACGATGTCACGTTCAGTTGAGTATCCTGCTTTTCCTCATAATGAAAAATTATGTGTTTTACGATGTTTAAAAATGTATGAGGAATGTACTTTGAGTCACAGGGCCGATCCTTTAGGGCCCTTGCTTTTAGCTATTCAGAAACCCTTCAAACCTGTTTCATCGGCCACTTTGGCCCGGTGGGTTAGATGGGTTATGGCGGAAGCCGGTATTGATGTAGCTGTGTTTGGTGCACATTCTACGAGGGGCGCTATGGCGTCTAAAGCTTTTATTATGGGTTCTCGTCTTGAGGACATTCTAAAAGCTGCGGACTGGTCTTCTGATTCAGTGTTTAAAGTGTTTTATTATAAGCCAATAGTTCATGTTTCATCAGTTGTTGTTGGTCAGCTTTCAACCAGCATAATCTGAGCCTCCGGTCCTGCCATAGAATACAAAATTTTCCAGCATTCGCGACAAGAATTTTTGATTCTATTAAGGACACGGAGGCGAGTATTATCCCACCCGTTGGGACAGGTAAGAATACAACTGTCAAGTTGGTTTATTATGCATAACCTGTATGTTTCCCTCCCTTCTTATCTTAGAGTTTTGTGTGCTCTGTGCTCAAACTTGTTTCTGATTTCAGGAGCGGATTCGAAGCAGATTTAATTCTGCACTGCTGCAGGACTAGGAGGTCTTCGCCTTGGATGTCGGTTTCCTGTTGGAACCTTGTTTGAGTTACTCTCCATTGAGCGACAGGACTGTTACTTATCTGATTAACTTTGGACTTTTCAGCTGCGTTTTGCAAAGAAAGAGGCAGTCAGGATTGTGCCATGTTAATTTGTATACTTTGGACTCTGTTCATTGGTTGATATTGGAGGCGTGGTTCAAAGCCTCATGGGATATGTAGTTTGTTTATATGTTTTTTCTACTTTACTGTGTTCTCATTGGCTGCTGTTTGGAGTAGTAAAGAAATTGAGAAGCATAATCCTCGCCTCCGTGTCCTTAATAGAATCAAAAATTCTTGTTGCGAATGCTGGAAAATGTTGTATTACTGTAGTGGAGGTGGGACACGATGATGGCTACAAAAAAAGACTGATGTAAAGCTGCCTGCACATCTTCTACAAACACTCTATTAAACCTTTCTACGAGGCCATTCATGTTAGGTGCATAAAGTAATGTCTTTAAATGCAAAATATAGTTATTTTTAAGAACGTTTTGAAATTTTAGAGAAGTGAATTGTTTACCATTATCTGTGACAATACTGGATGGCAAGTCTTTTTTGTTAAAGTTCTCATACAGTATGAATCCCAAAAAACGCTGCTTTTTTTTGGGATTCATACTGTATGAGAACTTTATCGTCAAGTAAAAACGCTGTGGAAGAATCTGACTCTTGTGGACTTGATTTGATAATTTCAACATAATTCTACTAAGAAGAGGCTTAGCGCCAATAACTGGACTGTGTGTGCTTGAGTGCAATTTTCTTTCCTGTTGATACAGCCCTGCCCCTTGTTCCAAGGCGCGGCTAATTTGCACCTGAGGTGGCTCGGTGCGTAACACGACAGCACCACCATATGCTGAAACTTGAGATTCTTTTTTGTTTCAAGACAACCATGACTCTGTGATAGATGTGCAGCCATTAGTCACCGATATTGTTACTGTACCAAGTAGGATCTTAGTTGGTCTTTGTCAGTAGGTGTGGGTAACTATTCAATTGCTTTCAATTAGACTTGGCTTAGGGGAAATCCCTTTTTTCAGAGATGGTATGACCAAGATACTCAGCCTCCTGAGTGAGAAATTTACACTTCTCTATTCTGCAAGGTCATACCCCTTTCTTGCAGAATAAGTAACACCTATGACAACTGTGAGTTATGCAACTCAATAGAATCAGCAAAAAAACAAAATGTCGCCTTGAAAAGCCACAACCCATTGTATACCCTTAAAAAGTGTGAACACGAGTTTCTGGAATACGGGTGTGGCTGACGCCAACCCTAAGGGCATGCATGCATACCTAAAAGCACCATCAGTTCAATCTGGTGATATGCAGATTTGAGGTCTAAAGAGGTAAAATATTTCACACCCTCCAGTTGTTCTAACAATTCCTGAATCTTGGGGAGGGGATGACAACCAACAATAATTTGTTTGTTAAGAGACTTCAAATCAGCACATAATCTCAAGGAACCTAACTAATGTTTTTACCAAAACAATAGGGGAAACATACTCAGAGGAATCAACCGGTTCAATTACACCATAAGCATGTAGTTGCTGTAATTCAAAGCTAAGATCTCTCCTGACACTAAGAGGTACATCCACAAGTTCATGTTTAACAGGAGATGCACCAGCTTTAGTTAAATATCTCATGGGTGAATCCCTTAACAATTCCCAACTCTTTTCTGAACACATCCTTGTATTGGGAAATAACACAATCAATACCTTGGTGAATGGCCATATAATAGATTGGGATATCAAATGATGGACTGAGAATGAGGTCAAGGTTTCCTTGGGTTCTCAAGCCTAACAAGTATTGATCATTCTTAACTACATATATTTTCCCCAGAATAGTACGAGACAAAAATGAAATAAATGCCACAAAGTTACCTAGAATGTTAATAATCAACTTACCGTAACCATAGGCTTTTATATCGTTATCTTGTAACTCTCTGTTTTCCCATTGTTCCTCGAAGAAAGCCACTGACACTAATGAAAAAGGTGACCCTGAATCCACCAAAATAACAGATTTGACACAATCAATTACAAATTCGCAATTGGGTGGTTTACATGGATCAGTTTCAACAGATGTGAATTAAAGTTTATCTTAACCATCTAATGCCAAAATCATGTTCTCCTTATTCTGGGTGTCTTGCTGTGTGTCAGCCTTGTTCTTCATAATGGTGTTGGTATTGCGTTGTGACTTGCAAACATTCGAAAAATGTCCCATCTTCCCACACTTGAAGCAATCTTTAGATAGAGCAGGACATGAAGATTTATTGAAATGAATACCCGAACCACATATTGCACATTTGGACTTATTAGTATTTAATTTGCCAGCATTCCGTCTGCTTAACTTATTTTTGTTGCCATTATGTACTAAAGCAACCCGAAAGTGGTTCTCTTTATCATCATTAAGGACTTTGTACAATCTCTTTGACCTCTCCATACCCTAAGCCACTTTGACCACTTCAGAAAATGTGGAATTTTCGTGCCTATGTAACTGCTACTTAATTTTTTTTTATTGCATCAGTTCATAATCACCTGATCAAAAATGTATTGATCAGTTAAAGTGCCAAACTCACATGCCGGGCAAAAGTGTCTTAATAGACAAATGACAGAGGGTGGCATTGTAATTGATAATTGAATTTGAAGTTAGCGCACACCTCAAATGAAAAACTCGCAAAACTGTTAGAACTTATTGAAGCACGTTTGCGTGCTATCTAGTTAGAGGCAGCCAGCTGCAGTGCATCTAGAAAACTGGTGTCCATTCACCAGCAGTGCTATTCGTATTTCGAGGCTGGCTGCCTCTAACTAGATAGCACACAAACGTGCTTCAATAAGTTCTAACAGTTTTGCGAGTTTTTCATTTGAGGTGTGCGCTAACTTCAAATTCAATTATTAGTTTCTTGCCGCTCTTGTTAGCAGCACCCTACACAGTTTATCATTCACAATGTCTTTTGACAGCATAGCCAATCTCACAGACAATAGAGCTGATACACTCACATATTTACCAACTCAAGTGAATGACATATATGCTCTGATTCAAGACACAACATCTTTCAACGTCCAGGCAGGCTCTATTTCGCAACAAATCCGGCAATTGGAATTCATCACACGCAGAGCACTGAGTCAGCGTCTCCACGCGTCTACGCTCATACAATATCACAAAGTGCAGCGGATTCCAAGGGGATTACGTTTACCTATCAAACCTTTACTTTACAAATTCCAGTTCAACAATGTATTCATGGAAAAGTGGCAGGCCGTTCTGAACAAATGTTCTTTGGATTTAATTTAATTGTTAATAGAGGATTTGTCCCGAACCATCAGAGAGTTGGAGGAAGAAGCAGAAGTTATTAAATCTGATTTATCTTCAAGGTGCGATGCGGAGTACTGGAAAACAACTTTGGAAGATCTCAACACTAAGTTGGACGTCTATGGGAAGGAAATACAGGAAAGAAAATTAAGAAAATTTCGTCGCGATACCATAGATTATAAGCTCAACGAGGTGTACACCTGGGCAGAGGTGTACGCCCGCAGAAGACCTTTTCAAAAACCCAACACTTCATCGCAGGAATCAATTGTTTCAGATCAAGAATTGGAATTATCACGAGCACCAGCAGACGCCCAACAAGAAACAGGAGGTTCCAACATCCAGCAAGGTGGTGCAGAAGCAACCCCGCAGTCGACGTCTTTTTTAGTCAGCAGCCAGAGAGGCGGACGTCCACCAGATCCAAAAAAACTAGGAGGAGCAAGAGAAAAAGAGGCAGAGGCACGCAATCTGAGGAGCAAGAAGACCTTATCATAAACATTTCTACAGTAGAGTTAACGTTGGCACAACAACAAGTGTTAAATAAAGGGACTTCTTTTGTTCCAGCATATCACACAAATGCCTTGGAACTAGAAATTTCCACATTCAAATTTATGAGAAATTTGCGTCTGAAGCATTTCTTCACCAACATAGTACCTACATTGACTGCCACAGAAGCTTCCAACAGTGAACAAGACGTCGGACATAACATTTTCAAGCCTAAAAGTACCTTTATGGCGCCAGTGTCCCATAAACTACTTGATTCTTTTGAAACACTCATTCGTGATGATTTAGGTAAACTCAATCTCCGACCAACAATTAAGACCAACTTCAAGAAACATGAGATGCAAGTTATCAAACAACTAGCCAAGGACTCCAGGCTCACATTTCAGATGGCTGACAAGGGTGGCGCTTTGGTTATCATGGATACTACATTCTATGAACATCGCGTTTTTCAACATCTACAGGACTCGAACACTTACATCAAGTTAGACCTTGATCCAACACTCATGATTAAGGATACACTGAACAAAATTCTAGATCATGCAGAGAACATGCAATGGATTTCTGTAAACACACGGAAGTTTCTAAGTGTAGCTTATCCTAGGAGACCAAAGCTTTACATGTTACCCAAAGTACATAAAAATCTCCAGAATCCACCATTTCGCCCAATAGTTTCGGGTTGTGAGTCCATTTTTACACCCACGGGACAATTTATTGATCACTATCTACAGAAATTTGTACAGTCGTGGAGAAGTTACATCAAGGACACCACACATTTTTTGCAATTATTACATGCAGTCAGCGACCAGTGTTCTCCAACTTGGATTCTTTGCTCCATTGATGTGACATCACTGTACACTTCGATACCTCTGAAAGAGGGGATGGAAGCTTGCGAGTGGGCATTGTTGCAACTACCAGATGTAGGAGTCAACAAAGTCTTCATTTTGGAATTGTTGATGTTTTGTCTTCAACACAGCTATCTACAATGGAAGGACACTTTTTATCTTCAGATAAGCGGAACTTCCATGGGTTTTTCTGGAGCTCCTTCGTATGCTAACACCTTCATGTCCAAATTCGAATTCGATTACATATTTTCAGATGATTCATGGAGCACCAATCTTGTGTTTTATACTAGATTCATTGACGATATCTTCCTCATATGGAACAATTCGGAAGAAAATTTAAGACTCAAGATCATGGAATTGAATTCGAAAAACGCACGCATTAAATTCACTCATAATATCAGTGAGAACAATTTATCATTCTTGGATGTTTCAATCACAAAGGTGAACAACACACTACAGACGTCTGTGTATTCCAAACCTACTGATAAGAACAATTTTCTTCTGCATTCCAGCTTCCATCCTCCTTCGCTACTACAAAATTTGCCATTTTCACAAATGCTACGAATCAAAAGAATAGTGTCTGAAGAAAATGAGTTGGGAGCAAGTTTAGAACTTCAATGCAAAAAGTTCAGACAGAGTGGTTATCCCCAAACCGTATTGTCTAAAGCAGTGGCCAAAACACAGCATTACAAACGTGAAGATCTACTTGCAACGAGAACCAAGAACAATCAAACTAGACACGTCTTCGTGTCTAAATTTTCAACCAAATCACCGAGTATAAAGAGAATTATCAAATCTAGATGGGAGTTATTGAGAAGTGAACCTGATTTTAATGGCCTATTCGCTCAAGAACCGTTGTTTGCAAATACTCAAAGCAGAAACATCAAAGAAACACTGTCGCAAACAAATGAGAAGATCCACGAGGAAAATACAGGGATGCGGAGGTGCCACAATTGTGTGAATTGTAATAACGTAATCCTTGGTAACACTATCAATCATTCACACTCAGGGAAATCTATAGCATTGAGGTACAATGGAGACTGCAATTCTTGTCACGTAGTATACACCATCAAATGCCCATGCGGTTTGTTATACGTAGGCAAAACCACACGTAAAATCAAAGTACGTATATCAGAACACAAGAGTACGATACGCACACAGTGTGCTAAATCGCATTTTGTATCACATTGGCTAGAACACAAACATACACTTGCACAATTGAGGTTCACCATTCTTGAAATTTTGTTTTGCAAACCAGGTCGTGACAATGCTAGACTCCTTTTGCAGAGGGAAATGTGGTGGATAAAAATGCTTAATACAATGATGCCAGGTGGTCTCAACGATAAATTGGAAATGTCGTGCTTTCTTTGAACATGTTTTGCCACTCCATGTACGTGAGTTCAATAGACCTTTCGGGTCACTTTTATTAGATTGTGAAAGTATGATTACGCATGGCAATCGAATGGTGACATAATTTGATAACTTTTCTTCTCTTTTCTTTTTTCATCATTTAACTGCTTTCTTACCATTCACTGACCTAGAGGGCAGGTAGAGGGCGTGCACATCACTATTTATTATTTTTATCCTCGGGGTTGGTTCCATTAGCTGTTTTCAATGTCCTTTTCACACTTTACATTTTGAATTTTTAGTTACACCGCATTAGTCATTTTTAGGGTACAGGGCAGCTCTCAAGTGGTAGTGGTTTTTTGGACTAGCCATTACACAGTGGCATCAAGGAACGAGGTTGTTTAGAGTGGGCGCAGTTTCTTTTTTTCAATTCACAGTCAGTTCATTCTTCAGCTAGCTTGTCACTTTTTGAACATCTCCATCGTTGATTCATAGGGCAATTCCGAACAGTGCTGGCAGGTTCTCCTTTTTGATCAAAAGATATCGCGTTTACCATCAACATGTGATTTTTAAGGTCATATACACTTACTACACTAATTTGGTATATATTACAGTTTCGGGTTTAGGGCACATATACATAATATAAGGAGCGCCAGGTACTATAGTCATAGGCATCTCATATTATAGCATGGGAGTGGTTTCACTCCATTCCAAGATGGAGACTAAGTTTAGAGGTTCAGTCCTCTGTCTACATCCATTAGTCGTCATCGCGTTAGTATCGTCAAACAGGACCGTTAGAATTTATCTACATTCTGGAAGGACTGAGTTCACTCACTTGACGGACTTAGAGCCATTCAGTGTTTTGGAGAACTCTTGGGTGATGCCAGGAAGAATACGCGGTAAGCAGAGGTTTACATACAGCGCCCAGTTCAACAGCTCAGACTCGTACTATATGGTTTTTTATTTTTACTAGATTCGCTTGTTCTTATTTTCAGTTTCGAGATTTTTGGGAGTAATTGGGAGACGGATCCATGCTCGCAGCGTCTTTTCAATGTTGTGATCAGCATACATTTCCATAGGGGTAAGCAGTTTCTGAATATGTTTATTGAGCATCGCAGAGGATTGCTTGAATGTTTGTGGGTATTCATGTAGGGCATTTTAATTATATTTGGTACAGGCACAATTTACTCTTGAAAACGCAAAACCCAAAGACCCCTATGCGCTCCGGCGCAGAGACAGTTTCCAGCGCCTTGAGAGTTCTACAGATTGGTTTCAGGTTGTGACAGCTCGAAGTGAGTCCTTTTTGCGAGCATATTGTCTGCTTTAAACATGAGTATAACAAAAGCACAAGTTCATCATTCTTATCAACACCGGTTCCACAGTGGTTTTTCACCTGCTTCACTTGTTTTTAATACTCTAGATCTATCACTTTCTGGTGTTTCAATTTTGAGGCGTTTAAACTTTATTGATTTTGCGTCTCACAACTTTATCTGTCGTTCTGCATAGCTGAGTTTCACAGACCTTTCACCACAATCTTTTTTATAGCACAATTTAGCAACGCACGGTTTTAGTTTTCGGTATCGCCTTGCGTAATTCATATTGAGGCTCATTCTTTTCTGCCTAACCTGGTCGTCTCAGAGATGTGTGTTCAATTGCGTTTTGTATACTATTGTTTAGCAGCACATTGATTATGCTTATGTTTTTTTCACAGCGGCCCCTGAAGAAGGGATGAATATAATCCCGAAATGCATTGGGCTAGGCCGGCAACTTGTTTAATATATGCAATAGCTTTGTGTCGCTTGATTTCAATTGTATTGATTTTTTGCACATGACTGTGGTTCTTTTCATTTGCTAGTTTAAACATTTTTGTAAATGCATAACAATATTGATTAAATCATCAATATTCAATGTTTATGATATTGTATTTTCTGTTTAGATAATTGAAAAATGTGTTATTTCAGTGTTTTACAATACAGCCAAGGGTTGTTTTCATGATTCAAGCAGTGCATCTAGTATACTGGTGTCCATTCACCAGCAGTGCAATTGGCATTGTAATTGACCCATTTTGATTATCTTGGTGTGAGGCTTATGCCAAACCTAAATTGGGGCCTGCAAATTCAGAAATTGCACTCTGTTTTAATCCAGCACACTACTTGTGTAGCCAAAATTCATATACGTACAACATTTAGGAGTGCTGCATCGGCCCCAGAAATCTACAACATTAAGGCCTTAGGTGCAGCCTTGTATGCCTGTGAAATTTGAGGTTTTGCGAGTATCCAAATTCTAACCCCGGTACAAAATAAGTTTATTCGATCGCTCCTGGGACAGCTAGTAAGTACTCCGATGATTCCACTAGGTCTACATTTGGCCCAAAGATATATCATCCTCAAAGTCGAGTGTAGAATGCTTTTTTACTGACATCGATTGTGGTCGACAGCAGAATTAAGCTCCTATTGTGTGTGCCTGAAAGATCTTATGTTTCTTGCATGTGTACATAAAATCCCATGGCTGAATTCTATAAGATTGCAATTGGGGAAATTGGGGCTGGCGAATCTTGGGGCTTCTCTCAAAAAGGCGGGTTCTATCGCGAAAGCTAGCCTATAAGAAATCTATTGGAATTTGGTATCATCCAAACAACTGCAACCAGTAGAGGTCCTTTGTCAAGGGTTTTACTTGATCTAAAACTGCTTCCATGCTATGAGCCTGCCATAGATAAAATGATTCCCCCTATGGCACCTAACCTGTATATTCAGTTCAGGTACAAAGAAATGTTGTAGTAATTGGTCTAGTGCTCTACCTGGGGATGTTCTATGCCCTGTCTGTGGAGAGGCTACGGAATCATTAACGCATATTCTGGTTTTTTGCAAAGCATATTAGAAAGTGAGTAGCCCACAATTGCAGGAAGTTGGGCACTGGGCGTTACATGGAGGCATACAGAATCCTCTGCACTGACACAACCAGACTGATGTTTTTTTCAATTTACAGATTCCTTATGTCAGCCTGGATCTGGCACCTCAAGTGTTTACAAGCAGGAGCAGTCTGGAAAATGGCAATGCAACTCACCCATGGTTTTAATAAAATCTTATTTTTCAAACATTTTGCGATTAAGGAACTGTGAGATCGTATGTCCTATATTGGATGTTTAACATAGCACTTTATTGCCAAATTGCATGTCCCCTAACTGAAGGGAATTTAACTCGGGTATAATCCAGCCCCTATTCTAGAATGCTAGTATAGCATTTTTAAGGGTGCCACGTTGGGCTCTTGTGCTTCTAATCCTTAACTCGATGTTGCGTAACCCCATGGGCACTAACTCCTACTGGTTTAACTTGGATCACTTTGTTTTTAATAATATATCTAACAAGCACTTGCACTTTTTGTAGTCTAAAATTGCACTTTATACCTGTATTAAGTACGTAGCCATTATGTTTTTAATTCTATAGTATTATGCATATTGAGATTCAAGGCTTTTATCATACTGCATTCCTCATCTATGTATACGCAATACTTTTAATATTGATTGGATGTTTTTAAGCTTTTTATGTATGTTGTACTTTTATGATCCTGGAGACTGAAATAAACTTATGATGATGACTATTACGCTTGTGACAGCGTTAGGATCAATACCTGCCCATTTGGTCTAGTCACCTCAAGATTTTCCGCCCTGGAGTTTGCCACTCCCCTATCATTAATTTTAGGATATTATAATCGCTTGACATACTCGATTCTACCATGAAGGTGACGGGCATGTTGCTATAAAATTCTGAAACAAGTATAAAATCGATAGTTGAGCCACTAGCTTGTCCAATAAACGATGGGCCCAGAGGATCTCTATTTGTGTGAATTGAGCTTAACCGTCAGTTCGTTCCTGGCATTCGTAAAGTGCCAATCGGGATCTTATTACACCCGGGGGCAAGCTCGTCGCCAAAATGAAGTAAAATCAGCAAGCAGCACTTTAAGGTAAGGGACTATATTGTAATAGAAAAATGCCAAGCAGCGGAGGTGGCGACCGCAAGGCAAGGTCCAACTGCCAGAGATACTCAAGTAAAACAATTCCAGAAAAGACCTGGCACGAGGCGTCAGCTCACACAAACAAACAGCCGCGGTCCGTGCAGGTAACAGCAGTGGGGCAGGGTAAGGGTGGATTTCGAGGGATGATGCGGAGGGAAAATTAAATAAATAATTAATTTTCCCTCGGCATCGTCCCTCGAAATCCCCCCTTACCCAGCCCCACCGCCCCTCCGCTGTTACCTGCACGGACTGCGGCTGCAAACAAATACCTACTCATTGTTATAACAATAAACAACATGTGACCTGGGGGGCGTGGCCAACTGCCGGACATGGCGGCTGCGACCTAGTGGAGCTCCGGACCCGGGCTCAGCAATCCTGACATTTATTGGCCGCACAGGGCGTCCAAAGGTCCGGAACGGCAGGCATCGACACTGGAGGGCGGAGCGGACGGCTGGACCCGCTTTTCGGGCTGCTGGTGGGGCGCTGTGGCGAAAATCGAGGACAGGGCACTGAGCAGGCAGCGGAGGACCGTGAGGAGATCCTCGGCCCGCGAGGCGGGGAAGCTGCCCGTCGGACGTGTCTCAGCTGGGCACTAACGGGGAGCGAGACCGGAGACCCCGACCTGACAGTGGGAGTGTGCCGCCTCGATCGCCGAAAGATTCTGGGCGCAGCATCGGCGGACCGGAGGTGGGTGCGGCGACGCCGAGGCAGCGGGCCTTCGGACTAGAGACTACGCGAGGCCGCGGCTGCTGTGGGGCCTGCGGCGCCTCCCTCTGGGGGCTGCGGTGAGTGCCGGAGCTTGAAGAGAGAGGGCGACTGGCACCTATGAGCCACACAGACCCGTAGGCACACGGTGTAGGGACGATGTAGGGAACCCTGCGAGAGGCTGAGGAGACATATATCCGGCTGGCCTACGCAGTACCCTCGAGTCCCGAGTAGGGGCCTACACCATTGCTTGAGCTCCTGAGGTGTGCTGTCACTACAACTGGTACACGTGGGAAGAGAGGCCCCTCCTCATGCCAAAGGCGGTAATTGCTACACCTGTGACCCCACAGCGAGGTGGCCAGGACTGGGGTGATGTGGTGGTGGTTCTGGACAGTTAACGACTCGGCGGAACGCACGGGCAGACAGACGTCGCTGCTGCCGGGGGACACAGACACAGAGCAGGCCCCCATACAATAAACTTGATCCTAGCCCCGCAGGGAAATCTGGAGTGATCAGCCAGTGGCACTTAGTGGTGGCAACGCAGTGGCGGCGCTGTGTCTCCCATACCCTGGTGGGGTGGTTTTATCCTGCGCTCATCGGCCCGGGCAAGCTGTAATGGGTCGCAACAGGGGAAAACAACAGGACGTTGGCCTGAGTGCGGACCACACTAGCGGCCAGGACGATCTCGGAGAGACCTCACAGACGCCTAACTGCATACCGCCTACCCAGATGGCGGAAAATGTGGACAAACTGGATCTTATCCTGCAAGAGGTTAGAGACTCAAGGAAAGCCATAGAGCAACAGATCGGAGCCCTTACGACCGGATTCACGCTACTTAAGGCGGACCACGTGAAGTTAGCGGATAGAGTAAAGGAACACACGGTGGCGCTGGCGGATCTTTCTCCACAGCAAGCTCAGAACACGACCCACATACACCAGCTCCAACAGCAGGTCGCTACATTGATGGATCGGGTGGAGGATGCGGAAGGAAGGGCACGGAGGAACAATGTACGGGTAATTGGACTGCCGGAAAAAAGTGAGGGAGATGATCCAGCTCGATATATGGAGCAGTGGTTCCGTGACCATGTTGCTGCGGAGGGCCTCTCTACCCAATACTGCGTGGAGCGCGCACACAGAATACCCACGGGCCGACCGAGACCAGGGGCCCCTTCTAGACCCCTCATTGTCCGGCTGCTGAATTACAGAGACCGAGATATGCTACTGCAGAAAGCCAGGGAGAGGTCTCAGATTCATTTTGAGAATAGCAGGATTTCGCTCTACCCGGACAACACGCTGCTAGTCCAAAGACAGAGATCCTCCTTCATGGGAGTCAAGAAGAAACTGAGAGACTTGAATCTGAAATACGCATTGCTGTTCCCGGCCCGACTGAAAATTATGTATGACCGGAAAACGCACTTCTTCGCCAGTCCGGGAGACGCTGAGGAATGGTTGGAGGTGACGGTCCCGGTGGGGACCGGGGATAATGCTTCCCAGGGGATACAGAGCAGCTCATCTCGAGTGGATGCGTCAAGCATCCGCCGCAGCGGGAGGATACGCAGAAACTCCAGACGGACCAATCCCACGCCACAACAAATGCGCCAGGGCAAGCAACGTGCGATTGAGACGGCTGCTGCTTTCAGAAACCCAACATTGATCGAGGACTCCTCCACTTCGGACGGAACAGGGAATATATCGGTCTCTGAGGGTAGTGTGGCCCTCTTCCCCACGGTGACCCCGCAGACGGCGGACGGTGTGTTCGGCTGACCACCAGAGGAAGATGTTGTTCATGGACATGCCATAATGGACGTTAATATATCCCTTTTTGTGGAACTATGTTATTGACGCTTTGTGCGGCTATGATTGTGATTTGTTAGCCCGGGTTTCAGTATAGTTGGAGCTTGAGTTTATGCTGGAGTGCGGGTATGCACCCTGTGGATGGTGTTGGTAACGATCCCCAATTTGCGAATGCTGGTTTTGTTCAGGGCATAGTTTTGCCCACCATTTTTTGGTTTCTGGACCGGTACAGTTCTTTGACCGGACCGAGTATTGGGAAATATGGGGGGGGAAACAGTCCTATTATACTACATACCTTGGGTCGGCTGTCTAGCAGCACATGTAGGCTATGGCCTGTTATACTGCACGCCGTGTTTTTACAATGCATCTACCCAACACATACAAGGTAATAACGTGGAATGTTCGGGGACTGGGCTCCGTACATAAGCGTCATAGAATTCATGCTCACCTGCAGAGGCGCAAAGCACACATAGTATACCTGCAGGAATCCCACATGGTGGAACAAGAGGCGGTGAAATTACGTAGGAAATGGAGGGGGCAAGTCTTCTCCACCAGTTACTCTGGGTACGCACGGGGAGTTACCATCTGGGTGAGACACGGTGTGCCATTTCAGGCCTTAGAACAAAGAATTGATCAGCAGGGACGTTATTTATTTATACGCGGGTCCCTTGATGGTCAACAGGTAGTGCTAGCTAGCACATATGCGCCTAATTTTGAGCAGGAACGATTTCTGGCCACACTAAATCTGGCATTGGCGGGCTGGGAGATGTATCCCTGGATAATAGGGGGGGACAATAATGCAATAATGGACGTCGATCTGGATAGGTCCCATCCCCCTTTGAACGGGACGGGGGTGATTAAGCAGGCGAAGGCGCTATGCAGTTGGGCAAAGGGATTGGCGGTAAGTGATGTGTGGAGAATGCGGCACCAGACGCACAGGGAATACTCCTTTTACTCCCCGGTACATATGCTACACACAAGGATAGATAGGATATTCTGCTCGAACATAATAGCGATGCAAGTCACACACGCCACATACCTAGCAAAGACCTTTTCAGATCACAACCCACTTGAGATAGAGATTATATGGGGCAGGATACCTACTCCAGTACCTACATGGAGGCTCTGGCCACAGTTGTTGGAGGACACGGTTTTTCGGGCTACAATAGCAGACACTATTACCCAATATTTTGATGAGAACAGCAACACAGCCTCTAACGGATTGGTAGAGTGGGATGCCTTTAAGGCGGTCATACGCGGTAGGGCAATAAGTGTGACAGTGGGCGCCAGGCAGGAGGTTCAAAAATCCCTAGTGGAAACAGAACACAAGATGGACAAGTTGGAACAGGAAGCAGTACATGACAATGAGAAGCAGGTGCCGCTTCAAGAAGTGCGTATCAGGCACGCTGAGTTGTTAGAATCCCTCCGACTCATAGACTATCGGAGATATACGCAGCTGTGCCACTCCGAGGTGGACAAGGCGGGGACACTGTTAGCGAAGATACTGCGTGATGACCCCCCCGTAATTGTGATCAATGACGTAGTTACCCTGTCGGGCGAATCAGTGCACACCCAAAACGACATTAATACAGCCTTCTGCCAGTATTATGCCTCATTATATAGCCAGCCGGCGGATAGGGAGGAGGATTGTACAGATGACTTTCTACAGACACTGACCTATCCCCAAATGACTGCGGAAGCTCTGGAGGGACTGGCAGGTCCCATCACTGCAAGGGAAACTAAGATAGCAATAAACGGACTCCCACGAAACAAAACGCCGGGACTAGATGGGTTACCGGCGGAATTTTACACTACATTTACGGACTCACTCCTACCACACCTAGTGCACTTATATAATACGGCGCTGAAGGAAGGAACACTACCCCTTACCACGGCGCAGGCACTGGTGGTCTCGCTCCCGAAACCAGGTAGGGACCCAGCGGACATGGCGAGTTACCGCCCACTGTCATTACTAGCGACGGAATATAAGATACTGGGCAAAGTACTGGCAAATAGGATTCTGCCCCTTCTGAACAAGATGATCCACATAGACCAGACAGGTTTCTTACCGGCTCGGAGCACATCTCTGAACACTAGAAGGCTGCACCATCTCATGATGACTGCCCCGGAGCGCTATGCTCACGCGGGATGCATATTGTTAGACCTACGTCAAGCGTTTGACACGTTGCAGTGGGGGTATATATTTAAAGCGCTGACTACGTTTGGGCTCCCAGAGGGGTATATTAAATGGCTTAGATTGTTGTACGACGCACCTACTGCCCGCGTTCGAACAGGTGGGCATATATCGGCAGAATACCCGATATTTAGAGGGACAAGGCAAGGTTGTCCACTTTCACCATTATTGTTTATATTGGCACTGGAGCCCCTGGCGATACGACTACGTAGAGACACACGGGAACTGGGTATAGAGATAGGGTCTGCAACACACCTTTTTTCGGCATATGCGGACGACATTGTCCTTTACATCAAAAACCTTAGCTCAGATCTGGCCCCCATCGCGGAGATCTTTTCCACCTTTGAGCATATATCGGGATTGGCCATCAACCCAGCGAAGTCCCATGCCTTTTTCTTTCGTGAACATGAAGCACCCACAGAAATTACATTTGGATCCACGTCACTAAATGTGGCCCCGCATACGTTCAAGTACCTGGGCATTAATGTATATAGGGTCCCTGCAGACACGCTGGAAGGTAACCTTAACAGAGCGATTAGCGCCCTGCGTTCTAGCGTTGCATTTTGGACCACGCTACCACTGTCGGTGATGGGCAGAGTGGCTATAACGAAGATGGTGATTCTCCCACGACTGATTTACTATTTCACGAATCTGCCTATATTGGTCCCTCAAACTACCTTTAAACTTTTAAACACCTTACTTATTGACCTTATTTGGGGGAACGACAGGAGAAGGATAAGTCTTCGTAAGCTCCAGCTAGGTACGAGAAAGGGAGGGTTAGGAGTGCCGGATCTTAGAGCGTATTACTACGCCTGTCAGCTGCAATGGTTATCTTATTGGACGGCAGGGCGAAATCTGCAAGAAATTGGGTTCACGGAGCGCGATTTAAGTAATGGGGCCCTACATACACTGCTCTTACCTCGGAGCCAGCCCCTCACTATCTTCCACCCTTACTACATATAGCTCTGAAGTGCTGGAAAGCGGCGCTACAGTATACAAACTTACACCCGGCGTATGCCGCGTAACATCCCCTTATTGGGTATCCCACTAGCAGTCGGGAGGATAACGAAACGCACAATAACGCCTTGGTTGGAGGAAGGAATTAGCACGGTATCCGACTTATTTAATGATGGGCACTTACTGGATCATGACAACTTTGTCCGAGAAACGGGGGCGCCAGGTCACTTGTATATAGTCCACGCGGCGCTAACACAATATGTCAAAACACATTGGGCACCACACAGGCAGGAACCCACCAATCACGAACTGATTAAAGCACTATATTATATGGGCAGTGGGAGACACCTGATAAAATGGCTATATATAGGTATTCGGGCACATACAGAGATTCACCTTCTCCCATTACGTAATGCATGGGCGGAAGATATAGGACGGGCCATTGAGGACAAGGAATGGGAGCGAATCATGGAACACCCCCGGAAAACATCCCGTAATGCTAAATTTAAGTTCATCCAAACAATGATCTTACACAGGGCATACCTCACCCCACACAGATTAGATAGGATGTTCCCGCAGACCCAACATCACTGCCCGAGATGCCACAGTGAGGGAGCTGACCTAGCCCATATGCTCTGGTCCTGTCCGAGTCTACGAGAGTTTTGGGACGCGGTTAGAGGTTACACGCAAGGAGCTACACATAGAACCATATCTAATACTATGGAAGAGTGTCTTCTGGGTCTTCATAGGCCACACACCAAATACAAAGTACAATACAGATTTGTGAACCTGTCGCTGCTGCTGGCAACGCGGGCAATTACAATACGTTGGAAGTCCAAGAACCCCCCTTCAGCTCGTGCGTGGTATAATGAACTGATCCGTTGGGGCAGTGCAGAAAGTGCGGAAATCCGGAGGGAGGAGGCTAGGGGACTGCGTAGGAACCCGATAACATTAGATTGGGACATCATGTTAGAAGCCCTGAAAGCACAAGACCTGGACTCTGCTGCCACCCCACAGGGCACCCAGTAGAACCTGATGGAAGAGCCACTTATAGTAAAGCCCCGAACGAGGTACATGTAAGCAAACGTTGGGGTGATGCGAACAGGGTCGACATATAGGTGTGGGTAAATTGTATTAATAGCTAATTGTATAATGCTGCTGTAAGCCAAGCTATCATCTTGGGCCATAAGTATACAAGGTAGATTTATATGTCAACGAAGGGACTGCAGGGAGGGGGAGGAGGGGCGTTGTTGGGGGTTTGTTGTTCAGCTTAGTAGTAGTTTGAAGTATGAAGAATAGTGAATCTTGATAGAGACTGGAAGCAGTGAGGCTTACGAATATGGGATGTGACAATTATTATGGGGAATGTAGTACACTGTAAGCGTGTATATATGATTTACAGCAAAGACATTTGTTTACTTCTGCAATGTAAAGTAGTTTCCCACGCATTTTTGTTCAAAAATACCATCCCACAGGATTGATTTATGTAAGATACAAGATTATGTCGATAAAAGAAAAGAAGTAATAAAAATTTGTTTCCAAAAAAAACAACATGTGACCTAAGCATTGTTATACCTATAAACAACATGTGAAGTAACATAGCTAAAACTACAATAGAAAGCCAGGCACGTCTCTTGGTTGTTCTGTTTTCCTTTCGCAGCTTTGCGATAACACTGTTGTTCAGGTACTTAGATATTGCCCCATTCCACTTTATCCCCCCTTCAGAGCGGTGCTGGCTACCCAAATGTTCAGAGTGTTTTAAAATGTCTTTACTTGGGCTATGCATTTTTGTCCAGGCAGAAACATATTCCATTGATTTTGATTGGTGAGAATTTTGTTCCTAGAGGTGGTAAGTTGGTAACAGTCTTTCAGCTTCTGTCTTAGGTCAGGGGCCGATTCATACCAGTTATTAAACCTAATTTAGTGTGTAAATTAGCAAGGCAAGAAACAAGGAGTCTGAACTGGTTTCAAAGCAGTTTCACTCCCATACATGCCAGTAGACCCGATTCAAGTGAGTACTCCCGATTTATGAAGTCAAAAATGGCTTTATTTCGGCTTTCTCCCACCTGAAATTGCCTCCATTTCAATAGAAGTCCAGAGAGGGTGGAAATACATTCTCCCAATTATTTGTTTGAAATCTCCAACTTTCCTCTTCTAAAATGTATGCACTCCTCTTACGAAAAATTGAAAGCCACCATAATACAATAAAACTTTCCTTTGCCAGCTGTATTGAGAACACACATTACTCATTTAAAGCTAACATTAGACTGTTTTTATAACCAAGCTAGACAGTTATGTAAACATATAATACCCAAAGTGCACCTGCTTGCTGTATTCAGTCCTCAATGGGAAATCCCAGCACAGATGGAAGTAACAAATACACAATAATGTATTTTCTTCAAACAAGTCTATAATAATTTAGTCCTAAAAGAACTCTTTTGGAACATAGCTCTTTTTCAAGTTCGATCGGCCAGGGACTAGTATCAGATAAGATTGTTGCGATATATATATATGCAGACAGATTGTTACTTCACTCCCTCTTGCCATCTACACCTGGAACGTGTACGCCTCACCACTGTCAAATTTCACCAGCCATCGCTGTTACATAGCATACAGACAGAGGTAACGGAGTGAGGTGGTGAAAGAGGTATGGTAGAAAGTGAGGTGATTTAGAGGTACAGGTAGACAAGTGAAGCGATGAGGTAGAAGGAGAAGTATAGAGGCATGCAAGGTAGAGAGTAGTAATATAGAGAGAGAGCAAACAAAAGAAGTGAATGATAGAATGACAGGCTAGGTAAGAAAGCAGTTAGACAGGAAGAAAGGGTTCAAGAGTGGAAAGAGGCGAGGTTAGAGAGGTGAAGGAGAAATACAGAGGTGAGGTAGAGTAAAAGAGGTGAGGCCGATACAGAGGTAAAGAGAGAACGTGAGATAGAGAGAAAGTTGTGAGGTATGGAGCGCAGTAGAGGTATACCCAGGAGTGAGGTAGTGAAAGAGATATGGTAGAAAGTGAGGTGATTTAGAGGTAGACAACTGGAGCGGTGAAGTAGAAGAAGTAGAAAGACAAGCATGGTAGGGATTGGTAAGATAGAGAGAGGGACAACATAAGAAGTTGTTGTAGGGATTCTGCACATATACAGAGCTATGCACAGGATAGTAGGACCTCGGAATATAGTGGTGAGCCAACCATATACCTTAGCACCTAACACCCCAATCCGACTAGCTTTAGCGTCTCCTTAGCAACAATGCTGCTAATTATTAGACAACCCAGAACACGGTATCTCTCTCTCTCTCAGGACTCGCAGAAGCAAGAACACCCTTTCATTACTCACTCATACTTGTCCACAACGTACGTAAGAAGAGACACTGTATGGTTTAAAATGTTTATTTTAACTAACGTGCTCTAAGATACAGTACACGTGTCAGTACTATCAGCATAATGCATAAGAATAAAACAATAAGCATAGTTACAATTCCATAGAATATAAACGGAGAAAGCATTTCATAAAGCTGTAAATATAGGGCTAAATGAGTACACCACCCTCCCTGTGTTAGTAGCTAGTTTATTATAAAAACAGAAGACCTCTGGGCATTGACTGGCAGACCCTCATACCTCAATATCTAGATGCAAGGTTTACATCATCAGACAAGCACAGCTCTTCTCCCTGGAAAGGTTTTTCTCCAAGTGTCTCCAACAGCGAAAATCACAATATTAAAGGCACCCGAATTCCTTCAGTGCAGTGGCACTCAGTGTTATGTCTAATTGCGAGGGGCTGACCATATCAGCAAGAACAAGGCACATTGTCTTCCGTCCTTGTACACAATGTGCAGACGCAACCCAAAAGCATCAGGAAAGAAGGTGAAAGGCAGATAGTCCCAGAATAGCAGAGGCTGGGGGGCACAAAGTAACGTGTGCAAAGAGGCATCATGGCAGCTAGGCCTAGGCTAACTTAGTAATGCAAGTCACGAGTCCGCAAACCACACGACACCCTCCCCTGGTCAGTCCATCGGTGAAGACATAGGACAATGACAGAGTTCAAATAGATGGAGCAGAAGTGCAACGTCCGTGACTGAAGTGGTCTAATCGAAAGTCAAGCAATAGTGAGAAAAAAAGTGATATAGAGCCAGTAAGGCCCAGGTAGGGAGGACTCCGAAAGCGGAGACCCCCTAATCCAAAAAGGTGGAAGTGCAGAAAAACGCCACACCTTCCAATAGGATATCGTTGGAGTCGTCAGAAAAAAGCGATGCCATCCAGTCCAGCAAATCAAAACTGCATTCATGTTCCTCGTAAGAGGGAGCAGCGAAAAGCAATGCGGGACAACTTGCGTGATACTCAATATAACTACGTTGTAGGAGAGTCTGAGCAGCCGCCCAGACATCCCATTGTGCCAAAATCCCAAGTGCAGCCGCACGCGCCATATAGCCAGGACCGGAACAGTCTTGCTCATGGGCCTCTAAGGGACCCACCAACTGGACAAAATCCGGACGAGACAGAGACGTATTGGAGAGGCAGTAATCCAAGGTCCATGAGAAAGGACAGCGGATGCAAGTCATCACAGGTTGCACGCAAGTGAAATACGCAAAGCGAAAAGAAAGTCCATATGACACACCAAGAGTCGCCAATGGCAGGACGCTTCGAGGATGCGTTCACGGAGCGTCTGGAGTCGACCGTGGTCGAGGAGGTCCCCAGGAAGTGCAGCCATTGCGTAGCACACAGACCAAAAGCAGAACACCAGCCGCTAAGGCGATGATCAATGGAAAGCCACCAAAGACGCTGGAAAAAATGGAATGAATAAAGGCTGGTATTACACCAAAGATAGATTGAAAAGAGGTAACAAGGCCAGAGCCCACAACTTTAAAAAAGTGCACAAGGCCTTCGGTGCGTGAAGCATTAAAAACACGGTGAATTAGTTCCCCGAAATGTTGTGGGAGGTTTGTGATTAGAAGTGCCTGAATTTCACTGTGGGTACTCGCCACCTGGAGCATGTATGTCTCCCGGGCGGATGTGAGCATAACCTCCTGATTCAATAATAGCGCCTTTATTCTGCTCAATTTATTGAAATCTGCTTTCAAAGTCGGAATGGAAGGCCAAATGGAACTATCTACGATGCCGTGCGGGGGAGGAAAAAGCACATTTTTGCAGCAGACAACCCTGTGAGAAACTGTTACAATATAGGGAATGCCGGCCAGCATGCCACAGCAGTCCTGATTATTCAGAAGGAGATAGCTACCATTTGCAAGCACAGTGAAAGTAGGAGAAATAGCAGGAGCAGGAACGCCTTTAAAAACACAAGCAAGATTCGGAGCCGAAACGTTGCAAGCTCCGTGCAATGTAATGTGTTTACAAACAAGAGAATGACCCACGGTAGAATCACACAACTCCCCCGTGAGAAAAACTTCCCTCCCGTCCCTAAGACATTTATACATGAAAGGTAGAGACCAAAGTTCATGCAGGAAAGCACTGCCTAAAAGCTGAAAGCGGCCAACAGGATAATGTTTCATGCACGAACTGAATTCAAATAAAGAAAAAGGCAAAGCGATAACCCCGTGTACTAGCCACACAGCAGAATCTAGTTCCGCCACAGAGAGCGGTAAAGGCTCTATCTTCTCAATATGTAACAGAGTGTATGCTGCATCTTTCATGGACATGAACTGCTGTTTTTCAGTTAAATTAAAAGGCAAGAATAAGGCAGACGTGTTCAAAAAATGCCAAGGAACCTTCCCCATTTTAAGTGTCTGCAAAGTCCATGCAAACTGCATTACTGAACGCAATTGATTCTGACCATGATATAAAACAGAAACATCATCTTGTACAATATCAACAACAGAGGAAATAATATTCTCTAATGTGTAAATGCGGGAAGACAGGGTGTTAATACTATTGTCAACAACAGCAAGCACCTTTTCTAAATTTGCTTGGTCTATTTCCCGAAGACGGGAAGCAGCTTCAATCTGCGAAAGCTTCCAGAGTTCATTATAAGTTTCATAAATGAATCTCTTAGGTCGAGGGCCACGAGGCCCCAGAACAAAGTCAGACAGATCAACATTGCCCGACAGGAGTGTCAAATGTTGTTCAACAGAATCCAATGAAGAGCGCTGCAACCACTGCCCACACAACTCACCAACAGAATATGTAGCAACAGTACGAGAGTCCGAAAACCTGGGGTCCGGCCCATCCTGCTTGCAACCATGATCCGTGCCATGGAACGCACCTGACAGGCATCAGAGGCCATGGGCCAGGCCAACCAGGACGACCGAACAAACTCAGAAACATTAAACGAATTATTCTGAAATAATACCTGCAAATCTGTAAGGGACATGTTAAAGCGCAAGCTTTCGCTGGGAGTGGAAGATAATACAGGAATGGACGGGGCATTCAATTGTTTGGAGGTAGCCAAACCCCAACATGTTGTTTGAAATATGGAGCGATTTAAAAACAAAATTTGGGCCGGGATGAGGCAAGCACGGTGCAAGGCTTCTATGCCCTGCACCTGCCATGCTTTGGAACCCCAAATAGACTTCAAGCCAACAGTGTCCCGCCAATATTCATATCCACCCACGGCTAAGGCGTCCAAAAATGAACCCGAATACAGTAACCTGGTGTGGGTCAACATGATTTTCTGAGTAGATGAAGAGTTCAATTCAAAATAATAGGAACCAGGATTAGATCTATTATAATCTGTAAAATAAGTAAACTTATTTCGAAGAGTTTGGGAGCTACCTGGCAAAGGGGTAGGACAATGTTCCCACTGGGTATAATTAAAAGGACCCCGAAGGGTACTTGGTTTGCGGAGAAAATGGTTGCCCCAATGCTGGTAACAATATAATTCGGCATAATTTGCAGAATTCATGTACAAATCTTCGGCATTAAAAGAAGCATAATATCTCAAATCAGTAAATAAAGATTCAACTGCATGCAAATCCCAATCATCAGAATGAATATTACTTTTTACGATGTCCCCCATTGAAACACGAAGGACATTTGGTACATTAATAATTTCAGTTGGTCCATGAATTTGGAAGTTCACAGCATCCCATACGATGCCATCAGCAACTGGGAAAGCTGAAATGTTCACAAATGTGTGGTCACGCTTCATGATGTGAGAGGAAGAATGCGGAGCCAAAGTTCCAGCGACACAGTTCACAGCAGAGCGTTCTGGCAAATAGTGTCCATTGATGAGCAGAAAAAACACGGTGACAAAGCCAATGGACATGAACAAAAATATCAGGAAAAGTACCAACCAGATGTATGTCCATGGGGGGACAAAAAAATTGTCTCTGAACCAGGATACAAAAATACTAAATTTGGATGGGACAAGTGATGAAGAGGAATCCGAGTCAAAAGAATAACGTGTTGGATTCAGTGGCGTTGTTGGTAAATGAGCCACAGACTCGGTTGCGGGGTAGGTATACTCAGCATCCTCGTTGCAGGGGGAATTCGAGCAGTCTTGTAGGGGATCAGGCAAATCGACCATCTCGAGAGCAACATCAGTGACCGTCCTGGCAGGAGGGCCACGAACATTTGTCCGGTAAATGACAGGACAAGAGACCGCTGGTGTAACACTATTCAGGATCGGCCAGATGTTGTAGCTTGACATTTTCCACTGAGATGTATCTGTTCTCTTTGCGACCAGAAAGCGGTGGTAAGATGACTGTACGACTTCCCTTCAAGCCAAGGACCGGAACTGGTGCACGATAAGAGGGTCCGAATTCTTTTTTGTTCTCCACCTTCTCTCGAACCAGTTCTCCAATCTTCGGAAGCCAGCCGGCAACCGGAATCTGCAGCGCAGCGTCTGTGGCTGAAGGTGACTGTGCAATTGCAAGTTTGTCTCGGGCTTCTTGTAAGTCCTGTAACATAGTAGAATGATTATCTACATCAAAAATGGCGGATTGCGCCGCCATGTCTAGACCATCAAGGTCAGGCACAAACATTCTTATGCCAAAGAGCATTTCGTATGGGGTCCGCCCACCCAGAGGTCTTCTAGGGAGATTATTAAGTGCACGTTGTACGGTATACAAGTGGGCCAGCCAGTTCCTGCCAGTACCTAAGACTCTAGCTGTCAAGGATTGCTTTAAGTCACGGTTCATTCGCTCCACAATCGAATTACCCTCAGGTCTATATGGAGACGAAAATTTCACCCGCACCCCCAGTGAACCCATTGCGTCCTTGTAAGCCTTAGAGGCGAACGCTGGACCTTGGTCAGAATGGAAGGTGCCACAGGCGAAAATTCCCACAAAGACACGCAAACCCTGATGACATTTCGAGCGTCAGCACTCCGTTGTGGCCAGACCCAGATGAAACGTGTGCACGAATCCACTGCAACCAAGATGTACTTATATGCAGTGTCAGAAGAAAAGGGACCGCAGTGATCCAGGTAAACACACCCAAAGGGTCTGTTAGAAATGCAGAGCGGTTTCTGCGGTGGCCTGGTAACCGAGGAAGGCTTAATTTGTTGACAAACGTCACAAGAAAGCACATAAGTACGGGTTTGTTTGTACAAACCACGCCACCAGTAACGCTGCTGCAAGATGGAAACTGTCGCAGACACTCCAGCATGTGCTGACGCCATGCCTTCGTGTGCTGCAGTTATCAAGGAAAGTCTGCGGTCCGCGTTGGGAATCAGCCGATCACCAACGTCTGGAATTCTTACGTAAGGAGCCTGTTCGGGACCTAATTGATAAAAGTATTTTGAAGGGAAACCCCTAGGGTAATTAGCACCTTCTTTTGTTGCAGCAATAGCTGCTAGAATATCAGTGTCTATTTTAGACATGGATCTGGTAACTGCTGCGACTGAGCACGTGGTTACTGCGGATTTGGCAGCTTCATCTGCCAAACCGTTACCTACAGCGTGTGCGCCCACACGCTGATGGCCAAGAGTGTGTACAACCTGTGTGAGAGGCAGACGTTGTTGTAAATCTGCCACCCGAACCCAAAGCATTTTATGCTTAATTGTGCTGCCTTTTGCATCTCTATAGTCATTTTGTGACCAAAAGAATAGATTGTCATTATAGGACTGAACACAGTAGTAAGAATCACATACAATAAGAGTAGTCACATCTGGATTAGCGAACTCAAGTGCTAGCACCAATGCACGCAGCTCGGCCAATTGTGTAGTACTGTCACCCAGTGCTTGAGTGTGCACAACAGTTGACTTGAACTTTCCGTTCACAAAGGAACCTGCAACAATAGCACATGCTGCTGAATAAGCATGCTTGGAACCCGTGGCTGGCTGTGCCGAACCATCGGTATAGATAATACATTCATAATCCTCAAGCGGTAGCAAAGACAGAGGAGGAGGATGAACAAATTCATACTGCAAAAACTCCTGAGTCTGTAGAGAAGAATCAAAGATAAAAGTGACATCCGGAGATGTCAAAGATGTTGCCCATTGTATCCAACGGGGGTGCAAAGCTTTAGAGTTTGGAACACTTGCTTTCGTCACTGCCTCTAGGGCAGGATAGGGTGTTACCACCAAAATGCGTTTTCCTTGTGCTAGTGCGCGTTCCTTTAGAATCGCCATCTGCACTGCCGTCAAAACTTTCTCCACAGAGGAAAATCGCATTTCTGCAGAGGTGTAAAGATGTGACTTGTATGCAATCGGTACTGTGTCACCTTCGTTAAAGGTCAAGTACGTGAAACCCACTGCCCCTGGAATGATTCTAATCACCAGGTTTGTGTGGTTATCACGAGTCAACAAGAATTTAGATTCAAGTAGATCAGACTGCAAAGACTGCAGTGTAGAGTTATGCTCAGGAAGCCAGCATGACTTCGAAAAGTTAGGTTGTATCAGAGCATAAAGAGGCTTGATACGCTGGGCATATTCGGGAATGTAAGTACGCCCAAAGTTCAGAAAACCCAGCAAAGACTGAAGCTTCTTCAGATTGGTTGGAGGGCACAAAAGTGAGCATTTCTCCAGAAAATTGGGAGCTAATCCCTTACCTTCATTGTTGAGCTCATAGCCCAAAAACAAAACGGTAAATTCAGCAATATGAGATTTGGCAAAGTTAAACTTGTAACCTAAAACCGCAAACTCGAGAATAATGCGGTCCACTCGTGAAAGATGCTGGAATAATTCGTCGTCTGTCAGGTAGATATCGTCGACGTACGAACATGCATCTGGGTCTATGCCGTCCAACAAAGAGACGACACGGGCAGCGAATACACCTGGACTGTTTTATAGCCCATAGGTAAACGCCGGAATTTGAATAATTTGCCACCGGATGTAAAAGCGCTCCATTGGCTACTCTCCGAGGCCAAGTTGTGCGTGTAGAATCCATTGGATAGGTCAAGTGTAGTTTTGTATTTCTTACGAACAAGACTGTCTACTAGCGCAGAACTATGTGTATTTTGCACCGCAAAGGTCCGACAATGAGAGTTCAAATGTCGGTAATCCAAAACTAAGCGGTACGATCCATCGGGTTTAGAAACCGCGAAAAGGGGATTATTCATTGGTGATACGCATGTTTCAATGACTCCCTGATATTCTAACTGAGTCAGAATTTCGGAAACGGGGCCTTTTGCATCCTGTTTAATGGGATATTGGGGTTGCGGCTGTGGCAGCGACCGCAGAGGTATTTCATGGGGTGGTGATTCTTCATCCCAACCCACATGGTTGCGGTATAACGCTGGGGCCAGGGACACAGCCCATTCAGCTGCTAGAGCCTCCGCTTTGTCCTTAGGGACATGTCGAGAAAAGCTCGGAAGGATTACCTCCTCCCCTTTATGCGCAGCAAGTACGAATGGGGGCGGCCAGTCCACCTCCGCCAACAAGATGTCGCAAGAAGAGGTCAGATTCTCCCAAAAAATCCCTTTAATAACACGCTGTATGTCACCTTCAATTTGAATGACTATATTATGTAGTCTGTCAGGGGGTGCCACTCTGGTATCTGCTGTCTCGACAGTAACGAATGTTTCAGTTGCTGTCGCCTCCACATGAGGACGTAGTGCCTCTCGCACTATGGTAACTTCCGCGGCGCTGTCTAGGAGCGTCACTGCCCACGTCCAATTCAGGAGTCTCGTTCTCACCATCTGTGGCATATTTTGCTGTTACAGCGGCAACTTTCTTCTTCTGAAACTGTGGGCGAGAACGTGGAAATTCTTCTGTTTGTCCATGACTTGTTGTCGAGGTTGGTCTCGCCCCTGTGGAGCCTCTCGGCCCCTTCCTCTATCCTGGCGATCTCCTCCACCAGCCTGCGAAGGCGTCGGTTCCTGTAAAGAACGAGGAGAACGCGAATCAGGGACGTGAAATCTCTCTGGAGACTTAATTCTCGCCCTATCACGCAAATCATATGTGCGTTCAGAAGAGACAGAAACCGGGGATGCGCCTCGCGACCCCGACTTCGTCTGTTGCTTACCTTGTTTTTTCAACCTCCAGCTCTTTTTAGTAAAAACTGGTTTCTCATCTTTCTCAGACTGAGTTTTCGGTTGTTGTTGTGATTGTGTTTGCGTTTTAGCAAAAGGCTTAACTCCCAGGCTATTTCGGACAATTGTTTTGTAAGCCTTGGCAATAATTTTTGGCAATTCGCGTGGCTTGTCCAAATCTGGGACCAAAGCCAAAGCATTAGCTACTTGAAAGTTAACTGCATCGCCCTTGACATTTGCAAGGATCAACTCAGCTACTACGTGAAACATTCCCACCAGTCTCATCCCTAATTCCACAGCCGCTTCAGGGTAATGTTCATCCTGTACTCGTTTAATTACAGAGGGGAGAACTGTCATGGAAGGAGTGCCGAAACACTTTGCATATACTGCTGCAAATACCCTACCCCAGTTGTTGCATTCAGCCAACTCGGGTACTAAGTCTTTTGGCAAACTAATCGTCAATATCCTGTGTTTTTCCACGGGTGATGTATTTGGAAAAACCGCCTCCAGCTGGTCAAATTTCTCTGCAAGCCAATAAGGAAAATCCTCCTTATGTTGTGGGCGTTTGCCCATCACCGAATTAACCATGACAGGACTTATGGTCACACCGCCTGCACCAGCTGGATGGGCTGCAACTCCAGGTGGGACTCCCTGGATGTTGCCTGTAACATATTGTACTAAAGCTCTGTGCACTCGTATTAAAGACGAATGCATATGACGCAGTTCAGCGACTGCCACTGTCATATAACGCGGATGTGGAGTATACCCGGCCAAGACAGGCCAAGTGGCCCCATCTATTGATAAGGGGCCTAAACGAACCGCGGTAACCGGTTGGGGGAGGGCGCCATCAAACCAAACACGGTGTTGCCACGCCGTGAGCGGTACTTCAATATTCCTATACGGTCTATAGTTATTAGGAACAACGGTGGCTTCATATTCATGGAACAAGTTATCAGCCCCATCCACCGCAGGAAAGGTGATCCATGAGTAAAACACCTCAAAGTGGTAAGCTGGATCTGCTTGTACCACAAAGATCAGATCGACACCCGCGTCAGGCACTCCATACACTGTTAAGTGAGCCCGGAGCGCTGCGCGGCTATGTGCCGCAATTTGTACAGCCATTATAAGGTTAAAAGTTTTTGACAACCTAATATGTGAGGCAGCACAATAGAGGGTATTTTTTAAGAAACCTTTTACTAACTTCAAGCTTGAAAGAACCTATAAAAACGTCAACATAGGAGGTATCACCGTCACACACGCTTCCGGAAGCGTCTGCGAGGGGAGTTGTGGACAAGCACAAGAACTACTCAAGCGTCCCGCAGATAAGCAGCCCACTCGTTGGTTGCGCCATGTTGTAGGGATTCTGCACATATACAGAGCTATGCACAGGATAGTAGGACCTCGGAATATAGTGGTGAGCCAACCATATACCTTAGCACCTAACACCCCAATCCGACTAGCTTTAGCATCTCCTTAGCAACAATGCTGCTAATTATTAGACAACCCAGAACACGGTATCTCTCTCTCTCTCAGGTCTCGCAGAAGCAAGAACACCCTTTCATTACTCACTCATACTTGTCCACAACGTGCGTAAGAAGAGACACTGTATGGTTTAAAATGTTTATTTTAACTAACGTGCTCTAAGATACAGTACACGTGTCAGTACTATCAGCATAATGCATAAGAATAAAACAATAAGCATAGTTACAATTCCATAGAATATAAACGGAGAAAGCATTTCATAAAGCTGTAAATATAGGGCTAAATGAGTACACCACCCTCCCCGTGCTAGTAGCTAGTTTATTATAAAAACAGAAGACCTCTGGGCATTGACTGGCAGACCCTCATACCTCAATATCTAGATGCAAGGTTTACATCATCAGACAAGCACAGCTCTTCTCCCTGGAAAGGTTTTTCTCCAAGTGTCTCCAACAGCGAAAATCACAATATTAAAGGCACCCGAATTCCTTCAGTGCAGTGGCACTCAGTGTTATGTCTAATTGCGAGGGGCTGACCATATCAGCAAGAACAAGGCACATTGTCTTCCGTCCTTGTACACAATGTGCAGACGCAACCCAAAAGCAACAGGAAAGAAGGTGAAAGGCAGATAGTCCCAGAATAGCAGAGGCTGGGGGGCACAAAGTAACTTGTGCAAAGAGGCATCATGGCAGCCAGGCCTAGGCTAACTTAGTAATGCAAGTCACGAGTCCACAAACCACATGACAAAGTGAGTTATAAAATGACAGGTCAGGTGAAGTCCGTGGAAAGCAGGGAGGTGTAGAGAGAAAAGAGGTGCAGTAGAGATGCAGAGGTGGGTCGTATGATGCTACAATGCATACCATTACAACGCATGCTTTTACAACGCAGGCATTACAATGTAAACACCACCACAACGCATGATTTCACAATGACCATTACAACACAGTCCCATAGAGTAACATTATGACTATCATTACAACGCATACCATTACAACGAATGCCATTACAAAATACCATTACAACATAATTATAGTAAACATAAAAATACTGTTTATCAGCTTCTCAACATTTAAAAAAAAATCTATAACACTTCATTTTGAGATAGCAATAATAAAATTAATTGAGAATGAACATTTACTGTACTTAACAAGGTTAAAAAAACCTAATCAATATAACGATGATAGAAAAAGAAGCAGATGCATTACAAAAAGAATTTTCAGGAGTCCTTTCTCTATTTTTACTAAATGTCTGTATTCAGTGACCTATCAAAATGGCTGCCGATCTAACCGTGAAAGAAAAAATGGTATTTGTAAACATTACGTATTAAATATAGTTTCTGTTAGAACTAGGTTCACAATTAAAAGTGCAATCAAAATCATATTTTGTTTTAAATTACCATTCACCACGCAAAAACGTATAAATTTAGCCGGCCACCGTTTTGAGCTCCCTGGTGTCCACACGCATCGGAGCACGTAGAAAAAAAAAGACAGATTGCTTTTGAACACTGCCACCTACAAATCAAGTAAGTAAAACGGTTACAACAAACACACATACAGATAATACACTAAAGCCCCTAAACATTTGGTAATAATATACATGTTTTTTAAATCAACAGACTTTTACCTGACTCTCTACATGACACTCACAAAAGTAAGTGTATGTTATATAAATCGAAAGGTATTGATGAAGCATGATTTTTACGAAATAATCCTGCTTGATCAAATCTGCTCATATTTGTGTTATTAACTAAACAAATGACTAATGGTGTGAAAACTATTAACATGGGTGACTTTTTAGAAGATTATTTGAAAATGTGCAAGACAAAGCAAAACACGTTAAGTAATAAATGTAGCATTAGACATGCAGAAAGCATGAATAATATAAAGTATTCTTTTTTAAATGGACTAAAACATTACGAGAGAGACTTGAATAAAATAATGCATTATAAAAGTTTTTAGCGTAGAATTATGAAATAACAATAACAAGAACGCTTTTGGAAAATGTTTCGTGAAATGCTTATTTCCTTTCTTTATAATATGAGAGAGACATAATTATTAATAAGCCTAATTAGATTATGCTTATGAGTTTAATCAAAATAATGAATCATATGCCATAACGTATTCCTTATGTATTTTCTTTATATTTCCTTTATAATGTAGTGTGTTTTATTCCTTAGGAAAACTGTCGGTTTGCAGTTTATGGTTTTTCTATGAAGGCATCAAAAACTTTGCTGGAGTGATTTTCTTTCTTAAAATGTAGGCTGCAAAATAAATGTATTTTGTCCTTCACTAGTTTTGAAATGCTGTTTTGTTTGTTTAGTTGTGCACAAAGTAATCTTTAGGAATTTCCTCTCTGTGCTAAATACTTATCCTTCTATGAATGATTTTGTTGACAAATGTTGCAAGCTGACGTGGATAAAGTTGCAAGATTCTTTTCCTGCTTCCGTGGAAGGATGACATCTTTCGTATTAATAATAGACGGTTTAAAGGAACCTGGATGAGCTAGATGGGATGATGATCACCTCATTTTGAAAGCCAATGAGATCGTGAAAAATTTGTAAATGTAACATTAGGGGGTTTGACATTTGGGATATAATTATTACTGTAAGAAAGATTTAAGCTGGTAGCTGTTTCTATGAGAAGAGAGGCCCTTGATGTCGTACTCTCTATGCTACTCTGGCTGGCTCTCTTTGCAATTTCCTGAACAAGACTGTCCTGAGAACTTTGCACTTCATCTGCTGGTGATGTTGCTCTAGCTATTCCCATTCGGCCGAAGGGTTAGCTATATTTCTGACTTTTGCACACTGTGCGTTAGTAATTCTTGATCTAGGTTCGTATGAAACAAGAATTGCATATTTATATTGCAATGATTTTCCTTTTGTCTCTCTCTCTCTCCTTTTCATTTGTTATTGATCTGAAGTATTTTGATTATGCATTGTTTCTTTATTGTGAAATTATCTGCATTAAAGTAAAACGGAGTTTGAAAAAAACTAATGTACTTGTGTAATTGACCATTCAGACATTTTGGTATATTAGATAAAGGTATCTTGATAAGTAATTCTGAGTCTGTCATCACTAATGTAAATTTACACAATATGTATGATGACAAAACTATTTAGTTAGGCTATTTCTTCATCGTAGGTCCTCATGAGGGAAATAGCAACCGTCTCATATTTGCCTAGTCCCTATCGGCTCTAGTAAAAGATCTATCGGAGGACCTAATGTCTATGTGGGCCCAACCTTGTATTTGGGGAAGTAGTAAACTGATCATTGGTAATAAAAATTACACCGCTTCCGCTGGATCAGTATTTAAAAAAAGTTATCAATTATTTAAAAAAAAAAAAATACAGAAACGAAATTAATGAGGTGGTATTTAAAATTACTAATAGTAATATGTCTGGGGCTGTCATTTAGAAAATGAGAGTCCAAAATTTACCTCCGGGCAGATGCTGGAAAGTGAAGGCAAGCAAAATTACTAATCCATCTACGACAAGAGTTTACCTTATGGATGGTGCGGGATAGTGGTGGGGGGCTAAAATAACTATTCCTACTCTGACAGGTGTTTGCCTCAAGAAAGGTGCTGGACGATGATGGGGGAAAAAATTACAATTTCTTCTCCAACAGGTGTTTGCCTCAGGGAAGGTGCTGGGTGGTGGTGGGGGGCAAAATAACTATTGCTACTCCGACAGGTGTTTGTCTCAGGGAAGGTGCTGGATGGTGGTGGGGGGCAAAATAACTATTCCTATTCCGACAGGTGTTTGCCTCAGGGAAGGTGCTGGATGTTGGTGTGGAGCAAAATTACTATTCCTACTCCGACAGGTGTTTGCCTCAGGGAAGGTGCTGGATGGTGGTGGGGGGCGAAGTTACTATTCCTACTCCGACAGGTGTTTGCCTCAGGGAAGGTGCTGGATAGTGGGGGGGAGCAACATTTCTTTGCCTACTCCGACAGGTGTTTGCCTCAGGGAAGGTGGTGGATGGTGTTAGGGGGCAAAATTACTATTCCTACTCCGACAGGTATTTACCTCAATGAAGGTGCTGAATGGTCGTGAGAGGGCAAAATTACTATTTTTTACCCCGACAAGTGTTTAACACTGTAAAGTACAAGAAGCCCTAGGAGTGCTGACTGAAAGAAAGTATTCAACTGTACTTAATTATAAAAAAAGAAAGCATGAACAGGAAATAATACTCACATTTTCTTTTCTTTATCAGAACTGCAAATTTTTACCTTTGAAATTAAAGGTTATAAAAGCACAGCACAACATAATACAGATGATCCAAAGAGTTTATGAACAATGAAACAGCTCAACAGGTAAAAAATTATACAAGAAACTGTTTAATTCCATAAAATATTAAAATCTGCAGCAATATAAGAAGGGAAATATAAAATCGCTCCTAACCCAATCTCACTAAACAAATCAAAAACATATATCTGAGTAAATCGAGTATGTAAAAACTAACCAGAGAAAAAGACATTGGGCCTGATTACAATGGCGGACGGACTACAGTCCGTCCGCCATTGTCTCGGAATGGGGACCGGCCGCCTATGAGGCGACCTACCCATATACCGTATTACGATGCAACCGCCACCACGGCGGTCGCATTCCCTGTATTTTGTATACCATGCGGTGCCTGACACATGGTACAGGCCCAGGAGGTATGGGGGCCCGCTTTGGGCCCCCACATCTGTTTCTGCCAGCCATTTCGCGGCGGGTTGATCGCTGCAGAACGACTGGTCGAAAAGGATACTTTTATCCCTCTCAGGCACCGCCACCATTCAGGGACTACAGGAAGGTCCGACGGGCGGTGGGATAATATCCGTCTGTCGGGACCGTGGCGGTCGGTCTTTCCAACCGCCACACGTCCGCCCGCCATTGTAATCTGGCAGGCGGACATGTCGTGGCAGTCCCTTCGCCCTCGTAATGAGGCCCATTGTCTCTTTCACAGGTCTAATACAAACCATCCATCAGCTGGAGAATGAAAAATGAAAAAAATAATACACAGCCATGTCTTCTTTACGTTTCTCTACAGATCAACCCATATCACACCACCAATGTGGAAGAACACATCTTTAAAAAAAAAATCATCACTATCAGAAGTTGCTAATCACACAACAGGCCAACCCATTGAAGGTAAAACTGAATTAAATCACAGTTATCACCAATGATAACTTTCTTTTCACATGTTTAAAGGAAAAAAACTTTTGATTGCAAACATAGCATGGCATAATGAATATGAAGATTATAATTTTTAAAAAATTGAATCTCAAATAAATAATTTCTAAACATTTTCCCTTGCAGAATAATATTAAAAGCACATTTGTAAACCAAACCGTGAACACATTTTGTTGTCTTTTTCTTCCTATACAGATCAAGCCATACCACACCACCTATCTGGAAGAAAACAATCTCCACAAATAAAAAAATCCACACCATCATCTTTGAAAGTTACTTTTCACAGAACAGAGAAGCCCATTTAAGGTAACATACAACCAAAACTCAATTATCACCCAAAATACCTTTCTTTTCACAGGTATCAACCAAAAAACAAATTAAAGCAAACATAGCAAAACCTAAAATAAATAACCATTGTTATCAAAAAAGATTTGTAGATTGGGAGATAAGTAATTTTAAAACATTTTTCCCTTCCAGGTAAAATTTTACAAAAGCACATTCAGAAACCAATTCACTAAAACGTTTTTTGATCTTTTTTTCTTTCTACCTGCAGATAAAGAATGATAGCAAGAAATAAAGCAAACTATATTAAATCAAGCAGGGGAAACAGACTACTGAGTTACAGTGGCTACCTTTACTGTAAGGAGATATCAACTGAGTGCAGTAGTCATAGGAGGTGTGTGCAGCATTATGCATCTCATTGCAAAGGCAGAGCGGTTACTCTTGGTGACACTGTTGAAAAAAACAACCGAGCATAACCACTGTGCCTCTGCAATGGAGATTGAAGTTCATTAAATATTGAACAAATGAAAACCCTTGCATCCACCTCCAATGAACCCTGTGGCTCAGTTTTGAGGGAGGGGTTTCCCAAACCAAACCTATGCATGTAGCTAGTTCTATATCTACTATTCCTATTGTACGTCGTATTATACAGAGACAAAAACAGGCAAGTAACCGTCAACGTGTAACACCCCAAACCTACTCAGATATCAACATAACTGAAGAATGAAAAATTTCCTAGCTATCGTAACGGAAAGTTTCAATTCTATTAAGGACTCGGAGGCGAATATTATGCTATTCTTTCTTCACTTTATTGAATAGCAGCCATTTAAAGTCAACAGTAAAAAACTACCATTCCCATGGAACATTGGGAATAACCACAAAGTTAAACAATAGAGTGTTCACGGATAGAATGTCCGATCCATCTCCACCAATCATGGGGCTTCTGCCTGTCCATAGTCCTCTGTCACTATCCATTCCCTCTCTTTCGTCGCTCGAGATCAGCCAGCAAGGACGCTTCATGAATCTTGTTTGTTGGAATCTCCGGCTGAAAGCAAACAACATAGTTTAGGCGACAGCCATGGCTAAGGATTAGCCCTATAAAGGGGGAAAGCAGGTAAAAACACCTTCCAGTGAAACACATGCACAATCGATGTGAACATAAGTGAACAAAAGAGTTTACTTACCCCATTACGAGGGTGGGAAAGTCACAAACAGTTGTACCCTGGGTGGGATAATCCTCGCCTCCTAGTCCTTAATAGAATTGAAACTTTCCGTTACGATAGCTAGGAAATCTTTCATTCTATGTCAGGACCGGAGGCGAGGATTATGCTCGTTTAAAGCTTACTCACCACCAAGTGAGCCATTTGAATTACCGGTTTGAAGTAAAACCGCTTAAAGGTGGAGTCTGAAGACCAATCTGCTGCGTTCAGAATGTCTTCCAGACGAGCTCCCAGGGTAAAGGCTTTAGAGGCCATTGCCCCTCTGGTAGAATGTGCCCCGAAGGCGCGTAAGTCTATGCCGGCTTCCTGCATCACCCATCTCACCCAACGGGCGATCGTGGGGGAAGAGACAGCTTTCTGAGGTTTCTTGAGGGCAATGAGCAGTTGACGCTCTCCTGGGGGGCGGTATTCATCCGACATCTCCTCATAGGCTTTGAGGCAAGAGACAACACACAGCTTTGGGGAATCCGGGAAAGCGGGGTATGAAATTGTTTTCGTCCCACACTTAGTGCGCCTACGGATCGTGAAGGTAACCCCCGTTGGTGAAAAGATCCTACCGGAAATATCCAGGCCTCTGACGTCCGAAACCTGCCTGCAGGATATCAGGCAAAGGAGCATGGCCAGCTTCGCCGAGAGTTCCTTCCTAGAAAGGAACTGATTTGGTTGCCAGGAGAGGAACAGGTTCAAGACCTGGTTAACATCCCAGAGGGCCGAATATTGGGGCTCCGGGGGTAAAGAGAGACGAATGCCCCTAAGGAGGTGACAGACAAGGGGGTGTTCTCCCACCGGGGACCCATCCACCATGGTGTGGCCCGCTGAAATAGTAGAACGGAAAGTGTTAATGGTTCTATAAGCCAGACCTTCCTCCGCTAAGGCGGCCAGAAAATTCAGGATAGATGTCACATCTGTTGCCACGGGATTGAGACCCCGTCGCACACACCAACGATACCACCTTCTCTAGGAGGCGGGATAGAGTTTGACAGTACTGTCGGCCCAGGCCTTGGACATGAATTTCTCAGCCGCTCCCGAATGGCCTGGGACCGCCCATCGTCCCCTGTAATCCGCCACGCCATCAGGGTTAGGGAGCCTTGGGCAATGAGCGGGTGGGGATCCTTGTCCGGATTGAGGAGGAGAGCTGGAAAGCGGGGGAGAGGGATTGGAGAATCCCAAGAAAGTTCCAGAAGAACTGGAAACCAAACTTGCAACCTCCAAATCGGGGTGATCATCACCACGCTTGCTCCCTGGCGTCGAACTTGGGCCGAAGCTCTTGTTATCATGGCGAACGGGGGAAAGGTGTAGCCTGATTCCTGCCGCCAGTCCTGCAGGAATGCATCCGTTTTCAGGGACGTGAAGGTGTTAACAAACCGCCCCAGTTCCTTAATAAAGGGCTCCCCGAAGAGGCCACCCTGTGCAACCGGGCCCGCCTCTGAATCTGCCAGGTCCCCAAGCTTGGGGTCTACTTTAATGAGCAGGGACCTGCGCCACTCCGTAGACAGGGCGCAGTTGGCGTTGCCTAAGAAGACCACTGCGCGCTGTGCCCAGGAGGATAGGTGTTCAGGGGAGATAAGGGATCCCGATGACTTCGCCTCCTCCACCATATCGAGGATCTTTGTAAGTGGCCCTAAAGTGTCCAAGAGCTTGTCTTGGCACGCACGCCAAGACCTATCGATCCCCTTTTTTGGATCCTTAACAAATTTTTGTAGGAACGTGGCCATACGGGGATCAATGTCAGGTGTTGAGGCCACCTTGCCCTCTAGGGATGGGCGTGGGCATTCTGCCCTAAGGCAGTTGCGGGTATTGGGTTCCAGGGGCCGGCGGATAAGGCTCGCCACATACTGGGCAACCTTGTCCGAGGGGGCCCAATCCGAGGACCTCGCATGAAGGATGTCGTCCGGGTTGAGCATGTTAGCGCAAAGACCCTGGTCATCCTGAGTGGATGTGGAGCGGGAGGGGCACCAGGGGCGAGACGGGCCAGCATCATCATCGGTATCCCTGTGATCACCATCCCCCAGGTCTGAGGGTAAAGGCGGGGAGGTACTGGCTAGAAACGCCTGTTTTAGGCGGTGGAAAGCATCGTTGTCTACCCCGGTGTCGCAGGGGCGCTTGGCCGGTGGCGGCTGTTGGTCAGTGGGGGGATCAATGGGCGGGGTAGTGGCCGGCAAGCCAGGGGCGGCTTTGGCCAGCTTCTCGCAAGCTTGCGCGATCATGGCAGGATAGGTGACTCTCCAGGGGGGCCATAGCCTCAGCGACCACCCTATGTATGGATGCATCTACTGCATCATAAAAGTCGTCGTCCCACTGTAGCGCAGAGAGGGGGTCCTCCTCCCCCTGGTCATCCTGGTAGGGATCCATAACGCTAAGAGAAGACTAGTAACCCAACACCAGGTAAGTCGGTAAGTATGGGGTGACAGGTAGTGTCAATATGGGGGGCTGGGTGTCAGCCTCTACTTTGGGCAGGCAAAGCTCGCAATTAGGGAGCTGGGAGCCCGGGACCCTACAGCCCTGGTGCAGATATTCTGAGGGCAGCCTGCCTGAGAAAGGGGTCCCCGCAGGTCTGGTAGAGCCTGCTGTACTGACTCTTATTAGAGCGTAATAGAGCCTAAATTACAGACCCCTGGGGCGTAAGGAATGCAACTTGCCTAATGGCAGTATATACAGACCCGTTACACGGGCGTAAACGAGGCAGGCGGACAAGGCTCCCAGTGGCACTGCGGCTCCGATGCTGGAATGCGCGGAATTCGGAGCTTGCGCGCCGCGGGCTGAAAGCGCCAACAGGCGCCCTCTGGCGGTCGGAGGATCACACCGCCGAGCCAAGCACCGTTATACACGACCGTGAGGGAGCTCAGTCGCTCCCACTGCCGGATCAAGTCAACCAAAGTAGAGGGTGACGCGAGGAAAAATCCAGAGGGAAAACTGAGAAAGGAACGGTTACAAATGCAAATCGGAGCCGGACGCGCACCGGCGAAGGCCGCCCGATGTGCGCGTCCGCGCTCGATACCACAGAAACAATGAAGCCTGTGCAACAGCGTGTGAGAGATGAAACAATTATCGCAAGCCTGCGCTACGAGGAACGCATGAGGCAAATCACACAATTAAGCAATTATCGCCACAAGGCTATAAAATAGCATATTAGCAGAAAATAAGAACAGTCTAGAAACATAATCAGGGAGGTAATGAAAAACCACACTTATCTGGCTGCAAGCAGCGAAGAAAGAGAGGGAATGGATAGTGACAGAGGACTATGGACAGGCAGAAGCCCCATGATTGGTGGAGATGGATCAGACACTCTATCCGTGGACAATCTATTGTTTAACTTTGTGGTTATTCCCAATGTTCCATGGGAATGGTAGTTTTTTACTGTTGACTTTAAATGGCTGCTATTCAATAAAGTGAAGAAAGAATAGCATAATCCTAACCTCCGGTCCTGACATAGAATTGATAGTAACCTTTACTAACGAATCTTTCCTTTTGCACGAAACCCTCTAAAATGAATACTAATTTTTAGCACCCCCGTAACCTTGCTAAACTGGAGAATAGTGATATTTGGATGACGGATGGTACCTTTAGGTCCACCCCACCATCCCTTTAGCTAAATATACACTATTCATGCCAACATTAATAACACCACTGTTCCTTTAGTGTACAATTTACTGCCTGATAAGCAAGCAACCTATACTGAATTTGTGTCAGTAATAAAAACTACAACTCTAAATAAAAGTCCCAGAAAAGTGATTATTGATTTTGAATAATCAATGATTAATACCATTACTAAATTATACACACAAACCCAAATTCAAGGATGTTTTTTCCACTTTTTACAGGCATATTGGCAAAAAATCCCCAAAACATCCTTGGTTGAAGACTACATATCAGACAATGAACTACAATATCAATTGAATAAACTAACAGCCTTATGCTTCGTGCCACTTAACAGTGTAGATGAATACTACACATCAATTACTGAATCTGACTACTTTACATGAAACGATGAACAATTGGGCCCCTTACTAAATTATTTTGAAGACACATGGATCGGCCATCTAAGCAGGTCGGGTCGCAGGAGGAAGCAGAGGTTCCCAGTTGACTGGTGGAACTGTTACACAACCTGCTTAGAGGGTGGCGCGAAGACTAATAATGCCATTGAGGGATGGCACAACTCCTTCAACAAGTCTATTGGAAAAACTCACCCAAACTTCTATAATTTCTTGGAAACCTTGAAGAAGGAGAATAGTTACCAAGAAATGAGAATAGCGCAATCTTTAACAAGTAGTCTGAATCCACGTATCTCCCAAAAAATTAGAGAAATGTCAGAACGACTATTGGTACAAATGCAACAGTTTACATTGTCAGTGGCTTCAGACTACCTGGAAAATATTGCAAGCACACTACATTTCTAATACAAACTAACCCCTTCTTCTAACTTACTTGCCTGTTTTTTTAAAAACAATTAAATTGGTATTTTTAAAGTTATTTTTGAAAAATTATTAGGAATGTTGGAAATCCTACCTGCAGATGTCTTCTTTCTTCAACTTTTGGTGATGTTTCAATTCATCTTGTCACCAATGGCCTTCTGTACTCCAATAATCCACAGGGTTTAACCATAATCCATGAATTTCCAAATGTCCTGAAGAAAAATTTTAAACACAGAGTGGAGTAAACACCAGCACCAACAACGTATTAGTTGGTTTAAAAACATGTGTTCTAATTAAAAAGCGCAAACCCAAAACAAAAAATCAAACACTCGAAAAACATAAAGTTTTCACAAAGAAAACGGCAAATCTAATCCATGACTACGATCCACATTCCATATTGAATAAAAATTGTCCAAGTCCATCCTTGTTCACACAGTTCCAAAACGCAGTAATCCATAATAAAATCTATTCCAAAAAACCTTCTTCGCCCTTTTGAAAGGCCTGCATCCGAACCCACAAATCCTTTTACTTCTTTTAAAAAACGTGACGTGTATTGCAAAAATAAACTCCAAACAGTACTAAAAAACATGCTGCAAAAATAAAGTATTGCTATTATTACAAATAAGTTAAAAAAAAGTATTCTATTGTTTTTAAGAAATACTTTTTTAAACTTATCTTGCAATAACTGCAGTCATCCCGACGTAAAACTACAACAGCTACATGAATGCGATGAAAAATAGGTTAAAACATACATAACATTTGAATTTTACACTAATCATCTTACAACTACCTCCCTCCTCTCTCCTTACAAAAAAGTTGGCCACCTACAACTTTAAATTTAAAATATTAAAAGTTCTTACCTGACCGCAGCTCTCCCTTGCCATTGAATATAATGGAAAAGCGTGAGAATCATTCTGCTCTACTGACTCCAGCACCAAGACGGCCCTGGGCATTCGCGCGCTTTACAAATATACCAATCAAATCAAATCAAAATATGTTTTTGCTGTTTAATAAAATATTGAAACAGTTCAAAATTATAGAAACATTTTTAAAAAGTATTACATAAGTATCTTTATTTTTTTTAAATGATTACTTTTTTTAAGTGTATTTCATATTTATTACTATTTATTAGAACTATTGTTTGTTTTTAATTATGAATAAAATATATTAATACTTTTAAAAACTATTAGGTGTTCTGTTATGCTTCATTTATTATTTTTATATGTTTTACATGTTATTCTAAATTATAAATATGTTTTATGCTCTTTTTCAATTTTTATAATATTTCAGATTAAACAATTAGGGGCCGAGTACGATGTCGGGTGGAAGCCACCATCTCGTAAACGGAACCGACCGACAGACCTGCGGACCCGACCGCCTGATTTGGATGCGACCGAACACTGTTCGGTCGCATGCCAAACTTTCCCTATGGGAGCATGTGTTACGGACGTAAACCGACGGTAGTACATGCTCCCATAGGGAAATGTGAGGTGATGTTAATCCCTGCACCCCGTGGCAGGCACCTCAAGGTGCCTGTCATGTCGCACCATAGCATGTCGGAAAGGCTGGCATGGTAACCCTGCCGGAAACCGTGCATCGTAATCCCAAGGGCAGAAAGACCGCCCTTTGGGATTACGGGCTGGCCTCCGACTGACTAATGGGCTCCTTGAGCCCGTCGGAAGCCAGCCGGCCTGACCAGCCGGTTTCAATTCCGACGGTCAAATCAGCTGGTCGGAATTTAAACCAACGATAGTGGCCGGAAAGCCTCCGACCGAAGGTCATAGGCTTTCCGACCGCCATCGTAATAAGCCATTTTATCTTTATAAATTAATACCCGAGTATTAATACACTTCCCCACCCATCACCCCTAATTCTCCCACATCCTGTGCCTAAAGGGTTATGTTACAAACCTTTTCTTATTATAAATTATTTTGTTTTTAAATAGTGAATTGTATGTATTAATTCTCTAAATAAATTAATACTCAGGTATTAAAATTAATACCAGAGTATTAATACACTTCCCCACCCATAGCCCCTAAATCCCTCACATCCCGTGCCTAAAGGGTTATGGTACAAACCCTTTTCTTATTATACATTTTTTTAAAAATATTAAATTGTATTTATTAATTCTCTAAATAAATTAATACTCAGACATTAAAATGAATACCTGGGTATTAATACACTTCCCCACCCATAACCCTTGAATCCCTCACATCCCGTGCCTAAAGGGTTATGTTACAAACCCTTTTCTTATTATAATTTTTTTTTTTTAAATATTAAATTGTAGTTATTAATTCGCTAAATAAATGAATACTCGGGTATTAAAATTAATACCCGAGTATTAATACACTTTCCCATCCATCACCCCTAATTCTCCCAATCCCGTGCCTAAAGGGTTATGTTGCAAACCTTTTGTTATTATAAATTATTTCGTGTTTAAATAGTGAATTGTATGTATTAATTCTCTAAATAAATTAATACTCGGGTATTAAAATTAATACCCAAGTATTAATACTCTTCCCGGCCAATAACCCCTAAATCCTTCACATCCCCTGCTTAAAAGGTTATGTTACAAACCATTTTCTTACTATAAATTAAAATATATATCTATAACATTGTATTTATTAATTTTCTAAATAAATTAATGCTGGGGTATTAAATTAATATCCGAGTATTAATACACTTACCCACCCACAACCCCTAAATCCCTCACATCCCATGCCTAAAGGGGTATGTTACAAACCCTTTTCTTATTATAAATTATTTTGTTTTTAAATATTACATTTTATTTATTCATTTTCTAAATAAATTAATACTCTGATATTAAATTAATATCTGAATATTACTGCACTTCCCCACCCACAACCCCTAAATCCCTCACATCCCGTGCCTAAAGGGTAATGTTACAAACCCTTTTCTTATAATAAATTATTTTTTTGTAAATATTAAATTATGTTTATTGATTCTCTAAATATATTAATACTCGGGTATTAAACTTAACACCTGAGTATTAATACACTTCCACACCCATAACCCCTAAATACCCCACATCCTGTGCCTAAAAGGTTATTTTACAAACCCTTTTCTTATTATAAATTATTTTCTTTAAAAAAAAATATATTTGTTAATTCTCTTAATGAATTAATATTCAGGTATTAAAATTAATACCCGAGTATTAATACACTTCCCCACCCATAATCTCTAAATCTCTCACATCCCGTGCCTAAAGGGTTACTTTCTTTCTCAAAAACATAAATTTAATTTTTTTTAAATCACTAATTATATACTCACCGTATAATATTACAATAACAAACAAATAAATACATTTAAACTCACCTGAACACTTACCTTAACCATAAATGCGATGTAAAGGCATGCGTTGTAATGGTACCTGCGTTGTAATGGCATTAAGTTGTAATGCCTGCATTGTAATGGTAGTTCCCCACAGAGGTGAGGTGGAGTAAAAGAGGTGACACCGATATAGAGGTAATGAGAGATCATGAGGTAGAGTGAGAGTTGTGATGTAGGGAGAGAGCAGTAGAGACAGATGTGAGGTAGAGAAATGTAAAAAGAGAGGTAGACCGAGAGGCAGTAAGAGAGCTGAAGCAGAAATGGGGATTTGAAATAAACAAGGAGATGCATAGATAGAGGAAGTATTGATAAAAAACAGAGCTAGAGGTAGAAAACAAGAGGTAACAAAAGAAAAATAAGTAGTGGGAGAGGTTAGCTAGAGGAAACGGAGAACGATGGACAGGGTAGGTGGAAAGGCGAGTTTGCAAATAAATGTTGACATGTATTGAGATGTTTGGTAATGAGAGAGAGAAGGGACGGAGAAGGAAGGTAGTGAAAGAAGTGGGGTAGAGAAAGAAATTAAGTAGAAAGATGAGATTGAGAGTGACGAGTTGGAGAGAGAGATGAACGAGAGGTTGAGATAGGTGAGGTATTGAAAGATGGAGAGACAGAAAGAGAAAGTAAAGAGAGAGATGAACTAGAAAGAGAGAGGAGGGGATACAGAGTAGATATAAAAGGGGTGAGTTAGGAGCAGAACCATGAAGTGTAAGCTGAGGGACGAGGTAAAGAGAGAGTTGAGGTTGTGATGAGAGTAGAGGGGTACAACTGCACAGGTATTTCCAGAAGGTGGCAAAGAGGTATGCTTGTGAAACAGAGGTAGAGATGTGGGGTAGAGAGAGGTAATTTAAGAGAAGTGAGTTTAAACACAAGTGAGTTAGAGTCAGGTGAGCTTGAGAAAGGGAGATCTAGACTTAGGTAGAGAGAGGGGTGAGGTACTAGAGGCAAGGTGAAGTAATTGGAGAGATGTGAAACAGAAAGTTTAAGAGTGCTCAAATCCAACTTTCATGTTAAAAAATAATCTTTTTCATGCACACTTGCAGGACTTCTGACTGACTGGTCACTATACTAGGTGATGGTGGGAGCAGGGCTGATGTCCAGGAGAGTGCACACTCTTCTTTTCTGGTACAGTTCAGGGCATGCGCAATAGCTGTGTTCGGTGTGAGGAACAACTCTGGAGTATGGATTGTGGAAATGCAGAGCGAGATTTGCCTTGGTTTCTTGGCTGTGCAAGTTGTGGTACTTGTACTAATAGGGATGTAAACACGCCATGGTGGGGTGAGAGATGACAATTTATTTCAATGTGGCCACTTTACAGGAGTTGCCTCCTACTCCTAAGTGATGGGGTTGCTTAAACACAAATACAAATGTAAAATCACTGTAAAAGCATGAAAACTCTTCGACCCCTACTTCATCGCCTACACACTGAAGGACTATGATCTGCATTCAACTGCATCAAAATGCCTTCACACTGTAGGTGAATGCCATGCCTTCTCTCCAGCATATGCAATTTGTGCTGCCTTCATCGATGGCAAAGTGTGCTGCAAGAAAACACTATGTCATTACCCCTAGCTCATGTGTACTGTAGTAACATGCACTGCCCCCTCCTATACGTATAGTGCCTCTACGCTGCAGGGGCCAGCCCTTTTCCTCTAGCCTCTAGAATGTGCTCAGCAGAAGCATTTTCACCACTCAGGGGCCGATTCTGATGCGGGTTGGAAAAGCTTCCCGACCGAATCGGTTGGGAAATGGTGTCCGACCCACTCGGATCGGGAAAGTCCGACCGGCGGAGTAGGATGCATCCGGATGCTTCCAGATACGATTTGGTTGAACTCCCATTGACTTCAATGGGAACATTTGTTCCTAACCGCATCAGAATTGGGCCCTCGGTCGGGATGACACGTTCCCGATCCGATTTGGAAGGAGCAAATGCCGTTAGGAGGCCTTCCTAACCGCATCAGAATCAGGCCCTCGGTCGGGAAGCTTTTCCAACCCGTATCAGAATCGGGCCCATAGTCTAAACTGCAGTGCCACCAGTATCAAGTAAGGAGGTTGCTTTGCTTTCATTTTTCTTTATAGGAAATCCACCTTTTCTGCATAGTCACCCCAGAGTTTTCGCATTTTGCTGGACCCCTTGTAGGCTTTGGCACCGATAAGGCAGGGCCCTTGGTATTTAAAAGTAGCACGTGTAGAAATTTAATGTTAACATGTCCTTACAGTAACTAGCACCCAGCAGATATTTTTTATTATGGCAGGCATAGTTGCCCTATGTAGAAAACCAGAGTACAAATTAAAATCTTAATACTGTATCCTGGGAATGGAACTAGCTAGAAAAATAATTAAACAACTATTTTTAATAGTTATTAAAAATCTGATTCAATGGTGAAGTCGTATTTTTAATACATATTAAGGAAAAGTATATTTTAGAAAGCTACCCTTTCTCTGCCTGAAGTTCCTGGAGGCTAATTTGCATTAGTATTTGAATAGTTATGAACGAGGTGTGAAATTCCTCCCAGGAGTTACACAATAGGTCACTGTGATTGACAGGTTGACCTGAATGAGTAGGGATGACTCATTTCAGCTTAGCAGAAGGGTGGGAGCATTGAGCATTCTTTTGACATTACAGTTTCACATCTTGCTTGAGTGTCAAATTGTGCTTTACAGGTCTTATGGGTTCACATATAACACTTGGGGTGCACTTGAAAGGAAGGGACCAGGATGCCAAGACAATGGGGCCGATTCCGATCTGGGTTGGAAAACGTACCGACCGACTCGGACCCGGAATTTATTCTGACCGACACGTACCGGTGCAGCACGAGCCGCAAAGTACGATGAAATGCGTGCAAAATCCGACCGACTCGTACGGAACACAATACGGCCGACCGAACCGCGCGGAAAATAGCTATCCGGCCGGAAAAGCACGCGAATCGAACCAACCGACACGCACCCGGAAGAATCCCGAACGAAACGTACCCGCGAAATCCGACCCGCCAAGTACGATGCAACGCGTGGAAAACACGACCGAGTCGCACGGAGCCCAAGCCGTACGACCGACACGCATACAAAACAGCGAGCCGAAGCAACCCAATACACCGCGACCGACGCGTACGCAGCACAGAAAACAGCACAAATACAGCGTGAACGAATCGGAGAAGCTCGCACGAAACAACAGCAGGGTCCGACTCGGTCAGAAGAACGTCTCCTACATGCACAAAAAGTACAAAGGGAAAAACACACAAAAAAAGGCCAAACAAGCAATTACAAAGCCAATAAATACTGGGGGGGGGGAACAGGGAACAAAGACACACCCACAACTCCACCCATAAAAAGGACACAAATCCCTACCATGATCCTTTGCAAATTCTAATTACCTGCCAGCACACAACAGACCGCAACCACACACCCACCCACGGCTCATCCATCACACAAGCCACACACCATCAGCACCTCAACAAATAGCACCCTCACATACACCCAGCAAAACACACGCTCACACACCCTCACTTGCACACCCCCACACACATCACTCACCACCACCACCCATCACCATGCCCCCAAAGAAGAATCCAAAGTTCCTAGATAGTGAATTGGAAGTCCTGGTAGATGAGATCCTCCGGGTAGAGCCACAGCTGTTTGGTACACTGGTCCAACAGACCCCCATGTCGAAGAAAACCAAGATGTGGGAGAGGATCGTCGACAGGGTGAACGCACAATCACCATGTTTGCGCACAAAGGAAGACATCCAGAACAGGTGGTATGACGTGCGCAGGAGGGTCAAGGAGCTACTGAAGAAGGACTACGCCCTGAGCCAACATCGCGGCAGTGGCCCTCCTGCCAAACCTGTATACCTCAGGCCCTGGGAGGAGAAGGTGCGGGCCATCCTACCACCAGTGAGCGTATATGGACTATCAAACATCCCAGAGCCTGGTGAGTACACAACAAATATACACAATATTGTGCGACAATACACACACATCACTGTCTAGGGGAGAGTCAAACCATGAACCCTCAGCAAATACACACCAACCACAAGATAATCATCCCAAGATGTGTATGTCAGTCAGATGAACACAACACATGCCATCTCATAGTGATATGTAACTGTGTCATGACATGTACAAACACAATAACAAATACAGCTATGCAGTGGCACAAATAGAACCAACAAACACAGTCAGATATGTAGCCACCACTACAACACCACCTCACAGGGAAGCTCACTGAAAGGAAGGAATTCTGTGTATGCTGAGCAAGTCAGTGTAGCCAATAGCATCATGGGAGTTGTAGTCACAGATATTGCCCACCCTCACAATACGCCCATCAACACCACAATTAACCATGCTCGCATCACAGGGAGTGGAAAACAACTGACAACATGGCTGACACTGGCTACTGCTGTGGAGAGCACAAGGCCCTGCTGGCAACTGTGCACCAACCAACAGCAGGACACCACTGACTGACATCCTGAAAGACAACTCGCACTCCCTGCAATGGAAGCACGTGCCATGGTGGGATATCTGGCTGGGTGGGAAGGAGGACTGACAGCACTGACCATAGTTACCAGCTGCTATTCTCACACACACCCTTAACACAAACTCCACACAACTCACCTGGGAGAATGCATTGCCACACACTCTAATTAAATATCCCACAAAGAACCACCACCCTGGGTTATGCTGTGTGAAGCACAGGGGCACACATGGGACTTGTAGCCAAACTAACCCCAGGATAACACTGTCACCCATCTTGTCAGCACAGGCACACAACTTCACAGGGAAGCAGAGTCAAAAGGAAGGAAGCATGGGCATGCTGGGAAGGGGGGTGGAGGCAATTGCATGATGGGAGTGGTAGTCACAGCCCAACATCCCCCACCCACATGGACCAGCAAGCTCACACCCAAGCATGCACACCTCACAGGGAGTCAAAAGCCACTTCAAAGATGGCTGACACTGGTGCTCAGTTGTGGGGAGCACATGGCCCTGCTGGGAACTGGGCACCAACCAACAGCAGGACACCACTGTCAGCCATCTTACCATTGCTCTCACACTCACACACAGTGAAGTCCACTCAAAAGCAAGTAAGTATGGGCATGCTGGGAAGTGGGGTGGAGGCAATAGCATGATGGGAGTGGTAGTCACAGATATTGGTCAGCCTCACAATTGTCCCATCAACACCACCCTGAACCATGCGCACATCACAGGGAGTGAAAAGCCACTTCAAAGATGTCTGACACTGGTGCTATGTTGTGGGGAGCACAAGGCCCTGCTGGGAACTGGGCACCAACCTACAGCAGGACACCACTGTCAGCCATCTTGCCATTGCTCTCACACTCACACACAGTGAAGTCCACTCAAAAGCAAGTAAGTATGGGCATGCTGGGAAGTGGGGTGGAGGCAATAGCATGATGGGAGTGGTAGTCACAGATATTGGTCAGCCTCACAATTGTCCCATCAACACCACCCTGAACCATGCGCACATCACAGGGAGTGAAAAGCCACTTCAAAGATGTCTGACACTGGTGCTATGTTGTGGGGAGCACAAGGCACTGCTGGGAACTGGGCACCAACCTACAGCAGGACACCACTGTCAGCCATCTTGCCATTGCTCTCACACTCACACACAGTGAAGTCCACTCAAAAGCAAGTAAGCATGGGTATGCTGGGAAGTGGGGTGGAGGCAATAGCATGATGGGAGTGGTAGTCACAGATATTGGTCAGCCTCACAATTGTCCCATCAACACCACCCTGAACCATGCGCACATCACAGGGAGTGGAAAAGAACTGACAAGATGGCTGACACTGGGTACTGCTGTGGGGAGCACAAGGCCCTGCTGGCAACTGTGCACCAACCAACAGCAGGACACCACTGACTGACATCCTGAAAGACAACTTGCACTCCCTGCAATGGAAGCACGTTCCATGGTGGAATATCTGGCTGGGTGGGAAGGAGGGCCGGATGTCAACCAAATACAACCAATGCAGACCATGTACACACCCCAACATTCATATAGAAATGCCCAAAGTATGCAGGACAATGTGCTACACCAATATCAACCTCTGACTGTGACAACTTAGGACAATGCAATGTACAGGCCCGCATCCAGAGGTACAGTCACAACTGTCAGGTGTGTCAACCATTGATGCCTGCAGAAACATAACATACATTGTGTGTGTCTCCCAAAAACAGGTGATGATGGGGACACAGCAGCAGACGCTGAGGAGTCCCCGTCCCAGGCTCAAGGGGAAACAGAGCTCACTGGTGTGGAACAGCCTCTGCCCTCCTAGGATGACGAAGACCTACCTGGCACCTCCGGAGCAAGTCATCATGCAGCACCAGCAGGACCACCAGCTGCACCCCCTGAACCCACCCCTCCAACGACTGTCAACACACATACCACCCCTGCCGACACGGACAGACCAAGGAGCACCACCACCACCAGCACAGGGACCCTGGACCAACGTGGGGCTATGGACACCAACACCACCAACAACCCCCAAGGGGGCCCAGGGTCACCTGTGCGTGCCACCTCAGGTACTGCACATGTCGCCAGGGGTGGTGGGAGGGGTGGGAGACATAGGTCGCTGATCACAGAGGGGTCTGGACTGCATGATGACCCACAACTGGTACGCATAGCCGATGCGTACCAGTCCAGCACCGGAGAGCTCAGCCAGGTAGTGGGGCTCCTCAGGGACATTAAACAGCAGCAGGCTGCCCATCATGCCCGCTTGGACTTACACATGACCCGCGTGGAGTCCAAGTGGGACACACTGCAAGAGATGACGGCGGTGCATAGGGACATATTACAATGCCTCCGCCAGATGAGCAGCAACCAGTCAACACCTCCCTGTGTGCCCACAACATCTGGTGCTGAAACAGCTGCAACTGCCACAGGGAGGGAGGATGACTCTGGCGGAGAGTCCCCTGCACCGCAGCAGCCTGCACTTGAGGGTCCCCCCCCAAAGAAGAGGGGTCGTCCGAGGAGGGGCAAATGAGAGGCCGATGGCCATGTGCAACCCCCAGGAAGCCAAAACCTGTTCTGGATAATCACCTTTGTGCGCAAACTGTTCACCCTGTTAACTGCAACACAACTCCCCCACATGACATGGGGAGTACAAGTTGGACCAATGTATCAGATGACTGTGGACTTTACTCAGGACATTTCTGCTACCAGGACTTCCAATTCATCTAGGAACTTTGGATTACAATCACAATGTACAGCACCCACCATCCTGTGCACTATACACACACATGTATGACAATAAACACACTAATACACCATACCTGCCTCTGTTGTGATTCCAACGTGGTTTCTGTCATGGAGATGATGACCTGCGAAATTACACTGTGCATGCTAACTGCTACAGCAAGTACAACACAGGCATGTGAGTCATGGCAACGTGAAACATATGAGGGAGACACACCACCAGGGCTACACAACATATACACACCTAGGCCATCTGACTCATCGCCTACACTGATGTTGCCAGGAAATACGGTGCAATGCACAGACACAACACCTATTCACAGTCTTTGTCAACTAGCCCACTGGTGCAGTAAGCAAATGTCAGTCAGATGTGTGACCACAGACAACGCACATCACAAAGTGAAGCACAGGTTTATTACACATTTGCAACATGTTGTAACCACTACAGATGCAAGGTAATCCCACCTGGCAGCGGGCACACAGTCAACAAGTGTAGAAGGAAGGAAGTCCATGGGTGTGGCGCACATCACCTGTAGGGACACGACAGCTACCACCCTGGAAGTCGAATCACGGTGTCGGGGATCACAGTTGACCAAACGACTCTGAAAGTACCCTGTGAAGGACAGAAATGAAACACAGTCAAAAGCACTGAAGAACAGGACAGAACTGCAATACTCATGCCCAATACATGTCACAAGATACCCACCCAGAACCAAGTTAGCATGTCAACACTGTTGGGGAGTACAGACTACCTGTAAGGACACATCGCTACACGCATACAGTCATGTAGCACATGGACACATTCAAACAGCACCAGAGCACCACCAACACATATCATGCATACTCACATCATTGACATGACATCTCCGGATACTCACATTCAGCTGAAGAAGTTGGTGATGAGCTGTGTATGGACATCACCATCATCATCATCATCATCATCATCATCACTGGCATCGTGGTCCAGGCCAGGATCCTCCACAGGTGGCGGATGTTGGTCATCGTCATCCAGGATGAGAGGCAACTCCTTCCGCACTGCCAGGTTGTGTAGCATGCAGCAGACGATGACAATCTTGCACACCTTTGCTGGGGCATATGGGAGGGCCCCTCCTGTCTTGTCCAGGCAGCGGAAGCGGCTCTTCAGGAGACCAAATGTCCGCTTGATCACTCTCCTGGTCCGACCATGTGCCTCATTGTAGCGCATCTGGGCTGGTGTCACAGGGTTCCTGAGGGGCGTCAGCAACCACGGCATGTTGGGGTATCCGGAGTCACCTACATACAGACAATTGCACATTAGCTGACTTGGAAAAGAGGGTGGAACACTACATTGCAGAACACACACAATGGTACAAAGTCAGTACACACCAACAAGCCAGGCACGCTGGTTCCGCATCTGTGACATCATCCTCGGGATGCGACTACTCCTCATCACGTAGGCATCGTGTGCAGAACCTGGGAAACGGGCACAGACGTGTGAGATGCTCATATCTGCAAGACATACCACCAGTGCATTGACCAAGTGGTAGTGTTTGCGGTTCCTGTATGCCTGCTCTTGGGCCTGTGGTGGTACCAAAGCCACATGTGTCCCATCAATGGAGCCAATGACATGCGGCATCCTCCCCAGGGCATAGAAGTCACTCTTCACGTCAGTGAGTTGTTGGAGTCTAGGGAAATAGATGTACTGGTTCAGGTATATCAACATAGCCTCCAAAACATCGCGGAGCACACGGCTGAACATGGTCTGTGACATCCCACCAGCAGTCGCCACAGTGTGTTGAAAGGTACCAGTGGCAAAGAAGTGTAGGGCTGCCATCACCTTCACCTTGGGGGTTAGCGCTGTAGGGTATGTCCGGCCAGCTTGCAAATGTGGGGCTAACCGCACCGTCAATACCTCAATCAGCGGCCTGGTGAAGCGGTACCGTCGGATGCAGTCCCGTTCCACCATGGTTGCAAGGTCAGGGAATGGTCTATGGACAGCTGGTGCCCTGCAGTGCATAGGTGAAGAAAGAAAGATTGTCAGTCACCCCACATATGTGGCATTGACCATACTCAATATCACATGATACATCATTATGAGGCACAAGTACATGATGTGTGCAGTTCCGTAAGGACATGTATGGCACCTACATGGCCAACATCTAACATCACAGTTCAACAAGTGGCATCAACAAGTCCCAGGTTGTGCCATGGGATATCATGATGCCGTGTCACAGTTCCCATCTCCTGCTGCCACGTTCCAAACACACCCCACAGTGACATGTGAGGACAGATGTGCCCCAGGCATCACAGCTCATCGACAGGTAGATTCCCAGGGACCCTGTATTGCCACATGGACACTGGCATGACATGGTGTATCATGAATACACCACAGCAAAACAACCATGACCCCCACAGGTAGTGGTCCCTGTTGCCTCGGCAGGACAGACATGGACGTCTGTGACACACACACGCACAACATCAAAGTCCATGCACAAACATCGTGGATGTGGAGACTGTCTCCCATTGTGCACATGGAATCAGAGACATTGTAAACACAACATGCACACAGACTGTGGAGGACCATCACTATTGTGGCAATGGGTCACCCTGGGACGTACATACCGTCCCACATGGGACTCAGGGGGTATGTGACATGACATACACATACACCACCGTGAAATGTGACCATGCCACATGCTCAGAAATGAACAGTTGCACATCACAGTGGTCATGTGCACGACACACCAAGGATTCTGTCCCTATGAACACGTGCACAGCCTGGGAGTGGCTGCCCCCAAGTGACACCCACAGAACAACATGTTCACCCCCATACACGGAATAGGTAATGCAGCCTTACATGCCTTAGGATACAGTGTGGACAGGCTGTGGTGTTGTAGGTGTGCCCCTCACTCCCTGGGAAGTATATGTGGCTGGCATATGTTCACCTGTGACAGGCATGGTGACATATGCCAGTGACTTGTACAGGGACGCGTTGGACAGCAATGGACCGATCGGTGCGCACACATTGGCCATTGCATTCAATGTGAGTGGGTACGCGTTGTATTCGCAATACGCGTTGGACAGCAATGGAGCGATCGGTGCGCACACATTGGCCATTGCATTCAATGTGAGCGGGTACGCGTTGTATTCGCAAAACGCGTTGGACAGCAATGGACCGATCGGTGCGCACACATTGGCCATTGCATTCAATGTGAGCGGGTACGCGTTGTATTCGCAATACGCGTTGGACAGCAATGGACCAATCGGTGTGCCCGGCCGGCCCATTGCATTCAATGTGAGCGGGTACGCGTTGTATTCGCAATACGCGTTGGACAGCAATGGACCGATCGGTGCGCACACATTGGCCATTGCATTCAATGTGAGCGGGTACGCGTTGTATTCGCAATACGCGTTGGACAGCAATGGACCAATCGGTGTGCCCGGCCGGCCCATTGCATTCAATGTGTGCGGGTACGCGTTGTTTCCCGGGTACGCGTTGAACAGCAATGGACCGATCGCTGTGCCCGGCCGGCCCATTGCATTCAATGTGTGCGGGTACGCGTTGTATCCCGGGTACGCGTTGAACAGCAATGGACCGATCGGTGTGCCCGGCCGGCCCATTGCATTCAATGTGTGCGGGTACGCGTTGTATCCCGGGTACGCGTTGAACAGCAATGGACCGATCGGTGTGCCCGGCCAGCCCATTGCATTCAATGTGTGCGGGTACGCGTTGTATCCCGGGTACGCGTTGAACAGCAATGGACCGATTGGTGCGCACCCATTGGCTATGGCCTGGCCTGGCAACGGACGCGTTTTCAAATCTTGAACGAGTCTGATGCTGTAAATTCAGTTGGTCACCCACAACAATGTTGCAAATTCATGGGTGTCATGAAGTTGAACTTTTGAAGGATGCTGTGGGCGTGTGTAAGTGGTGCAATTCCATGGATTGGCCAGATTCAGAAGATGCAAACGACTTGGACCTATCACTTTGGACACATGGGACAGTATCTGCCTCTGCAGCACACATATAATGCTGGTTGTTCCCCTGAGAGCTCACTTGCCTGCACTACATGCTCAAGGACGACATCTGCCACCACCACTGCTGCTGTATCTGCACCCTCTGGACCCTGCAATGGCACGTACTGTGGAGAGAGCCCCAGCCTTCAGCACTGAGGAGAACCAGGCCCTGCTGGACAGCCTCCTTCCACAGTACAGCAAGCTGTATGGGAAAGCAGGGGAGCAGGTGAGTGTGCTGTCCACTGCATCACTAAATGTGCATGTTGTCTGAGTAGCAAGGCTTACAGTCTGCACGCCACTGGCTAGCAGGCTCACTGAGTAGTTGTCACCCCCCATAGTGTGTAGTTACATGCACTGAACAGGTATAGTGCAGTGACAGTGCATTTAAACAAGGTTTTACTTCCCAGGCAATGATACCATGTAGTAACTGCTGGCAAACTGTCCATAGCCATCGTTGCACTGCCTGTGTACATTATGTGCTCCTGTGATTGAGACATGTATATCCAACTGTGTAATGCACGGATATGTTGCATGTGTAGTAATGGCATTCTCACTTTGTCATCCTCACAGGTTGATGCCCACCAGAAGCAGCAGATATGGCTGACCATCGTCCGGGCAGTGAGATCCGTGGGGGTCTACAAGCGCCGGATCCGCAACTGCCAGAAGAGGTGGCAGGACCTTTGGGGCTGGACCCGGAGGATCGCACGGGTCCAGCTGAAGCTGTCGCCTCCTCGCAGGAGGGGCGGACACCGGACCCTAACCCCCCACATGCTCAGGATCCTGGCGGTGGTCTTCCCTGATCTGGATGGGCAGCTGAAGGCCAGAGAGCAGCAAGGAGGGGTGAGTCCATGACTGCATTGTGAACTTTGTCTGCCATGCTATGTGCCCTCCTCTGGCCTGGTTAAACTTCCACAGTACATCAGTCATGTGGTCCAGGACCCATGTCCCTCAATTGTGCACTGCCCACTCCTCATCTGATACCCAGGTGTGGCCCTTACAGTCAGGGAATTGTGTCACTTGGGTACTGTGTCCTTGCATTTTGCTTAACTCAAGGTGGGGGACAGCATTTGTTCCCCTAACTCTGTGGTGGGCATCATGGGTGGGTCCATTGCTTACACAATGCCTGTGTTCTGACATGTAATCTGCGTGTTACTTTGATATGTGGTCCAATTGCTGAGCTGATCCACCACATGTGCCTGGGGTATCTGGCACACACCCATGCTGTGGGTGGGAACAATGTTTGGGCCCCAGGAGTGTGTATATTACGTGTGTCACACATACTTAGCCACCTGCCTACTGTCCAGGGCTCATCCCTCATTCATGTGGGGCAGGACAGTCATGCCTACTCCAGGCCATACAATACACTCTGTACTCCCACTCCCGTGTATCAGCTGACACGTTGTGCTCAGTGATGTGTCCCCTCAGGTGTCTGCCTCTGTGTCAGTGTGCTGTGGCTTCGTTGTCAGGACTGCTGGGGTGTTTCTCGGTTGGGGCTCAGCATGCCACCGGAGATGTGACCATAGGAGACGATACTTGTGTGACACATAGGTGTTAGATCACCTGACCGTGCAGACTGGGGTATGCAAATGTGAAGTTCAGGCAGCTGTTTCCCATTCACAGCAGATTGTGAGGTGCTCAGGTTCAGAGGGTTGTGTTACAGGTCTCCCATATGTCCAATCGGTATGACCTGGACAGATAAGGGTTCAGATGATGTGGTGTGTGGGGGATGTACATGTGCACTTGTTCAGCTCCAGGACTTGCATTCCCCATGACCTACTATTGTGACACAGTGCAGACTGTTGTTGTCTGGCTGGCCTGCCCATGTGACTGGAGACAGTGATGTATGACTTAGCAGGCATGCCTGTGCCATGGCATGTAACTTCCTATGAGTGATCCTGCAGGGGAGTGACATGTGCTACATGCACACCATTGTGGCAATGGCTATCAGGACATGGGTGCATCATGGTGTCTGTCGCTGGTATGCATCACATGCATTTCATATTTGACTCTGGGCATCCCTTTCATCCGGACACCTGTACTGACTCAGTGGCAAGAGTTGTGATGTGTGCATGTTCACATGCTTCACCGTGTTCTCTGCACTGTCCAACTACTGTGTAGGTGGTGCATGTGTCCACACTGGGGTATTGCCATCCAACAGACACCAGACAGATGGGTGCAAGGCCAGGAGGGATGTGAGTGCCATGGTTGACCATCAGACTGACAATTGGCTTCTCCTACTCTGTTTGGGCACTTTTGGCAATGTTCAACTAAGGATGCCAGGGCTTGCTCTGTAATGTGCTGTACTTACTGTGGTGTGTGCGTTCGGTGCAGGTGACTGATGTCTGTCTGTTTACCTATTGTTTGCAGATACATCCACGGCCACAGGAGGGGACATCTCCACGGACCAGGAGGAGCCGCAGAGCCAGACTGGGTCAGCAGCCGAGGAGTGGTCGGAAGGACCCAGTGGCACGGAGGGCGAGGGGAGCCACACCGAGGAGTCCGCAGCACCATCCACCTCAGCTGAGGACCACAGCAGCTCAGAGGATGACTCCCTTGTGGATGCGGGTGTCAGCAGCCACCACACCCCAGCTAGTGTAGCTGTCCCCGCCACCACCACCACCACCACCGCCCTCCCATCGGCTCCCATTCCCGAGGTCCGTGGAGGCTCCCATGTTCGGGAGCGTGTCTCCTTCGGGCCAGGCACCGCACCCCCTGCCCCTGTGTCCCCTGCTGCCCTGAGTGAGGAGTCTGTGTACCTCCTTCGCCAGCTCCATGTAGGGCAGACAGCGATGCTGAGTGTCCTCCATGCACACACCACTCTGTTGACTCAGCTGGTGTCGTTCATGGAGGGCATCTCATCGGGCATGTCTGCCCTACAGAGGGGCAATAGGTCCATGGACTCCTCCCTGACGGCAGCAGTGTCCCTCCTCCAACAGTCCCTCACCCCTCCTGCCTCTGCCCCATCCACACTCCCCAGCACCTTACCTGTCCCAAGCACACACACACCGGCACAGGCACACACCAGCACAGACACAAGCAGCACACAGACACACACGCCAAAATCAAGACGCACACGCACGCACAGTCAGGGGACTGAAACCACACTCACAGGGGATGGGGCCCAGGCACACACACACATCCACGAGCACTGCGCTGTCCTCAGTTACCTCTCCCTCCAAAGCCCCTTCCCTTGCCTCACCTGCAACCCCAAAGACAAAGCGGGTCTTCCTCAGCGACCTCGGCCTCTTCCCCTCCGATCCAGCTGATACAGCATTCAGGGGGAAGAGGAAGCCCACCCACATGGAGGGGAGTGCCCCTCGCCCCCGGACACACTCCGCCAGGCGCAGACCGACTGACGCCCCCATCCGCAAGTCCCCCCGGACCCGGAAGAGCAAGACCCCTCCACCGCCCTGCAGCTCAACCACCAAGTCTCCTTCCTCCATCCCTCAGGCCCCCACTCCACAGGTGCCCCCACCACACCCTGCCCCAGGTTCCCCCACCCACAGATACACCATCCCCAAAATGATCAGGCCTTCTCCCCCTGCCACTTGCTCTTCCGGCCCCACACACCCCGCTGCGCTTGTCTGTGCCACTGGTGTGGAGACGGTGTCCTCCCCCTCTGAACTGCCCACCTTACCTGATGCCCATTCTCCTCCCCTGGAGGTAGGCACTGCAGTGGAGTCCACTACCACCCGGTCTGACTTGGGCACTGCAGTGGGTAACCTGTCCACTCCATCTGCACGGCCCACTGCAGTCGTGCCGGCACCCACACCATCTGACTCATGCCCCCCAGTTGTGCCGGCACACACCATGTCAGACACCTCCACTGCAGTTGTCAGTGGCACTCCAGCACCCACCACCCCTTCCCTGCCTCCTTCTGGTGAGCCCTGATCCTGTCCCTGCGGTGCCTGGCCTGCCCCCCGTATGCCCCTCCGAGGGGATTGTCCCTGGTTTTCATCAGTGCAGGCATGCGTAGGGTGACATCTGCCACTGTCACCCTGTTTTGGCTTTCAGGATGGACTGGCCATTGGCCTTTGTTTCTTTTTCACTGGACTTCAACTTTTGAACCCACATATGCTGAATAAAGCAACTTTCTGTTCTCTAGTGGTTTTGCTTCTGATGTACATGATGTTGATGATGCTAACCATGCCCTTGCTGCAGTGATGGTGATATTTGGTCTCATGAAAATGAAGTGTTACTGTGCAGGAACCCATGTGGTCCAGGGGGAATGTGTCCTATCCTGTAGTGTATCCATGTCATCCTTAGCAGCATCTGAGGGTGTCATGTTTTCAATATTTGGCAATGGGATTTCCTACTTACATTAGCAATGTCACATCTGTGGCTTCCACCCCTGCACATCTGTTGTGCTTGCCATTGTTCAATTAGTCTACTTCCCTGACCGTGTGGCCATCTCCACTGGACATGCAGGTTTGGGCATCAATGGGGAAGGACTCATCTGTGTTGTCAGTGCAACTTGCTATACATGTGTGTTGGATCTGTGCTGATGATTTCGTTGACACTCCCATGACCAGGCTGATGTGACGGGAGCCTTCATTTGGTGCTAATTGTTGACTGTGTGACCAAGTGTTCTGCTGACATGATGGAGCCCTACTGAGGCAACATATGGCTCAGCTTTCCTCACACAGGAGTGGAGTCCCCTCATGGCAGTGTGTACTCCTGTGACATCGCCTGCGCCCAAGGTGTGTGTTGTATGAGCATGTCTGTGTGTTCACTTCCATTTTGCTGTGCATGCTGGGATCCCTAGTGATGTTCCTGTTTGTGATGCTTGCTGAGTTGACCTATGTTCCCCCAAAGTCTTCTCCCTGGGTTCTCTGTGATGTGGGTGCATGGCACATTACTGGTCATCAGGGTGTCACCCATAGGTGTGTTTGCTGTCAGGGCTGAGTTTGTGGGCAGACGCAGATGGGACACAGTCAGGATTCCCCTTGGCACTTGTTGTTTACACCTGTCATGTAATTTCCGGTTTGTGTTAGCTTACAGTGATTGTGACACGTTGTGTGTGTGACTGCTGGCACTCCTCAGGGTCAGGGCTGCAATGTTGGTAGTTGTCTATGTGTGTTCTTTGTGGGTGACCTTGGCTTCTTCATTGGTGTGGGACTGTGGCTGGGATCCCATTGGTTGGTGTGGTATTGCCGTCATGTCCATGTACAGCGTAGTGTGCAGTGTGTCAGACATTCAGGAGTCTTGTTGAGTGGCCATGTGTGATGTGTTTCTGCACCTTGGTTCCCACCACCACCCATGGGATTGTCATGGGTGCATGTGCAATGTCACCAGTGCATGTGAGCTTCGCTGCTGCACATTGTTGGAGGTCGAGGTGTGTGGTGTTGCGTGTGTGCAGATGAGAGTTGTTGCCCGGCTAGACCCCTGCCTCCATGTTGGCCTTGGCTTACTGGCCGTGCTGATTGATTTGTGCTTGTGTAGGTGTGATGGTAGTTTGTTGCTCAGGACACATGACTGTGTTTCACAGTGTGAACGACATCTAGCTTTCTCATCACAGTGGGATTGTCATGCAGCCCAGGGTCACCACATTGTGGGGACCCTGGGGGTAGTGCTGTGGTGTGTCTGTGTCTTGCTGTGTCAGTTGCTGTTCCTACATGCTTGTGTGACATGTGTGATTTGTGCTCCCTCTCATCTAACGATGCCTGATTGCCCACATAGGGGATTTGGATCCATGAGTTACCGTTGTGTGGCACTGTATGCGCATCTGTGTAATTGGTATTCAGGCCTCATCATGTGTTGTGTGGTTGCCTGGGGACACTGGCACCCCCCCCCCCTCACCTGTTGTGTTTGATGTGCAGTGTAGGTCTGCCTGTTTGTGCATCTGCACCACTGCATTGGCATATCTTTAGTGTGCCATTGGCTGTATGTTGTTTGGTGGGTTTCCCCTGCTGTCCCTGGGACTCCTAGGTCATCAGTCAGCACAATGATCATTGTTTGTGTGTCCCATTGCTGCCATGGTTTGGTATCTGTTCACCTCACATCTACAGTCTCCACAGGGTATCTGCATTTGTGTGCCCATTGGTGCAAATATGTGGGTCTGCATTCTGATGGTCACTTCTGTCATTGTGTCATTGATGAATGTTGACAGTGTCAGCCCCCATGGGTGATGTTTGTCTGCACATGGCCAATGGTATGTCTTATTTGCACTGCAGTGTTTGCCTCCCCCAATCTATGTTGCTATGGGACACAAGCACTACTTTGCCACTGATGTGTTTGTTGTTCTGTGACCAGGACTCATCCATGCAGTTTGGCAGTTGCAGCTTTTTCAATGTCAACACTTACATTTTGGTCACTGTGATGATGGGGGTTTGGACCCCATTGCCACAATGTTCAAGATGTGCTTCAGCTATGGGCCCCACACTTACATTTTGGTCACTGTGATGATGGGGGTTTAGACCCCATTGCCACAATGTTCAAGATGTGCTTCAGCTATGGGCCCCACACTTACATTTTGGTCACTGTGATGATGGGGGTTTAGACCCCATTGCCACAATGTTCAAGATGTGCTTCAGCTATGGGCCCCACACTTACATTTTGGTCACTGTGATGATGGGGGTTTAGACACCATTGCCACAATGTTCAAGATGTGCTTCAGCTATGGGCCCCACACTTACATTTTGGTCACTGTGATGATGGGGGTTTAGACCCCATTGCCACAATGTTCAAGATGTGCTTCAGTCGCACATAATGACCATTGGCTCCCGGAAATCTACGAAGTTCAAATTTTATTGCAAGGAGGTTGAATTAACTAAAGTCCCAACTTTCCCATACCTGGGGGTACTTTTTGATGAAAGGGGTTCATGGGGGCACAAATTACACAAAAAGAATACCCTCACTAGGGCCACAGGGGCCACCCTCAAGTTTGCCAAGAGATTAGGAACTAAACCCCTACCCGCTCTGTTAAAAGTCTATAAAGAAAAGTGTACCTCTATGGCTTTATATGGTAGTGACATCTGGGGCTATAGGGAAGGTAAGGAGATCCAAAGAGCAGAAGACAAGTTCTTACGTAAACTATTGGCAGTACCCCCCACCACCCCGGCGTTTATCCTGCATGAAGAGATGGGGGTGGGATATATTGAGGACGAGATAGCGATAGCCCCCTTGTTACGATGGCTTAGGGTATGGGATAGCCCTAATACAAACTTAAACCAAATAATAATTATGGATTGCTTAGCTTTGGATAAAGCCATGCATATCCCATGGCTGAAGTATGTAAGAGACTTGACAAAATGGCTAGGCTGCCCAGATTTATACATCAGACCAAAACCGATGGGCAAGCCTAAAATTAGAGCCATAAAATCACAGTTTCTGGAGAAGCAACAGGGCCTTAGAGAGGAAAAGGAGCTAAGGAAACCAACAGTTAGAAGATACATTATGCTACCTTTGTGTAACCAAATTCAACCATATTTATTTATTGTAAATAATGTATTTCACCGCTATGTATTAACAAGGTTCCGATTAGATTTGATTTCTTGGTTCTTAGCCGTCCCTCAAGGTTTTGCAAAGAAGGTTCTCGTCAACCTTGTCTTTGCGACAATTTCTCAGAACAAGACACCTTACATTTTATCTTTTTCTGCGATTTTTATGTTCAGCTGCGTAAAAGATTTATACTTCCACTTATTAAAGATTGTCACTTTTCCCAAGTTAGGCCAGCTTTGTTATATCTTCAAATGTTATCTTCGCCTATGGTTTGTTTTGGTGTGGCAAGTTTTTTAATAGGTGCCATCAGAAAGAGAAAAAAATTGTTATTTTAATAACTTTTATCTAACTATTACTTTTTTATATAATTACGTTTAATTGTATGTCTATTGTTAATCAAATTGTAAATTTAGCATGTTGCATTTTATATTTTGGGGTCTTGTATGTTCAGGATACCCCCCTTCGTTCCATCTAGTATTTCTAATCCTGTATCGCTTGCTGCAACTGGGGAGCATCAAGATTCATCTTCTAATATTTTAACATTTGTATAATTGTTTATGAAATTGTAAATGTAGTATTTTTCATTTTATTCGTTAGTATTTTAAATGTTAGCTTTGCGCAAGGTAGGAATTCGAACATGTTGTTCCGACGGCTTACTGTAATGTGAATTTGGTATTATGCACTTTATATGAATCCCCCTGCTCTACTCGATATCCTTAACTTTATTCTTTTAATTTACAAAAAAAAATTAAATATGAGGTTTAAATGTAATGAATTTTATTCTGATGAAATGCCTTCTTCGTATGTTTACTTTTATGGCATTGATTTGTCGAATAAAGTATCTTTTGACTTGACTTGACTTGCTTCAGCTATGGACCCCTCACTTACCTGTTTGTCACTGTGATGATGGGGGTTTGGACCCCATTGCCACAGTGGTCTTGGTCTGCTTGCATTGTGGAGGCCACACACATTTATGTGTGACACATGTGATAGGGGGTCACATTGTATGTTCAAAGTCATGTTCAGTGTTGTAGGCATTTAACACAGTCTACACACGCTTGTCATGGTGTTGGGGGGATGTCTTTATGTTGCATTCTTTATGTTGGTGTGTGCTTGTTGTGTCATGTATTAGCCATCCTATGAGTGGGGGTGTTGTTGGTGGTAGGCATCCAGCCCCCCATGGGTAGAGGTGGTAGTAGTGGTAGGCATCTGGCACCCCCTGGGTAGGGGTGGTAGTAGTGACAGGCATCCAGCCCCCCATGGGTAGAGGTGGTAGTAGTGACAGGCATCCAGCCCCCCATGGGTAGGGGTGGTAGTAGTGGTAGGCATCTGGCACACCCTGGGTAGAGGTGGTAGTAGTGGTAGGCATCTGGCACCCCCTGGGTAGGGGTGGTAGTAGTGGTAGGCATCTGGCACACCCTGGGTAGAGGTGGTAGTAGTGGTAGGCATCTGGCACCCCTGGGTAGGGGTGGTAGTAGTGACAGGCATCCAGCCCCCCATGGGTTGAGGTGGTAGTAGTGACAGGCATCCAGTCTTCCATGGGTAGAGGTGGTAGTAGTGGTGGGCATCTGGCACCCCCCTGGGTAGAGGTGGTAGTAGTGGTGGGCATCTGGCACCCCCTGGGTAGAGGTGGTAGTAGTGACAGGCATCCAGCCCCCCATGGGTAGAGGTGGTAGTAGTGGTAGGCATCCGGCACCCCCTGGGTAGGGGTGGTAGTAGTGGTAGGCATCTGGCACCCCCTGGGTAGAGGTAGTAGTAGTGACAGGCATCCAGCCCCCCATGGGTAGAGGTGGTAGTAGTGGTGGGCATCTGGCACCCCCTGGGTAGAGGTGGTAGTAGTGGTAGGCATCCAGCCCCCCATGGGTAGAGGTGGTAGTAGTGGTGGGCATCTGGCACCCCCTGGGTAGGGGTGGTAGTAGTGGTAGGCATCTGGCACCCCCTGGGTAGAGGTGGTAGTAGTGACAGGCATCCAGCCCCCCATGGGTAGAGGCGGTAGTAGTGGTGGGCATCTGGCACCCCCTGGGTAAGGGTTGTAGTAGTGGTAGGCATCTGGCACCCCCTGGGTAGAGGTGGTAGTAGTGACAGGCATCCAGCCCCCCATGGGTAGAGGTGGTAGTAGTGGTGGGCATCTGGCACCCCCTGGGTAGGGGTGGTAGTAGTGGTAGGCATCCAGCCCCCCATGGGTAGAGGTGGTAGTAGTGGTGGGCATCTGGCACCCCCTGGGTAGGGGTGGTAGTAGTGGTAGGCATCTGGCACCCCCTGGGTAGAGGTGGTAGTAGTGACAGGCATCCAGCCCCCCATGGGTAGAGGTGGTAGTAGTGGTAGGCATCTGGCACCCCCTGGGTAGGGGTGGTAGTAGTGGTAGGCATCCAGCCCCCCATGGGTAGAGGTGGTAGTAGTGGTAGGCATCTGGCACCCCCTGGGTAGGGGTGGTGTTAGTTGTTGGCATCCAGACCCCTATGTGTATATGTGGCATTGGTGATGGCCATCCCGCCCCTATGGTGCTGCTGTTGCTGGTGTAAGTAATTTCTGCATCCCTCTGTGTGTGTGTGATATGTCGGGTACATGTGGTTTGTTTGTGTGGTGGGTGTCTGACTTACCTTCTGCGCCGTACGCGTCCGTGCCTGTTCCGGTAATAGATGTAGAATATTGGTAGGATCGGCACGATGGGATTCATGGTTGGTTCGTCTCGTTCGTCTTTGTCATTGCTTCGCCTCGTCCTCGTGGCTGGCGTGTTCGTCTCGTAGCCGTGGATCGTCTTGTGGCGCGAATCGGAGCTTATGTGCGCCTCTCCCGGATGCTTAGACGTGCCGTGCGTAGCGACGGGTTCGGCGCGTACGGAAAGCGCATCGTACTTGTCCGGCCGGACGGGGCTCTATTTTGGCTTCCGAGCGACTCGATTCTGCGTTTCCGGATCCCGCTCGGTCGGAGAACAGGACCTGGATTGGGTGAGTACGACTGGGTCGGAATCTATGCAGTTGTGCGCATCGTACTTGCTCGTTCGGAAGAATGTGCGAGTCGGTCGGGAAACAGGCATTCGCCAGGCTTTTTTCCCGGCCGAATGGTGTTGGGTGCGCCTCCGGCCGAGATCGGAATAGGCCCCAATGTTGGCTGTTTCCACACATTTCAGTTCACCTCTTTGAACCTTGTTTAATTATAAAGAATAAACATCATTCTGCACAAATCCAAGATAACTGAATTCATGACCTCATTTGAACTACAAAAACAACATATGACACAGTTACTCAGCTTTGCCCTTCAGACTTCTGTCTCTGACTTTTACATGAAACACTTGGGGTGCACTTGAAAAGAAGGGAACAAGTTCCCAAGACAATTCTTGTGAATCCACTGTCTGGTTGCTGACAAATCCCGCTTTTATTCTACCAGACTTCTTTTTCTGGGATTAATTTGGGTACAGAGCCTGCTTCAAACTGGTTTTTCATGTTATATATGGGAAGACCCAAGGAATATCATAGGACACTGCCCACACACGTCCCCAACCATGAAAGTCCGAACTTAGTGTAGCCAAAGACTTTTGATACATTGAAAATGCCCAAAGTCGGTAAGGTTGGTCCAGGGAATTTTATCACATTGGTTAGGGTGTGCTAGGAGTCTTTCGCACCCACTGGCTTGTGCCAGGCGTAAATGTGGCATCTCCAGGCACCCACTGCAGGATACTTTCTGGACTTATGGAAGATCAGAAGAGACCTGGCCTTGCTGTCTGTGACCTGAGAGGAGCCCTGAATTACTGTACCTCTCCCTCCTGTACTTAGGACAAAGAAGTCGACTCCACAGGTCAGCTGGCTGACCTCCAATTAAACTACAGTGACACAACAAGCTACCAGAGGCCTTTTACTGCAACCGCCCAGTTGACCAGTGGCAACTAGACCTGGACTAAACCCTCCTGTTGGTCTCTGCCTACCATCCTTTGAATCCCTAAGTGCCTCCCTAGAGGTCCTGTGGTGCTTTAGGGGTGTACTCTTGTGGTGGATTGGAACTTAAACATCTAAGCCAGAAGGTGAAATCTCTGACTAAGACAAACCTGGTTGGTGTATCGACCCGCGCTCCATCGCTGTGAACCTCTAATTGTGCCTATGTCCCGGTTTACTGTGACCAGTGATTTTCATTGTCGCTTAATGCTTTTTTTGGGTGCTATTTCTACTTTAAAATTTAAAAAATCATATCTTTGGTTCCTCTAATTGGATTTTTGTCATTTTAGTGTCGCTTTGTTTATTACATTTTATTCTATTTATATGATTTGGTTTAAGATTATTATTGTTTTACATTTTGACTTGATTGCTATTTTGGTACTGTATAAATACTTTGCACAATGCCCTAAGTTAAGCCTGTGTGCTCTGTGTCATGGCTACCAGAAGGGTGAACTCAGGTTAATTTGGTGACTTTGAGGGTTCAACCTGATAAGGGTTGTGATTGTTACTTGAGGTGAGTAGTCACCCACCCCAAATAATGATCCAAATTCTTACACTTTCCCAGCCTTACCAGCTTTCGGGTCTGCTCCGCTCCCGGCTGAGTCTGCGGCAGGGGGCTGAGCATCAAAAGTATATAGCAGAGGGCGCGCGGCGGCGATCCAAGATGGCCGCCCTCTAGAGGAGCTCCGTGACGCCGAGGATCGGTCGGAGCTGAAGGGCTTTTCCTTGTTAGCGGAGAGGCATCTTAATTATGGATTTCCCTGTCGGAAGTTGTGTGGAGGCTGAGGCAAGTTTTTTTTTTAGACCAAAACGGTCTTTTTGAACACTTTTCTCCTCATTACCCTGTGCCTCCATGACGCCTCACATTTCGGCCGCCATTTTGTGTGCTTGCCTCCCTCATTTTTCATGGGTTACGGCGCAATTTTGATTCCCTTGTGGCTGATACTTTCTACCCATATTGACTCTTTTGCCGCAACTTTATCTATTTTTCTCTAATTAGAGAGGATATTTACAACAGGCAACTATTTACCTCGTCAGGTGCCTATGCCTTCTCCTCATTTCTAAGTAGGACTACTCTGGCCAATTTGTTCAACTAAGTTTCCAGCTGTTTTGCTCATTTAGCGTCCTACCATATTGCAGTTTGCGCAACTTTAGAGGTCTTCTGTGGGTCTTTTGCTGGCGTAATTTTCTCTTCACATATATGGATCACACATACCCAAATAAGCCCCAGGGGGCTGCTGGCTCCACCACTAATGGTCGCAAAGACTCGGTCAGCATTGCCAACAAACGTATTAAAAAAGACCCGCCATCTCCAACAAAAACGTCCTCTGACATTGGAAGACATTATGGACGAATTGCGCAACATTCGACCTTTTATGTCTGAAACCACTGCAACACTTCAACGTATTGTAGAAAAATGGTCGGGTCTTGACTCAAGGCTTTCGGACGTTGAGCAAAAAATTAGTGATGCTCAGGATGTTGTTGCTAAAGTTGACTTTCTTTCTCGCGAGGTCGCGCAACTGAAGAAATCTACAGAAGATTTAGAAAACCGAAACAGGCGCAGCAACCTACGAGTTTACGGAATTCCGGAAGGTTCTGAAGGCTCGGATATAATCGCCTTCTTGAAGACCCACATTCCACAGATTGTTGGCCTGCGGACCTCAATATTCAAAGGGCACACAGAATTGGCCCTCAGAATGCATCTTCCTCAAATAAACCGCGGGGAATCATCGCATATTTCCTGCTGTACTCCGACCTTATGGCGATCTTCACTGCGGCTAAACAACACAAACAGATGTTTTGGTCTGGACATAAAATCTTCTTCAGTCAAGATGTCTCCAAGCCAACTGCTAATCGCCGCAAGGAATTCCTTGACCTCAGACCTACGCTGAGATCCATGAACGCTCGCTACTACCTTATTCACCCGTGCTTCTTCAAAGTAACTTACAAGGACAGATCTTTTACTTTCGAGGATCCTGCAGAGCTTCGAAACTTCATCCATATCCACAAAGGAGAAACTATGGAACTGAGCAAAACTTAATTGTTGTCTTACATGTTCTCTCTTTTATCCCACAGGTTTTCCCTCTGTATCTTGTTCGACGCTGATGTCTTTATTCGCACTATCCATACGTTGTGTTGTGTTTGCCTCACCCCGTTGCATTGTTTTCCCCATTGTCTGGTAAGTTCTCTTCCATTATGTTGCTTATGTTTACGTTTTTTTATTACAGTTTCTCTGACCCTCCGTTGTCATTAACTTTGTTCTCCTCGGTGTCCCTCTTGTGGGTGGCCTCTGTCTCCTTCGCCCCCCCCCTCCACATTATTGTTCTTACTGTTTGTGATCAATATGACTAAAGCCCGTTGGCTTTTTGTCATCTCTTCTTTTGTCATATCTCATGGGAGATGGTGTTCTCCTCTTGCCTCTCTCCCCTACCCCCCTCACCCCCCTCCTGTGCTGTTCTTTCTTCTTTTCTTCTATATCTTATTCTTCGCTGCAGCTTTTCTTTGTCACTACATCCTCATTTATGTGGTTTCTCATCATTCTCTTCCTGGTATGTTTACTTTGCTACATTTGTCTTCTTCTTCTTCTCTCACTCCTATCTCCCAATTTCTATTTTTCATTAGTTTTTGGCCTACATTTGCTCTTCTCTTTTTCAGTTTTATTTCCACTCAGGATTTCCACTGTTTAATGATACTTAGCCTTTTGCATTTCACTTATTATATATTTTTAAGTTTAATATTTTTAAATGTTTAATCTGCAATAAGTTTTTTCGATGAGTGGTTTGCGCATTATTTCTTGGAATGTTAAGGGGATTCGTAACCCAATTAAAAAACAACGTATTTTATCCCACCTTGCCAAATTGAAATGCCAGGTAGCGTTATTGCAAGAAACGCATCTCAAAGAACAGGATTTGTCTTCTTTACGTAAACTATGGGTTGGAGATGTTTTCTGTTCCCCAGCAGTCAATAACAAAAATGGCGTTATAATTTTGTTTCATAAATCATTAACAGTTTGTTTGCAAAATGAGGTCAAAGATATCAATGGTAGATGGCTTTTACTAAATGTTAAAGTTAATGATACTCCATTCTCTATTTGTAACGTATATGGTCCCAATGGTATTGATTTAGTATTTTGGAATGACTTTTCCGCTCTCCTTTCTTCTCATGCCTCTGAAAACCTGATTTTGGGTGGTGATTGCAATCAACTTATGGACCCTTTTTTAGATCGTAAATCCCAAACCAAATATATCCCTAATACTATGCAGAAGATTTTTCACAAAATGGTCACAGCTAGAGGGTTGGTGGATGTGTGGAGAATCTCCCATCCTGATGTCCTGGAATTTTCCTTTTTTTCTCCTGTTCATAGATCCCATTCCCGAATTGACTACATTTTTCTCACCCAATCATCTCTTCAATTTATGACGAATGCTGAGATTGGCTCCATTCTCATTTCTGATCACGCCCCTATCATATTAGATATGGAGTATCCCTCATATCCACCTACCTCACGCAGATGGTGTTTTAATAATGCCCTTTTGTTGGACACTCAATTTGTTGAATAATTCACACCGTTTATGCAGGTGTTTTTTTTAATAATAATCTTTCCTCTGTCTCACAATTCCACCTTATCTGGGATGCTTTTAATGCTACGGCTAGAGGATTTATAATAGATTTTGTCTCCCGGAAAAAAGAAGGCACTTACGGCGGCTACACTAATTTTAAAACAAATTAAAGCACTAGAGCATGCTTACTTTACCACGAACTGTCCGGATATTTTGTCTAATCTTATTAAGGCTAAAATTCAATATAACAAACAATCCTGGGATAATGCCTGCAACAATCTTCTTAAATTCAATGCAAAAATGTACGGTGGCCGGAACAAAGCTGGCAAATCCCTAGCCAATTACCTCAAAATTAAAAAACAAAAATCCAAGATCGTTGCCATTACAGATAGTAAAGGAGTTCGACATATTACAGATACTAAAATCCTCGAATGTTTTACCGAATACTATACCTCTCTACACTCCTGAGTTAATTCCTACTACTGATCAAATTGATTCTTTCTTTCAAACCATTCCCAAATCCTCTGATAATCACGTGGACCTCACATCTCTGGATAGCCCTATATTAGAACAAGAAATCATTAATGCTATTATTCACCTTCCCAAGGACAAAACACCCGGTCCAGATGGTTTTACTGTACGTTTTTATCTTCATTTCAAACAATTCCTAGTCCCTCAGTTGTTAACCCTCATAAATAATTTCTTAGCCTCCAGTGCGTCACCGGGTTCCTTTACTCAAGCGATGCTGTGTCTGATCCCTAAAAAAGATAAAGATCCCTCTTTGTGTAAAAATTATAGACCCATCTCCTTAATTAATACTGAATGTAAGATTTTTGCCAAACTATTAGCCCTTCGTATTAATTTGATAATCCCGGACCTAATTAATATATATCAATCAGGGTTTGTTAAAGGTCGGTCCATTACAGATAATTCTCGGACTCTTCTCAATATCATTCATTTAGCCTCCAAGATGAACTCACCGATTGCTGCAATTGCGTTGGATGCTGAAAAAGCATTCAACAGGGTAAATTGGGATTTCATCTTTGGAGCTTTGAAATGGCACGGGTTCAGCCCTCCCATTCTCAGATACATCCAGCTCCTATATTCCGCATCCTCTACTTCCATTTGGGTTAACGGTTGTCAATCCAAATACTTTCCACTTCACAGAGGAACTAGACAAGGATGCCCCTTATCCCCTCTTTTATTTATTCTCGCCCTAGAAGCTTTTATTGAAAAAATTCTTCGCTCCTCACACTACACAGGTTTTCAATTTAAACACACAGATATTAAGTTTACTGCTTATGCGGATGACATTTTATTGTACCTCTCTAACCCCAATACCTCTTTGCCTACATTTTTCTCCTTGCTAAAGGAATATTCTCTAGTCTCTGGTTATAAACTTAATCTTGACAAGTCTGAGGTGATGCCACTGAACAAACATTGCTTTTCTCATATGTTTCAAGATACAGGGTTTAAGTGGAACCCCAAGAGCATTAAATGCTTAGGCATCCTTTACACCAATAGTATAAAAGAAACTATTAAAATGTATCTTACTGACATACTTAAAAAGCTCTCTGCTCTCATAGATAGTTGGTCTCCACTATTCTTGTCCTGGTGGGGCAGACTTGCTACAATTAAAATGATGCTACTCCCGATCATCAATTTTTCTCTTTCTATGCTTCCAGTCACTCTCCCACTCTCCTTTTTTAATACCATTAATCGCTCCCTGACCACATTTTTATGGAATAACTGTAAAACTAGGATCTCACTCACCCGACTTCAGCAACCCAAGGAACTTGGAGGGGTTAATTTTCCTAACATTAGGCGCTATCATTCTGCATTTACCCTGAAACAAGTTTGGACTTTTTTATCTGACTCCTCACATACACCTTTAACGGCCTGGAGTTCTTTGGAACAATCCCAATACGCACCATTCTCCCTTGCTGTGGCCACCCGACTATCCCAGCCCCCTGGACGTTTCTCACAGCCCATTTTCTCACACTCAGCGGCAGTTGCTACTTCTTTGTTTAAAGCTCACTCCTCTCACTCCGATAACTTTATGCTTACCCCTGTCTGGTATGACAAACACTTAAAGATTAAAAACAGAGCTCTCTTTTGGAAAGAATGGATTGATAAAGGCATTATCGTATTGGATCACTTGTTGATCAATGGGTCTCTTATGGATTTTACGGAGATCCAAGATAAATATGATCTATCTCCTTTACATGCTCCCCAGTATCCTCACCTTAGATCATCTATCATTCACTTCCAATCCCAAAACTCTTCCTTAGCTTCTTACAATCAGACATCCACCCTCTCACTAGATTTTTCAACTCAGCTCAAAGCCTCTCATATATATAAGATATTATCTCATCCCTCTGTTCCTAGAACCAAATCCAGTATTGAACTCCTTTGGGAACAAGATCTGGCACATGAATTCTCGCTTCAAACCTGGGGCTCCATTTGGGGCAAAAATTCATACCTCTTCACGATCTGCAAGCACTACGCAGACCCTTTACTATTTTTATAATAGGCTCTTCCGTACCCCCACAGATCTCCAAAAGTTCAGATTAATGGATGATTCGCAATGCTGGTCTTGCTCCCATGGTAATAGTGACTTACTCCATATGTTTTTTCTCTGCCCTTTGGTCAAGAATTTTTGGTTACTTATTTGGAACAAGTTGAATGACATTTTATCTACTAGTGTTCCCTTTGATATTGTACACGTTTTTCTGGGCAGTTCCTCTTCCATATGGAATGCCCAGGGAAGTGTGGGTAAATTTATCGATATGTTTATAGCTATTACTTTTCAGATTATCACCTCCAATCGGAAGGACACTACCAAAATCTCGTATCAAGCTTGGTGGAACCTGTTATGTCATCATCACAGACTAGATCGTGCATATGCCACCTCCACATCCCTACTGATCAAAAAGGACTTGCTTTGGTTACCACTTACCACATTTCTTTCCAGGTTACCCGTGTGATTTATCTTGTATGTATTTTGCCATGATACTTTCTTTTCCTTCTTATCGTTATCTCTACATTTTTATCTTGCTGCCACTTATCATTCCCCCTTATCTCTCCTTTCTCCCCCTCCTTTCTTTTCTTCCTTCTTTCTTTCCTCTCCCCTCCTTCTCAAATACTAAATCGCACTTGTCTAAGTATAGGTTCAGAAGGTTCAAATTAGTTTTAATTGCATATTTCCTATTATAGTCCCAATTTTGTTATTCCTTTTTCTAGTAATGTTACTTTTTGACCTCTGCTTGTACAATGTATACTGATGTTCTACTTCGTATTTCATCTCAATAAAGCATTCTAAACTAAAAAAAAAAGTATATAGCAGAGCTTCCCGGGCGGAAGACCGCTTTGCTTTCTAGTTGACGCGTGTGTGTTCTTCCGCCTTTAAGTCTCTCACCTTTCGGCTTCCAGGTCACAGACCCCGCGTTCGTCGTTCTCGGTGGCCTGCTGTTCGTCGGCTCCTTTTCCTCGTTTGCAGTAGGAGTTTGCTTCGATTTCCGGATGCCATTCCTGGAATACCTGTGGAGATAATCAAGGACAAGAACTTTTAAAGTACCTTTGTCTACTAACAAAGGCGGTCACGTGCTTAGAGCTAGCATTCTAAGAAGTTTCAAGTGTATACTTATCTGACTATGTGCTGGATGGCTATTGGAGATCCCGTTGTTTTCACAGAGTAAAGCTGGCTGTAGCTATGGAGAAAGAAAAACTATAGATTGTTTTTCAGTTTCTGCAGTATTAATATTGCAGCTGTGAAAACATATAAGCCCCAACACTATTTTTGTGCTACTTTTCTTTTTGCCTTAATAGGAGAGTACAAGTCGCGATTGTGTTTTTATGGGGCTTTCAAGTAACACATGTTGCAGAATGCCTTTTAGGTATGTTTAGGTCTAACATTTATTTACCTATCACACTCCTACATATTAGGTACAGAGTAAACGTATGTTCCCTTTTCTTTCCATTTCTATAGATTGTAACTATTCCTGTGTTTGCAGTCATTTACCTTGATTTTGGAAGAGGGAAATCACACAGGTAGTCACTAAGAAGAGTGAATAGCATTTAGTATTGGTAGCTTTGTACTTCTTTAGAAAGGTGCAATACATATGTTTACATTCCTTTTCTCTTCCTTATATGCAGGAAAAATAAAAAGATACTTTGGATACTTCTTACCTCCATGCGTTGACTCCGTGAAACTCATGTCTTTTCTCTTCTCTTCCCCACTTGCCCTCATATCACCTCGACTGGCTTTGATATTGCTTGAACAGTCCCGGCGTAGGGAGGAATTTGGAACTTCAATCCATCGTCTTTCCTATCGTTACTGCGGAAACACAGGTGAAATTTGACACCAGCTGTGTGAACTCTACATTGGCATTGCTGAGAAACAAGGAGGTACTTCTAAGGCTTTTAAGTTGTTCTCCTTGTGTGATCTAGTCCCACTCTCTCTCTTCCTGCATCTACATTCTCTGCTCAGTTGGATTCTCTTTTACTTTGGCCCTGAACTCTATACTTTCCTCTTTCACTGATGTTTGACCTCAGACCATGCTTTCCCTTTCTTCCTTTTCTTTCATCTCTATTTTTTCTCAAACTTACCTTGTCATTGCATTATTGCTGAATCCTGCTGGGCCCTAAAGCCAGACACAGACTAGTACCTGTGTACAAAGGAGTAATGCCCTGCGATCGATGTTAGCGGTAGTGATCATCTCATCAATCTAAGAGAAGAACTCCACAGCAATCTACACTGCCCAACTATTAACACACTCCCAGACAGCCTGCCAGGGACTATAATTCTGAAAGTGCATACCCCATCAGTTAGTCTAAAGATCTTTGTCCTGCCAAATTGGTTAAGGGAGGGGGGGCCCCAGGCATATTGATCATCTGGCATTCACAAGCCACATTAAAGGTTGCCTCCTTTTGGGCTTGCGGGCCCAAGATGACCTTGAGTTGAACCAGAACCATGTCTCTGGCACTAGCCTCAAGTAGCTCACTCACCTCTATAGCATTTTCTATAGAACTTCAAAGAGGCTACAAAAAAAAAGTTGCCACTTCATACTGCTGTAACCAAGGTGGTCTTAGTGAGCCATGCTCTTTACTAATGTTTTAAAACAACATAACACTAAGGTCAAGCAAAGATCTTAAAGTCTCTGCTTCAACCTTCAAAATAAAATGGGTACGAGGCAACAATTCTTGGTCCTCACAGCACAGTTATGGCATGAAATGTTCCACATCTGCACAGTCCAGGACCACCTAAAAGGGGAAAAAGCCTCAATATCCGTCTCCATATACTAGCAGACTAAGGCCATCAAAAACACTCAAAGCTATAACTGCTATCATCCCCCTAACCCGTCCACATACTTCACTGAAAGATTGTGGGAGTTCAGGAGAACCAGACACGAGAACAGATGGCCGTAGGTTAGAACAGGAGTCTCAAACCTCTTCTGTAGCAAGAGCTACTTCTGATCAGTGAAAATCATTGTGAGCTACTAAAGGCCAAGCAACTTGCACATTGTTCTTGGAGACCCCCCCCACACATCCACCTTCACTGATTTTAAGCCTAAATTCTACAGAGCCAATCAGTGGCGGTGTGTCCATAGGGGCGCTGGGGCGTTGCCCCACTAATGCCACATGGCTCCATGGCTCCATTCACGCCTAAATTTGTTTATCTCGCGGTCGCGCTGAAACGCTAATTGTAAATTGTACCGGGACACGTCACACGCCCGAGGCAATGGGACGGCGAAGGCTGAAGGGGGTGGGTGGGGCTGCGGCAGCACTTGAGTGACAGTCTCTCACTGTAACTGACAGCGCGGCGGCGGCAGTGGTGCGCATGTTCGGTTTTGGGCAGGTAATTTTTACGACCAGCCCCGAACATGCGCACTAGCCACTACTACTACTCTTCCCATTAGGAGAGTGAGGGACCCGAGGGTTGCTTCATGCAGCAGCCCCTGGTCTCCTAATGGGCGGGGAGTATCCCTGCTCTAGCCAATCCTGGCGCTGCTAATGCAGCGTCTGGATTGGCTGAGAGGGGTTGCCAGCCACTCCGAAGACGTTGAAGGCAGGCGCCAACGCGGGTGTCGGGACCCCGTCCGGCCCGCCCAGGAGCAGAGGCGGCGTGGACCCGGTAAGTTTTCTTTTATATTAATACTTTATTTTTTAAACCCCCCACCCCCGCGCGACGCTCTCCCCCCCCCCGCGAGTTGCGACTGACCTCTGCTCAGGTGTCTCTGTTCTGGATGTGGGAGTTCAGGGTGGGGGGGCTCCTTGAGAGATAATATTGGGAATGCACTGAGTGTTTTCTCATGCCATGGAAGCCGCTGGTTGCAGACCTGCTGGGTTTTGCTGTATGCCCACATTGTGCATTGCACACATCAAGCTGTCAGAGGTACAGGGTGAACAGACACGGCGTGTCACGGAAGCAGGCCTGTCGGGCTGGGATAGGATGCCACGCCACGGGCCCATTAATAAAAATCCCGATCTGATTCATACCTTTCACAGCGCAGAGATCCCGTACATCACGGCGTATAATGGCGTGACATCTTTCTCAGGGAACGAGGCCCGGGGTCCTCCCCTGACGCAGCCTCGGGCCTGGCGCACATCCTGCGGGCAGACCTGAGATCTGGGCCTGGTAAACAAGCCCAAAACACTTGCACCGTCTTGACGCTCCAATTCCAATCGCACAGCCAAAAGCAATAATTGCAAAATTCCTCTTATGTTTTAATCCATGTTTATTCCAGTTTATCCTTAGTTGACCAGACTTTACTTCACAGTACACGATTAGACTGATAAAAGTCCCAATTTTTCAAATGAAACAATTATGCCCATCCGGGCCTTTTACTGCTTCACGTAGGTACATACAATTCATGTTAGGCAGCTCTGGTTTAAAAAATCCAATGCATTTCGGGCCTTTTTATGCCCTTCGTCAGGGATAGCTGTCAAGTTAAAATAAAGAACCTCTGTTAATGTCTTACATGGTAACAGCCGTAATGGATTCACAAAAATACATGTTTTCAATCGATCGTATTTGGATGCTTTAAATCATATTAGAATAACAAAATACCTTTCTAAATCACCACATTAATGCCTTAAAAAACCATTACTTCACCCCGAAACTTAGTCATATCACAACCCTATAGAGTATCCGCTGAACGCGGTGACCTCCCCCACTTCCATCCTCGTTCTCATACCTGCCAAATAAGACCGCGTTACTAGACGAATTCTCAGTCACCCAATGTGCTCAATAGACTCTAACCACCCTGTATCTGTCAATCCTCCCACACGCCTTACATCTACAGTCCAACATCCCGACAACTCTGCTTCTACCACTTCTATCCTAGTTGTAAACCCTCTCCCAAATCCGCTTTTTTTCAAAAAGCTTCATACCTGCTCTTCCCCCTTCTTTACTTCTGTCTGTGCCGACATCTTCTCTCATCTAGAACGTGTTGCCGAACGGATGTTCAAACGACTGACAGGTATGAAGCTTTTTGAAAAAAAGAGGATACGGAGCTCACTGGTGTGGAACAGCCTCTGCCCTCCTCGGATGAAGAAGACCAACCTGGCACCTCCGGAGCAAGTCATCATACAGCACCAGCAGGACCACCAGCTGCACCCCCTGCACCCACCCCTCCAACGACTGTCAACACACATACCACCCCTGCCGACATGGAAAGACCAAGGAGCACCACCACCACCAGCTCAGGGACCCTGGACCAACGTGGGGCCATGGACACCAACACCACCAACAACCCCTAAGGGGGCCCAGGGTCACCTGTGCGTGCCACCTCAGGTACTGCACGTGTCGCCAGGGGTGGGAGACATAGGTCACTGATCGCAGAGGGGTCTGGACTGCATGATGACCCACAACTGGCATGCATAGCCGATGCATACCAGTCCAGCACCGGAGAAGCTCAGCCAGGTAGTGGGGCTCCTCAGGGACATTAAACAGCAGCAGGCTGCCCATCATGCCCGCTTGGACTCACACATGTCCCGCGTGGAGTCCAAGTGGGACACACTGCAAGAGATGACGGCGGTGCATAGGGACATATTACAATGCCTCCGCCAGATGAGCAGCAACCAGTCAACACCTCCCTGTGTGCCCACAACATCTGGTGCTGAAACAACTGCAACTGCCACAGGGAGGGAGGATGACTCTGGCGGAGAGTCCCCTGCACCGCAGCAGCCTGCACTTGAGGGTCCCCCAAAGAAGAGGGGCCGTCCGAGGAGGGGCAAGTGAGAGGCCGATGGCCATGTGCAACCCCCAGGAAGCCAAAACCTGTTCTGGATAATCACCTTTGTGCGCAAACTGTTCACCCTGTTGACTGCAACACAACTCTCCCACATGACATGGGGAGCTCAAGTTGGACCAATGTCTCAGATGACTGTGGACTTTACTCTGGACATTTCTGCTACCAGGACTTCCAAATCATCTAGGAACTTTGGATTACAATCACAATGTACAGCACCCACCATCCTGTGCACTATACTCACACATGTATGTCAATAAACTCACTAATACACCATACTTGCCTCTGTTGTGATTCCTACGTTGTCTCTGAAGTGGCGATGATGATATGGGAAATGACACTGTGCATGCTAACTGCTACAGCAAGTACAACACCGGCATGTGAGTCATGGCGACGTCACACATATGAGGGAGGCACACCACCAGGGCTACACAACACATACACACCATGGCCATCTGACTCATCGCCTACACTGATGTTGCCAGGAAATACGTTGCATTGCACAGACCCAACACCCATTCACAGTCTGTGTTAACTAGCCCACTGGTGCAGTAAGCAAATGTCAGTCAGATGTGTGACCACAGACAACGCACATCACAAAGTGAAGCACGGGTTTATTACACATTTGCAACATGTTGTAACCACCACAGATGCAAGGTAATCCCACCTGGCAGCGGGCACACAGTCAACAAGTGTAGAAGGAAGGAAGTCCATGGGTGTGGTGCACATCACCTGTAGGGACACGACAGCTACCACCACGGAAGTCGAATCACGGTGTCGGGGATCACAGTTGACCAAACGACTCTGAAAGTACCATGTGAAGGACAGAAATGACACACAGTCAAAAGCACTGAAGAACAGGACAGAACTGCAATACTTATGCCCAATACATGTCACAAGATACCCACCCAGAACCAAGTTAGCATGTCGACACTGTTGGGGAGTACAGACTACCTGTAAGGACACATCGCTACACGCATACAGTCATGTAGCACATGGACACACTCAAACAGCACCAGAGCACCACCAACACATATCATGCAAACTCACATCAGTTACATGACATCTCTGGATACTTACATTCAGCTGAAGAAGTTGGTGATGAGCTGTGTGCGGACATCCCCATCATCATCATCATCATCACTGGTCATCGTCATCCAGGATGAGAGGCAACTCCTTCCGCACTGCCAGGTTGTGTAGCATGCAGCAGACGATGACAATCTTGCACACCTTTGCCGGGGCATATGGGAGGGACCCTCCTGTCTTGTCCAGGCAGCGGAAGCGGCTCTTCAGGAGACCAAATGTCCGCTCAATCACTCTCCTCGTCCGACCATGTGCCTCATTGCAGCGCATCTGGGCTGGTGTCACAGGGTTCCTGAGGGGCGTCAGCAACCACGGCATGTTGGGATATCCGGAGTCACCTACATACAGACAATTGCACATTAGCTGAGTTGGAAAAGAGGGTGGAACACTACATTGCAGAACACACACAATGGTACAAAGTCAGTACACACCAACAAGCCAGGCACGCTGGTTCCGCATCTGTGACATCATCCTCGGGATGCGACTACTCCTCATCACGTAGGCATCGTGTGCAGAACCGGGGAAACGGGCACACACGTGTGAGATGGTCATATCTGCAAGACAGACCACCAGTGCATTGACCGAGTGGTAGTGCTTGCGGTTCCTGTATGCCTGCTCCTGGGCCTGTGGTGGTACCAAAGCCACATGTGTCCCATCAATGGAGCCAATGACATGCGGCATCCTCCCCAGGGCATAGAAGTCACTCTTCACGTCAGTGAGTTGCTGGAGTCTAGGGAAATAGATGTACTGGTTCAGGTATATCAACATAGCCTCCAATACATCGCGGAGAACATGGCTGAACATGGTCTGTGACATCCCACCAGCAGTCGCCAGAGTGTGTTGAAAGGTACCGGTGGCAAAGAAGTGTAGGGCTGCCATCACCTTCACCTTGGGGGTCTGCGCTGTAGGGTACGGCCGGCCAGGTTGCAGGTGTGGTGCCAAGCGCACTGCCAAATCATCAATCAGCTGCCTGGTGAAGCGGTACCTTCGGATGCTGTCACGTTCCACCATCGTTGCCAGGTCAGGGAATGGTCTATGGACAGCTGGTGCCCTGCAGTGCATAGGTGAACAAAGAAAGATTGTCACTCACCCCACATATGTGGCATTGTACACACTCAATATCACATGATACATCATTATGAGGCACAAGTACATAATGTGTGCAGTTCCGTAAGGACATGTATGGCACATACATGGCCAACATCCAACATCACAGTTCAACAAGTGGCATCAATAAGTCCCAGGTTGTGCCATTGGGTATCATGAGGACGTGTCACATTTCCCATCTCCTGCTGCCACGTTACAAACACACCCCACAGTGACATGTGAGGACAGATGTGCCCCAGGCATCACAGCCCAATGACAGGTAGATTCCCAGGGACCCTGTATTGCCACATGGACACTGGCATGACATGGCGTATCATGTATACACCACAGCAAAACAACCATGACCCCCACAGGTAGTGGTCCCTGTTGCCTCGGCAGGACAGACATGGACGTCTGTGACACACACACGCACAACATCAAAGTCCATGCACAAACAACGTGGATGTGGAGACTGTCTCCCATTGTGCACATGAAATCCGAGACATTGTAAACACAACATGCACACAGACTGTGGAGGCCCATCACTATTGTGCCAATGGGTCACCCTGGGTTAAACATACCGTCCCACATGGGACTCAGGGGGCATGTGACATGACATACACATACACCACCGTGAAATGTGACCATGCCACATGCTCAGATATGAACAGTTGCATATCACAGTGGTCATGTACACGAAACACCAAGGATACTGTCCCCATGAACACGTGCACAGCCTGGGGGTGGCTGCCCCAAGTGACACCCACAGAACAACATGTTCACCCCCATACACGGAATAGGTAATGCAGCCTTACATGCCTTAGGATACAGTTTGGACAGGCTGTGGTGTTGTAGGTGTGCCCCTCACTCCCTGGGAAGTATATGTGGCTGGCATATGTTCACCTGTGACAGGCATGGTGACATATGCCAGTGACATGTACTGGGATGCGTTGGACAGCAATGGACCGATCGGTGCGCACACATTGGCCATTGCATTCAATGTGTGCTGGTACGCGTTGTATTCGCAATACGCGTTGGACAGCAATGGACCGATCGGTGCGCACACATTGGCCATTGCATTCAATGTGTGCTGGTACGCGTTGTATTCGCAATATGCGTTGGACAGCAATGGACCGATCGGTGCGCACACATTGGCCATTGCATTCAATGTGTGCTGGTACGCGTTGTATTCGCAATACGCGTTGGACAGCAATGGACCGATCGGTGCGCACACATTGGCCATTGCATTCAATGTGTGCTGGTACGCGTTGTATTCGCAATACGCGTTGGTCAGCAATGGACCGATCGGTGCGCATACATTGGCCATTGCATTCAATGTGTGCTGGTACGCGTTGTATTCGCAATACGCGTTGGACAGCAATGGACCGATCGGTGCGCACACATTGGCCATTGCATTCAATTGTGCTGGTACGCGTTGCATCCTGGGTACGCGTTGAACAGCAATGGACCGATCGGTGTGCCCGGCCGGCCCATTGCATTCAATGTGTGCGGGTACGCGTTGTATCCTGGGTACGCGTTGAACAGCAATGGACCGATCGGTGTGCCCGGCCGGCCCATTGCATTCAATGTGTGCGGTATGCAGCGTTGAACAGCAATGGACCGATCGGTGTGCCCGGCTGGCCCATTGCATTCAATGTGTGCGTGTACGCGTTGTATCCTGGGTACGCGTTGAACAGCAATGGACCGATCGGTGTGCCCGGCCGGCCCATTGCATTCAATGTGTGCGGGTACGCGTTGTATCCTGGGTACGCGTTGAACAGCAATGGACCGATCGGTGTGCCCGGCCGGCCCATTGCATTCAATGTGTGCGGGTATGCGTTGTATCCGGGTACGCATTGAACAGCAATGGACCGATCGGTGTGCCCGGCCGGCCCATTGCATTCAATGTGTGCGGTACGCATTGCATCCCGGTTACGCGTTGAACAGCAATGGACCGATCGGTGTGCCCGGCCGGCCCATTGCATTCAATGTGTGCGGGTACGCGTTGCATCCGGGTACGCGTTGAACAGCAATGGACCGATCAGTGTGCCCGGCCGGCCCATTGCATTCAATGTGTGCGGGTACGCGTTGTATCCTAGGTACGCGTTGAACAGCAATGGACCGATCGGTGCGCACCCATTGGCTATGTCCTGGCCTGGCAACGGACGCGTTTTCAAATTTTGAACGAGTCTGATGCTGGAAATTCAGTTGGTCACCCACAACAATGTTGCAAATTCATGGGTGTCATGAAGTTGAACTTTTGAAGGATGCTGTGGGCGTGTGTAAGTGGTGCAATTCCATGCATTGGCCAGATTCAGAAGATGCTAACGACTTGGACCTATCACTTTGGACACATGGGACAGTAACTGCCTCTGCAGCACACATATAATGGACCGATCGGTGCGCATACATTGGCCATTGCATTCAATGTGTGCTGGTACGCGTTGTATTCGCAATACGCGTTGGACAGCAATGGACCGATCGGTGCGCACACATTGGCCATTGCATTCAATGTGTGCGGTGTACGCGTTGCATCCCGGGTACGCGTTGAACAGCAATGGACCGATCGGTGTGCCCGGCCGGCCCATTGCATTCAATGTGTGCGGGTACGCGTTGTATCCTGGGTACGCGTTGAACAGCAATGGACCGATCGGTGTGCCCGGCCGGCCCATTGCATTCAATGTGTGCGGGTACGCGTTGAACAGCAATGGACCGATCGGTGTGCCCGGCTGGCCCATTGCATTCAATGTGTGCGTGTACGCGTTGTATCCTGGGTACGCGTTGAACAGCAATGGACCGATCGGTGTGCCCGGCCGGCCCATTGCATTCAATGTGTGCGGGTACGCGTTGTATCCTGGGTACGCATTGAACAGCAATGGACCGATCGGTGTGCCCGGCCGGCCCATTGCATTCAATGTGTGCGGGTATGCGTTGTATCCCGGGTACGCATTGAACAGCAATGGACCGATCGGTGTGCCCGGCCGGCCCATTGCATTCAATGTGTGCGGGTACGCATTGCATCCCGGTTACGCGTTGAACAGCAATGGACCGATCGGTGTGCCCGGCCGGCCCATTGCATTCAATGTGTGCGGGTACGCGTTGCATCCCGGGTACGCGTTGAACAGCAATGGACCGATCAGTGTGCCCGGCCGGCCCATTGCATTCAATGTGTGCGGGTACGCGTTGTATCCTAGGTACGCGTTGAACAGCAATGGACCGATCGGTGCGCACCCATTGGCTATGTCCTGGCCTGGCAACGGACGCGTTTTCAAATTTTGAACGAGTCTGATGCTGGAAATTCAGTTGGTCACCCACAACAATGTTGCAAATTCATGGGTGTCATGAAGTTGAACTTTTGAAGGATGCTGTGGGCGTGTGTAAGTGGTGCAATTCCATGCATTGGCCAGATTCAGAAGATGCTAACGACTTAGACCTATCACTTTGGACACATGGGACAGTAACTGCCTCTGCAGCACACATATAATGCTGGCTGTTCCCCTGAGAGCTCACTTGCCTGCACTACATGCTCCAGGACGACATCTGCCACCACCACTGCTGCTGTATCTGCACCCTCTGGACCCTGCAATGGCACGTACTGTGGAGAGAGCCCCAGCCTTCAGCACTGAGGAGAACCAGGCCCTGCTGGATAGCCTCCTTCCACAGTACAGCAAGCTGTATGGGAAAGCAGGGGAGCAGGTGAGTGTTCTGTCCACTGCCTTCCTAAATGTGCATGTTGTCTGACTAGCAAGGCTAACAGTCTGCACGCCACTGGCTAGCAGGCTCACTGAGTAGTTGTCACCCCCATAGTGTGTAGTTACATGCACTGGACAGGTATAGTGCAGTGACAGTGCATTTAAACAAGGTTTTACTTCCCAGGCAATGATACCATGTAGTTACTGCTGGCATACTGTCCATGGCCATCGTTGCACTGCCTGTGTACATCATGTGCCCCTGTGATTGAGACATGTATACACAACTGTGTAATGCACGGATATGTTGCATGTGTAGTAATAGCATTCTCACTTTGTCATCCTCACAGGTTGATGCCCACCAGAAGCAGAAGATATGGCTGACCATCGTCCGGGCAGTGAGATCCGTGGGGACTACAAGCGCCGGATCCGCAACTGCCAGAAGAGGTGGCCTTCGGGGCTGGACCCGGAGGATCGCACGGGTCCAGCTGAAGCTGTCGCCTCCTCGCAGGAGGGGCGGACACCGGACCCTGACCCCCACATGCTCAGGATCCTGGCGGTGGTCTTCCCTGATCTGGATGGGCAGCTGAAGGCCAGGGAGCAGCACGGAGGGGTGAGTCCATGACTGCATTGTGTACTCTGTCTGCCATGCTATGTGCCCTCCTCTGGCCTGGTTAAACTTCCACAGCACATCAGTCATGTGGTCCAGGACCCATGTCCCTCGATTGTGCACTGCCCACTCCTCATTTGATACCCAGGTGTGGCCCTTGCAGTCAGGGAATTGTGTCACTTGGGTACTGTGTCCTTGCAGTTTGCTTGACTCAAGGTGGGGGACAGCATCTGTTCCCCTAACTGTGGTGGGCATCATGGGTGGGTCCATTGCTTACACAATGCCTGTGTTCTGACATGTAATCTGCGTGTTACTTTGATATGTGGTCCAATTGCTGAGCTGATCCACCACATGTGCCTGGGGTAACTGGCACACACCCAAGCTGCGGGTGGGAACTATGTTTGGGCCCCAGGAGTGTGTATATTACGTGTGTCACACATACTTAGCCAGCTGCCTACTGTCCAGGGTTCATCCCTCATTCATGTGGGGCAGGACAGTCATGCCTACTCCAGGCCATGCAATGCACTCTGTACTCCCACTCCCGTGTATCAGCTGACATGTTGTGCTCAGTGATATGTCCCCTCAGGTGTCAGCCTCTGTGTCAGTGTGCTGTGGCTTCGATGTCAGGACTGCTGGGGTGTTTATCGGTTGGGGCTCAGCATGCCACCGGAGATGTGACCATAGGAGACGATACTTGTGTGACACATAGGTGTTTGAACACCTGACCGTGCAGACTGGGGTATGCGAATGTGAGGTCCATGCAGCTGTTTCCCATTCACAGCAGATTGTGAGGTGCTCAGGTTCAGAGGCTTGTGTTACAGGTCACCCATATGTCCAATCAGTATGACCTGGACAGATAAGGGTTCAGATGATGTGGTGTGTGGGGGATGTACATGTGCACTTGTTCAGCTCCAGGACTTGCATTCCCCATGACCTACTATTGTGACACAGTGCAGACTGTTGTTGTGTGGCTGTCCTGCCCATGTGACTGGAGACAGTGATGTATGACTTAGCAGGCATGCCTGTGCCATGGCATGTGACTTCCTATGAGTGATCCTGCAGGGGAGTGACATGTGCTACATGCACACCATAGTGGCAATGGCTATCAGCACATGGGTGCATCGTGGTGTCTGTCGCTGGTATGCATCACATGCATTTCATATATCTGACTCTGGGCATCACTTTCATCCGGGCACCTGTACTGACTCAGTGGCAAGAGTTGTGATGTGTGCATGTTCACATGCTTCACCGTGTTCTCTGCACCGTCCAACTACTGTGTAGGTGGTGCATGTGTCCACACTGGGGTATTGCCAGCCAACGGACGCCAGACAGATGGGTGCAAGGCCAGGTGGGATGTGAGTGCCATGGTTGACGATCAGACTGACAATTGGCTTCTCCTATTCTGTTTGGGCAATTTTAGCAATGTTCAACTAAGGATGCCAGGCCTTGCTCTGTATTGTGCTGTACTTACTGTGGTGTGTGCGTTCGGTGCAGGTGACTGATGGCTGTCTGTTTCCCTATTGTTTGCAGATACATCCATGGCCACAGGAGGGGACAGCTCCACGGACCAGGAGGAGCCGCAGAGCCAGACTGGGTCAACAGCCGAGGAGTGGTCGGAGGGACCCAGTGGCACGGAGGGCGAGGGGAGCCACACCGAGGAGTCCTCAGCACCATCCACCTCAGCTGAGGACCACAGCAGCTCGGAGGATGACTCCCTTATGGAGGCGGGTGTCAGCAGCCACCACACCCCAGCTAGTGTTGCTGTCCCCGCCACCACCACCACCACCGCCCTCCCATCGGCTCCCATTCCCGAGGTCCGTGGAGGCTCCCATGTTCGGGAGCATGTCTCCTTCGGGCCAGGCACCGCACCCCCTGCCCCTGTGTCCCCTGCTGCCCTGAGTGAGGAGTCTGTGTACCTCCTTCGCCAGCTCCATGTAGGGCAGACAGCGATGCTGAGTGTCCTCCATGCACACACCACTCTGTTGACTCAGCTGGTGTCGTTCATGGAGGGCATCTCATCGGGCATGTCTGCCCTACAGAGGGGCAATAGGTCCATGGACTCCTCCCTGACGGCAGCAGTGTCCCTCCTCCAACAGTCCCTCACCCCTCCTGTCTCTGCCCCATCCACACTCCCCAGCACCTTACCTGTCCCAAGCACACACACACCGGCACAGGCACACACCAGCACAGACACGAGCAGCACACACACACACACGCCACAGACAAGACGCACACGCACGCACAGTCAGGGGACTGAAACCACACTCACAGGGGATGGGACCCAGTCACACACACATGCATCCACGAGCTCTGCGCAGTCCACAGTTGCCTCTCCCTCCAAAGCCCCCTCCGTTGCCTCACCTGCAACCCCAAAGACCCAGCGGCTCTTCCTCAGTGACCTCGGCCTCTTCCCCTCCGATCCAGCTGATACAGCATTCAGGGGGAAGAGGAAGCCCACCCACACGGAGCGGAGTGCCCCTCACCACCGGACACCCTCCCCCAGGCGCAGACCGACTGACGCCCCCATCCGCAAGTCCCCCGGACCCGGAAGAGCAAGACCCCGCCGCCGCCCTGCAGCTCAGGCACCAAGTCTCCTTCCTCCATCCCTCAGGCCCCCACTCCACAGGTGCCCCCACCACACCCTGCCCCAGGTTCCCCCACCCACAGATACACCATCCCCAAAAGGATCAGGCCTTCTCCCCTGCCACTTGCTCTTCCGGCCCCACACCCCCGCTGCGCTTGTCTGTGCCACTGGTGTGGAGACGGTGTCCTCCCCCTCTGTCCTGCCCACCTTACCTGATCCCCATTCTCCTCCCCTGGAGGTAGGCACTGCAGTGGAGTCCACTACCACCCTGTCTGACTTGGGCACTGCAGTGGGGAACCTGTCCACTCCATCTGCACGGTCCCCTGCAGTCTTGCCGGCACCCACACCATCAGAGTCATGCCCACCAGTTGTGCCGGCACACACCATGTCAGACACCTCCACTGCAGTTGTCAGTGGCTCTCCAGCACCCACCACCCCTTCCCTGCCTCCTTCTGGTGAGCCATGATCCTGTCCCTGCGGTGCCTGGCCTGCCCCCCGTATGCCCCTCCGAGGGGATTGTCCCTGGCTTTCATCAGTGCACGCATGCGTAGGGTGACATCTGCCACTGTCACCCTGTTTTGACTTTCATGTTGGACTGGCCATTGGCCTTTGTTAATTTTTGCTGGACATCAACTGTTAGACCCACATATGCTGAATAAAGCACCTTTCTGTTCTCTAGTGCTTTTGCTTCTGATGTACATGTTGTTGATGATGCTAACCATGCCCTTGCTGCAGTGATGGTGATATTTGGTCTCATGATAATGAAGTGTTACTGTGCAGGAACACATGTGGTCCAGGGGAATGTGTCCTATCCTGTGGTGTATCCATGTCATCCTTAGCAGCATCTGAGGGTGTCATGTGTTCAATATTTGGCAATGGGATTTCCTACTTACATTAGCAATTTCACATCTGTGGCTTCCACCCCTGCACATCTGTTGTGCCTGCCATTGTTCAATTCGTCTACTTCCCTGACCTTGTGGCCATCTCCACTGGACATGCAGGTTTGGGCATCAATGGGGAAGGACTCATCTGTGTTGTCAGTGCAACATTGCTATTCAAGTGTGTTGGATCTGTGCTGATGATTTCGTTGGCACTCCCATGACCAGGCTGATGTGACGGGAGCCTTCATTTGGTGCTAATTGTTGACTGTGTGACCAAGTGCTCAGCTGACATGATGGAGCCCTACTGAGGCAACATATGGCTCAGCTTTCCTCACACAGGAGTGGAGTCCCCTCATGGCAGTGTGTACTCCTGTGACATTGCCTGCGCCCAAGGTGTGTGTTGTATGAGCATGTCTGTGTGTTCACTTCCGTTTTGCTGTGCATGCTGGGATCCCTAGTGTTGCACCTGTTTGTGATGCTTGCTGAGTTGACCTATGTTCCCCCCAAGTCTTCTCCTTGGATTCTCTGTGATGTGGGTGCATGGCACATTACTGGTCATCAGGGTGTCACCCATAGGTGTGTTTGCTGTCAGGGCTGAGTTTGTGTGCAGACGCAGATGGGTCACAGTCAGGATTCCCCTTGGCACTTGTTGTTTACACCTGTCATGTGATTTCCAGTTTGTGTTATCTTTCAGTGATTGTGACACGTTGTGTGTGTGACTGCTGGCACTCCTCAGGGTCCGGGCTGCAATGTTGGTAGTTGTCTATGTGTGTTCTTTGTGGGTGTCCTTGGCTTCTTCATTGGTGTGTGACTGTGGATGGGATCCCATTGGTTGGTGTGGTATTGCTGTCATGTCCATGTACAGCGTAGTGTGCAGTGTGTCAGACATTCAGGAGTCTTGTTGAGTGGCCATGTGTGATGTGTTTCTGCACCTTGGTTCCCACCCACCACCCTGGGATTGTCATGGGTGCATGTGCAATGTCACCAGTGCATGTGTGCTTCACTGCTGCACATTGTTGGAGGTCGAGGTGTGTGGTGTTGAGTGTGTGCAGATGAGAGTTGTTGCCCGGCTAGACCCCTGCCTCCATGTTGGCCTTGGCTTACTGGCCGTGCTGATTGATTTGTGCTTGTGTAGGTGTGATGGTAGTTTGTTGCTCAGGACACATGACTGTGGTTCACAGTGTGAACGACATATAGCTTTGTCATCACAGTGGGATTGTAATGCAGCCCAGGGTCACCACATTGTGGGGGCCCTGGGGGTAGTGCTGTGGTGTGTCTGTGTCTTGCTGTGTCAGTTGCTGTTCCTACATGCTTGTGTGACATGTGTGATTTGTGCTCCCTCTCATCTGACAATGCCTGATTGCCCACATAGGGGATTTGGATCCATGAGTTACCTTTGTGTGGCACTGTATGCACATCTGTGTAATTGGTATTCAGCCCTCCTCATGTGTTGTGTGGTTGCCTGGGGACACTGGCACCCCCTCACCTGTTGTGTTTGATGTGCAGTGTGGGTCTGCCTGTTTGTGTTTGTGCATCTGCACCACTGCATTGGCATATCTTTGGTGTGCCATTGGCTGTATGTTGTTTGGTGGGTTTCCCCTGCTGTCCCTGGGACTCCTAGGTCATCGGTCAGCACAATGATCATGGTTTGTGTGTCCCATTGCTGCCATGGTATGGTATCTGTTCACCTCACATCTACAGTCTCCACAGGGTATCTGCAATCGTGTGCCCATTGGTGCAAATATGTGGGTCTGCATTCTGATGGTCACTTCTGTCATTGTGTCATTGATGAATGTTGACAGTGTCAGCCCCCATGGGTGTTGTTTGTCTGCACATGGCCAAAGGTATGTCTTATTTGCACTGCAGTATTTGCCTCCCCCAATCTATGTTGCAATGGGACACATGCACTACTTTGCCACTGATGTGTTTTATGTTCTGTGACCAGGAATCATCCATGCAGTTTGGCAGTTGCAGCTTTTTCTTTGTCAACACTTGCATTTTGGTCACAGTGATGTTGGGGGTTTGGACCCCATTGCCACAATGTTCAAAATGTGCTTCAGCTATGGACCCCACACTTACCTTTTGGTCACTGTGATGATGGGGGTTTAGACCCCATTGCCACAATGTTCTGAATGTGCTTCAGCTATGGGCCCCCACACTTACCTTTTGGTCACTGTGATGATGGGGGTTTAGACCCCATTGCCACAATGTTCTGAATGTGCTTCATCTATGGGCCCCCACACTTACATTTTGCTCACTGTGATGATGGGGGTTTGGACACCATTGTCAAACAAGGAGAGGGACTAAGGGGGCTGTTTAACGGAGTCCAGCGTACATGCCCAGATACTGTAAACTAAAAAGGGTACGCTGTTCCCCAAAGGAGATGGAAAAACAGAAGTGGGGACCACAGGAGGGAAGTCCTCCTAGGCGGAACTGGAGTCCTCACACACCCGGCTCTGGTTCCTCAGCCTGGCGCAGGGGGTAGTTTTCCAGCTGGCGTCCACAAGAGGACAGGACACCAACCATTACGGTGTCAAGGACTGAGGGTATCACAGAAGCAAGCGCCATCACCTAGATAGGTTACTACTAGATTTGGCGGGACTGCGTGCCCGCAAATAGGAACAGTGGTAGGTAGGAACTCCTCCACCTCACCACCTCGTGTAGATAGTTTCCTATAGGTCCTGAAGAAATGCATAGCATCATAATTTGATCATATTGCGTGAAACATGTCGACCACTCGTTAGAGCCGAGCTTTGCTCTTCTGGTTGATTTAGCCAGCGAGCAGCCGCTCTTCTGTATCTTTTAATAAGGTGGATGACCAGCCTATTAAACTCACTTTTTGGATTATCCAACCTTTTGTAACCACTTATTCGCATCTACACTCACTTCTAGGGCCCTCACACCCACAGCACCATACGGCAGGAACAGAAGATCTCCGTTAAAGAGCCCCTTTATGGGTGCCCGTCGGGTATTGCACCGCCGACCCGACGAGGAGCAAGTCCATATGATGAAGCATGACACCTAGCTTGCTGGGTGTGTGAGGACTCTAGTTCCGCCTAGGAGGACCTCCCTCCTGTGGTCCCCACTTCTGTTTTTCCATCTCCTTTGGGGAACAGCGTACCCTTTTTAGTTTACGGTTTGGACACCATTGCCACAATGTTCAAGATGTGCTTCAGCTATGGACCCCACACTTACATTTTGGTCACTGTGATGATGGGGTTTTGGACCCCATTGCCACAATGGTCATGGCCTGCTTGCATTGTGACAGGCATCCAGCCCCCCATGGGTAGAGGTGGTAGTAGTGGTAGGCATCTGGCACCCCCTGGGTAAGGGTGGTAGTAGTGACAGGCATCCAGCACCCCATGGGTAGAGGTGGTAGTAGTGGTAGGCATCTGGCACCCCCTGGGTAAGGGTGGTAGTAGTGGTAGGCATCCGGCACCCCCTGGGTAAGGGTGGTAGTAGTGGTAGGCATCTGGCACCCCCTGGGTAAGGGTGGTAGTAGTGGTAGGCATCTGGCACCCCCGGGGTAAGGGTGGTAGTAGTGACAGGCATCCAGCCCCCCATGGTAGAGGTGGTAGTAGTGGTAGGCATCTGGCACCCCCTGGGTAAGGGTGGTAGTAGTGACAGGCATCCAGCCCCCCATGGGTAGAGGTGGTAGTAGTGGTAGGCATCTGGCACCCCCTGGGTAAGGGTGGTAGTAGTGGTAGGCATCTGGCACCCCTGGGTAAGGGTGGTAGTAGTGGTAGGCATCTGGCACCCCTGGGTAAGGGTGGTAGTAGTGGTAGGCATCTGGCACCCCTGGATAAGGGTGGTAGTAGTGTTAGGCTTCTGGTACCCCCTGGGTAAGGGTGGTAGTAGTGGTAGGCATCTGGCACCCCCTGGGTAAGGGTGGTAGTAGTGGTAGGCATCTGGCACCCCCTGGGTAAGGGTGGTAGTAGTGGTAGGCATCCGGCACCCCCTGGGTAAGGGTGGTAGTAGTGGTAGGCATCCGGCACCCCCTGGGTAAGGGTGGTAGTAGTGGTAGGCATCTGGCACCCCCTGGGTAAGGGTGGTAGTAGTGGTAGGCATCTGGCACCCCTGAGTAAGGGTGGTAGTAGTGACAGGCATCCAGCCCCCCATGGGTAGAGGTGGTAGTAGTGGCAGGCATCCAGCCCCCATGGGTAGGGGTGGTAGTAGTGGTAGGCATACAGGCCCCTATGTGTATGTGTGGCATTGGTGAGGGCCATCCCGCCCCTATGGTGCTGCTGTTGCTGGTGTAGTTATTTCTGCATCCCTCTGTGTGTGATGTGTCGGGTACGTGTAGTTTGTTTTTGTTGTTGGTGTCTGACTTACCTTCTGCGCCGTACGCGTCCGTGCCTGTTCCGGTAATAGAGGTAGAATATTGGTAGGATCGGCACGAAGGGATTCATGGTTGGTTCGTCTCGTTGGTCTTTCTCTTTGCTTCGCCTCGTCCTCGTCGCTGGCGTGTTCGTCTCGTAGCCGTGGATCGTGTTGTGGCGCGAATCGGAGCTTATGTGCGCCTCGACCGGATGCTTTGACGTGCCGTGCGTAGCGACGGGTTCGGCGCGTACGGGAAGCGCATCGTACTTGTCCGGCCGGACGGGGCTGCATTTTTGCTTCCGTGCGGCTGGATTCTACGATTCCGGATCCGCCTCGGTCGGAGAACAGGACCTGTATTGGGTGAGTACGACTGGGTCAGGATTTGGGCAGTTGTGCGCATCGTACTTGCTCGTTCGGACGTATGTGCGGATCGGTCGGGAAACAGGCATTCGCCTGGATTTTTTCCCGACCGAATGGTATTAGGTGCGCCTCCGATCGGGATCGGAATCGACCCCTCGGTCTCTACTGGCATACGCTTTGCTTAACAATAATGCCAAAGGTTGCTGTTAGCCCATCTTGGGTTCTTCAAAGAGCCATCAACTGTCATTCAATCATGCAACAAACCAGTGAAGCCACTTCTTACAAGGGGTCATGCTGGACGCCCTCCCAACGTGCTGCATTTACAGAGCTTTAAATGGAACTATAGAAGTGCAGGCACTCACTATCCCAGAGTATCGGTTGATTACTGAAAAAGTGCCCATCCTCTCTCATTAAAAGTAGTGCTCCACCAATAATGATAAGTTCGGGTTCTCTCCCTTTCAAACTGAAGAAGTGCAGGTACTCAGTACCTGACAGAACTGGAGCTGCGTAGTTTTTGCTCCACCCTCACGCGTCCCAGTAATGCTGTTTTTACATATACTCGATCATATTCTCTGTGTGCCTAACTTTATCAATGTGGAGTGAAGCATTCAAAATGTACTCCTGAAGTGTATTCACTGTCGAAAACTAAAGACTCATGATCGCATGCACATTAATGTTTAGTTTAATCAAGAAAACATGTAGTTCTCATTTATATTTATACTTATGTCTCAAGCCTTATTGCATTTATTTGAAGCATACTGTATATGTAACCATGAACGCATTATTAATTTTGCAGTTATTTTAAAGTTATACGTGCATCTATAGTTATGTATTCGAAGTGCACATTAAAAATGCTTAACTAAAGTTAGCTTGAGTATGCCTTTACTTCTTAACATGAAATGTATTTATCCTTGCTCTGAATGTTCTTTTCCAAATGGTTAACTAAAGTTAGCTTGAGTAGGCCTTTACTTCTTAACATGAAATGTATTTATCCTGGCTCTTTATGTTCTTTTCCTTTGCAGGTGCATTTTCGTGATTTGATAGCTAGAGAAAGTAGTATTGTATATTAGAGATAGTGAGGCCTGATAAGAGAAATCTTGGCAAGAACGGGGTGATTTAATGAGCAGAAGAAGCCTCCTATTCATCGCCTATCAGGAACAGAGGGATACTCAAGGTTACCGAGATGGTCCTAGTTTCGTGGGATAGGAAAGTCTGGAGATGTTTCCCTTTTATAATGTGAAGTTTAACACCATTGGTCCCTGGAGAGGTGGAGAGAGACATGGCTAATGTGGAGTATTTGCATGTTTTAATTAATGTATGTACTGTTTGAGTTTGGACAGATCTCTTTGGATTTCGAGAGGAGCAGACATTGTTGCTTCTTTTTTACATGCAAATGTGGCTTTATGCTTAAATGTTATTCCCTTTCAGAAGATTTCTACTGAAATCTCCACTACGCTGACACCTTCCCATTCGCCCTTATTCTTTGAGACATTTTCCTTATGACCCGATTACAGTTTACATTTAGAGACCCATTCATGTTTAGGAAGGAAGAGTGGAGTTTCTAAAAGGAACACCCATTCCTAATTTTTGGCATCTGTATTGTTCTGACTGTCGTTATTTTATGCTTTATGCTATAGAGTCGGAATTTGCTTCGACGTCTTAATTTGCTTGTTGTAATTCTTTACGTTTTTAACATGTTCTTGATTTTTTCTTTTACTGTAATCATTATCAACTTGTGATAAACCGAGTTAACTTTAGTGACCGATTTTTAGTCCTTATTGTGTGGCCAAATGGGTTACACAAACTTTAAATTGTTTATTTGAATGTCGGCTCCCTTTTGCCTCTCAGTCAACCAGAAAGATCAATCAGGTGAGAAATTGTAACAGCTTCCTGCATGCTCCCATGATGGTAGCATGTCAGATGACTGGTTACTGAAGCAAAGGGAGTTCGTGTAGCATATTCTAGACTTGTCCAAACCCAGCCCGAGTCCCTAAAGCCCATGTCTTGCATTGGAGAACTGGTGGAGTTCCAGCAGTTTGGGAGACACTTGTAACAGAGGAGGAGTGAGTATCAATAGGGTGTGCATTGCAATTGCTTATGTTTAGATTGCAGTGTTTTGTGGAGATGGTGTGGTGTGATGCAGCAATGTTTTAAGTTGTTGTGTGAGTGGGGCACTTAATGTAAAGAAGTTGAAGTTGTTATCGGGATCGACATAGCCTAAGAGCCTCAGATGGCCGGCCAAACCATCATGCGCAGTGATGGGAGTGCACTACTACTTCCCTCAGTGCCTGTCACCACCAAGCCCCAGCCCCAAGACTCAACAGGAAAGGAAAAATAAAAAGAGTGTCATTTTATTTTTCCTTTCCTGACTTTTTTGGGGGGGGCGACGCTCCTCTGCCATAGCGGAGGAGCTGCTACTAGTAGTGTCCCTGTGGGTCTGGGAATAGGAAGAGTTCTTCTGATGCCAACTTAGGTGAATGCCCCTTCATTGGATTCACTTAGGTGAATGCCCCCTTCATTGGATTTGCAAGTGCAAATCCAATGATGAACCAGACAGGGTTTACCCCCACAGGAGGATTTACGACAGGAACGCCCAACTTTGATTTGTCTATGTGGAAAACCCCTTTGAGTGTTAACCACAGCACCCCCAGAGAAGGGATAGTGTCTAATGCCCCGGCAGTACAGAATGCCCTTAGTGCCAAGGCGCTAGATGATTGGATTAAGTTCATAAATGAAGCTTCAAAAGCAGGCGTAAGTTCGGGATCGGGTATAGAAGTGATTCAGTCTCCAGTGAGAGACAATGCAGTGGATGTTTTTGAATTAAAGTTAGAACTGGATGAGATGATACTAGGAACCCTTGATCTATCATGATTAGATGGATATCAAGAGAATGTACTTGTGTTCATGTGTAAAGATGTTACCAAACATGCAGGACAAGACCATGAAAAATTGTCTGAATTAGCTCAGAAGTATGAGATCCATTTGAATAGGACCAAGTCTCTGCAGAAAAGTTACCATGTATGCTTTGAAGTGAATGACATAACTAGCATGAGGACATCGGGGATGAAATTGCAGATTAAAGAGTAAATTGGTAACATCTGGAAGTGGAGTGAGCTGGATAAGTGGGAAGACAGATGGGCAAAGAAGAAAGAACAAAAGAAACCTAGAGGATAATAGTGGAGGGAGAGGGTACCTCGACTTTTTCATTAAGGAATTGCCTGATGAGGTTATGTACATGTGCCTTGGAGTAGAAGTGATCTTGCCTCATTCATAAATAAGTTCCCCAAGTTGAGATAAAAGTCAGTGGAATGGTATACGCAGGTCAAGCGATTTGGGAAGATTTCACAAGTCTTGTGGGTGGATTTGAACACTTTGTTTGATATTGTGGTCCCAAGTGATTTGAGGGCAGAATGCAAAGTGGCTATACAATGTCCAATGAATGAGCCTCAAAGAAATCCGGTGTTGAATGCTCGGTCACTGTTACTGATGAAAAAGTATCAACAGGTTATAACCTTTTTGAAAGGAAGAATTCCGGCTAAAGATATTGATTTGGTTAAGATTGACAGAACAACCCAAAAGCCCAAAGACTCAGTGCACGCCTTTTATGAGATCTTGTTGCAGATGTTCAAATAGCATAGTAGAATGGAGACTCTCCAACCCAAAGATATGGAAAATTTTGTGTCCCGGTTTGTGGTGGGATTGAGACCTGAGATTAGCTTGATTTCATTTGATTTGATAACATTTAATTTGTTGGCAAAATAAATCAGTTGAAGAAATTTTGACATATGCAAAATATTGTAGTGACGAACTGAAGATGAAGCAGATGAGACTTAAAAAGAAGATGGTGGCCCAGATGAGATACGCACAGAGAGGAAATCAGAGTCAACCTTTTGTAGGGAATGTTGGGTCAATGCAAGGAGTCTATAAGCAAGCAGCTCCTGTGAAGCAAGGTGGGAATGGGTTCCCACAACAAGGTAGAGGTCGTGGTGTTCTGATTGACCCGAGTACTGGGATTGATGTGGCAACTTTGAAGAAACAAATCCTTGTCATTATTGCAATAATTTGAGGCATTGGTAGTGGGAATGTCGTCATAATCCCAACTGAATGGTGAATGAGAATCAAGTTCAGAATTCAGGGTTTATACAGACCCAGGGTAATAACCCCTACAGTCATAAAATGTACAGAGACCAAGAATGCAGAATTCTAATGTGCCCCAAGCTCCAGGGATGGAGGTTCCACAAGACCTGATGCTACAGCAAAATACAAATGGTCCTAGATTTAATTCAAATCAAGTCCTGAACGTAAATCAGAATTCTTTCCAAAATCAGGGTGTTTTTCAACAATTTCCTATGTTTGAAGTGCTGGAGGATTACGGTTCTGACCAGTTATTATGACGGTGCCCTAGAGTGGAAGAATATTGCATTCTTGGTGCAGTCTTAGAGATAGACCAGAGTGGTCCATTCGTAGAAGGTGAGGTGAATGACCACCTCGTATCTTTCCTGATTGATACTGGTGATACCCTCTCTACTCTTAGAATAGTGGGGGTTCCAAACCTATCGCTCTTGGAGGAGCAGATTTTATTGTATGCTTTATGCTATTGAGTTAGAAATAGCTTAGATGTCTCAATTTGCTTGTTGTAATTCTTTACGTTTATAACATGTCCTTGATTTTTGCATTTATTGGAATGATTATTAACTTGTAATAAACCCACTTAACTTTAGTTACCGATTCCTAGTCCTTATTGTATGGCCGAATGGGTAACACGTGTTTAAACTGTTTATTTTTATTTAAATTTCGACTCCCTATTTGCCTCTCAGTCAATCAGAAAGATCTATCAGGTGAGAAATGGTAACCGCTTCCTGCGTGCTCCCAGAACCCGTCCATGTATAGCATTGCTCATTCATAAATGTGTAAATGTCATTGAAAATCTTTACACGTCAGAACCGTGTGTGGATGGGAAACACAAAACCGCCAGTTCCCTTGTTCCTACTAATGTTGACTTAAATGCAGGGCTTTAAGTGGGCTGGGTCCTGCCGGTGCTCAGCACCAGCAGTTCTAAAAAGCAGGTGCTGAGACGGGTCCTATTGGGCTCTCCTTTTTTGCCCTTATTCTCAGGGTGAAAAAAAATCTTAACTCTGCAGCAGTACCACCCTTTGCTGCCTTTGATGTAACTTTAAAGATTCTCGTTATAGCTCTTTCACAGACTCATCATTTCAGAACGGAAGCATTTTTAATATTATATACAACGAAGCCAAAGTTGTTGCTTATTTAGCTTGTGCAACTAACAACTCTTGGCAAAGCCAATAGTCCTGGCTTGTTGTTGGTGTATTGTTACTTTTTGTATTATTTATCTGGATGCAATGACAGAAGCAGCAAAATACCAGTCAGGCGGCACACTATGCTAAACACAGAGGGGCAGATTTACGTTCCTGGCGCATCCCTGCAAATCAGCAGGGATGCGCCAGGAAGATGCGTGACTCAAGTTTACCCTTGCGCCACCACAGATGCGCCGCATTTACAATGCGGCGCATCATGGCGCAAGGATAAACAGATGTGTGACGCATCTGTCGGCGGAAGGGTGGCGCAGTACTGGAGTCGTGTCGCAAGTGCGACGTAACTCCAGTACTGCTCCGGGGTGCCCTATACCTAACATGCTGCGTCATCTCTTACGCCTGCTTGAAGCAGGCGTAAGGATTTGACGCAGCAGGGACGTAAAAGTGACTCCGTGAAATCTTGTAGATTTCACTGCGTCACTTTTACGGGGCTTCCTTGCGCTGGAACGCCCCTCCCCCTGCACGCCCACATGAAACCTGACGCAGGTTTCATGTGGCGCAGGGCTTTACAACGTGACGCATCTCCCTAGATGCGTCACGTTGTAAATCCCCCGCAGCATGGCGCATGATTTGCGCCGCCGCTGCGTCACAAAAGTGACGCAACGGCGGCGCAAAAGTGGCGTAAGGGGCTTGTAAATCTGCCCCAGATTTTTTAGTTTATGTGTTTTTAATCCACGCCCGTAATTACTTCGGCCACGCCCTTTGAGAGACCCCCCCCTTATTCATCCCACTTAAAGCCCTGCTTAAACGCCAGTGCTGAGACACCTTGTTCTTCGTTCTCGTGTACGCCTCCATCTCCTTCCTGCCCCTCTCCAACCTCCACCCCTTTCTTTCTGCTATCCTACACCCTCTGTTTTCCATGTTGGTCGCTTAAATACATTCACGTATCGATGTTACGTTATTCTGGCTACTGAGGAAGGAGCCACGGGCATCAGTTGGCTGAAGTGCAGGGTCGCGGTTTTACTCATCTTCGAGGTCGCTTGTATGATGCTTGTTACATATAATTACTTTTTTGTCGATTCAGAGCGGTAGTGGCTGGAAATCCCCTTTGGACTCTTTCCAACATAAATAGATGATGTATGGAGTTGTAGTGCAGTCCCTCCCCCTCCGCCCGAACGCCTGCCCTGTCCCCCTCCCTTTCAGCCACGCTCTCTCTCTTTTAGTTTCGTTTCCTTCTTTTTATTTCCGGTGGGCTGGCCCCTGTCCTTCGCCTGCAGACTTGCCTGTTTACTAGAGTTCGACATCTTCAGGTAGGGCTGGCCTGCGGGGGAGCCCCTGTCTGCGTGAGGGAGGGTGAATTCTTAAGTGTCGGGAGAGAGGAGAGCTCTGCTTCATATTTAAATATGTATTCTTTCCGAGTTTGTTGTAACTGTGTTTGACAGGGAACTTCTGCTTCTGTTCGCTTTGGTTTTAATTTAGGAATACTTTGGAAAATTGTAACAGATCTTGGGATGGTTTTCACTTTGTATATATAAGTTTTCCTTTCAGAAATTAAGAAATGCCGTATTTTCTCGTTTTACTGGTCTTCAGGTAAGTTAACAAGACAGGGGGCAACGTACTGGATTTTACACTCTCTTTACATGCTGTTGGTCCTGGACTGCCTCCCCGTGACTCGGTGTCCGTCTGTGCAGTGCAGACAGACAGACAGACCTTCTCAGAGGCGAGACTAGTTTCCTTTCTGTTACACATCCGACATGCTGAGCCTGACCACAGAGACTGCTTTTTTTTTTTTACTTCCGCGTGTGCAACGTAATCCTTTAAACTGCTTTCCCTCGGAAAAAGATCACAGAGCATGTGTTAAATTAGTCCAACGGCCTTCTTCCGAGGCCCCTAAACCCGCGCTAGAGCATCACTTCTTTTTGTGATTTAAAAGATGCAAACCTTCATATTTCCCTGACGCTCATTACCACCTCCGAACCAAACATCGTTTGTGTGTCCATTTCAACAGCCCATTTAGCTGTCAACAGAGACCAGGGTATTAACCCCTTCGCTGCTAGGCCTTTCCCCCCCCTGTGCTAAGCCTTTTTTTGGCTATTTGGGGTAGTGCGCGCTTAGGCCCCTGTAACTTTTTGACCACATAAGGTATCCACGCCAAATTTGCGTCCTTTTTTTCTAACATCATGGGGATTGTAAAGGTACCCAGGGTTTGTGGATTCCCCTGGAGGGGACCCAGAAATTAGCCAAAATACAGCACCATTTTGTTTTTTGGGGGAAAAATGCGAAAAAAGGGCTACAGATGAAAGCGTCTTGTTTTTCCCTGCAAATGGCATCAAAAAGGGGTTGTGGTGCTGAAATCACCATCTTCCCAGCTTTCAGGGACAAGCAGACTTTTGTCAGAAAACCAACTTTTTTACACCGTTTTGGCATTTTTCTGGGACATAGCCTATTTTTGCTATTTTTTGTGCTTTCAACCTCCTTCCAGTTAATGGTAGAAATGGGTATGAAACCAATAATGGATCCTAGAAAGCCATACATTTCTGAAAAGTAGACACAATTCTGAATTCAGCAAGGGGTCATTTGTGTAGATCCTTAAAGTTTTCCTTATAGAAACTAACAGTTAAATGAAGGAAAAATTGAAAATTAGTTGAAAAAAACAGCCATTTGTGTCAACTTTTTCACCTGTAACTTCTTCTAATTATGACAGCTATTTGAAAGCAATATACCGTTATATCCGCTGGACCTTTCTGGTTGTGGGGATATATAGGACTTGTAGGTTCACCAAGAACCCGACGAACCCAGAGCCAATAACTGAGCAGCATCTTGCAATGGTTTTTTATTATGTCCCAGTTATATAGCAATTATTTTGGGAAAATGTATACATGGAAAAATTGTTATGAAAGACACCTATGTATTTCTGAAATGGGAACAAAATGTAGATTTTAGAAACAGTAGATATTTGCACATTTCCGAAATTGGGAGTACCCATGCTAGCATGAAAATTATAGGTCATTTTTCAAAATGACTTATTTTTTACACATTGTCTTTCATTTGGAAGGCAGAAATGCATCGAAAGTCAATAGGTAATAACAGTTGCTCCTCAATTCTGTGTTACCCTAAGTCTCCTGATAAAAATGGTACCTCACTTGTGTGGGTAGGCCTTGTGCCCACAACAGGAAATGGCTCAAAATGCAATGTGGACGTACCACATTTTCACAATGAAAAATTACCCTTTTTTTGCAAAATGCCTAGCTGTAGTTTTTGAACCCTAGCTCTGCGGGCACTTGGGGAAACCTAGCAAACCTATACATTTTTGAAAAGTAGACACCCAGGGGAATTCAGGATGGGGTGACTTGACTGTCTCTCACCAGGTTCTGTTACCCAGAATCCCTTGCAAACCTAAAAAATTGGCAAAAAAAACACATTTTCTTCACTTTTCTGTGGTGGAAAGTTCTGGAATCTGTGTGGATCCACAAAATTCCACCCACCCCGCGTTCCCCAAGGTCTTCCCCAAAAAATGGTACCTCACTTGTGTGGGTAGGCCTAGTGCCCGCGACAGGAAGCAGCGCAAAACGCAACGTGGACGCACCACATTTTCACAGTGAAAAATGACCCTTTATTTGCAGAGTGCCTAGCTGTAGTTTTTGAACCCTAGCTCTGCCGGCACCTAGGGAAACCTACCAAACCCACACTTTTCTGAAAAGTAGACACCCGGGGGATTCTAGGGAGGTATGGCTTGCGTGGATCCACCAACGTTTTCTTACCCAGAATCCCCTGCAAACCTGACACTTTGCTGAAAAAAATCCCTTTTTTCACACATTTTTGTGACACAAATTTCCTACCACCCAGCGTGCCCCCAGGTCTCCCGATAAAAATGGTGCCTCACTCGGGTGGGAGGCCCAAGTACCCGCGACAGGCAAGGTCCCACAACATTTTGTGATAGGCAATTTTAATGTCGCCTCAATACGTTGTGGGCCCTTGCCTGTCGCGGGTATTTGGGCCTCCCACCCGAGTGAGGCACCATTTTTATCGGGAGACCTGGGGGGACGCTGGGTGGTAGGAAATTTGTGCCAGCCCGGTGATGCCACAACTTTACCACACAAAAATGTGTGAAAAAAGGGATTTTTTCAGCAAAATGTCAGGTTTGCAGGGGATTCTGGGTAAGAAAACGTTGGGGGATCCACGCAAGCCATACCTCCCTGGAATCCCCCGGGTGTCTACTTTTCAGAAATGTGTGGGTTTGGTAGGTTTCCTAGGTGGCCGCCGAGCCCCGGGCCAAAACGTCATGGGACCCCCTTGCAAAACCAGGTCGTTTTGTGATAGGCCATTTTGAGGTCGCCTCAATACGTTGTGGGCCCTTGCCTGTCGCGGGTACTTGGGCCTCCCACCCGAGTGAGGCACCATTTTTATCAGGAGACCTGGGGGAACGCTGGGTGGTAGGAAATTTGTGTCAGCAAGGTGATGCCACAACTTTACCACACAAAAATGTGTGAAAAAAGGGATTTTTTCAGCAAAATGTCAGGTTTGCAGGGGATTCTGGGTAAGAAAACGTTGGGGATCCACACAAGCCATACCTCCCTGGAATCCCCCGGGTGTCTACTCTTCAGAAATGTGTGGGTTTGGTAGGTTTCCCTAGGTGGCCGCCGAGCCCCGGGCCAAAACGTCATGGGACCCCCCTTGCAAAACCAGGTCGTTTTGTGATAGGCCATTTTGAGGTCGCCTCAATATGTTGTGGGCCCTTGCCTGTCGCGGGTACTTGGGCCTCCCACCCGAGTGAGGCACCATTTTTATCGGGAGACCTGGGGGAACGCTGGGTGGTAGGAAATTTGTGTCAGCCCGGTGATGCCACAACTTTACCACACAAAAATGTGTGAAAAAAGGGATTTTTTCAGCAAAATGTCAGGTTTGCAGGGGATTCTGGGTAAGAAAACGTTGGGGGATCCACGCAAGCCATACCTCCCTGGAATCCCCCGTGTGTCTACTTTTCAGAAATGTGTGGGTTTGGTAGGTTTCCCTAGGTGGCCGCCGAGCCCCGGGCCAAAAACCCAGGTGACCCCCTTGCAAAACCAGGTCATTTTGAGATAATGTGTTGTTTATTTCTGCAGCGTGAAAATTTTGGCACAATATTGCAAGGAAAATGTGACAGACATTTTGAGGTTTGCAGGACATTGTGGGTACCATAACTTGTTGGGATCCACAAGAGAGATATCACCATGTACTCCCATGGGTGTTTCGTTTACGACAATATCTACAGTTGGTAGGTTATTCTTAGACGGAATGTACACCTTGGCAGACAGACTAAAAAGACAAAGATTACTGCACAGCCATCTATTCCTCAAGCACACACACATACTGGTTGGATTTGGCACGAGGGCAAGTGATGGTTCAGTATATACAATTTTATTAACAAGAGATTTCACAAAAATGAAATGCACTGTCAATAATTGAAAGGACAAAAAACTGAACCAGTGACTCGCAGCTCGTGAGCTGTAAAGCCACGTCAAGGCCCCAACCGCTTTACAGGCCATTCACACACCTTTCATACGTGATACACACAAGACCATTCACACCACCAGGCACGAAACAAACACATTACAACATTCACAAAAAGGGACAAGGTACACCCTGCTTGAGAAAGACAAAAAAAAAATATTACTGCACAGCCATCTAATCCTCCACACACACACATACTGGTTGGATTTGGCACGAGGGTGAGTGATGGTTCAGTATATACAATTGTATTAACAAGTGATTTCACAAAAATGAAATGCACTGTTAATAATTGAAAGGACGAGAAACTGAACCATTGACTCACAGCTCGTGAGCTGTAAAGCCACGACAAGGCACCAACCTCTTTACAGGCCATTCATACACCTTTCATACGTGTGACAAATACAAAACCATTCACACCACCAGCCGCGGGCCCATCACATTACAACACTCACACCAGCAGACAGCGCCATTCAAGGGCCCATCACTTTCACACGCCCACATTCCTAACACAGCAACCACACAAGCTGATGGATTGCGTGGAGTGTCGCTCGGCTAGCAGTGTGTGTAGTGACCAGCAGCAAGTCACTACTCACACACTGCCAGCCAAGCGCCAGTCCACGCACACCGCCAGCCAAGCGCCGCTCCACGCACACCGCCAGCCAAGCGCCACTCCACGCACACCGCCAGCCAAGCGCCACTCCACGCACACCGCCAGCCAAGCGCCACTCCACGCACACCGCCAGCCAAGCGCCACTCCACGCACACCGCCAGCCAAGAGCCACTCCACGCACACCGCCAGCCAAGCGCCACTCCACGCACACCGCCAGCCAAGCGCCACTCCACGCACACCGCCAGCCAAGCGCCACTCCACGCACACCGCCAGCCAAGCGCCACTCCACCCACACCGCCAGCCAAGAGCCACTCCACGCACACCGCCAGCCAAGAGCCACTCCACGCACACCGCCAGCCAAGCGCCACTCCACGCACACCGCCAGCCAAGCGCCACTCCACGCACACCGCCAGCCAAGCACCAGCCTACACACACCACCATCACATTTAGGATTTTTTTATACAAAAAAGAAAACACAAACAAATTGCAAATAGATACAAATCTACTAACACAAAATCAGAAACTAAATACATTGCACTAATGCCAACCTTGAAACAGAACAACAATTCTTAAACATTACAGACCAGGCAGTTCACTTTACCACTCATGGTTGCTCCCAATAATTCTTTTGCTTGTGGTACGCTCTATAACAAGCAGGCACACACAGCCCAGGGTTAGAAGGACACTCAGGGCAGTACATACGAGTCTCCTTCCGCGTACCTCTTCGCCAACAGACTCTACATCTCCTAGTGGGAAAGTCTTTTGAGGGTGTAGGAGGAATGTGATCAGGAAAGTGGCGATCTTTCAATCGAGCCACATCCTCCACCACTCCAACTCTAGGAACACTTGCCTGTTCCACAACAACAAGGCTGCCTATGACAGACTGCTGAAACTGAACAAAAGTCAACTTTGACGCAGGAGAACACTCCTTGAACACAACAAAAGCATTGAAAGTTGCTAAATTGAAGAGATGGATGGCCAACTTCTTATACCAAATGTAAGCCTTACGAATAGCAGTGTAAGGTTCCAACCTCTGATCTACTCTATCAACACCACCCATGTGCTTATTGTAGTCTAAAATGCACACAGGTTTGCGCACTTCAGCAATCTGACCCCAAACAGCCACAGGTGAAGTACTCTCATCATGGATGGTAGTCAGCATGTACACATCCCTCCTGTCCACAAATTTCACAGCTAGCAGTTCCTCACTACGCAAGGCACTGCACTGTCCCCTCTGAAGTTTTTTGCAAACAAGCTCTTTTGGATAACCTTTACGGTTAGAGCGGATTGTGCCACAAGCAAAAGTGTCCACTTTGAACAATTCCTTAAACAATTGCACAGCAGTGTAGAAGTTATCAAGGTACAAATGGTGGCCTCTGTTAAACAGTCCTCTAGCAAGATCCCACACAATTTTCTCTGAAACTCCAAAAGTGGACGGACAACCAGGGGGGTCAATAGTGGAATCCCTACCAGTGTACACACGCAAATTAAAAACATATCCTGTCCTACTCTCAGACAACATATACAGCTTAATTCCATAGCGTGCCCTCTTGCTAGGAATGTACTGCCTAAAAACCAAACGGCCCTTGAACAGGACCAAAGACTCATCAATAGATATTTCTTTCCCTGGAGTATAGATCTCTGAAAATCGATCTACAAAGTGATCAAGAACAGGCCGAATCTTAAAAAGACGGTCACATTCAGGGTGATCTCGTGGCAACGCCAAACCATTATCAACAAAATGCAGCATCCGAAGCAAAAGTAAGTACCGATCACGAGTCATAACTGCAGGAAATATGGCCGTTGCCATCAAGGGACTGGTAGACCAATATGAACCCATGGACGGCTTCCTTATCAAACCCATCAAAAAAGTCAAACCCAAAAACTTCTTCATCTCTTCCAGATTTGTGGGACTCCACCGGGTAGCTCTAGAATGGGGCCTAAGTCTGGCACTGTTGTCCCTCAAAAACTGTTCAGCATACAAATTAGTCTGCTCAACAATCTCACCCAAAAATACATCATCCATAAACAACTGAAAATACTGTATAGGCAAATAATGTTCACAATCCACTCTACACCCTGCATAACCACTAAAGGCAGGCAACACCGGCTGCACCATGTTTGGATCAACCCAGAGTCCAGCACTTCCAGTAGGAAGCCTAGCAGCCCCAGGCTGCAATCCAGATGCCTCTTGCACCATCGGCACAGTAGTATCCTCCTCTAAAACAGGCACTTCATCTGCACTGAGAGTACCTTCATCATCCGATGATTCCATGTGGAGAGAAAACTCACTGCCTGAATCTTCCCCTCCCTCCTCTCCCTCAGACGCACTGTCAGTCTCATAATCCTGCTCAGAGGAAGATTCAAGAAGCAAACCAACCACCTGCTGAGCAGTCATTCTACGGCTAGCCATAATGCTTACTAATAAAGGTTACTTGTCAAACAAGTCAACAACAACAAACCCTTTGTAAAAAAAGAAATAAACAAAATGTAGCTTTATCACAAAGACCTATATACTCCAACACTATACCACTCACGTGACAGAAGCAGCTAGACTCACCACCACCTACTCTGCACAGGCACAGTAAGGATCAACAATATCCCACTAAAAAAGAAGAAAAAAAAATTACACATAAGACAATGCAAAACATCGCAAAGAATTTCATGCTCTGAACACTAACAAATATGCTGCCATTATGACACCACTTACAAAAAAATTCATTCATGCATGACAATAATACTCATTTGGAGTACACACAACAAAAATATTTTTCTTACCAAATAAATGCAATTACGCAAAACTGCAGAACAACCACTGCCGAAACCGCAAACAGGAATCAAAAGCTTTACACTAGAATAAAAAGGAGAAAAAAACCATTACAATCACATATGCAAATAATGCACCAGTCCACACACAATCCACCAGCCAAGCTAAGGGGTAGGTGGGCCAAAGAGTATAAATAAAATATTCACCCCCGTAAAAGGGGAGCAACCCTTGCCCTTTTGGCCACTCCCCAACACAAAAATTAAAAAAACCCTGGTGTCTAGTGGCTTCTGCCCTCCTTGGGGGCAGATGGGCCTAAAAACATACTGCTATTCTGCCACCCAAGGGGTCACTCTCCACAAATAAATGCCTGGTGGACTAGTGGGAAGATACCTTTATCTTCCGCACACGATCTCTCACTACTCAACTCTACTCTCAACTCTATTCACAACTGGATGTTAGCTCACCAACTCATTCTGAATCCCGCCAAAACTGAATTCCTCCTCCTCTCTACCTCTCTCTCACCTCCTCCTGTTCAATCTTGGATGGATCAGCTGAACCTACTCAACAACAAACCCATCATTGTCGACAGCGCTAAATCCCTAGGTGTCATTCTTGACAAAAGACTCAACCTAATCTCCCACATCAACTCTATTGCTAAGAACGCACGTTACCAGTTGCGCCTTCTATGGGGGATCCGTCGGTTCTTCCCGGAGAAAGACTTAAAAACCTTGGTACAATCTCTGGTTCTCTCAAGACTGGATTATTGCAATTCTCTTCTGACGGGCCTACCCAAATCCCACCTCTCCCCTCTCAAATCCATCCTCCATTCAGCAGCTCGCTTCATTTCAGGGTCTAAACGAAGCGACCACGTCACTCCTATCCTGTCCTCTCTTCGATGGCTTCCGATCGAGGCAAGATCTATTTACAAAACTGCCTGCATCACACACAAAGCCTTACACACGTCCTCCCCTCGTTACCTGGCGAATAAATTGAAATTGTCCGGTGGCTCTCGCCCTTCTCGCAATGCGGAAAAGCTTCTGCTTGAGCCCCCCCCGTCTTCAAAAGGGAAAGATCGATGGCGCAATCCTTCTCAGGCAATGCGGTGAGAATCTGGAACTCGCTTCCCCCATTGCTCCGTGCCACCTCCTCTACCCGGATCTTCAAAGCTGACCTCAAATCTCTTCTCTTCCAAAGACACTTTCAGAACTAATACTTTCACTCTCAGCCCCCTCTAGGAAGTTCGCTCTTCATTGTAAATTTGTACTTTTTCCTGTACATTCCTCACCCTTGCGTGCTGTGCTGGATTTGTGTACCCTTCATTTAATTCACGCCCTCTCTACTCCCTCAAGGAAGTTCTTCCACTATAGGAAATTCTGTACTCCATGCCTATAGAAGTGCCTTCCCAGTGTGTTCTGAGTGACTGCCACTTATTGCAGTATTATACCTCTATTTGTATTTTGTATCTCATGTATCATGCACAATTGTCACTTTTTCCTCATGTAATGTAACGCTTGCTTTTGTATTATGCTCACTTGTAACCTTCTCCTCATGTAATGTTACTGTTCCTATTGTGAAGCGCTCTGACACCTTCGGGTAAAGCCCCGCGCTATATAAAAAAAACTGCCCCCCCCCAGGGGGGCAGAGCACCAAAAACATAAGGCCCCCAAAAGGGGAGCGACCCTTGCCCAAGGGGCCGCTCCCCAAAACAGTATTTTCTGTTTTTTTTAAAAATTCCCTGGTGTCTAGTGGGCATTCCTGCTGCACGATCGCATGATCGTGCAGCAGGAATGCACAAAAGAGGCATCGAGGGAAAGGAAAGGGTTTTCCTTTCCCTCGATGCCTCTTCTGTTTGAAATCCCCCCTCCCCGGAGCCAAAACGAACCTTATTCCCCGACGCGCTGGAAGCAAATGGCTTCCAGCGCGTCGGGGAACAAAGGGAAACCCCCAATGACGTCAGCGCGCCTCGCGCGCTGACGTCATTGAGGGGGAGGGGCGGGGGGAGGCAGGGGAAGCCCTTCCCCTGCCTTCCCCCCCAAAAAACCCGACGATCGGATTCCCACGGGGGGAGCGCCAGCGCTTCCCCCGTGGGTGGTCTTATGACGAGCTGGACTCGTCATGAGCACACGACCACTGTGTGCCATGACGAGTCCAGCTCGTCATGAGCATCGAAGGGGTTAACACCTATTGCGCACCTGCATGTAGCCTGCTATTTTATACCGCGACATTCCAAATATTGACAGTTTATGTAGTGATTAGTACGCAGATCATTTGATCTGGTGACACACTGCACCCTAGGCATGGGTAACCCCAGGGCACGAGTCGGGGGTACACGCGGGTGTACGGCCTCCGCCCACTTTTTTCACAGGGTGGACACCGTCCACCCTTCCAACAAGTTGGGCCCCACTGAAAAAGATGCTGAATTCGTCCCGGTGTAATTTCCAAACACCGGGAAACTTTCAGCAGCGCCTGCACTTTGTTATCTGCTTTCGATCCGCAACAACGTGCAGGCGGTACGGGATGGGCGCTCTTATTTCTGACTCCTGCTGGGCCCATAACAAACAGGGGCGGTGCGTCCATTGGGGCGTTGCCCCAGCCCACAGCTCCCTCGGCGTCTCTGAACTTAAGTAAACTGACTCAGTTTACTTAAGTTCAGAGACGCTGAGGGAGAACTGACAATCATGTCAGTCAGCATGACGTCGGACCGCCCACACCCCCTTCAGAGTCTAAAGGGGGTGGGCTGTCCGGCGTCATGTTGACTGACATGCATTGTTAGACCAGCCAGGGACAGGCAGCAGCACAAGTGCGCATGAGTGGGGAAAGTCGGCGAATTTTTCCGCCGTGCCCAGTCATGCGCACTTGTGTTTGCACTGGCTTGCGCATGCCCATTAGGAGAGCGAGGGTTGAGCAAAGGCTCAAACCTCGGTCTCCTAATGGGCAGGCGGGCGAAGAGTAACAGTGCCCTAAGCCAATCCTGGCGCTGCTGGAGCAGCGCCAGTATTGGCTGAGGGGTTGTTGCCAGTGCCACTCCAGTGCTGTTCCTGTTTGAAGAGGCGCCAACGCAGACCCGGCCGAGAAGCGGCCCGGACCGGTCAGGTAAGTTTTCTTTTTTTATTTTAAATTCCACCAGCCCCCACCCCCGCGTGACCCCCAAAGCGAGTATTGTGAGCCGCAACTGTATTCAGAGAGAGTGCATGGGGACTTTATTTTTTAATATTCTGTAGAAACGTGGTGGCAGAAAATGGGTAGTAGGGCTTTAGTCTACTCCGCTCTGGCAGGGTCAGAAAATATGCCTTTCCACCCAGTGCTTATTTTGAACCGGTGATTGCAGGTGGGGCCAACCAGCATTTATTTTTCCTCATCAGAGAGAAAAATATATAATGTAGGTAGAAGGAGGGAGAGGAAGACGGAAAAATTGTTATAGATGGAGAAAGTAGGAACCTGGAAAAGTGAGATAAACGGACAGGGAGTGTTTGCTGGTGGATTAAAGAGGCGCGAGGTGAATCAAGTCTACACTGCATTAGTGTTCAGCAGCCGACATACAATGGCACAATCGGACTTGTGGGCAAAACATTGGGACCTGACGCTTATTTTATTTTTGTAACAAATTAATCAGCGCTTTGATATAGTGCTGCTGAGTGGTGCAATTTGCAGTAAAACTCAATGTTTCAACCTGGTTGGTTGAAGGTGTCACAGGCGCGGTCCGGGTCCCCTCACCTCCTGTGAAATCCCACCTCCCAAAACGCTGTCTCCTACCTCCCAAAACTGTAAAGAGGAGTGCGCCAGTTTGTTTCAAGTGAAACACATCAAACCGAGGTATGACGTAGAAAAGCAGCAGCGGCCGGTGCAGGTAAGTGCGGTGGGCAGTGGGGTGGTGAGGCGGGTCGGGAAAGGATGACGACAGAATAGGGAAAATTAAATAAAGCTATTCCATCGTCTGTGGACATCCCCCCGCCTCGCCCTGCCTCATCGCACTTACCTGCAGGGCCGCTGCTGTCGAAAAGTAGTAGCAGAAAACGTACATTTTTGCTTCAGCTGACACCTTCTTATTATTATTATTATTTATGTCATGTCGTTTTATCCGGTGCGCTGATCTTCGGATGGTTATGCGGAGGTGTTAGGTTCTTTCTTTAATTTGCTTGGTTTGGTTGTGTGCGTCTTCGCTTTTGTTAGTGGGTGCTGGCTGGCAAATGTGTCTATTTTCTCTGGACGTAATAGTCCATTTGGATGTAGGAAGACTTTGTAACTGGCGCAATTTGGACCGTTTGCTTCAGGCGATCTTAACTTCCCATACATGATTACAGAGGATTTGGGACTGTCTTGTCAACCCTAATTTCATCACATTTTTGATGCTTCTGGCTTTTCGTTACTGGAGTTTGTACAAACAAAGTTTTAATACATACATTTATACGCGGAGACAGGAAACACATTGCCTGGAAGTTGGAATCAGCGTTGTACACATTACTTGTAAGTCATCTACGATCTGCAGCCGCATTCCTCTTCATGTGTCTCATCATCGATCTTACCCTCATTAGGAAATGTCAAAGTGAAATGTATATTTTGACTAATAATTCTAAAAAGCACTCCAGCCGAACATACGTGTATGAAAATATTGCAAGAGCTCAAAAGCACGTGATATTTATTAGGAAATAATGATCTGAAGGCAATCCTACTACAAAACTTTCAACAAGTCGTTTTTACCAGGAGCAATGAGCTTTTGGTCTGTGATTGATGGCAGAGGCCTTGGGTAGTTTAGGTCTCTGTGAGTGATGACACAAGCGAGAGATATGTGCTTACTGTGTAACATGTGCTTACAGTGGCCAGTCCTCTGTATGGCATTAAAACTGGCCCTGTGTACATGCCCCTAAGTTAACACTGATGCCAAAAAAATGGATTGACTTGCAAACAATGAATGTTAAAAACATCGAGGGAATGCATTTCAGCGATTTAGTTCCTCTCTTATTTACATGTTTACTTGATCTTGCATTCCCCACGAGTTAGCTATTTTATAATGTTGTTGTTTATCTGTATTTTTTTCTGTGCATACTTTGAGGCTTGAGCCATGCCAGGTGTTTATGAGGGGCTTTGATTGAGCACACAGGCGCTAAGGCTAAAGCCAAACAAAGTGCCTGTCAGTGGGTTGGCCTCTCTGACTGCAGAGCACACAGAACAATATTTGTGTATTCCATTTGCAACTGAAATTCTGTGGAAATGTGTGTGAAGGGGGTACACTGATGTCAAAATATTTGCAAGGCAAAAGTAAGAGAAATTAAAGTGCTTATATTTGAGGGAGTGCAGTGCATGTTGGGGCGGTGAAGTGACAGATGTGAGGAAGGGCATTCGGGGAAGAGTGAAAAGAGGATGCTGAAGAGGAAAGAGAGGGGGTTGAAGATGTGCAGATGGACAAGATATGCAGAGAAAAAGAGGATACATATCTAACATAAAGCACACATAATTGAAGGCCAAAACTCCTTCCACAGGCCTCAATGCTATTTAATTCACAAACTCATTATTTCAGAATTTAAACATTTTCAATGTTAGTTATTTATAAGAAATCATTGTTGTTACTCATTTATCTTAAACAGCTAACACCCAGTGACAAAGCCAATCATACTGACAGGCTTTAGGCGTATGTCAGTTGCTGTGCCATTTATCTGGATAAAATTACATCTCGGAGAGAAACCAAAATACCAGTCTGATGGCACACTATGGGAATCACAGAAATGTATTTGGCATGTTCCTTTATAGGGAGCACCCACTTTTTTCATCTCACTTAAAGACCTGCTGCACATATTTCTATATGACTGGTTACAGCCAGCAGCTGTGGGTGCTTCCCGAAGTCTGGTTAGAGCATATTTTTCCAAAGTTAATGCTGCATGCAGTGCAAGACACTGGGCAAGCATACATTTTAAAGGGCTAAAGTTGTTGTCATGCAGAACAATTTACATATTACAGTAACTGTTGAACAAATTAATGCAAGAAGACACGGGGCAGTTTTTAATGTGTTTAATATTTCAAGACTATACGTTCCCACTGCTTAATAAGCCTTGCTTTATCACTGCATTCATTTGCTTTAAAATGCACCATTTGCCAATCTGTTTTTAAATTTCTTTCTCAGGAGAGACTCTCCCTAGACCCCAGATTTATCCATTGAACTTGATCACATCGCTAACTAGTGTTTTCTATTGGAAAGGGTAGAGCCAAAGCAGTCTTGCTTAGTACCCTAGCCCTCTTCAGAAGTCAGACTTGCTTGGCAACCCAGAAATTCTCTGAAATAATGTATGAGTTTTCATTTATGAATGCCTAGAAGAACTGAATTTTTAGTCCATTTATCACAGAAATAGTGCTAAAAATCGCACCAAAAAGATGCCAATTTAAAAAAAAATTCTTCGCGGGGGGAGAACCCCTCCGAACCCCCCCTTATTGCCGTCGGGCTCGCTGCGCTCGCTCGTATACGTTGATTAGTTCTGCGTATGCCTCACCAGTTTCAAATTCCACCAGCCGCCACTGATGACTAAGGCCGAAATTGAGGGGTCATCAGGCCTCCTTTTGTTCGAGTCTCCTGGCTGGCAGCAGTCAGGAGCCTCGCACCTAGAAGCAAATGCAGCAGAGGGGAAACAAAGGCTCACACCTTGTTAGCACTTCACACATACTGAAGAGAGGCAGCTTTTCACTTGTTCAGGCTCTGTTTAGGAGATATGCATGCACTGTAAGAACGTCAGATGTGTTGATCTTTCCCAGTATTTGCACAAAATAAATAGCATTTATATAGCACATACTACCCCTGAGGAGGCGTTGTAATAATTTAAATATCACTATTTTCTCTGTTAAAGCACTATGGGTCGATGAAGCTTTACGCTGACAAAAAGCTACATTGGTTTATGTGAAGCTTACAAAAGTGTGAATCTTCTGCCTAAATCAGGAGGGTTTGCAAGTATACTCGAAATGTGCTCAAATGTACTCATGATAGACCTGCTAAACATATATGTGAGGGCTTAAGATCTGAGGTCACTTCCTGTGATGCCACTTCCTGTGATGTCACGAGCTGTGATGTCACACGCCTCACGCGCTGTGATGTCACGCGCCGTGATGTCATGCGCCGTGATGCCACTTGCATACTGATTAATTAGGTTAGTCCCCCCACTTCTTTTTTTAGGACTTGTGCCCTGGGTAACCCCTATTTAAGAAATAATTTTCACGATATGTTGAGGCCACAAACAGTGTGCCGTTGTTTAAGGACACTGGTGCCCTGCAAGAGAGAGTCCTTCCAGATCCACAGCCAGGACACTGGACTCCGCATCCTACACCTGGACCGGAAGTAAGCGGTGGAGCAGGGCATTCCAGCGAGGGAGAGTTTAGGGACACATGGATAGAGACCATCTCCTTCAATAGGAATGGAGAAAATGTGGTAGTCATGGTATTGGTAATACAGGACACATACCTGGCTCTGTCTTCTGCCCTCATGCAAGCAAGGACTCCACATCCGGCTGCAGGGAGGAACAGATTCCCACATTGAGTGGCGAGCATACTGATGTCCAAACGCCCTGTTCCACAACAGAAGTTTCTGCTGTGCCAGCAAACCGAGAGCCTGACCCAGTGCTGTGTGATACTAGCATACTCTGCATTGCCGGTCCTGTTTCACCCATGACCTCGACAGCGAGTGTTCGTGTGCTGAGTGCAGCACGCTGCAGAAGCGGTGGAGGTAGCCCCCTGAATCCCATAAACGGGCTCTTGGTTTCGAAATAGGCTTCAAGTGTTCAAACTCAAACGGCAACAGTGAGCACCTTCCACCCGCAGCAGCCGTAGTACATGGTAAGAAGTGGTCAGTACAGAAGTGTGTTTAGACAGGCGTGCCCCAGTGGGGTCACTTCTGCAAAGCAGAATGGATTGCTTCAATAACATAAAACTCTATTCCTGTTGACTTGGAGCAGCGTGAAGAGACTGTAAGAAGGCGACACACAGGGAGAGGTGTGAGGAAGGACCGATTAGTTTCAGCTTTGCTGCTGGCCACTGAACAAAAGACTGACCCTGGGCAGTAACGAGGGGCTTGGGAACTGCATTACTATTGTGGGGTGCTAACAAATATTACAGCCATATGCAGCATGACTTTTCACCTAGGGAGAGTGGGGTTACAAAGATACTGGCTACACTAATTGTAAAGTGATCAAGTAAATGAACACTAGGCTGGCTATGCAAAACAACTCTGTTTCTTTGACATGACCTGATGTAGAGACATTAACAAATGCAATGTTATAAAATTCGCTTAATGCATGACACTGGCTTACCATAAAAAGCATGTTAGTGCCTAATACCAGCTGTTTCAAAGAAGCATGATAGAGAGAAGACAACTGTATAAAAGTAACTACAGTTAAGGAAGGGAGAGTTAGAAAATATAATCAGTATATACAATACAGTGCTATGAATACATAAAAAATTTAAATACATTCCTGCAAACAAAAGCGGGAAGTCCACAGCACAAACAGCCCTGAAGTAAATAAAAAGAGAAATGACCACAAAGCAAACCGCAAAATGAAGGGGGTTGATGTTGATATTTGCCACAGATATGCAGAGATCCTTAAGTCACAAGGTCGAACTCCAAACAGTTCATCCTTTAGGGTAAATAAATTCATTATAATTGTGTTTCTTGTTATGTACAGCTTTACTACTTTTTGAGACGATAAAGCTGCATACAACAATGCTCGTGCAACTACACATGAGCAAGCATATTTACTTCATGTACAAATACAAAACAGGCACATGAAGTGCTTGGAGTACAAATTCAAGAAAAGAGGAAGGGCAATCAATACAGCAATCATTAATGAGTGGTCTTGAACAGAGAAACAACATAAACATTAGCATAATGGACAAAACAAACTACTGTGCGCAGCAGTAATAGAGAAGCATGTCATTGAGTAACTGTACAGCAAACGCGATCATGCCTGGCGAAAGAGGGGTGCAAAATTAGAATCTTTACTGAGAACTGCCACTCCCAGTTCGTGCAGACAACAAACGAGGGCTGCAAGGTGAAGGAAGTGGCGTGTATCGATGGATGAGTTTCTCTAATCAGCTGGTGCATCAAGGAGCATACAGAAGCGAAAGCTTCTGGCTGATTAAATAGGGTATGATGACGGCCTTTAATCAGAACATTTTGTGCAGAAAAGACAGACAAACATCAAAATCAAGATACCATTGTGTGAACACTTTTTTTAAAAAGTTTATAATGCTTTATTGAGAAAATATACAAAGTAAAACATCAGTATAATTTTTACAATCCGAGTTCAGAACAATTCCGTCACCCAAGTTGAGATATAGGCTGTAAAAGGAAGAAGTAAGTTGAACCACAACTGAATATAAGCACAATGGAGTAGAAAGTGAACAAAACCTATCCGAACGGTTTAAAACTGTACATGGGCAAATGCAATTTAACATTTTTAAATAAAGATGAAGATGGGGGGGGGGGAGGAAAGGGGGTAAATTAGGGAGCAGCTAAACCATTAATACAAAAATAACCATAAGAGGTAACTGAGCATAATATAAAGAAAGAACATGATACTGTACATACGAAGTAGATCAAACAGCCAACCTGGAAAGGAATGTCGTGAATGGTAACCAAAGTAAATCCTTTTTAATCAATAGGGGTGTAGAGGTGGCATATGCGTGGTCTAGTCTGTGATGATGACATAACAGGTTCCACCAAGCTTGATACGAGAGTTTAGCTGTGTCCTTCCAATTGGTAGTAATAATCTGAAAGGTAATAGCTATAAACAAATCAACAAATTTACCCACATCTCCCTGGGTACTCCATATGGGAGAGGAGCCACCCAGAAAGACATGAACAATATCAAAAGGAACATTGGTAGATACAATTTCATTTAATTTTCTCCAAATGAGTAACCAGAAGCTCCTAACCAGAGGGCACAGAAAGAACATATGAAGTAAATCACTCTTTTCATGAGAGCAGGACCAGCATTTTGCGACCTCCAATAACTTGAACCTATGTAAATCCAAAGGAGTAAGAAAAAGCTGATTGTAAAAATAATATAGAGTCTGCGTTGTACTTGCTGAACCTGATGAGGTATAGATTTTTGCCCAAATGGAGCTCCAAGTCTGAAACGAGAATTCTTGTGCTAAGTCTTTTTCCCATAGAAGTTCTATACTGGATTTGATTCTGGGGACAGTAGGATGAGATAGTATCTTATAAATAGTGGATGCCTTAAGCTGAGTGGAGAAATCTAGTGAAGAAGTATGAGTCTGAGTATGAGAGTCTAAGGAAGAAGTCTGGGCCAGGAGTTGAACTATAGATGGTCTAAGGATAGAATAATGGGGAGCATGTAAAAGGGATATGTCATATATCTTTTGGATCTCCGTGAAGTCCATAGGAGAGCCATCAGTCAAGAAGTGCTCAAATGTAATTATGCCTTTGTCAATCCATTCCTTCCAGAAAAGAGCTCTGTTGTTAATCTTTAAGTATTTGTTATACCAAATAGGGGTGTGTGCAAAGATATCCGAGCGAGAGAAATTAACTTTGAAGAGGGAAGTAGCCACTGCAGTGGAGTACGTGAAAGTAGGAGATAAAAGGCGTCTAGGGGGTTGAGAGAGGCGAGCTGCAGCATTGAAAGAGAATGGTGCATGTTGCGCTTGTTCTAGTGAACTCAGGCTGTTGATGGTAAATGTGGGGAGTTTGATAGAAAGGTCCAAACTTGTTTAAGGGTAAATGCAGAGTGATAACTTCTAAGGTTAGGAAAGTTAACTCCTCCTAATTCTTTGGGCAGTTGAAGTTGGACAAGCAAAACCCTAGCTCTGCGGTTATTCCATAGGAATTTAGTCAAGGAGCGGTTAATGATTTTAAAGAAAGAAAGTGGGAGAGTGATCGGGAGCATAGAGAGATAAAAATTGATGATTGGCAGCAACATCATTTTAATTGTGGCTAGTCTACCCCAACAAGACAAAAAAAGTGGGGACCAACTTTCTATGAGTGCCGAAAGTTTTTTAAGTATATCTACAAGGTTGATTTTAATGGTTTCTTTGATACTATTGGTGTAGAGGACGCCTAAACATTTAATATTTTTGGAATTCCATTTGGACTCCGTACCATGAAACATGTGAGAAAAACAATGTTTGTTTAATGACATAACCTCGGATTTGTCAATATTAAGTTTATAACCAGAGACTAGAGAGTATTCTTTTAGTAAAGAGAAAAACGCCGGCAAAGAGGTAGTGAGATTGGAGAGGTAAAGTAAAATATCGTCTGCGTGTGCAGTAAACTTAATGTCTGAGTGTTTAAAGGGTCCTAGGGCAAGAATAAATAAGAGGGGATAAAGGGCATCCTTGTCTAGTTCCTCTATGGAGTGAAAAGTATTTGTATTGACACCCATTCACCCAAATAGAGGTAGAGGGAGCCGAATATAACACTTGGATGTATCTAAGATTGGGGGTAGAGGGGGCGGAAGGGGGGGAAGCCGTGCCATTTTAGTGCTCCACAAATGAATTCTCAATTTACTCTATCGAAGGCTTTTTTTAGCATCGAACGTGAATGCAGCAACCGGTGAATCCGCCTTGGAGTCTAAATGAATAATATTTAAGAAAGTCCTGGAATTGTCTGTGATGGAACGCCCTTTTACAGATCCTGATTGATATATATTTATCAGGTCTGGGTTTACCTTATTGATGCAAAGGGCTAATAACTTGGCAAAGATCTTACAATCTGTATTGATTAGGGAAATGGGTCTGTAGTTTTTACAATAAGAGGGATCTTTGTCTTTTTTAGGGATCAGAAAGGAACCTAATGTTTTACCAGTGGCAAGGAAATAATTTATGAGAACTAACATCTGAGGAACCAAAATTTGCTTAAAGTGAAGGAAGAAACGTACAGTAAAACCATCAGGACCAGGTGTTTTATCTTTGGTAAGTTGATTAATAGCATTTATAATTTCTTCTAATATAGGACTGTCGAGGGCTGTGAGATCAACGTGGTTATCTGAGGGTTTGGGAATGGTGTGAAAGAATCAATTTGTTCGGCGGAGGGGGTCGACTCGGGAATATAGAGGGAGGTATAGTATTCAAGTTTCTTGGCATCTGTAGTGTGTCTGATTCCTGCACTATCCGTGATGGCAACAATCTTTGATTTTTTTTTTTAAAATTTTAAGATAGTTGGCGAGGGCTTTACCAGCTTTGTTCCGGCCGCCGTACATTTTAGCATTAAGTTTAAGGAGGTTGTTACAGGCACTATCCCAAGATTGTTTGTTGTATTGCATTTTGGCCTTAATGAGATTGGACAGAGTATCAGAACAGTTTGAAGCAAAATATTCCTGTTCTAGGGCCTTGATTTGTTTTAAAATTAATGTTGCATCGCTAAGTGACTTCTTTTTTTTCCGGGAAACAAAATCGATTATAAATCCTCTGACAGTAGCTTTGAAGGCATCCAAAATGAAGTGAAATTGTGAAACGGAGGAGAGATTGTTATTAAAAAATTCTTGCATAAACTGTGAAAATTGTTCCACAAATTGGGTGTCTAAAAGAAGGGCATTGTTAAAGCGCCATCGTCTTGCGTTGGGTGTAAAGGTAGGGTAGTCAATGTCTAATATGACGGGGCGTGATCAGATTTGAGAATGGAGCCAATCTCCACATTTGTCATGAGTTGAAGGGATGATTGAGTAAGAAATATGTAGTCAATTCGGGAATGAGACTTGTGCGCAGGGGAGAAGAAGGAATATTCTAAAACATCAGGGTGAGAAATACTCCATGCATCCAACAGCCCTCTAGATGTAATAGCCTTATAGAAAGTCTTTTGCATTTTATTAGGAATGAACCTGGTTTGGGATTTCCGGTCCAAAAAAGGATCCATTAATTGATTGCAATCACCTCCCAGAATCAGGTTTTCAGAGACATGAGAAGAAAGAAGAGTAGAGAAATTATTCCAAAAAGCTAAATCAATACCATTGGGACCATAAACATTGCCAATTGAGTATTGTTGACTTTAACATTTAAAAAAAGCCATCTACCGTTATTGTCGCTGGTCTCTTTTTGTAAAAGAACATTCAGTGACTTATGAAACAAGATAACTATACCATTCTTATTGTTAACTGCTGGGGAACAAAAAAATTCTCCAACCCATAGTTTACGCAGGGGGAGAGCAGATCTTGTTCTTTAAGATGCGTTTCTTGCAATAATGCTATATGACATTTCAATTTAGCAAGATGGGATAATACACGTTGTTTTTTGACTGGATTACGGATACCCTTAACGTTCCATTAGATAATACGTAATCCACTCATCGAGAAAACTTATCCAAAATAAAGCATAAAACTCGAAGAAACTTAAAAAAAGAGAAATAGCCGAGTTGCAAAATCTAGAGTGACCGTAAATGATACAAGTCCTGAAATGAAAATAATCCCAAAAAGAGAAGAACAGAAAAGGACCAGAAAATAAGGGGAAAAAGAGTTGAGAAAAAGGAAAGAGGGTAAAGCAGTTGGCTTGGTGAACCCAAGTATACGTACCAGGTAAAGAGTAGAAAAACAAAATGACTAAAACAAAAACATCGAAATAAGGAAAAGCTGCTGTAGAATAAAGGGCATACCGAAAAGGATAAAAGAAGGGAGAAAGGAAGGGATGGAAGGAATAGGTAAGAAAAGCAAAAGGAGAACACAGTCTCCTTAGAAATATAGCAAAAGAGAAGATGACAAAAAGCCAAAAGACTTCAGTCAAAAAATCAACAAACAAGAAGAACATTGATGTGGGCGGGGGTGGAGGGGGCGAGGAGGACAAAGGCCGCCCCAAAGCCGGACAACGGGAAAGAACAGAATTAATGACAACAAGAATTCGGAACGCTGCAATCATGAAACATTAACAGAATCAACACCATAGAAGGGGACTTGCCAAACAAAGGGAGACAACGCAAGGGATGAAGCATACATCACAGAACAGATGGACAACGCGAACAAGAACATCAGCGTTGAACGAGGTACAAAGAAGAAACCTGTGGAACAAAAGAGAGGATATGTAAGAAAACATTCAAGTCTTGCTCAGTTCCATAGCTTCTCCTTTATGAATGTGAATAAATTTCCTAAGTTCAGCGGGCTCCTCGAAAATAAAAGTTCTGTCTTTATAAGTTACTTTGAAGAAACATGGATGGATGAGGCCGTAGCGGGCATTCATAGTACGCAGCGTCAGTCTGAGGTCTAGAAACTCTTTCCGGCGAGTGGCGGTAGGTTTAGAGACATCTTGACTAAAGAAGATTTTTTGGGCCGGACCATAGCATCTGTTTGTGCTGCTTGGCTGCATTGAGAGTCACCATATGATCAGAGTATAATAGGAAATATGCGATTATTCCCCTCGGCTTGTTTGAGGATGATGCATTTTGAGGGCCTATCCTGTGAGCCCTTTGAATATTGAGATCAGTAGATTTCGGCAAACCAACTATCTGGGGGATGTGAATCTTCAGAAAAGAGATCATATCCGAACCTTCGGAGCCTTCCAGAATACCATAAACACGAAGGTTGTTGCGTCTATTACGGTTTTTCAAATCCTCTGTAGTTTTCTTCAGTTGCGCTACCTCGCGGGAAAGAGTGTCCACCTTGGCAACAACATCCTGTGCGTCACTAATCTTTTGTTCCACATCCGAGAGCCTTGAGTCTAAACCAGACCATTTTTCCTCAATTCTTTGAAGTGTCGCAGTGGTATCCGTCATAAAAGGTCGAATGTTGCGCAGTTCATCCATAATATCCTCCAAAGTCAGAGGAAGAGGAGATTTTGTTGGGGAGGACGGATCTTTTTTGACTCGCTTATTGGTGTTGCCGACCAAATCCTTGCAACCACTGATATTGGACCCAGCAGCCCCCTGGGGCTTGTTAGAATGTATGGGATCCATGCTAACAACAGTATATATCCAAAAGAGCCAGTAAATAACTCTCTCCAGGCACAGGAAACCAAGTCCTCACAACAATATGGCAAAAAAATTTAAAAAAAAATTGCACTAACAATATAATTCAGATGAGGACCAGACTAGAAAAAAAGAATTTGCCAGCACATGCAGGTAGCATTAGTCACATGTAAGGTAAAGATAAAGGCATGAAGAAATAAAAATAAAAAGTCAGCTGCTAAAGAAATGCCATTTGTTGTACAGTGACGCTACTTATGAGGAAAAGAGCCCAAAAGGGCAAAGAACACAGACCACAGGGCCATTTTGCCGCGCTTTCTCCAGGAAAAGGTGCGTGAGGCAAATGCACAAAATAGCGGCTCCACCGCGAGGAGCCACCGAGGCCAGACAGAAATGAAGGGAACAATGACCAAAAGACCGTTTCAGGTCTCAAAAGCTTGCCTCAGTGCTCCCCACCACTTCAGACGCTGAAATCCATCGAGATATTGCCGCACCATTGATTTTAGCGACGTCCTTCAGCTCCGAACATTTCCCGATATCGCGGAGCAGTCTCAGGGAGCGGCCATTTTGTTTCGCCGCCCGTGTGAACACTTTAACCTGAAAAAGAATGTGGTCCAACAACTGCATCAAGAGCAGAGTGAATCACTAGTGTCTTTTGTTGCAAGGCTAGAAATCCTGCCAGAACACTGCTTTCAAAAAATTGACGAGTATGCCATATGACTGATTCGACTGAGGATCATTGAGATTGGCTGTCACAAACTGCACACTGCAAGCTTCTTGAAAAACGACTCTCATTAAAAGAAATCCTCAAGAGAGCAAGAGCTGGCAGGTAGGGCAAAGACAAAGCATCACTCTACAGTGCGAAATCGGAGGACAAGAAAAAAGGGTCACACTAGAAGAGGAAAGCACCTTAACCTTTGAAGCGGAGGCCAAATCGGTAGCAGGCACTTGCTTAGGGCTCTTGAGAGGTCTCAAATCCATTCTCGGTCTTTTTGTCCCTAGAACTTACTCGATAAACCATCATTCAGACCGCAATCTTGTCCCGGTTAGACTACTGTAACATTCTGTACCTAGGCGCCAAAAAGCCAGTTACTAGAAAACTCCAGGTGGCCCAAAATGCTGCGGCCAGGCTGCTGTTCTTCCTTCTGAAATTTTGCTCTGTTTCTGGTCTTTGCAAATTACACTGGCTCCCTCTGGGTAGATGTGTTCACTTTAAGACCCTGTGTATCGGTCATAAGAATTTTCATTCCCAGGTGGCCCCCATTCTGTTTAACCTTGGATCCCTGTACCAGCCCTCACGTCCATTGTGTTCGGCTGATCTCAATCTGGCCACTTTACCCCAAGTCAGGAGAGTAAGAGTGAGAGGCCGCTCTTTCTTTGCCAAGGTCCCATCTCTTAAGAACTCGCTTCCTCTCTTTATCGGGAACATCAAGAACCATTTGCACTTTAGAAAAACCTTGAACACTTTGCTTTTCTCCACCTAGCGTCTCTTCTCTTTTACTTCCTTCTGTAGGCAGACATTTGCAGTTTGTTCTTTTATTGGACCTGCCCTGGGAAGCCCAGTTGCTGTGGCAGCTACGCACTTTACAAATTCTATAGCATAATAAAGCAAAGTAGAGGCCTGGTCATCTAGAGAGAAGGCCAATACAATCATAGAAGTTCCAAGAAGTTATATGTTACGTGACATCTCTGAGGAAGTGTAAAGTACCTGCACATTCCTTGTAAGTGAAATGGAAAACAGCCAACCCATGAGGATGGAGGAAGAAACAAGTCACAGAACATCTGTTAACACAACTACAGCCTGGAAATTGGCACACAAATACACCCAAGAAAGACACAAAAAGGGTAGAGAGTTGAGAGGCACCAGTCAATGTCATGTAAGAGGAATGCAGACATGACTCACAACTGGAAGAGGGAGAGCTAGAAACACACATCAACGGTCTTTACTCTAGGATGATAAAGAATGGGAGCCTATCAAATCCAAGTAAGATTTAGCAGCGTCCACTATTGCACTGGATGAAATAGCAAATGAGTGGAGTTGAGATTCTAGCCAGAAAACTACACAAAGACTGCTTCATTAATGTCTGCTGAACTGACTAAATTGGACTCGGAGAGCATATCATCACAGTTTAGGGGTTCAATGTAATTGTCAATTGCATAAAGTCTGAGAACATATCTCTGCAACCAAACACGAAGTTCAAGAAAACACACTGTCAGACAGTCACTGAAAACAATATCTGATTGAGAGAACCTCTCCCATTCTGCGAACAGCACACCATATTGTGATAACTCAGCTCAACTACCACTTACAGGCATCCAGATGTCATCTTAGTTTGATCCACATGAACATCACATCATCCCCAGCAGAGTGACGTAACAAACACACAGTTGGCAATACCAGGTGCATGAGTGGGTGGTGGGAGATGGAGGGTTAGATGTTGTGGCACTCCTCCTTAAGACAGAAAGAGGTCTTGTTTGAGATGTGGTGTTTTTCTCTAAGGATGGGGGAATTGCCCTGGCAAAAGACACCAGGGCGAGAGTCTACCAAGCACTGGACACCACATCCTGCCTTAAAACCTGAGCATGAAGTGTGGGGAGGAGCAGAGTATTCCAGCAAAGGAACGCCCAGGGACAGCATGGGAGATGACCATTTCCCCCATAGCAGAGGAACAAATGTTTTAGAGAGGAAGTATTGATAACCGAGTAACTGTAGTACATGTACCTGGCTCTGTGTCTTCTCTCTTCCTGCAAGCAAGGACTCAACATATGGCACAGTTCTGCTGAATGTCCATTAAAAAGTAACACGTTGGCTGAATGGGTTAAATCTGTGCACCTCGGGCGCTGACTAAGATGACCGCAGAGTAGCAGAGCTCCTGTGAGCCTACTGCCAGAGACCCACTATCCGCAACAAAATCCGGAACCTCATTGACCGTGGCTCCTACACAGAGCAGGGGAAACGCGCTGTAGACAAGAACGGGCCGAAACTGCACCTCCCGGCCAGATAACGCCTGGCCGGGATGACGAAACTAGGGCGTGTCAATTGATACGGTGCGGCCTGAAGTAACGCGATACACGCCGCGAGAAACCCTCCAGCACCCGGACGCCAGCAGGCGGAAGTCCGCAGGAGGCAGCGACTCGGATTTGTGGGGGGCGGGGGGGATGGAATCCAGGTCCGGATTGGGAGACGCGCCTGTAAGCCCTACAGGGGAGACCTGGAAACGCTCCGAGGCAGGGACTCCGGCCGGGAGCGAGGGTGACGCAGCTTGACTGCGGAGCCCAGAGCTAGAGAGGTGCGTCACCACCCTCCCCCCCCCCCGCCCCCCTCCGGCTGCAGGAGGGCACGCAGCCAGAGGGGAACACCAAAAGGAACCGACATGGCCAAAACTGGTCCGTGATTGACATAGAATCTGAACGGGCCTTACGCTGAGGCACACCCCAGGCCCCTGAGCAGTGATGTAGGAGTTGCGGGACTGCCGGTTTTAAGCTGGAAAGACGAAGAGAGGGCCCGAGAGGAAGAGCCCCATGCAGGTACGCGAGGCTCTGAGACCCCCCACATCTCCCTTACCGTTCCCCCATCCAGAGGATAGGAGAGAGCGGTGTCCCGGTCAGCAGAAGGGGGGGGGGGAGTTGGAGCCAGACCTTCAGTGGGACCTTACACGCCGCACAGATCGGCTTGATGACCCCAACAAGCGGCTAACCTGCCAGAGAGGCTAGAAAAGACGAAGCATACCTCCTGCAACAACACCCTAAAAGTGTGTGGGCCCCAATCAGGAAAACACAGCCAGAGAAGCTCCTAATACTTTTGGAGACGCGGACACGAGGAGACCCCCCAGACACTCCCAGTTGCCCCGACACAAACATCGTGACTCGGAGGGCCACCAGCAGGAGTACAGCCTCCACCACACCCCGGGGCCTGACGTCCGGGAGACCAAGGGAGGAGACGGAAAGAGTTGCCGCAAAACAAACCGAAATCAAACAGACTCTAGTGAGATGGTGAAGCCCAAGGGAGAGGTACTACTGCAAACCAACTAAATGGACAAATACGCAGCCCCCAGACAGCACCTGGAGGAGGCGGGCCGGCCATGGACCCAGTGACCCCCCCCCCCTCCCTGGAGCCCTCCCTCGGGGCTATCATGGCGACCTTAAGGCCTCCCTGAAACTCAAAATAGACACAGTTATAATCGACGTGAGGCTCCTACGGACAGACTTCCGGAAGATGTCGGACAAGGTGAAGACGGCGGAGACCCACATCCGAGACCTCCAGACCATCTCCAAGTCCCTGGAAGAACAAGTAAGCAAGCTGTCTAAACGGCAAGAAATACTAGAGGCGAGGGTTGAAGATCAAGAAGGGAGGTAGAGGCGTAACAATATACGTATCGGGGTGCCGGAGGGAGCGGAGTCCCAGAGTGTGGACCTATTCGTGGAAGGTCTGATCACGACACATCTCCGCCCCAAACGCCTATCAAAATTCCTCTTGGTGGAAAAGGCACATAGGACTCCGCGGCCGAGACCGGGGGTCCAGCCACGTGCCATAATAGCCAGGATCTTCAAACGCAGAGACCGTGACGCAATCCTACAGGCAGCCCGAGCGCATGGAGACCTAAAGTACGAAAGCACCACAATCCGCTCCTTCCCAGACTTCACCCTACAAATCCAGAAGTAGAGAAAAAGCTTTGAAGAGGTCACTCAGAGAAAAAGACTTGAAAAACATGATGCCGCTCCTGGCCAAATTGCGAGTCCTCGCGGAAGGGAAGTCCTGGTTCTTCCATTCGCCAACAGAAGTCTGGGACTGGCTGGACGATTGGTGCACGCAGGAACGCAGAAGTCAGAGGGGACTAAATAGAGTTCACCCCCGTAACAGCTCCAACGGAGACTCCCCGAGTGGTGACGACGATCAACGAAACACGGAACTGACCTCAGCCCAATCTTAAACCCAGAGCGTAAAGGAGATGACAGCAGGTGAGAGCTAAGAGCCCATAAAACTGGACAAGATCGTGCAACCGGTGGCGGGCTGGCGACCTAGCCACAACTGAGACCATTGTTCTGGGGAGTGAATCTGGGAGGGGTGTGTGGGAAGAAATGGCGGACGTGAGACACTCAATGGTAAGACTTGTTCCTCCTGCAAAAGCCTATCTTTCTAGGTCGAACAAACCGTGGGACGTGATGCAGGCTTATGGGTCATGGGTTGATGGGGTAGGGGATCCCCTAGACAACGGAGGGGCGGCGAGAGGGGTAGGGGGCGGGATAAGGCAGTCAGCCAACCCTCTAACATGGTTAAGTTTCTGTTGAGGGCGACAGGTGCTCTGCAAATTGGGGTGGTGGGCAGTTTTAGTCCCACAGTGCAGGGTAGCAGGGAGGGGGGATTTGAGGGAAAAGTTCAATTTTACGTAGTTTTAGCAATAGACACAGGGAACACAGTGAGTCGAGTGCGATCACCAGACACGGGCAGGGGGCACGAGTCCACACCAAGCGGTAAGATCCAGACCATTAAAAAAGCAGTGCTTGAACCATTTCACGATGGGGATTCACAACCAGACTACACTTACGATTATGTCCTGGAATGTCAATGGATTGGGGTTTAAGACCAAGCGCACACTGGTGCTGCAATACATAAAACGGCAAAAGCCTGATTTAGTCTTCCTGCAGGAAACCCACCTGAAGGGACAATCCTGCAAGGCCCTGGATAGGTGGGGATATACCCTGGTGGCACATGTGGGCTACTCCTCAGGTTCACGAGGCACAGGAATCCTTCTCCAGTCCGCAACAGCATACATCCCGGGCGAGACCTGGAGGGACCCCCTAGGCAGATTCGTACTCCAAATGGGAGGGGCAGGTCTTGAACCTGGGCTCGGTATACGCCCCACCAGGGCTACAGGGAGATACCCTTTCCTCTCAGGGTGCGACACTCCTTGAACTACCGGTGGGCTTCTTGATATTGGGCGGGGACATGAACAACGTCATGTCCACTGTGGCAGATTGATGGCCAGAAAAAGGAGAGACTAGAAAAGAAACACCCTTTAAATCTTTTGCAGACGCAATGGGCTGGACAGACCTAGGGAGGACCCAAAACATGGCGAAACGTCAATATACACACCTATCAGTGTGGCACGGTAGCCTCTCCAGACTAGACTACTTGTTTACCCTATGGGACAGAACAGGTAATTTCTGTGACTCCCAGCACCTATCGCGAGGCATATCTGGTCATACCCCAGTAGCCACCTGGTTCCTGGGACAAGTGGTGGACCACGTCCTACCACCCTGACTGGCCGCGTGGCACCTGAGGGACAGGAAATTAAAAGATCAACTAGTGAAGGGCACGGAACGATATTTTCAGCACAATGTGGGGTTGGTGACATCATGCTGTACCCTCTGGGAGGCATACAAAGTGGTGATTCGGAGAGAGTTCCAGGCTCTAATTGGGGCAAAGATGAAGGAAGACAGGCTGCAATACCAGACATTAGAAGAAAAGATAAAAGGCCTAGAGACAGAGATACTAAAGGGAGGGGACCAGTGAGGGACCTGACACATCAACTACGCCTCCAGCAACAAGAGTTGAAAGATATTGCAGAAAATGCGGCTAGAGCCCACGCTCTGGTGGTGCAAAAAAGGCTTTAGGAGGTGGGAGACAAAGCCACTAAGCTTCTGGCTGGACAAACGAGTTAGTGGCAGAAACTAGGGGATGGAGCTCCACGACCCGGAAGGGGGAATACATACGGGAGGCAGGGACATAGCAGAGACATTTGCAATTCACTACATAAACATATATGCATCTAAATCCAATCAGATCCGGGGCAGACTGCACAAAACTCCTAGAAACAATTACACTAAGCGTCCTATCCGGGGTGGGGGGGTGGACAGGGAGTCCCAAGACGGTGACCTGACGGTAGCGGAAATTGAGGGGGCACTCCGAACACGCAATCTGGGAAAGCTCCGGGGCCAAACGGCTCACCCTTTGAGCTATTCAAAAATATGGCCCACAGGATATCCCCCCACCTCCTTAACATGTTCCAGGCCGCTAGGGACACCGGGGCCCTCCCAGAAGACCAGAGGACTGCCACAAAAGTGGTAATCCCGAAATAAGGTAAACCAGTGACAGATTGTAGCTCATGCCGTCCCATTTATCTGCTCAATATGGAACCTAAAGTACTGGCCAAGGTTCTGGCGAACCGACTGTCTGGGGTTATATCGTCAGTGATCCATCCTGATCAATCTGGCTTCATGCAGAGACGGAGCACTCGCTTGAACCTGCGGCGCCTATTGGGGTACCGCACCTAACAGCGAGGCAGTGAACGGAGGACACGGCTGTCCTCTCCCTAGATGCTAGAAGGGCTTTTGACAACATCGAATGGAACTATATATTCTCGGTCCTGCTCCGACTGGGATTTGGCCCCAATTTCTGTTCTTGGTTCGTCTGCTATAGAGCGAACCACTAGCTAGAGTGCGGGTAAACGGGTCCATCTCCTACACATTTAACCACTTCGCTGCGGCCGGAATTCCCCCGGGGGAGAATTCTACGCGTGCGCGGTTCGGACGGCCCCCGGCCGTCCTCCGCACACGCCCACCGTGACGTCAGACGGCCGGGGGCCGTTCGACGCACGGAAGCGGTTAAGTTGGGCAGAGGCACACAACAAGTATGCCCTCTGTCGCCTATGATCTTTGCCCTAGCCTGGGAGCCCCTGGCGGCCTGGGTCCGTGGAGACCCTTTGATTCGGGGAATTACGCTGGGGGAGGACTGGGAGGAAAATATATCACTGTACGCTGACGATATCCTGCTCTATGTAACAAAGCCCCGCTTCTCGATAACCAGAATCCTCCATATCTTTGACCTTTTTGGGAGCTATGCAGGATACCAAATTAACTGGTTCAAGTCCCTGATTTTCCTGCTCTGGACGGGAGAGCTGTCCCTGCCTCACAGGTGCCCAGCCCCGGTGGAGAGGGAAGGGTTCAGATATCTAGTGGTTCATGTAACAAGAAGCAAGAGACTTTCTAGACCACAATTTGCTCCCCCAATTAGATCGCTTCCAGGTGGATGTGGCCCACTGGCATGCGCTACCCCTGTCGCTGATGGGAAGGGCCGTGCTCTTCAAAATGAGGACCCTCCAGCGCATGCTCGACGTACTTCAAAATACCCCATACAAAATCCCCGACACTTATTTTAGCAAAATCAACAGTACACTTAGGTCACTTCTGTGGGACGGAGGCGCGGCACGAATCTCATTAGCGAAACTACAGCGCTGAGTCTTCGACGGAGGAATATCGGTCCCTGACCTTCGAGTTTACTACAGGGCGACCCAGCTAGTAGTGGTGAACGATTGGGTGTTTGGAGAGAGAGACGAACCAGCATACAGGTTCGACCACTGGGCCATGAGTAGAGGGGGCTATCCGGCACTTCTATACGGGAGGGTAAAGAAAGGATCACTCCCCTTCCATACCCAGACAATACAGCAGGCTTGGGAAGCAGCCAACCGACATCTGGGGTGGAGAGACAAATTAATGGTGGAAACCCCACTGTGGGATAGCGACACCCTGGGAGAGGTGAAGAAACTGCGTAACCACACACAATGGGAATAGACAAGTTGGGGGATCTCTGCAGAGGGGGTGCACTGCTAACGTTCAGAGAGCTACAGTCTGAATACGAACTAGACCGGAGGAGGTATTTAGATACCTGCAATTGCAACACGCTCTAAAATGCCACATACCCGATGGTGAGCAACTTCGGGACAACTCCCCTATGGAGGACCGGCTGCTACTAGACCCTATGCCCACCAAGGCAGATCTCTAACCTATAAAAAGATAATAAACAACTCCCCGGACGTCCTTGCCCAACTGAGAGAGAAGTGGATGGTGGACCTGGGGCCCCTGGAGGACGAGAAATAGATCGAGGCTTTGCAAAGTCCTAGAGAGATCGCCATATGTGCATGGTTTTGCCTGGTTGCACAGGCCGTACCTCTCTCTAGGTCCAGGATACACATAATATGGACCGCAGCTAGTTGGCTGTGTGCTCTAGGGTATGTGGCAGCTAAGGCACTTTCTACCATACGCTCTGAGTCTGTCCACTAATCCAGGGCTTCTGGAATGGGGTCATACAAGTGATGAAGCAAGTTACAGGACAAATTATCCCGCTAGAATCCAGGTGGCTGTTGCTGGGCATAACAGAGGAGGTGAAATGGTCCAGACACACGAGGACTGGGCTGAACACAGCGGCAGGGGTGGCGAAGCTCAATCTGGCCTGACTGGGGAGCGAACAGACTTCCTACGGTTAGGGAATGGGAAGAAGACCTAGACTGGTGTCAGCTAGCAGAACGCGAAACATACCAGGCCCAAGGCTGCCCCGCAAATTCGAAAATATTTGGGGACTGTGGATGCAATATAGGGGAGTTAACGTAGCAGATTGAGAGGGGAGGCGGGGTATGGTATCAGGTTCCTGGGTCAGACAGTAGGACAATTGATAAGCTGATACACAATCTAGGTGGTTGGGATCGGGGAAGGGTGATCGGACAACATAATGATATTCAGCGATGTTTAGGCCTCCTGTGCCCGGCATGTAATGTTTTTTTGCTCACTGCTCATTACTACCCAGTTGTTCTCAAATAGCAGCTCAATAAAAAGAATTAAAAACAAAATCATCTGTGCACCTCATTCCTTGGCTGCCATGCTACTATGGAGAATCTTGCCTCACTGACCTAACTGAAAGTTTGATTCTGTTAAAGACAGAGGTGAATATTTTGGTTGATCTTTACTGGCTTTCTCTAGCAGCCAGAGGAAACGCAGTACTTCTGACATGAATGAGCCACATATGTACCACACCTGAGCTAGCATAAAGGTAGTCACTAGAACTAACAAAGCTTTGCCCCTACTAATGTGCACTAACTTTCCTCAGGATCATGGAGAACAGAGGTTACGCTACCCTTGAACAAAGGCATTGAGAACCTCTCCTTGTGGATCTCATCTCCAGCTGAAGAAACGTGGGAGCTGTAAATTGAGCTGAGAAGCAAACAAATCTAACAGAAAGGGTACTGCAGATTTTGATGCAGTCCGTGAACACTGTTGGATCTAAGGTCTAATTGCTGCTGTTGTGAAAGAATATGGAATCCCAAACTATGACTGCATTGACCAGACCCAGGAGTTAGCTGAACCGTGATTTAGACAGACATGCTAAAAGTCTTTGGGTAAATCTGACAGTCCCTATGTCCTGGAAACTCAAGGTTTGTTTATGAATCCGACCACAGATATGTTGTCAATCTGCGGCAGAACACAGTTGAATGTTCCTTGTACAATACTCTATACTGCAAAGGAGCCGGTTAGTAGTTCTAGGCAATTTATATACCACTGTCTTTCTTCTTGTGACCATTTGCTTCTGTAGCATTATCTCCTCACTCTGCTCCCCAACCCAACTTTCTGGTGTCTGACTAATGTGATAGCGGATGCCTGTAAAAAATGGATCTTCCATTTCAGGCTTCCATTTGGGAGAGGCATCAATTCAACTCCTCACAAGCATTGGGAAAGGAAAACTATTTCTTAATTGAAGAGCCCTGAGCTTTCAAATGTCCTGCAGTATAACTGTTTTGACTTCTGTGGACACCCACTGAGTCTTTACTGGAAGAAGTTGAGGACCCTGTCCGAGGCAATGTTTACCACTTGAACCTCAATCCTATTTGCCTTCTTCATTGGTGTTTAGATCAATTGAACCACAAACTCCAGTAGCCACAGAAGGCCACTCAGCCGATCTAGGATGTTTAATCACTTTAGGCTCAGACTTAGGTACTCCTAAAGCATCTAAAATGACTTTATTGCATTGTAATTGCATATATATATATATATCTCTACCCCTGATGAGGCATTGGAGAGCACAGTATACCAGAACCCAAGTGACTAACCCAGTTACATCTAGAAATCTGCTACAGCTACAATAATGAAATAACTTGAGAATCCTGTGCGTCATCCACAGTCGTTGGACGAGGCAATAGTAGCACCATTGGGTATTAATCAACCAGAAACTCTCATGCTTAGGCGAAGGTTGTGATCTCACCTCTTTAAAAGCCCTTTTCCAATTAAAAAATACTGTGGCACATGTCTCTCAAAGCATCCACAAGTGAAATTCTGTGGGCACCCCTTTAATCTAAAATTGATTGGGTGTGGGAAGACTGAGATGCCTCAGATAAATGTTAAACTTTCTGCAAATATTTCTTTTCACACAGGCTAGCAGATGGTCACCACTTAAATCATCCCCTGAATGAAGAAGAAAACTTTTTTTGTTTTTACAAGATTCCACTCTTGTAGTTAGGAGGTAAATGCATAATGAACTTGTCAAAAAGCAAGCAGCCCAAAGCAAGCCTTTGCAAACATTGTGGAAACCTTCCATGTAAACTGCTAAATAAATACATATATTATACTAACTGAGAAAACCCAACCCCAGGCCAGTCAAAGCAGACCTTACTGGGGTAACAAGTACATGCAGTTTGAAGAGATGACTCTGGACTTGACAGCTCCATTACCTCAAAGTGTCCACAGATACAAACGGTCACCAAGTCATACACATGCAGTATAGCTCCCTGACACCGAAATATACCTGCGGCAGGGGTTAGTCAGGTGAACACTTGGCTGCGCTTTAGACACAAGCACAAGTGTGTGCGCGCACTGGTACACCCATGTTCCTGCTAGCTGAGATCTGAGGTGGGCAAATGGAGGAAACACCATCTGGCAGCTCCCTCCTGCACCGGTGTACCATTCACTACCTGCTCCAGTGCTACCTCCCTGATAAAGGGGACAGAAAAATAGCTTTGTGAGGCCTGAAGCATTCCCTGAGCAGAAATACAATCCACAGAGCACCACAACCTTTGCATATGAAATACAAAATTCACATTATGCTAAAATATACCACAGAAAAACACTCAATGAAATAATAACAAAATGCAACACAAAGTCTGTTTAATACCTAGTTTGGTACATAGTACTTATCTGCTACAGATCAGCAGAGCAAAAGAGGAGTTTCAGTAGGACATGGCCCTTAAAGGGTGCACTGCCCATGGATTTGTTACAGGGTGCTGATATCACTGTTTGTGGAACACCGGTCTCAAAAAGCCCTATTTGTTTCCCCTTTTCCTGTCAACCTAAGTTTTAAGCCCTTTGTCTCTGTTCACTGCTAGAAAAAAGCCAGTACTGCAACAGTGACTCCTCTCATAGATACTCCTTACCCTTTGTTTTGGATCATGATTATCCGGTGTTGGCGGTGGTAATAAAATACACAGCTTTAGCTCAACATGCAAAGATCGTATTCAATTGCTTTCTGCATAAAAATCAATCAGAGCCAACCTCATAGCTACACTTTTGTCCTCTACCAGACTGTTTGAACAAGCTACCCACCCCGAAAAAATCACTAAAGAGCCTTCGGATGTAGCGTGACACCAATCTCACTATGGACTGTCAAGCCAAAAGAGTTGCTGCCAGCTGTTACGATGTCTTGAGATTACTGAGGAAGGTTCTCAACCTCCTCCCTTATACAGCTAGAAGAGTAATTGTGCAGGCCCTTGTGCTCTCATCTCGTGATTACGGTAATGCCTTGGATCTTGGCTCGCCCCGCTATGTGGTCAGAAGGGTACAGACTGTATAGAATGCCGCTGGTTGACTTTTGATGAACATCCCAAAGCATCAGTCTGCCACCAGGGCTCTCCGAGACCGCCACTGTTTTCCTGTGGAACGTCGAGTACAGTTTAAGACCCTATGCATTATGCACAGGGCAATGAACATTAGAGGTACCCTACTGCTAAGATCTTTAGCCTCCCCATATCTACCTGGGAGATCCCTCAGATCCTCTTCAGCTCACCTACTGACGGTCCCTAGGATCTGTAGAGCCAGATGGGGCGGCCGTTCTTTCTCCTTTTTGGCACCCAGACTCTGGAATTCTCTACCTCTGGCATTGCGCCTCCTGGAGCACAAACTGTCAAAGTCCCACAAGTCTTACCTTATACTTGTGAGAGGATCTCGCAGGGGCGACAGGGACCACCACCGCCGTTTCCCACCTTACCCTAGTAGCTGTGTGGACGCTGACCAGGATGTAGATGGGACAAGGGGTAGAAGCCAGATATAAAGAACTGGGAGTTGTGTGAAGTTCCTTGAAACCCTCAAGACACTGGTTCTTATATGTACATATGAAAGCATCAACAAGAATAGCAGAGAATAAGCGCTCCTGCGCAAATCCCAGGAAACGGTATCTCTTCAGTGCACCAGGAAGTGCACGAGGAACGGTTTCTGTGTTTGCAAGTAATGTACACAAGCAATATGCGCTCCTGCGCGTTCTAATCAAAATCAAGAAAAACAGCGCTCCTGCGCAAATAATAAAGAGAAACTGGCAGCACACAGCTGAACACACTCCTGTGCGTGGTGTCAGCAAAGTAATGATAACAGGCTCCTGATACGGATCACAGACCAGAGGAGAGCCTGCACGGGAAAGGTAGCTTTGAGAAGTCAAGGGAAATTGCCACTCTCCATCGGAATGGGACAGCCAGGGAACAACACTCAGCACGGCAGACAAAAGGCGTCTGCACAGAAGAAGAAGAAACAGCTACCTGCTGGAGGAAAATGCGGAGTCTTCTACCTGCATCCGATGGCGGCAACGGCGTTAATCCAAAGCGCCGGAGTAGCGGGATGCGCCAGCTGTTAAACCCGTCACACCGGAAGCGCCGTGACTAAGGTGGCGTCCGCTTCCGGTCTCCGCAGCTAGACTGCTAACCCGACTCCACACCTGTGAAGTCACGATCACGCTTCGTAAGGCGTGCGGAGGTCACGCAGCTGTCCATAACCATGACAGTACCCACCACCAAACAGAACCCCCCACCCAATAGCCCACCGATCATATAACAGTGGCGGGGCGAGGACTACCGGGGTGACCCACGTGGAAGGCCCTGACTAACCGGGAAGCATGACGGACATGTGACAAAGGTTCCCAGGACCTCTCCTCCGGGCCATACCCTTTCCAGTCCACCAGATAGAAGAGCCTACCCCGGGTCCTCCGGGAATCAAGGATGGCCCGGACCTCATACTCCACATGGTCATCCAGAAGTACAGGAGAAGGAGGAGACGAGACCACGCAGTCAGGGTGAGTAGCCCGCAGGAGGGACACATGAAAAACTGGATGGATCCTCATCTGGGGGGGCAGAGAGAGTTTCATGGATACACGGTTGATCACCTTAGCAATGACATAGGGACCTACGTAACGGGGCAACAGCTTCTTAGGACCATGCACATTGAGGTTCTGTATGGACACCCACACCCTATCCCCTACCTTGTAGCATGGCTCCACCTGCCTGTGTCTATCCGCAGCCTGCTTGTAGTGTTCCTTAGCTTTAGCCAGCTCAAATCGGGCCTGCTGCCAGAGTTCACAAAGGAAGCTGTGATAAGCTTGCACCGTGGGTAAGGGGTTGTTCAGTGGTTCTTCCCAGGGAACGGTTCGTGGATGTCGCCCCTGGAGACAGTAGAACGGGGACATTCCGATAGCGGAATGCCTGCTGTTATTGTAGGCGTATTCCACTAACCACAGTACCTCCGACCAGTCCTTCTCTACGGCCAACAGCAAGCAGCGGAGGTATTGCTCCAAGGTCTGGTTGGTCCTCTCCGCCTGGCCGTCTGTTTGGGGGTGGTAGGCCGATGACAAACGCACTTCCATATCCAGGGTGTTGCACACCTCATTCCAAAATCTGGATACGAACTGGGACCCCCTGTCCGTGATCACAACAGACGGTATACCGTGCAAACGTACCACGTTGTGCATGACGACCACCGCCAATTCGACTGCCGAGGGCAATTTCTTCAGGGGTACGAAATGAGCCATCTTGGTGAGGTGGTCCACAATGGTGAGGATGGTGGTGTATCCAGCCTTCGTTCTGGGTAACTCGACTATGAAGTCCATGGAGATGGTATGCCAAGGATACGGAGGCACAGGGATGGGATGCAGCAGTCCTACTGAGGACTGAGACGAGGTCTTCCCCTGAGCACAGATGGCACAACGTGTTATGTAGGTGTGCACGTCAGCATCCATAGAAGGCCACCAGAAGTGCCGCTGTAGCAGGTCTAACGTTTTGTGATGGCCGGGGTGGTTGGATAACGGGTGATCATGGCACATGAACAGAGCTTGTTGTTGGTGATCCGTCAACGGCAAGTAGTAGCGGTCACCCTTGTACAGGAATCCGTCCAACGCTGTGACGCCTAGGAGTCCTTCCGTCCACGTCGATGGGTCATTCCTCCGTATGTCATCACGTAGTCTAGACAAAAAGGCAGAGGAAAGGACCACCCCTTGGAAACAGCGTTCAGGGATAATGGGCGTTGTCTCGACCGTAGTTTTGGTATCTTCGGTTTCGTCAAGACGGGACAGAGCGTCGGCCTTGGCATTCGCTTTGCCGGGGCGGTACGTGATGTGGAAGTCGTACTCACTGAAAAACAGAGTCCAACGCAACTGCCGAGAGGTGAGGGCTCGGGCAGAGCGAAGGAATTGGAGGTTCCTATGGTCCGTGTAGATGGTCACAGGGTGTTTCGCATCCTTGAGATACTGGCGCCATTCCTCGAAGGCAGCCTTAATGGCCAGCAGTTCCCGATCCGAGATGGTGTAATTGCGTTCGGCTGGCTGCAATCTTCTGGAGTAGAAGGCCACAGGGTGCAACAGGCCAGTTTTGGCATCTCTTTGGGACAACACCCCGCCCAGGGCATCTTGTGAGGCATCGGCCTCCACCACGAATGGCTGTTCGGAGTCGGGATGTATCAAGACCGGGGCTGTAGTGAACCTCCTCTTTAGGTTCTGGAAGGCTTGTTCTGCCTCGTGGTTCCAACTGAAGCAAACGCCCTTGCGCAACAACCCAGTGATGGGGGTGATAAGTCTAGAGAAACCAGTGATGAAACGACGGTAATAGTTGGCGAACCCTAGGAACCGCTGGACGTGCTTCACGGAGGTAGGGGAAGGCCATTGTAGAATAGCCTCGACTTTCTTGGTGTCCATTTTGATTCCTCCAGGGGTTATGATGTGTCCAAGGAACTCCACTGCATCGGTGTGAAAGACGCTCTTCTCCAGCTTGACATACAATCCGTGTTGTTGGAGTCGTCGCAGAACAGTGCGGACATGCTGTACGTGTTCCGCCAATGTTCCGGAAAAGATCAGGATGTCGTCAATGTAGACGATACAGAACTGATCGATGAAATCTCTCAGGACTTCGTCGATGAAATACTGGAAGGCAGACGGGGCGTTGCAGAGCCCGAACGGCATTACCTGGTATTCGAAGAGACCATATCTGGTTCGAAACGCGGTCTTCCATTCGTCCCCTTTTCTGACCCTGACGAGATGATAGGCCCCACGGAGGTCCAGTTTGGTATAGAGAGTGGCGTCTCTCACCTGGTCCAGCAAGTTGGATATCAGGGGTAAGGGGTACCGGTTTTTTATGGTAATGGCATTCATGGCTCTGAAGTCGATGCACATTCTCAGATCCCCCTCCTTCTTGGTCACGAAAAAGAGGGGGGATGACACAGGTGATCTGGAGTGACGGATGAACCCATTGCGTAGGTAATCGTCGAGATATACACGAAGGTGTTCGTTCTCTTTTTCGGTAAGGGAATAAATACGGCTACAGGGAAGTGTGGAACCTGGAATCAGGTCTATTCTGCAGTCGAAGCTTCGATGAGGAGGCAGAGTGTTCGCCCCCTTTTGTCGAACACTGTAGCCAGGTCCTGGTACACGTCCGGCACTGTCCCTTGCGTGGCCATAACCGTTCCGGTGAGAGGTAACGCATGGGCCTGCACGTCCTTAGTACCGGAGGAGTCTGCTTGCGGGTAACAGCGAGAGGAGCAAAGAGCCGAGTCCAAACTCATAACCCTGGACACCCAATCAATCCGAGGGTTATGTTTCACTAACCACGGGAGACCCAGTATCAAGCGGAACTGAGGTGCGTCGATAACATCGAAGGCGATGGATTCCGTATGGTCGTTCTCGAACGTCATTCCCAGGACCTCGGTCTGAAAACGAATGAGACCAGAGGTAAGATCCGTGCCGTCCACTGCCTTAACCGTCTCAGGCTTCGCCTTCGGCACAGTAGCCATACCCAGATCCACCATATATCGGTTGTCGATGAAGTTGCCGGTGGCTCCTGAATCGATTAGGGCCGTGACCTGCCATACCAAGCCTGTCAACGCCCGTAAGGTCACCTCCACACCCAAATGATGGCTGCCGTCACAAAAGGCAGGGGTCGGCGTCTTAGCGGACGAAGAACCCAGTAGCCGGACCCCACCGCCTACTGGGTTTCCCCGTTTCCCGACCAATCTCCCTTGACCACAGGAAGAACAAAAGGCTTCTTCCCTCTTGCTCGGGTAGGTTTTACAGGACATTCCCTGACAAAGTGCCCATTTTTGCCACAATACAAACACTGGTTCTGTCGTCTCCTTTTCTCCCGTTCTTCCTTGGTGAGAGGCCCACGAACACCTCCTATCTGCATTGGCTCTGGAGCGTCAGAGGATGGAATAGAAACATCGGCGGTTTTTTCTTTGTGCGTCAGGAACCGAGACTCACCACCCCTGTTTCTTTCTGACTTACGCTCCTGTAATCTGTAGTTCAGTTTCACCACTAGGTCAATGAATGGCCCTATGTCCTCCGGGGGATCAGGTATTTGGGAAAGTAGGTCCTTCAGTTCGTCACGCAAGCCCCTGTAGAAGACGGACACCTTCTTGGACTCGGGCCAGCAAGCTTCTATCACCAGCCTACTGAAGGTGGTGATGTAGTGCAGTAGATCTGTGTCACCCTGTTTCAAGCCGAGTAATTCATTATCTGCGGCTTGCACAAAGGTATGGCGGGCGAACATCCGTCGCATGTTGTCCTTGAAGACCGGGAGGTTATACAACATGGGATCGTCATTCTCTACCAAGGGAATAGACCACTGGGAAGCATCGCCCCCATGTAGGAGAGAATGAAGGCGATCTTAGATGCGTCATCTGGAAATGCGGAAGCTCGAGCCATGAAGTGCAAATGACATTGATGAAGAAAAACACTATACTTGGTGCTGTCGCCATAAAAACGTTCAGGTGGAGCCAGCTGTACTGCGTGAGGAGCTATCACCTGTATGGTGGTGTCCGAAACGGGAGCTGTGGCTAAACTACTTGGTTGGAACAAGGGAGGTCTCAATATTCCTTCCTGTCTCACTCTAGCAGAAGGAAACTGGCCCCAAGGCCCCGTTCCCCCGCCTGTTGCCTGTGTCTGCAAGGCGGTGATGTCCTGTCTTATGCTATGACTCTCTGCCTGCATGGTGGCAAGGATGGCAGCTATGTCTTGTAGGGTGATCTCGGGGTCGCCCATATCGCACGGGCAAGATAGACTACGTGGGCTTTGGATTCTGTCAAAGTCCCACAAGTCTTACCTTATACTTGTGAGAGGATCTCGCAGGGGCGACAGGGACCACCACCGCCGTTTCCCACCTTACCCTAGTAGCTGTGTGGACGCTGACCAGGATGTAGATGGGACCAGGGGTAGAAGCCAGATATAAAGAACTGGGAGTTGTGTGAAGTTCCTTGAAACCCTCAAGACACTGGTTCTTATATGTACATATGAAAGCATCAACAAGAATAGCAGAGAATAAGCGCTCCTGCGCAAATCCCAGGAAACGGTATCTCTTCAGTGCACCAGGAAGTGCACGAGGAACGGTTTCTGTGTTTGCAAGTAATGTACACAAGCAATATGCGCTCCTGCGCGTTCTAATCAAAATCAAGAAAAACAGCGCTCCTGCGCAAATAATAAAGAGAAACTGGCAGCACACAGCTGAACACACTCCTGTGCGTGGTGTCAGCAAAGTAATGATAACAGGCTCCTGATACGGATCACAGACCAGAGGAGAGCCTGCACGGGAAAGGTAGCTTTGAGAAGTCAAGGAAATTGCCACTCTCCATCGGAATGGGACAGCCAGGGAACAACACTCAGCACGGCAGACAAAAGGCGTCTGCACAGAAGAAGCAGAAACAGCTACCTGCTGGAGGAAAATGCGGAGTCTTCTACCTGCATCCGATGGCGGCAACGGCGTTAATCCAAAGCGCCGGAGTAGCGGGATGCGCCAGCTGTTAAACCCGTCACACCGGAAGCGCCGTGACTAAGGTGGCGTCCGCTTCCGGTCTCCGCAGCTAGACTGCTAACCCGACTCCACACCTGTGAAGTCACGATCACGCTTCGTAAGGCGTGCGGAGGTCACGCAGCTGTCCATAACCATGACACAAACTTCCCTTTCGCAAAGTTTGAAGACATGGCTGTTTTGCGATTAACTCCCTCTCAGCTATCTATGATCCATCGGTATCGGTTTGCAGCGCTGGGAGGCCTCCGGGTAGCCATGTGCTATATGAAAACCATAGAATTAGAATTCCATGATAGCCTACTTCTAGACTGGTGTAACCCCATTGCTAAACTAAACATATTTGTTTAGAAGGTAAGTAAACTTTTTCATTTTTAGTCCTAATTTTTTTTTAATCATTCCCATACTGATCCGTTCCATATTTTTAGAGGCAAGTGTTATGACATTATAAGGATATGATAATTCATGACTTATTTTAAAAATCTGTTTATTGCATTTTCAATACAAATGACAAGATCAAATAAATCAACCAACCCGCCCCCCAATAATAAGAGAACAAAAACTCAATAAACCAGACAGGTGGGCGCTAGCAGAACAACAGCAAGAATTGTGTGAGCCCCATCATAATGAGTACCGGAGAGCGAGTGAGGTTGGTCTTACAGCCAGTTCCAAACAGAGCCAACCGACATGTTGCAGGGACAGGGGCCCTTAGCGTTACCCTGGGCCATAGGCGTGCAGCTGCCACTGCTTCTCCACTCAGACGCCACAGTCAGCAGCATAGCTCATACATCCCACATGCAAACTGGTTCTAGACCACTAAGCGTTATTTCACAGGGGCAGCAAGTAATCCAATCTCAGCTGGGTTAGTAGGGGATTGTGTGCGTAGTGCAGGTGATGGAGGGGACATAGGTGATGAGGACGCTGTCTCTAATCATCCCTTGACTATCCAAACGCAGGCAAGCCACCAGTGTTGCGTCCCAAGAAGGCAATAAGGGGTCTCCGTAACCCTCTAGCTTCTTCCTTCTGCAGTGCTTCCCTCTCGCAGTCCGCCCACTTGATCAGTTCTTTACCCCAGCTGCCCAGGTCAGGCCAGAGGCAGTTTTCCAACTCATTGGCAGTTGCCTCCTGGCACGTATTCGAGCTTGGTCTGTGAACCGGCCAGTTGCCTTCCGAGCTGCGCTACGCTAATGTAGGACCAGCATGCAGAGCTGCGGAGTGCAATCAAATTGCCTATCAGTAGGCCTTTGCATCACTTGTATGACAGAAGCCTAATATGTGGTCACGATCGGGCAGGGCCATACCATATGGAAAAATCCAGCCTCTGACGCACAACCATGACAATTCATGACTTGAATTAATTGCAAATGAATGATAAAACATTTAGGTTTCGACAGAGCACAGCACCTAACATTTACCCTTGTAAATAACGAAATTTACCTCACCTCAACGATTCACACACTTCAAAACCTATGGAGACCCCAAATTCTGATGGTCTGTAATGATTTTGAATGGATTGTTAATATTTTGGCGTTCCCAGGGCGGTGCCTATGAAATAGGCACAGGAATGGGAACGTCAATGCCGTGCAGGTACTGGGGTGCATGCACACAGGAGTGCACATGCGTGTCCCTCTGTGTGCATCCACATGGCGTGAGGCACCAGGCGGCCCTGTAGGGCCCTCTTTGTTGCCTCTCCGCCACGGTTTTCATGGCAAGCTCACCACCATGAAAACACGCGGCAGAGAGGAAACTCGTAATATGCTTGGCGGGACCGCGGCGGTCCCGGTAAGCCTATTGCAGCCACAGGACCGCTGTGCTACCACCACGGACTGGCGGTTCCCTGGTAGTTGTGGCTGTCCCAAGGCGGCCTGACCCCTCTAGTCGTAATAGGGTGGTTGGGGTAGACCGCCACTATGAGTCGACTCATATTAAGGGCCATAGACACATGTCGGCGTTCAGCTCACAATTAAATCTGTTAAATTGTCTGAGACCAATATTTAGGCTTCTGGGCAACTCCATGAATAAAGCAAATCTGGGCTCAATGTATTCTAGTTTAAGAAGAGTTCTGTTTTTCGTACTTATGTCCTATATTATGAATGATGGGTGGTCTGGTTGAAGAAGACTTGTTCTGACTGTTCAGTATGCCCCAAATGATATGAACATATGTAGCCACTTTTGCTACTCTTATCTATCGTTTTTTCTTAATCCACATCCCCTCCCCCCTCACATCTCTTCACCCTTGCTGAATATGGCCAGGAAAACAGATACTCACTTTTTACTCCTAGAACTGTTCAATGTGAACTGGGTTACTGTACTATCAAAGTAATACATGTTTGTCACTGTATCATGCTGTACAATGACAATTCTTCTTTAAGTTGAATTACTGGAACTTAAAGGGGCTCACGTGTCTCTAGCATACCAAAAGATTCTCATTCACTTTAGACAGCTAAAGACTGAAGTGTCTCCTACAAGCTACTCACCTGCCCCATGTACAGCATGATACATTTGAAAGGAAATTAGGTAACACATTTGATGCACTCCCAAGCCATACAAATAATTAAAGCTGCTACATGTAGGAGAGTAGGATCTGCTTCTTATAGTTACCCCCACTTTTTGCTGATGTTTCACTGTTTTTCGACTTAGCCAGACTGAGGCCCTGCTAATCAGGACCCCAGTCTATCTGCTTTCTACTCTAAATTGACTGTATGTACTTTAGGTACACTCCAGATTGGATTCTGGGGTACCCTTGTGAGTCCCTAGTATATGGTATACTACATACCCAGGGCATAGGTACCCCAGAGGCCTACCAGGGGCTGCAGCATGTATTGTGCCACCCCTGGGAAGCCTTTTAAAATGACACAACAGGTCTGCTACAGCAGCCTGTGTAAGGTGGTGTATCCACCCCTTACTGAGATATAGGTTCCCTATATCTCTCCATATCACTGCACATGTAAACCTATCAGTCACCCCCATGGCAGGCCTTAACAATCCTGAAGGCAGGGTGCTGGGTTTCATGTGGGAGGGTGCCCATGCATGGGTGTAGCCACCCCTCTTTCCTGACCCTCCCATAGGTGGGTCCCCAGAGTTTGTCCAACCCCTTCCTTGGGTATAAAGTAGGAAACCCTGACTACAGGACTTTAGATTACACCTGGACTAAACTCTGATACCAGAAACCAAGTACTTCGACGATCTGCACGATGCTGGACGACTGAAGAATCTCCCTTGGAGTAAAGGAGTTACTCCCCTGCAAGGCAGGCACCTTTAACGCAACTGACCGGTTGGCATCTCCGAGCTCCGACGGACTCCAAAGAATATTGCCACACAGGAGGTGGGTTTTCCTAGGTCTCTGAGGTCGATCTGTGCCCACAGCAAGTCTGAGGCCCGTATCCCTCGTGGAAGACCGTGCAACCCGAACCCCTGGACACCGCGACCATTTGCAGAAGCATCAGCTTTCCGGCGACCCCTGAGGCTGAGCTTTGGGTTACTTGTAGCCCTGACCCCGAGCAGTAATTGCACCGAAGATTGCAGGCCTACACTCAACGAGTGTTCCGTGGACCGCCATTTTGTGATTCCTCTCGAGGTCCCTTCGCGATCCCTGGTCCGTTGACCTTTGGGTCCCCAAGAAGGCAACTCTAACTTTTATTGGGCTTCCCTGGTTGCTCCAGACGTGTCCTGATTCTCCTTCGCTTGGGGAGTCCCCAGGACCTTGCTGGTCCGCACAGAAGCATCTTTTCTCTTCTGCGTGGGTTGCTGTTGCCAAGGCTTGTTGTGGTCAATCCAATCACCGACACCCCAGCACTCGACATCCTTCGTGGGACAGCTCTAATCCGGCTCCAGGTCGTCGTCGACGTCTCCAGGACCCCGTGGCTGCAGAGTCAAGCTTCACCTCTTTGCACCTGAAGCACCCGACATCGGTGGGAATTCGATTGCTCCGCTCCTGGTCACTGGCTAGTGACCCAGACTCTGTCCCCTCTGCTTTCAGGTTCTTCACATCTTCGATCCAGGCTTGGATCACACCGGACACTTTTCTCCTTCACGGCAGCAGCACTTTGCAGCAGATCGCCATTGAAAACGACGACGGTTCCCGACACCCTTTGACACCTATGCACCCGGCTTCCCTGGGTGAGGTAACTCGAGTACTCCGGTGCTCCCGTGGGTGTTGGCCCTAGAACCCCTTAAGTCTAAAGGGGTTTGCTCAAAGTCCTCTCCTAAGTGTCCTTTTGCTTTAAAATTCCAACCGCGACTTTCCGCATTGAATCCTACGGCGCTCGCGGCTGTGTTCTCACACTGCACACGTCCCCCGTGGGTCTCCTGTGTCACTACCTTGGGTGGTTCCTTGGGGTCCCAGCGATTCTACGTGCTCTAGGCACTGTGTCTAGTCAAGTCATGGTTCTTATACCACTTTCTTAGTATATGGTTTGGTCTCCACCTGGAGCCCACTGTGTATTGTGCTATTTACTGTCGTTTTAATACTGTGATTCTGTGTATCTTGAACTCTAATCTCATAAAGGGATTATTAGTTAGTGTTTAGAAATAAATACATATATTTTATATATATCTTGTGTGGTTCTCCTTTCATTTAGTTATTCAAGAGGTTATAATCTGGTAAACCAAGCTGCTTTACACTCCTTCAAGACTTAGCCTGAAGGCTGCTCTCCATAGCTACCACTAGGATAGCTTTCAATAAAGGTTGTCTTTAAACCTATCATCAATAAGGGTCGTTTGGACTGGTGCAAGGTGCCCACTATAACTAGTGGACAGCATATGCCATGCCAACTTCTCACACTACATTCACATAAAAAGCTGAAACTGACTCGGACAGGTGGATTGTAGCCAAAGAAAAAGAGCAGCTATTGTTGTTATTTTAATGTGTATCCCTAATCAGACACCAACATGTTGTTAAACAAAGTAGGTACTGATCCTCCTATGTCATAGACAAATTTTCTCAGAGAGTGACTGTTTCCATCAGCCCACTTAGCAATGGAGGAAGATGTGAGAAATTGGAATCATATCAAAGTAGATCTCTATCCAAAAAAATAGAAACATGGTACAAGCCGAGGAAACAAAACCCTTAGAACAGATCAAAGTTCCTTGTGGAAAAAGTCCATGGGTGTGGGAATGTAATTTCCAGGAGCAGGAGAAGATCAGGATGTGGGCTACTTGGACATGGTGCTATATTGGAGAGGTTAATGTCATCACAAACTGAACTCAGTAGTGAATGTCTGTTCCCAAGAAATATCCAAAGCACAAATAATTGGTAGGGGTGCATGAGCAGTGTGGTAAAGAGAATGCAACAAATCTGGATTGTGAAGGCAGCGTGGAACTGTAGAAACAATATAAGATTTTATTTATAATAACGAAATACGTGTAGTAACTTTTAAGATGTGCATGGTATAATCATTTCACTGTATAAGGTTCTTCTTGATACTTTCTATCATTATCTTAAAGGAGGACTTGGCTCCAGTTGGCTGAAGGTACTGTGTTAGAGGATTTGGACCTAGCAACGTTGACGTTTTGCAGGGTCCATAGTTTAGTGCACAATGGTGTACGACTCTGGGGAAACACAGGGGTGACTCACCAGTCACTAATGGAGTGCTTGTTCAACTGAAGTTTGAGAGTTGTAGTTTTGTTGTTTTAGTGCCGTTCATTTGTGTCTGTGCCTCCTCGATTGTTTGTTTATTTTTCGAGGATTGGGGGGGTAGGGGGGACAGAGTACGTTGGTCACTCCGGCAGATCTTTCTGCACTTCCCCAGGCTGGGTTGAAGGAGGTTGTCGCTGCTGGATGTGCATGTGAGTGGGTGCAAATTTCATGATATTTTTGGATACCTCAGGCGCCACCTGTTTTCAAAGTTTTTGTTTAAGTATTCTAGTAGTCCGTTGCCTTTTTAGGAAGAGAGGACTGTCTGTTAACCTGGAACCAACAACTCTGCACATGTTCTCTTACGACAAAGAGATATACTGACTGAACATGAGGTTGCAAATCTTATCAGGCCCTTTGGCTGCAGATCTGTCTGTAACAAAGATCAGGTTGGATATGCAGGCCTCAGCTTCTACCAGTGAGGGTTGGTGAAAATCAGGAGGCCATTCATTTTTGGATGAGTCTCAACCTGAAGCGCTAATACGGGCTAATTCCATCACCTGGTGGGACAATGCTCTCTGGCTAGACTCCATGGGACCTCCCCCAACGCATTTGGAGAAAGTTAAATCTCTGGGTAGCATGAGACTTGTAGCCCTCGTTCAAGCCATATGGCTTTTCGCTGACTGACATCTTGTTTCGTATGGTTTACATCTTCAGAGAAGTACTTTCGTTTGGTCCCAACACCTTGTGGTCTCTGCTTGAATGATGTCCATAATAGACTACTGTAATGGCCTTTATTTGGGTATGCACTCATAATAGCGCATGGTCTCTAAAAATTCAAGCATGACTTTGAGGCTGTAAGAGATCTAAACTGGCTGGATATGGAACAGTGTATCCAAATCATGCACCTCTATCACTCACTTGAATTTTTTTTATGGCATTGCAAAATCAAAGCTGGCCACTGTTCTTCACTCGAACCACGCTACAGGAGTGTTTCACTCTGGCAAGTTGCTCTTGCTGCAGGCAGAAGGGCCCGGACAGGTGGGCATTCCTTTTGCTTGTTGATGTTGAACTTGTGGAACAGTCTGCCCTTCAAATTGAGAATGTCTGTAATTCATTTAGTTTTTAGAAAATCTACTAATAGCCATTTGTTTTGTTAATGTTTCTAAAAAAAAATGTTTTATTGTTTGCTTCGGTCACTGTATATTTACTTTCAATGCATTAAGGGATTTTGTGTATGCGCACTTCACAAATGAACAAATGAATTGTTGCAGGCCATTGACAAAGTCTTTTCGCTGGAGGAGGCAAGAAGGATTCTAAATAGTGACAGCAACACAGATGTATATTACCTTAGAATAGAATAGAATAGAAGAGGTTTTTGTATAGCGCATGGCTACCCGGAAGCATCCCAGCGCTGAGGATCACTAGAGTAGGGGAAGCCCTCAAGGAAAGAGCCAGGTTTTGAGTTGTTTGCGAAAGGCTGAATGATTAGGTTGGCTACGTAACAACAGCGGCAAGCTGTTCCACAGCTTGGAGGCATTATACGAGAAGCGTCTGCCTCCACTTCTAGCCTTTTTGATCCTAGATACCACTGCAAGGTGCAACTCATCCGAACGGAGGTTTCTATTAGCTTTGTAGGGACGGATCAAAGACTTAATAATAGGAGGACCATTTCCTCCCAAAGATTTATGGGCGACGCATAGGGCCTTGAAATTGATTCTTTCCTGGATTGGTAACCAGTGGAGAGTGCGTAGTGCCGGTTTTGCAGAACTACGTTTCTGGGTTCCCGTAAGCAGTCTGGCCGCAGAGTTCTGCACAGTCTGCAATTTAGATATAACATTTTTGGGGGCACCTAGATAGAGGGCGTTGCCGTAGTCCAATCTTGATAGGATGAGCGCTTGTACCAAGATTCTTTTAGCTTGGGCTGGTAGTAGCGGCAGAATTTTGCGGATCATTCTTAGGAGGCCAAAACAGAGCGCAGTTGTTTTCCTGGCTTGAACTTTGAATGAAAGCTCTTGGTCCAAAGAGACCCCCAGACTTTTTATCTCTGTTTTTGGAATGGGTGCTGGTCCCATACAGGCTGGCCACATAGTGTTCGCCTTAAAGTTTAACTGATTGCCCAGAAGCATAAGATCTGTTTTGTCACCGTTGAGTTTTAGGTGGGAAAGACTCATCCACTTAGTGACTTCCTCCAGGCAGTGGTTGAGATCCAAGAGCGTATGATTGGTCTGAGTCAAAGCCACCACCAACTGGGTATCATCGGCATAGGTGACTATCTGGATCCCGAAGGGGAGAACGATCTCCGCCAGTGGGTACATATAAACGTTAAAAAGGGTGGGACTCAAGGACGAGCCCTGTGGAACTCCACATTTGAGTGGGACCAATTTAGACAGGGCATCACCTGAGAACACCTGGAAACACCTATCCTCCAGGAAGGATTGAAGCCAAGATAGCACCTTGCCTGAAACACCTAAGTTCCTAAGACGGTGAACCAACGTCTGGTGGTTCACCGTGTCGAAGGCCGCGCTTAGGTCAAAGAGAATTATGGCAGCTGTACCTCCCCCGTCGAGAATCTTCCTTGCTTCTTCCACAACTGCCAATAAGGCGGTCTCGGTGCCTTGGCATGGGCGAAAGCCTGTTTGGGAAGAGTGAAGCAGGCAATTGGATTCCAGAAAGGAGGAGAGAGACTGGTTGACAATTTTCTCTGCAATTTTGCCCATTGTCGGAAGCAGCGAAATAGGGCGATAATTGCCCAAGTCAGCCGGGTCCAAGTTTGTGAACGGGAGTCATCACAACTGCAGGTCGCGAGGCCGGCAAAGTCAAGCGAAAGGCATGTTACTAGGCCATCACAAGGAGGTTGCAGAGTAGTCCAAAAGTAGAAGGCAGTACTGCATCCAGCTGCTGGACAGTCAGAGAGAAGACACGGTCCAAGGAAGGGGGAGAGGCAAAAGACTCGCTATGCAGCAAACCATAAAGTGGGGTTGAAGGGATGATCACTTGTTGAGAAGCACTGACTGCTTGTTAGGAAGCACCTTTATAGTAATACCTGGTCACTCACTATGTTTCATAGACGGGCGCTGCATCTGCATGTTCATGTGCTCAGCACCGTTGTCTAGCAAGAACTCCTTTGAGCAGTTGCAAGAGTTGCGGATCTGCTCAGGTGCAGCTCTGCAAGCTGCGCATAGGCACTGTTTATTTAGCTAGGCATGCACAGAGTTCCCTGTAGAGGTTGTGTTGTTGTGATTTCCTTTTGCAGGGTCCATGATGGGTCCCTTGGGCACTGGTAAGCCCAACATACATTACCCCACCGCTAGGTTTACTTTGCAGCTGAACCATATTTGCATACTGGGATCCTCTAACATGACTGGCGCAGTCAGGGGACATTGCTTGAACGCTCTGGCATCAAGGACAAGCTTATTAGTGGAAAAGAGGCAAGTCTGGCACAAACCTACTCATCACAAAGGTCTTGAACAGGGGTTTGGTGGGACTGCAAACATACACAGTGACACACGCTCCGCTACAGTTGCACAAGCAACACACTTGTGTTCCTGTCTCTGCTTTGTAGGCACATCCACTACATGCATACTCCTTATGTGAAAGGCAGCGAGTCTTCTAAGACCCTCAATGCTGCCCGGTGCAGGGTTCCACCTCTAATTCACTTTGGGTTCGCTATCAAAATAATGAGGCAAGGCGCTGGAAACTGGAAGAGAAGAAAATGGTTTATTTCTCATGAGGAGATCGCGTCAACTGAGACACCGGGATGTCTCAGGGAGGTGTTCTGCTGACAACTCCCTTGGCTCTTCCTTTTATACAGGTTTGACACAATGCATTTGTTTGATCAACATGGTTACAAAAGCTTGGGGTCCCCGCCCCGGGCAGGTTGTCACACAAGCCCAACAGTAATTCTCTTCCCACCCAGGTCAAACAGACAATCTTATCTTGCAGCTGGACCTTGCTTCAGGGTCTAAAACATGTGAGACCGGTCAGATCTAAGAGTCCGTTCTGTTGATAAAAACAGGTCCCATTGTTGGTAATAACAAGTCTTGCTGTTTGCAGTGCAATAAATCATGTTGCAAGAGTCTTTGGTGTTTGGAACCTGTTTGTGTAACTAGGTGTAGTGAGGGGTAGAGCGTCCAAAAGCTTGTCTGAAAACAGGGATGAGAGGAAAAACGAGTTTGTGGCAGCAAGTGGCGCTGAGGTTTGTTGTGGCAATAGAGTTTATAGCCCCCAGCACAGTACCAGGTCGATCAGAGGGATGCTAGTAAGGGCAGGGTGAAACAAAGGTGACCATCAGAGTACAAAATGGCTGTGATAGATTAAAATGACTGTAACTTATGTGCACATAGAATTTCACCAGACAAGATGGCGCAGGTAATGTTCATAATTGTCATTTTGCTTTTAACAGTGGCCCCTTTGAACATAACTAGCCAGCTTGTCAGTCTATTTCGATCTCCATAATGTCCTGTATCTCTTGATCATACATTACTCTCATTTTTGTTAGCTGAGTGTCCATAGTCTTAGGGTGCAAGGTAGTTATGCAAACATAACACAGAGGTGGTATACAGTGTATACCCAAACAACAACCACATATTGTCAATACTGGGACCAAGAGAATCATAGATATTTTCCAACCCCACTCCTTCAAGATGCCCCAAAGCCAACTTCCAATTGTCCAAGTCTCTGATCCTTGATGAATTTCTGAAGATAGTCTATGGAGATGTTCGATTGCTTCATAGACAGAAGGTGAATTATCAGGCTGCGTCGAGGAACTGTGATGAGGCAGAGTCTGCTTGATCAATGTCTTTAGAACGCTTTTCTCGATGATGCTCTGCAGGGGCTGTGTAGGTTGGTGGCAAAACAAAGGCGATGTAGCACGTGCCCCCCAGTTTCCTGGGAGCCGGGTGTAGGCTTTGGTTCCACAAACAAAGTACATATTGGGTGATGCAACAAGCGCTGGGGGTTGGCAGTGTTCAAAGTCCCCACAATGCTACAGGTTCTGTGACCCACATTCTCAGTCCCACGGCCTTCAATGCATACAAGGCCAGAGACGTTCACCACAGATAGGGCCACAGTCAGTGTTGCAGCAGTTCTTTTCTTCAGGTAGGAAAATGTGGCTCTGTTAGGATTATTGAACACTTGCATTTCCACTTGTTCTTTGGAGGGGACATTAATCTGGAATGTCGCATTGAAGGTGTGAGGGCAGAAGGGGGCGGCTGTCCTTCCTGTTTTGTTTCGCCAGAACTCGTTGTAGAACTGGGCGATTGTTCCGTCGGAAGTGGCATTGTCTTTGTAACTTTCTTGTAGGAGCATCATCCAGGCAAGGCAAGATCCGTGAATAGAAAAGGGCGAAGGGATGAAAGGGATGGAATGTTCAGTGGCATGTGGTAACAGCCCACAGATCCAACAGTTGGTAGCATTGGTGGCAAGATTGTGCTGGTGCAACATCTGCACGAAATAATTATTCCAGAATTCTTTGCGTCGTTCTTGGAGATGTGGCGGTAGTGATACCAGGTAGTGTTCTTTCTTGGTGGTTGGTTGCATGGTGGGTGACAATGTTCTGTATGCAGGTGCATTCTCTTCAATGATCCAGAGTGCGACCATTAGCAGGAGACAGGTGAGAAATGCAGCTACAAGTGCAATTGTCTTTGTGCTGTGCAGGTTAGCAGTCTTGGTGTCTTGTGGTTTTGCAGGTGTTCAGTTTCTTCCATCATCTTCGAGGAGCTCAACAACTGTTAGGACCACAGACTTTTGTCTGGCGCTTTCCTGGTAGCGTTGTTTGACTGTGCTACCGATCTGAGACCTTGACTCAGTTAGTGGCCTGGTCGTTGGAGCTCCCTCCTTTCGTCGATCTTAGGTTGTACCCTTTCCTGGATGGCACCGTGGGGTCGGGAAATTCTGATAGTTCGAGGGTGTCTTCTTGTGGGTAGCAACTCAGAGCTGGTCGGTCTCTCGCGAGTACTTCCTCTTGCACCTCCACCCCTTCACAGGTTGCCAGGGTTGGAGGGACTCGTTTGCAGCGATGGGCAGCCAGTTCCATTTTCCTTTCACTCGGAGGGCAGTTCGGGTGGTGATCAGGACTTGCCAGGGGCCCGTCCACCTAGGCTCCAGATTCTTCGTTCTTTGGAAGTTGCAGATCAAACATGGTCGCCTGGCTTTATTTCATGTCCCGGGCCCCTGGATACATCAGGCAAAGCTTGCTGCACCTGTTGGTGGATAATTGTTAGCTTGTTTGTCAATTTATGCAAGTAATCTGCGTAGTTCTGTCTCCTGCCGTGGCTCGGGCAGTAACGTCTGCTAGTGCATTTCCCTGTCCAATGAGATCAGTCACTTTCCTATGTGCTTGGCATTTTATCACTGCTAACTTCTTGGGGAGGAGGACTGCTTGCGTCAAGGCGGAGACTAAATCTCCATGCAGGATGGGTGTACCGTGTGAAGTCAGGAACCCTCTTTCTTTCCATAAGATCCCAAAATGGTGAACCACCCCGAAGGCATATTGGCTGTCGGTGTATATGTTAACTGTCGTGTCAGTTGCTAAGATCGGTCGGGACAAAGGGTTGGTGGAGGGCGTACCGTCAAATCCTATTGAGGTCACATGTGAGCCTGACAAGGGTGCCCTTGGAATCAGTCGTTTGGATAGTGCACTACGTGTTGCTCCTGTGTCTACCAGAAATGGCAACTTTGTGCCCAGGACCTCAGTGGTAACATAAGGGCCTTGCTGATCAACATAGAGCTCAACTGGATCCCTCCCTTGCCCCTGGCTGTCCTATGCAAAGTCGTACGTATTGTCATAATCTGTCTGTTGGTACTGATTCTGTTTGGGATGGTCAAATGTGTTCACTCTTCCTGGCCTTCCCTCGCTTGCTTCACTCGTGTACCCTCTCCCACGTCCTCTTCCTCTCTGTCCACTTGCTATTTCCCTCGCCCCTCTGCCCCTACCAGCTCCTAACAAAGCCGGGCATTGGGTTTTCCAGTGTCCATATTCTTTGCAAAATGCACATTGATCCTGTCCTAGGTCTTGGCGTCCTACATATGATGTCGATGAATTGTTACTAGGTGGCTGTACTCTAGGGGTATTCTGCTGGTATCCTCCCCTATATTGCTCCCTTCCTGTATCGCCCCCCTGGAGTTGTGCTACCATTACCCTTTCCTTCAAGTCCTTCTTTTTCCTTTCTGTAGCCCTGTCATTTTCGTTTTTCTGATGCTCATAGTACTGGGCCATTTGGAGAATGGCCGCCGGTTTAGATGCTGCCCAACTACTTTCGCTGGCTTGTAATTTCTGGGATACATCTGGCAGTAGTCCTTTTACATAGTTCTGCACAAATAAGTGGTGTCCGGTTGCGGTGAACATGTCTTGTCCACTGTAATCGGAGAACACCGTTTCAAATCTGGAGAAATACTCTGAGACATCCTCTTGTGGTTTCTGGCGGCACGCGGTTACTATGGACCAGTCTATCTTTTTCTCTGGGATCAGCGTTTTCACTTTCTGCACTATTTTGTCAGTGAGGTCCAATATTGCTTTAACCGGTTTTAGACCAGGGTTCCGCTGTTTATCTAGTGTGTTAAGTTGTTCCCAGGTATGACCAAGCAGTTCGGTATGGTCTATTTTCCTAATCTGTTTCCACACATCTGCTGGCAAACATAACCCGAAGAACAAGTCTATGTCGGCAAGTGTCATTATTGTTGATCCCAGAGCGGTACCTAGCTCGGTGTAAAGGCGGTGGGGTTCTTTCGCAAATCCGGTAAAGATTTACGGAACGTCAAAATGTCCTGTCTGTTCCATGGTTGATACACCCAATTGTAGACCACCCTTCCTCTAGCGTCTTGATGGTTCATATCGTCATGAGTCCCTTGTCCTCTAGGAGGTACCCAATAAGGGAAGCTTCTTTTATCGGCATCATGCTATCTGGTTTTTCCACCGGGGGTCCTGCTATCTTAGATGTCCTGTCCTTATCTATCCGTCCTTGTTCCACGAGGTGACGGAATACCTCCAGTGTGGATGAAAAGAGTTCTGTAACATTGTTGTCGCCTTCATCTCCGGTGTCTACCTTCCTATAGAGAGCCACTAGTCGCTCGGGCCCTACATCTTGGTACTTCTCTTCATATGCAGTAAGAGTGTGGTAACAGAGACGTACAATAAAGTATCGTTTGCGGTTTTCAACATAGGAGTTGCATATGTCAGTTACATGCTCTTCTGTCTCCTTCCTATCTATGAGGGATTTAACTACTTTATCAATGCCTTCTCGCTCATTTTTACTTAATCACGGGACCCTGGGCGCTCCTGTTTTTTTTGATCCTACCTCTACTACTGTATCCTTTGATGAGGCATTTGGTGTGGGTGACTCGGTGGGAGCAGAGGCGGTGGAGACTGAGGCGATCGTGCCATCTCCGGCTATACTTTGGTGGTCCTGGCGTTGTACTATGGGATGAATAGGGGCGTAAGGGGGTGGCATGTATATGATTGGGGGACCTAACAATAAATCATCATCTATCCTTTGTTTTGCTGGTAACTTGGGGTAAAGAGTCGAGGGCGTTCTAACAGGGCATTGATCTGATATTTTTGATTCCTGTTCCTTTTTATCGATTTCCTTTTCTTTTAGTTTTTCTTCTAATCTTTTACAGGCTTGGTAAGCTGATTTTCGCGTTTCTTTATCTTGTCTAGCTTCGTCCCTTTTCTTTCTTTGAGCTGCCTCTTTTCGCCATAAGCCAAAACTGTCAAACATGGCTGGTCTAGTTTTCTTTTTGTGGAGAGCTAATTCTAACGTTTCTATTTTAGCGGGATCGAAAGATCCCGTCAGTGGCCACTGATTTACCCGGTCCTTCCTAGTGTATTTATGCCATAGTTTGCTATAAGCTACGGTGGCTAATCCATACTTTACGTACATGTCCCTGTTAGGGGTGCCTTCCGGCGGTGCCGGCTGACTGACCTCTAACAAACGGTCTGGTCCAAAACAATTACAATCAAACAATCTAGAGAAAACAGGCATGACGTATTTATCGGTCAAAATGAATATCTCAATCAATCAATTTAGACAAAAAGTCTGCACTACCTGTCCTTCGCTGCCTGCAAAGAGAGAGAATATTCCTATTCTTTGTTGTTTGCAAGCAGGGAAATGTCGCAAATAACTCAATATCAAAAAAGGAATACTAGTATTTCAATCAAACTATTCAATCAATCAATCAATCAATCAATTTAAGTCGTTTTTTCACGACCTTACCCGGACCGTATGGACAGTTCTTAGTCTTCCCCTTCCAGCGCCTGGTTGTCCTCTCACTCCAACAATCAATGCAGCGTTCCTCTAAGATCCCAGTCAGGACCGCGGGTCACTCGAGAGAGGTCCGTTCGGAACTGGTGAAGTTCAGTCGATCGGCAGCCAGACAAGGGTCTTCTCAGGCAGGTATACCCCAATCGTTTAGTTGTTCACTCCGTCGTTAGGACCTCTCTACCGGACCCGTGCGTCGCTGATGGGCCCCTACGCTTGGGCGCCAATTTGTGAAAGGCAGCGAGTCTTCTAAGACCCTCAATGCTGCCCGGTGCAGGGTTCCACCTCTAATTCACTTTGGGTTCGCTATCAAAATAATGAGGCAAGGCGCTGGAAACTGGAAGAGAAGAAAATGGTTTATTTCTCATGAGGAGATCGCGTCAACTGAGACACCGGGATGTCTCAGGGAGGTGTTCTGCTGACAACTCCCTTGGCTCTTCCTTTTATACAGGTTTGACACAATGCATTTGTTTGATCAACATGGTTACAAAAGCTTGGGGTCCCCGCCCGGGCAGGTTGTCACACAAGCCCAACAGTAATTCTCTTCCCACCCAGGTCAAACAGACAATCTTATCTTGCAGCTGGACCTTGCTTCAGGGTCTAAAACATGTGAGACCGGTCAGATCTAAGAGTCCGTTCTGTTGATAAAAACAGGTCCCATTGTTGGTAATAACAAGTCTTGCTGTTTGCAGTGCAATAAATCATGTTGCAAGAGTCTTTGGTGTTTGGAACCTGTTTGTGTAACTAGGTGTAGTGAGGGGTAGAGCGTCCAAAAGCTTGTCTGAAAACAGGGATGAGAGGAAAAACGAGTTTGTGGCAGCAAGTGGCGCTGAGGTTTGTTGTGGCAATAGAGTTTATAGCCCCCAGCACAGTACCAGGTCGATCAGAGGGATGCTAGTAAGGGCAGGGTGAAACAAAGGTGACCATCAGAGTACAAAATGGCTGTGATAGATTAAAATGACTGTAACTTATGTGCACATAGAATTTCACCAGACAAGATGGTGCAGGTAATGTTCATAATTGTCATTTTGCTTTTAACACTTAGAGCCGCTTCCCTTGTAATAAAAACTCCTTGGCATGCTTTAATTTTGGGTTAAACCCTGGCAAAGAATTTAGAATATATTATAGCTGTCATAAAGGCAGTGCTGATTTCCATAACAAAAAGTATGTGAATCTCATATGCTGTGACACCAACCAGATATTGCCTAGCATTTGTGGTGATGGCAGGTTTAAAAATCGTACCCAGAGGAAATAAATAAATTTAATGTGGGTTTGTTTAACTTAAAGTTACTACGGATGTATTCACGTAGATCCGGGGTTAAATGGATCCCTAGACACTTGAGTACCTTGAGGGTCCACCGAAAGGGGTCTGAGCGTGCAAGGACATGGTCATTATTTGACCATCCCATCCCTCCTGCCAAAAATATCAAGTGCTCAGACTTCTGAAGATTCATTTGGAGGACTGCAAGTGTGTGGTATTCCTCTAGCAGAAGGATTAATTCACACAGGGAATTTCTAGATGTTGTGAGGGATAGCAAGATATCGTGCACAAAGGCTGACACCTTAAATGTGTACTTGATAATTAAGGCCCTGAATTTGCTGATGGTTCCTTATATTTTAGAAGAGGGTTTCCAAATATATCATGAATAGCATTGAGGAAAGAGCAACCTTGCTTGGTGCCTCACTATGTTGCTACTCCCTGAGAGGTCTTGCCATTCACCAGAAATCTAGCCCACCGTGTAGCATAGAGTGCGTCAATCCATCCCGGATCTGACAAGTGCAGCCTGCATCATGCCCCAGTCGACCCTGTTAAATGATTTTTCCATGTCTAGGGAAAACAGGACCACTTCTTTATGGTGTTTCCTTGCTAGATCAATTAGATGGAGTACGTTTTTGGCATTTGTCACTGGTAGATTTAGTTTAAATAAAGTTCTTTTGATCAATTTGTATCAACAGCTGTAGTACCACCTTCATTTGGTTGGCTAAAACCTTGTGGAAGAAGTTTGCATCTTTGTTCAACAGGGAGATCAGTTGATATGATGAGCACATGAGTGGATTTTTTTTGGTTTTGCGATCAGGGTGATTGTAGCTTTGGCCATAGCTTGAGAAAGTCCCTGGGACCGATGGAGGTGATTGAAGACTTCTGCGAGGAGTGGGCTATTAAGGAAGCAAATTAGTTATAAAATGCTAGCATGTGCGAGGAGTGTTGCCCATCGTCAGATTTTTAATTACCGTAAGGACCTCAGCCATTGAGAAAGCCTTGTCCAGTTGTTCGGCTTCAGATGGGGGCTCAGTGGGCAAGGACACTGATCGTAGACAGACATTTAGTGCTGCTGGGTCTGTCAGGGAGGTGTCATCAAACTGCTCATAGTAGGCATGAAAGGCCCATAGTTTGCCCTCCTGAGTCATGTGGGTCTCTACTTTTTTGTGTTTTTAATCTCCCCAAGATATCTCAGTTTGTTCTGGTCAGAGCGTGTTTGCTAATAGGGCTCCCGTTTTCATGCACCCTTCTTGGAAGTGAACTCCGACCCTTATAAGTATATAACTCATTTTTATCATATTCCAAGTGGCATAGCTGTCCCCTGATAGGTCAACTGTCTCCCAGTTTTCCTAGAGGATTTCGCTTTGATATTGCTCCAAAATGACCGGCTTTCCCATAAGGAAAGTTAGTGCAGTCTCTCTCATATGGCAAGGGCAACCAGCCTCCTTATTAAGGGCCATCCTTCCAACTGTTTTTAGTTTGTCCCGCACCACTCGTGGGGACAAAGTCACTGGTGTTAAATGTGATGTATAGAGGGGAAAGAAACAAGCTAGTTGCAAGCATCAATGTTTAAAGAACAAATATAGCAGGACATGGTGCATTTAATCAAAAGACATAGTGCTTGAATATTATCAAAAAATATTTTTTATTTTTATTATTTTACTGATATTTTGTCATCTTTTCAGAGGTATCAAAAATATATTTCTATATGGTTAAAATTCACAATGCATCAACACATATTATGACATGTGAGACATAATCAAGTGGATAAGAGAATTATACATAACAATACAGTTTACATGTAATACAACATTTTCTCTTATGTTCGAAACAGGGTCCAGATCATATATGGACAGAAAGGAGGGTCGGCGGTATTTAAGACTACGCGTGTTTCGGCAGGTTGCCTTCGTCAGGACACCGTCTCAACTTTCTCTATATCTGTATATGGGCACTCATTTTAGGTTGTTTCCACTTGTGAGCTTTCTTGGTGGTACAGTGAAAAGAGTCCCTGAGTCTGGTGAAAAGGGCGTTAGTGGATGGATCGGGTTGGCGAATTCCAACCGGTTTAATTAATTTCCAAGTCTCTAAGTTCCGGGACTAGGAAGTTTAATCTGGAAGCAATAGATTTTTCTGTGAGGAGTCCCTATGTCACGAAGGGATCCTGTTGGCTACTGTGCTGTAGTTCTGTGTACACTGGACATTAGTTGCCTTCCCGGGAAGAGGCATTAGATCGGATTCAGGCCACATAGGCTGCTTTACGATAATCGGACTCACAAGAGTATTTCACCCCATGGTGCAATCTAGGTGGGTCACTATATCATCATTATCAATGTGGGATTGCAGTACCGGGTAATACACAGCACAAACATCAACTAAAGTCCTGTGTATACAGAACTACAGCAAAGTAGCCAACAGGATCCCTTCGTGACATAGGGACTCCTCACAGAGAAATCTATTGCTTCCAGATTAAATTTCCTAGTCCCGGAACTTAGAGCCTTGGAAATTGCATTGTGTTGATGGGGTGCATCATGCAATTGAATTCCTCCCACTTATGACAAGGTGGTGTGATATGTGAGTTATATAGTATATCACTGGGGTGAGAAATGTCTCCTGACCTGTTTTGTTGTGTCGATTGGAGGCTATGGTATTCGGTAGGCTATCACATTCATGTGTTATAATCATCCAGCAACCTTGCTTGTCTGCTTTGACTGGCTCCTCCACAAATTTGTGGTTATAATAAATTAGGATAGCTACAACCACTGTCTTGGTTTGAGCGTCGGCAATGTGTGGGGAAATGCCTTCATCTTAGTCTATGTTGGTCTTTTTTTAACAGGTGGGTCTCTTGTAAAAGATAGATATCTGCTCCTGATCTCGCGATTTCCCCCAGGAGACTTGAACGTTTTGTGGGGCTGTTCAGACACCTGACATTATATGTTGATATCAGCAATAGTGGGGTCTTTCCATTACACACTCCTGTGCAAAGAATACTTCCCTTTTCAGCGGGGGCGGGAGGGCTGGCCATCGGGCCCGTGCCTGTCTTGAAGTGTATGTGATTGGTGATGGTGTCAGTTTGTCCCATATCCAAAGCAGAACAAGAACTAAAGGGATTTAACGGAGTAACTGTGAATTAGAGTATGACTCAACTAGTTGTTTTAGGACAGACAAGTATGTGGGGTAAGTTGGGAAGTACCCACTCCCAGGGAGTATTGTTCCCATCTCTGTCCTTCCCTCCTGGCAGCGGATATATCAAGGTCTGTAGGTAGGCGGTGTATTAGCCCTGTCAACTTTTACCATCTAGACCCTGTCCGAACGCTCCTCCTCCCCCCCCCCCCTTGGCCCCGTGATCAAAATGCTCCCAGTGGCGGGTGCTGCGGGGATCAACCAAATTATGTATCTGTTAATCATTCTAGTTCATCTGGATCATGGCTGAGCTGAGAGGACCCCAGACAACCCTCGGAGACATGTCGCCGGTGAGCCATCACACTTTCTGTGCTGGCTGCGATCTCCTCCCTGCTGGGTTTTGAATATCTCCACTTGTTTGTTACCGTTCTCCAGGATTCTCTGGTTTCCTTCATGTCTGGTGTGCCCGCTGAAGTCTGGGATTTGCTCTGTTCATTCCTCCCCAGCAAGGAGTAAACGTCTTCTAGCTAGGCAAAGGTGCATTTTTTAACCTTCCAGAGAAAAATAATGCGGAATGGGTGGCCCAATCTGTATTTGATGTTGCTGGTCTTTAACAGTTCCGTGATGTGCCTGAAAGTCCTACACTTTGCAAGAGTGACAAGGAAAAGGCCTTGGAACAATTGTATCAGTAAGCCCTTGAATGAGATCATGATGGGGACATCCTCTCTAGCTTGGGCCATTATACTTTCCTTTTCCTCATAGAAATTGACTCTTGTCACCGCATGGGGGGGTGGGACCCATGTTGTTTTGCCATTGAAAGATTCTACGTGTTCTATCCAGTTTGATCGGTATTTGGGCTACATTATAATATACGGTATAGCACAATAAAGCGTCAAACAAGTTCTGGACATATACTGAAAGATTGTCTCTGGATTTCCATTGATATTCTGTGGATGTGAATGCATGCAGATTTTGTTCCATCGTGATTGGTTCTCAAGGTCTTCATGCTTCTCCTGTAGAATGTTTTTCCTTGCAGGCGATCATATACTGCTGTAGTTGGTCATAGTCTTTGACCTGCTCATGGAGGCCCTTTTTCACTTTTTTGACCTGGTTTCCTACTTCAACCATGTCTCTTCATATTTCTTGCAAGACGCTGTGCATATATGTGTTGACTACTAGGGGCCCTATTACAAATAGGCACACTTTTCCTGTTTGTGTCACGGCGCACCTTTAAATAGGTGCACCGTGCGCAAACTGGGAAAGTGCACCCTATTATGAAGAACACGCTGCCCTCAGGGCAGCCGCGAACTCGTGCTTCCCTGGAGCAGCGCATTCAAGTGAAATATGGAGTGGCTGCTTCAATGCCACTCTGTGTTTCTGTTTCTCTGTGCTGGCGGCATCCTGCCTGAAGTTTTCAGAGGGATTAGAGATCCACTTGCAGGCAGGTGCAGTGAGTGACTGCACCCGCCTGCCAGGAGATGTCAGGGGTCCATAAGACCCTTTTGCCCACATCTAGAGGGCTGCCATTAGGGGTGCACTGACAGTGCGTCACCTTTTTGTGTTGCACTTTTGAGTGCCCCCTGACAGCTTCATTGCCTTTGTGCCTGCGCCCATAATACGGCGCGACGCAGAGGTAAAAAGATTCCCTCATTTGCATGCGGCCACTTCCCAAACAAATGAAGGAGCATCCTCTTGAGATAGCTCTGGTGCTACATGTGTGCCAGCACTCTGTATTACAGAAGGGCCAGCACAAGCGTCTGCGGCCCCTTCTGTATTACCAAAGTGCCCCGGGGACGCTCAAAGCGGGCGCATATGCCTGTTGCGCCTGAGGCACTTTCTGTAATACAGCCCTTGGATGTTGTCTATAACGTCTCGAAACACTTGTAAAAAGAAGTCTTTGGTGATTGCCTGGTCCGAGTCCACCGCCTGTCCAGAACCCCCTCCATGGTCTGCATCCGAGCTGCTTCTTTTGTCCATGCTGGTGCGACCGGATCTGCCGTGGTCTGATGCTTAGGCATTTAATGGACAGTTCATGGTTTGCCTTCCCAGTTCCATAAAAATACGTAAGCTACGTATGTTTCGTAAGATAGAAGACTCGAGAATGTACTAAGCAGCAGTTAACTATTTTGAGTAAAATAGTTTTTGTAAAAAAAAAAAAAAAAGTGTTCTTTGCAGTTATGGCACACACTTAGCAGAGAACAAGGCTGACGGTGCAAGAATCTTGTAATAGAAAGTGACTTGTTTATTCTTTGCATCCCAGTTATGATCTAATACTCGTCTTTAGTTTGATGTTTACCGAGTTTTCTGAAAGCAGGACCGCTCGAAGTACCTCCTTCCATTAAGAAACGGCAGAATCGTGAATTTCATATCTATTATGTATGTTTCATTAGGAGGCAATTGCGAATTCAAGACACCAGTCCACGTTTGGTTTTCTTCAAAACTTTGAGTATTTCCATGAAAATATTGCTGATTAAGAAATCGTCAGTTGCAAACAAGAATCTACTTTAATTCTGAAATAATTATTTCCATCTTGTCTGAATTTCATTTAAGGTCATCGTTTTCTGCTGCAGAATAAACTCTCCCTTTCGCCCCACCTAGTACATCATTTAGAGATGTGTGCATCTTATGGTCAATTGTCACATATTTATATGCCGCAATTCAACTGACAATAGCTGAAAGGTGAACAGTTAACTTTGTATCGAGCATGGTGTTCATTCATGTCAGAGCCTTTATTATCTGCAAACAGTAGTTCTGTCAGAAGGTGCACATTGCGCAGCACATATTGGATTATATGGCAACTTAAAATGTACACGCAAAAAAAAACGCTGCTAATGTCATGCTTTAAAATAAATAGATATGTAAAAAATGTTTGAAACTGCCACTTAGCAGCTTATTTAACCTAAAAGACAAAATAGATGAAATGTAATAAATTAATATAATGGCTTATTTCAATAAGTCCAAGTATGTAGGCATGAAGTAGTTTGGGAAGTTATTCAGGAGTCCTGTGTCGAGTCGTTTATAAAATCTAGGATGGAGACGGGTATCGGAGGCCAACAATATATACAACCACTTGGTAATATCCCACATTTGTTCCTGATCGGTCATGTGTTGCTCAGTCTTTCTGGCTTGTATCTCTAGATGTCTGAGAAATGAATTAAATACGTAAATTGAATTTCTTGAATTGTTTTAATTCAGTTTTCTAATGTGTGCAGTGAAGAGCATGCAGCAAAATGACATGAATTCTCAGAAATACATTAATGGGGCAACTTTTTTGTTGCGTTTTGATATTATGCATAATATGCTTTCACTTCTCTCAGGACAGAGAATAATTGCCACCTGGTGAAGCCTCCTTGTGCGACCCAATGCGCTGGTGTTGAGAGTCAAGAACCTGGGGCTGGGGTATCAGAAAAAAACACTTGGTGCTACGAATCTAGATCTTCTGAACATAGTTTCTTCTTTGCGGAGGAGAGGTACTACGCAGTCTCGCCAGGTAAGAAAATAGAAAATGTATGCAAATTATTTAAGGAGGCTTCACTTAAAGGCTGAGACTCATGTTGGGAAAGATAAAATCCGAGAACTATGTACAGAGGCTCAGAACTCCTCTTTCCAGGTGGGAAAGTATAATGCCACTGGAGTCAAGCTATCCTGGCTGATGAGGGCTGAAAGCCCGAAACCGGCCCTAGGATGCTTGTTTCCAGTCCAGGGAGGACCTGGCCTGGCAGTTCGGGCTGGACTGTTCCCATTGGGCGCAGGGTCAAGACTGATTTGCATATGGCTGGGTCCAAACTGGAATGGCATGGTGAGCAAAAAACGATGGATTTAGGCCCAGATCTCTGTACTAGGGTGAATGTATGACATTGTTCTGCACTCTGTCCATCAATTGTTCTTTTTGCATTTGTCACCCCGAGTAAGACGGGTATGCCCAGACGTGGGTCCCGTGCTCTCCATGCCACTGGAGTCAAGCTACCCTGGCTGATGAGGGCTGAAAGCCCGAAACCGGTCCTAGGATGCTTGTTTCCAGTCCAGGGAGGACCTGGCCTGGCAGTTCGGGCTGGACTGTTCCCATTGGGCGCAGGGTCAAGACTGATTTGCATATGGCTGGGTCCAAACTGGAATGGCATGGTGAGCAAAAAACGATGGATTTAGGCCCAGATCTCTGTACTGGGGTGAATGTATGACATTGTTCTGCATTCTGTCCATCAATTGTTCTTTTGCATTTGTCACCCCGAGTGGGACGGGTATGCCCAGACGTGGGTCCCGTGCTCTCCATGCCACTGGAGTCAAGCTATCCTGGCTGATGAGGGCTGAAAGCCCGAAATCGGTCCTAGGATGCTTGTTTCCAGTCCAGGGAGGACCTGGCCTGGCAGTTCGGGCTGGACTGTTCCCATTGGGCGCAGGGTCAAGACTGATTTGCATATGGCTGGGTCCAAACTGGAATGGCATGGTGAGCAAAAAAACGATGGATTTAGGCCCAGATCTCTGTACTGGGGTGAATGTATGACATTGTTCTGCATTCTGTCCATCAATTGTTCTTTTGCATTTGTCACCCCGAGTGGGACGGGTATGCCCAGACGTGGGTCCCGTGCTCTCCATGCCACTGGAGTCAAGCTATCCTGGCTGATGAGGGCTGAAAGCCCGAAACCGGTCCTAGGATGCTTGTTTCCAGTCCAGGGAGGACCTGGCCTGGCAGTTCGGGCTGGACTGTTCCCATTGGGCGCAGGGTCAAGACTGATTTGCATATGGCTGGGTCCAAACTGGAATGGCATGGTGAGCAAAAAACGATGGATTTAGGCCCAGATCTCTGTACTGGGGTGAATGTATGACATTGTTCTGCATTCTGTCCATCAATTGTTCTTTTTGCATTTGTCACCCCGAGTGGGACGGGTATGCCCAGACGTGGGTCCCGTGCTCTCCATGCCACTGGAGTCAAGCTATCCTGGCTGATGAGGGCTGAAAGCCCGAAATCGGTCCTAGGATGCTTGTTTCCAGTCCAGGGAGGACCTGGCCTGGCAGTTCGGGCTGGACTGTTCCCATTGGGCGCAGGGTCAAGACTGATTTGCATATGGCTGGGTCCAAACTGGAATGGCATGGTGAGCAAAAAACGATGGATTTAGGCCCAGATCTCTGTACTGGGGTGAATGTATGACATTGTTCTGCATTCTGTCCATCAATTGTTCTTTTTGCATTTGTCACCCCGAGTGGGACGGGTATTCCCAGACGTGGGTCCCGTGCTCTCCATGCCACTGGAGTCAAGCTATCCTGGCTGATGAGGGCTGAAAGCCCGAAATCGGTCCTAGGATGCTTGTTTCCAGTCCAGGGAGGACCTGGCCTGGCAGTTCGGGCTGGACTGTTCCCATTGGGCGCAGGGTCAAGACTGATTTGCATATGGCTGGGTCCAAACTGGAATGGCATGGTGAGCAAAAAAACGATGTGTTTAGGCCCAGATCTCTGTACTGGGGTGAATGTATGACATTGTTCTGCATTCTGTCCATCAATTGTTCTTTTTGCAAGTATAATTCTCCTCACATTTTTAGGTTTTGCCTCAAAGTCACCATGCAGCGGTGACTTGAGGAAACCAGCATTGGCATAGCCAATAGGTCTCGCCTTTGAGACCTTATAAGTATTTTGCCATGCAGCACGCATATATATATAAAATAAGGATCTCTAGAAAACAAACGGCAGGCAGAGAGAATGCCAAACATGTAGCAGAGATCAAACACGAGCTAAAAAGTTTGAGCTATTGACATTGTAAATGACAATGCCTTTTATTTTTTTTCGTTTTTAAAACATAAATAAAAGGCATTGTCATTTACAATGCCAATAGCTTAAACTCGCGTAAATGCGAGACCTATTGCATTGCAAATGCTTGTTGCAGTTGATCTTGAGGAATGTACACCTTCTACTGCAGATTAAAGTGAATGATCTATTCCCAGGCTATACACTCGCCATAGTAGTGATGTTCATTAGTATAAAATCAATAAAAATGATTATTCTGACAGACATTTTAAAAACCGGGAGACTTTTTTTTTTTATGAGAACAGGTGTGTACAAACATATTTGTCCTCCAGGTACGTTTTGGACTAAAACAGCACAACTGTCAGACATTTCAGGAATCTATACCAAGTAATGCTTAAAAAATACAAATCCTGCTTTAAATGCATCCCTTGAGAAATCATAAAACTCCACTTAGGAAGCACAATCTTTTTCAGGCGTGCTTTAGGTGGCAGCGTTTTTGTAAATTGAATAATGATTATTCTCACTATCTCTTGTCTGTCTTGTTTGCGCAGACGAACAATTTTAGTATTAATCATTATCACAAGTGATCCGTGAAGCGGAGTGGTTTACATTAAAAGACAAAAGATGACAAATGCGTCTGGAAGACATCGAGTTGCCATTTCTCCTTAAACCGACAACATCTTGAAACGATTATGCTCCTCCTAAAAGAGGGAACTGCAGTGTACAATTAATTTAGCAGAGAAACACGTCTATGGAAAAACTAGATATGACGCGTGGAAATGGAATTCCGTACCTCGCTTATCCCGTCACCTGACTGTTGTGACCTACTTAGTGACTGCGCCAAAGTGCCTGAAAGTGACTCACTGCCTTTCATTTCCTGCCATCTACAACACAGACAGTAAATCGAAAGCTAAAAGAGGCGTCTGAAGACTGTCAGTGATGACGTCGCAAACCACGAGTGCTGTAAGGGAAGTTTACTAATGCAGTGGCTTTCAGTTGTATCAGAATGCTGCAAATGGAGAGGGCTGATGAAAAAGACCAGCTTTCAAAAACGCTTTATTTCCGATGTTGCAATCGGATAGTAAACATTTCTTTGTACTGTGCCGTTTGAGAGATTACGGCAGGGTTTGGTTTTTGATGCAACTTGAGATGCCTTTGGCTGGAAAAGTGAATTCGCGGCGCTAGATGTTTTCGCTGGCTTATGTTATTTTTCAACTTTGGGGGAGGGAAACGCTGTGAAAGCGAGCAATAAACAAAGAGGCACTGCAGCTGCCGCCCTGCGCGCCGCTGCTCGCTCCCGAGGCAAAACGCCGTGGGACTGAACATTTCAAAAGAGGTGGGACATGCACCCACCTTTAGCCATTTGCGAGCTTTCATTATAGAAAAAGACACGCAAAAGCCAATCAAATGTGTGGGAGGAGTCAGACCCACACGGAGTAGCTGCAAGAAGCCTCGCAGAGCAGCGCATGCGCGCTGCTAGGCTCGACCTAAAATCAAATGTGTGGGAGGAGTCAGACCCACACGGAGTAGCTACAAGAAGCCTCGCAGAGCAGCGCATGCGCGCTGCTAGGCTCAACCTAAAAACAGTTGTGGACGAACGGAAAAACTGGGCATTCAGCATGTTGCCTGGCGTATTGAAGAACCCATTGCTATGCGAGCTGGAAGCAAATATCCTTCCGCTCACAGAGAGAGCTTTGACCTTATGTGCTCATGATACACAAATTATTGTATCCTTCTGCAGTAAAAGAAACCCGCCCACCTTAGGTTTTCCCATTATGCTCGAGTGGTAGCTGACGGAATATCCATCAACTGCCTTTAATGTAACTTTGACAAGAGTGAGGTTCTAATTTTTGGAACATCCATCTGGTCTTCTCTGTGGTTGTTCACTGAACTTGGAGTCACCCCTGTTCCAGTTACTGTTGCCAGAAACATAGGAGTCTTTTCTGACTTCTCTTTTTTTTGTCTTCTCAAATTAGCCTGGTTGCTACCTCCTAGTTTTACTACTTTCGAATGCTAAGCAAAATTATCCCTTTGCTTCCCATCTCCTTCAGAAAGACTATAGAAGAGCCCCTCATCACTTCTGGTCTGGACTGCTGGAATTCTCTATACCCAGGCATTCCTCCTTATCTGCCTCACTGACTCTATGTGGTGCAGAATTGCAGTATCTCACCTCATGCTATGTCTTCCTTCCCGCACATCCATTTCTGCTTATGTCCAGAAAGTACATTGGCTTCCTGCCACTAAGTGCTCTATTTTAAGCTGCTTTCCTTATGTCATTTTGTTTTGAACAATTCTGGCCATAATTATCTCCGAATGAAATTTCATAAATAATATCCCAATTGCCCACTCACACTTATTCAGCCTTCTTATTCTGACTCATGTAAAAAGATTCACACTGGCTGGTGTATTTTCCCATTTTTGTTTGCCAAACAGCAGAATTCACTCCCTCTAAGTGTACACAATATGCGGTTTCAGCTCATATTTTGGAAACACCTGAAAACCTGCTCTTCAAGTCTTAACTTTCCCTTTCTTTAACCGGATCCATTAGTGCTAGGACAACCCTTTGGGTAAAGGCGCACTTTCCAAATCAAATTCATTAATTATGAGCAAAAGTACATGGCCTGCCTCTGCTAATATTAAAGTTGGCAGTATTTCATGTCGATGTGCAAGGTGTGCCTACCCGCCCTACCATACTGTTGTAACTGGGAGGACCTGCAGTGGAAGAAAACTACTTTACAAGCCCACATCTATATTAACCTTGGGCGCAGCCATCATATGACTAACATCAAAAGCTTACGTGTCAGCGGATCTAGTGCAGGAGTGAAGAGCATGAGCGTCAAACTGTTAAGCACACTAGTGACAACGTTTTAAGGAGCCAAGGGACATGTACAAGAGGGCTGAGAGGCAGGGTGGGCTGAGCAGAGCTCAAAGTGAACAGTGTGGCATCAGGTGATAGGCCCGTTGGAGGGAGGAGCGGGAAAGGTACACACATTGGAGACCGAGAGAATGAGGCAGCAGTGTTTGATCTGGTGTCAAGAGGGCACCAGTCACAGCTCTACTGTCAGCAGCGGGGGCCAACTCTATGCCCCCCCCCCTTCAAGATCCACCACAGCAGTTACAGATTGCCAGCATATCCGCCTCTCGAGATAAGATGTGCTAAATGAGGCCCTCTTCTTCCAGGGACCATCAACATATAATATACAAAGAGATATCCCGGATTGACCCACATCCATCCTTTGCTGAGAGATCCAGCAGTGATAAACTCGTGCTCAGACCTCAAGCACAATACCTCCAGGAGAGATGCTCAGAAGACCCAGCCCAGCTAAGGCTTTCCCTACATATGTCTGCTATGAAATGTCCAGCAAAGGTCTTGATAATTGCTGAGGCGATCTCAGTACAGCCCATCAACAGTGCCCCCACACATTACAGTCCCTCCCCGGCTGAAATGTATTCAGAAGTGTCTGGGGCAATGGCCAAGAGACCGAGCCTTTTCACTTCCAAGCTATACTGCTCCTGAGTGTGAAATCTATGAAACTAGTCTTCTTGACGATGTTCCAAAATGTGCAGTATTGTCGTTAGAATGTGTACCCTTTAAACACCCTGATTGCACTGCTGCTACAGGTTGTGGGCTGTTGTCTTAAATTGGAATTATCCATAAAATTGTTTCAGTAGTGGTATTCTCTCCAAGAAAGGAAAACTTACCAACGGTATTTTGCACCCGAGAGAGGATATTTGAAAATCCGGTGACCCTCTTGAGAAAAATAGCAGGTGAACCACTTAACCATTCTTCAGGTGTGGTAGGAGTATCAAGATAGTCTCTGCAACTTGTGGCGATACCTGGGGAGTCCATAATCTTAAGGAATGCAATTCTTGGCTCCTGAATAGGAATCCAGATAAGTTGATTCGTTTTTTGGGAAATAGCTTTAGTATTTCAGAAATATTTTACACTTTCTGACCGCAAAGCTATGTTCATGGCTGGGATATACGATCTTAATTTTTTTTAGTAGGTACACAAAATATGGCCTGCTTTGCTGATGTTGCATGCTGATTTAGACATTTGGTTTTCTTTGCTCATTTACTTAAGAGCATTTGATTATATGTGACTTGAGATGCAAGCACTCCGAAGAAATCCTCAAACGTCAAGAGAAGAAGAGTGGGTCTTCTTTATTGGTATGTTTCTCAATTTTTTTTCAGGATCTAGTCAACACGTATTATGTCATATAGATTTAACCAATGACTTAATCAGGGCTAGAATAGAGTATGCATGTGTCAAAATCAATCATACAATAATAATATAATTACTTCTTGTGATATATACTTCCAGAGAATGTGATGCATTTCATAAAAAAATTTATGACCTAAATAGCTGAAGGATACAGTCCAAGTTTACAGTGAAAGGTGCCATATACATCATGTAAGGTAAATTGTGAATCCCTTCAAAATGCATATATTAGAAGGTTGGAGTAAGCCCCTGTAGTTCCCAAATTCCCAAATACAGTAACATTCTCTGGTGAAGTTCCTCGAGCCATATACAGCATGACTTGTAAAATAGTGAGCAAAAGAACAGATCAGAAGAGAGCAAGTTATTGTCAATTTCTCAACATTTGGTAAAGATCGTATTGGGTTCTCCAGACTAAGTAGTTGGATGTCATATTGGCACAGTGTCGGTGTCAATGAAGAAGACATAAAAGAGATGCAGAATGGCAATAGTTTTCCAAGCTAACACTAGGTAGACACAGACCCAGTCAGTGGGATCCTTGTACCCCAGCCCGTCAAGGCAATCCTGCTTCTCAGCAGCTCCTGGGACTCTGGGTAAATGTGGCTGCGGGTGAAGGGCTGGCAGGATCTTCCGCTGTAGTTTGGAGCAGTGTGATGAGAGTAGCTCCAAAAGCGACCGCTTCCCCAGGCCAGGAGCACCTTCCCAGAGGCCTCCATTGACATCGCAGGCAATGGCGGTTCCAAGCTTCCTGCAGCAGGATAGAAGCACTGTGGCTACACATGAGTGACGTGCTGGAGTTGCTGGATGATGTCTGCTGTGAATCTCAAGATTTGCCCAAGCATAAGACTGTAGCGCCAAACAAGTTACTGCACCCTGTGGGGAGATTGAGCAGTTGTACTTCTTTAAGTAGAGAGAACCTACTCCTGACTTCCAAAGACCTAATGTGATGTGGGTCGCAAAGAGAAAAAGCCAGTCCAAATTGAGAGGTTTGTCTACCTGGATGCTTAGTGTGACTTACTAGCAAGCACATCAGAAGAATACATGAGAGGAGTCCCAGAAGGTAAAGTGCACTTGGTAAACAAACTCCATGGTGCTCTCCCACCTCCATTTGTTTGTGAGCCTACCTCTTGCAGTCTAGCATTTGGCAAGTTGGGTGTCAAGACTTAATGTAGAGCAGGATCTCCTCCTTTGCCTCCTCTATGTCCTGCTTGTTGGAAGAGAGCCTTTTAGGTTTCCCTAGCTCCCTTCATCACCTATCATATTCCCCAGATGAACACTGAGTTAAAATACTTTGCACCTGAGCCTTTTTTAGTAATTTCCTTTTCATTGGATCATTTGTTCCATTTCGGGACCATTGATTTCATCTCTTGAGCCTCAGCATGTCTGTAACAACATTGTGGTCAGTTTTGTACAGTCCCTGCTCCTAATCCCAGCCAAGCCGTGTTCCTCCCAGTAGCTCAATGTCCTGTGACTAGGGCTGACTCTGGGTGGACCAAGTTCCCAAAATTCTGACCGTCAATCTTGAGCTGTGTGTTAGTACGGTTCTTAGACATTGGAAGTCGCTATTTTTTTCCATCTTGACCGAAATCCCTTTAGTCCATTAGAAACCATAATGAACTGATCCAGTTGTTTAAATGTTGATGAGGTTTACAGTGTTCACAACCATGAGACTATGTGGCATTGACTATGGCTGCAGGGCTACCTAGTTACGTTTTTAGCTTGGAGCTCACCGACAAGGTATTGCAGTAATTCCCTTTTTGCAATTGCTTCAAGAACCAACCTGAGCTTAGAACCTGACCCTAGTTGTACACCCCAATCAGAGGGAGCTTTTCTAGAACTTTTACCTACAGGTCATGAATATTTGGAGCATTCTCTTTTTCTGCCTCTCGGCACCATAAAAAGAACGTTATTCACAATAAGCATTGTCTTAGAGCATTGACCACATGACTAAATGTTTTAGCATCTTTAGTGGATAGACTTGCAACCACTAGATTAATGTTTTGAGGCATATCTTTGCTGCAGAAGTTGCAGTGTCTTTAAATTTTAATTGGCGATTCTGATTTTAATGTCTTATTTGTATTTCTTCTCAATATAAATAGACCTATACTTTCAAAATTATAGCACTGGCTTCATATCAACTCTTAGATGTATAATTTTATGCTCATGTTGTACCTGAGATCCTGTACCCTGACCTCCTGTGAAAGTCAGTTTTGACAGCTCACCCTTGGTAGCGAAAGAGAGTCAAGGCTCATCTAAGAGCCTGTATTACTTTTGAGCAGTCCTAGTCCCTATAACTTCTGTAGTCACGTAGGGAACCGACAATACTAGATTGCCCAGTGACCCATGACTCGCAGAACAGGCCAGACAAGGAGACATTCCCTAGTGATGGTAATGAATTCATTGTCACTGTATAAATCTACAGTCTCTGTATCAATCCTGTGAGATAAGTGTAGCTCAACTGTGCTGAGCCTGTAAAATCTGCCTCGTCCATGGAATAGGACTGCTGTCTAAGGATTGTGATTGTGATGTATGTGTAATTTTTCAAGCATCTGCTTCCAAGTTGATTGTGAAGAATCTACCATGAAAAGATTGGATGGGGAACATGGAAGAAAAAGTGGAAGGTGTAGTGAAGGGCAAATGCTTTTTACTATTTGGATATATGATGAGAATCCAAACTGCATACTCAGTCTACACGAAAAATCGGATGTTTGGTAACTGAGCATATTTAAGCAAATGACCAGCTTGTTTCGAGAACATTTTAGTTTGACAAGGAAAAATTTGTGCTTTCCAGCAAAGTGTATTTTCAGAAAAATTCTATTTTGTTTTAGGGGGAGATGGATTATTTGTTTTCATGTACAATAGATAGATGAGGAAATTATTCAGTGGTGCAAGTTATGTTGAATGCTATTATACCATAAATATAGACATATGGGAGTAGTCACTAGCCGAATATATAAATCTGTTTTGTGCTACGTTGAGCTCTGTTAGTACTGGGTAAATTTCGTCCTTGGAAAGAAGCCATGAACAAAAATGTGTGTGGGGATTTTCTTTTTAGTGTTTTATGTACTGCAAACATGGCCCAAGGGTATCAGAGGGCTGTACAGAGAAACCTAAAACCCGTTACACAACATATATTATCAAGCAACCGAAACAGAACGCAAAAATCATAATGCTCGTTAACCGCAATCGCTCTCCTAGCAGCGTGACAGTGAGACTGATAGCTGCATCTCAGCGAGTGTGTACCCCAGGTGTAGGGTGATCCTGACCTTCTCTTTAGTCCAGATCCTTATGTTAGGAATCTGTTAAGTAAAATACTTGTAACTTCTTTCTTGAAAACAATGGTCGATGGGTTTGACCAAATCTACTGTGGGAGAGAGTACCAAATTTCCGGGGCAGATCCGGAGAAGGTACAGGAGTAGGTGGTCTTCTTTTTTTTCTGAATCTAGCAAGGTCCAACAGTAGAGAACTGGCACTCCATAGGGAGTGGCTGCCCTCCTGAATTCGTGAGCTTATGTGTAAGGTAGCTGGGTGCATCATGATGCAGGACTTTGTGTATCAGACATGCAGTTTTCAGATGGATTTTGGCTTCGATTCAGGAGCAAGTGGAGAGACTTTAGCGAGTGTGTGATGTGGTCGAAACATGTCATTCCTGTTATCCGTCTCGCAGTGGTATTAAGGGTTGCTTTAAGTAGTGCAGTTCGTGATTTTGGTAATCCTATTAAGGTCGCACTACCAGAGTCTAGTCTGGCTACAACAAGGGATTGAAATGCAATCTTGTAGTCTTGTGGTGGGTGAACGGTTTCATCTTCTTGAGTACCTCTAAAAGGCTGCTGTCATTGACCATGTCGAACACCAAAGACAGATCGAGGAGGATGAGTAGGCAGGAGCTATTGTGGTCCAGGTTTTTGAGTGTCATTCATAATGTGTAGGATGGCTGTTTTTGTGCGGTGTCCTGGTCTAAAACCAGATTAGAACTTGTCCAGCAAGCTGAACTGTTCAATATACTGTCAGAGTTGGTTGTGTACACATATTTCCAACAGTTTCGTGAAGAAGGGTATGTTTGACATGGCATAAAAATTGTGTATATCTGGCGGATCTGCACCAGTTTAATTTTCTTCCCAGGAGCGGTGTCACTTGCCCAGTATTCAAGCAGTCTGGAAGAGTACCTTGGGTTAGTCATGAGCTTATGATCTTTGCCCGCAGGGGGAGACAAGTGACTGATGTCCTTTGATTGTAGTGGGGATCGGACCATTTAAATGCAAAGTTAGTTTCATAAATGCATTGATCTTGTGGCTATCCTCGTCATTGAGGGCTTTGAATTCGCTCAATGTGGCATCTTTTTTTGGTCTTAGTGGGATGAAAGATTGGGTCTTGTCAGTAATTGTAATTTTTATTGGGCAGGGTGAATGTTGATTTTCAAATCCTGGATTATTTCACTAACGGCAGTGATTGATTTTTCATCACCACCTTCTCAAAAAAGGTTGAGAAAGCTTCACAGTTCTCCGTGGAGGTGTTCGGGATGACAATGGGGAAATTTTTAACCCCAATTTTAAGGGACATACGGCCATGTAGCTATATTGGTGGTTTCAATTTCTTACAGTCTTTGTCTACTTCATCTATTTGTATTGCTGTCTCGAATTTTATTAGAGTTGCGATGTCTATAAGAAAACGCTATGAGCTACTGTGACTTAATTAAAAACCTTTGTCACCCTTTTTACAAAAACTAATCATAGGGATGAAATAGTATGGGTGACATTAGAGACTCATGTTTGGGGTACTCTATGTTTCGTCTCAAATTGGTTTGAATCCCATATCGTTCTTCCTTTTTATTGATTGTTTTTATTTATGCCTCTGTAACCATGATATGAAAATTTATTTTAGCAAAATGTATTTGTGAACTTTTATGGTTCTTGGAACCGAATAAAGATATTTTGACTTGACAATGGGTTTGTTGTTTGAAAATGTAGAAGAGTTTTTCTGCCTGTTTTTTGACTATATCTAGTTGGGATCTGAAGAATCGTGCTTTAGCATTTCACATGCCTTTTTTATAGGTGTTTCTTAGCTCCCGTAGTTGTTTTAAATGCTTTGACGAGGGCTTCCTTAATCTGTCTGGGAGTTTGAGTTTCCTCCTTGCTTCGTTTATGTTGTGGCTGAAAAAGGAGTGGTATAATTTGTTTTTTTGTCTTAAGGCGAAGGGCTCTTACCTCCATAATGTCTGTCACTGTTGGGTTGTGATACTCTGATCTTGTACGCCCCCTAAATCCGGGTGAGCGTTTTCCGTTCCTCTGACAAAGACAGGAGAGATCATTCCTGTTCTTGTTTCTGGTATCTCATATCCAGTATTTGGCGTTCCATCCCTTACCTCTTGCTTTCTGCACGAGTATAGTTTAAGTTTTATTTTGTATTAAGAAAACGATAAGTTAAGATTGTAAAACATTTTCAGAGGAAGGAAGATGGTGTATGAGGTTTAAATGTTCACATTTCCATAATCAATGTAAGGGTAACGTTCTGAGCTTGGAACACATTGCTAATGTTGCTGAATTATTTTTGTTAGAGAATAGGGTGCTTATTTGCTACTGTGATGGTTAGTTTATAAGTAGTATGAAACCATTTTATGTTCTCCATTGTTCGCATCTTACGACTTTGCTATCTTTATATTTCACTGTTCCCCGAGACTTGGCCATGTAAAATCAGTGTAACTTAAGGAATATGTTTGCTCTCTGCACCTGTAACTTTAGCGGTGGCTCTGCTTTGTGAAACTGAATATCTATCTAATGTAAGGGTATATGTCTGCTGTGATAAGTCAGCGTGGAATTTCTATAGCTGTTCATTTTAGCATCTTGCCCATTCCAAAAAGATTCTAAGTCCTGTTGTGACTGAAACTACAGGGAAGAATCAGGACCAGAAATGGAAAAGGAGAAAAAAAAATGAATGGCGATGCACTAATTTTTTTAAAAAAAGGATAAGATACTAATGTCAGATTGCATATCCAGACTTATTGAACTTGCCTGTAAAACCTGCAGCTCTTTAGACAATTGCAGCAAAGCTCCTAAACTGAATTCAAATTTTAGTTAGGGGAATTTTAAAATTGGCATCCAAAATTGTCTGTAAAATGTATCTTTATGAAGCCAATTTACTTGTACTTGTGATTGTGCTTCAAAATTAACCATTTGGTCCTGATTATTCAAAAAAATTCTCTCTTCCTGGTGAGTGGGTTGGACTCTGTCACTCAGTTCGCTCAGTGCGTATCTGATAGTTTCATTTATATTTGCCCTGGACTGTGGTTTCTGTGCATGTTCACTGCCTTATTATGCTTATCAGAAGTGTGACAAAGGAGGGTGAGGTGGTAATGTCTAGATTACATCCCAGTAATTTTCATCACATGGAGTCCTAATCTTCTTAATGGTGCTTTATTCCCAGTCAGGGTTTTCTAGTAGGTGACTGCTTGATGCTATTCAGGAGATCCCCTTGAATCTTGGGGTATTTCATGATGAAGCAAGATTTTGGAGTTTAAGAAAGAAAGGAAAGATGACCAATGTGAGAGCAATAGGTTAGAAGAGCGCATTCTTTTCTTTTCAAGGGGTGGATATAATTTGTGTTAAACACTCCCCTCATATTTGTTAGGACTGTGAATTGATTTAGATTACTATTACTTAATTAGAACAGGACAGAATATATTAAGACCTGAATGACTAGTGGTTCCGAAAAATTCCTTTAGTTCCCCTTCTCCAATTTGCCGTTACCTGAGATCTCGATAATTCCGGTAGGGGGTAATAATGAGAATAACATACGTTTTTCTGGAATGGCTCACAAAAGCTGGAATTAATGAATGGTTTTCCCTGGTCTTTCAGATTGAGATTTCTACTGGATATTTCAGTGTGAACAACAAGAACATGGATTTTTGATGACCCCAGTAACTCCAATTACCGGGTCCATTGTAATTAATAGGCTACTTGTAAGCCGGGATTAAAAGTCACTACAAACCAAAATGTGAAACAAGCCCCCATACAGACCAGAAGCAAACCACAAATTATTGGGATGCTGGCGGAAGCTGAAGGTTATATTCATGAATTCCAAAGGTTAATGGACACTCAAAACATAATTACTTTAAACAAACAGCTATTCAAAACACTAAGGCATGAGTGATCTCGAGTACCTCCTCCTTCAGCTCGCAAGCTGCCTTATGGGGTCCTTCAGGGTTCTTCCCTGAGTCCTACACTTTTCAATGCATATTTTCGACCCCTTGCAGACATTGTAGAAGCTTATGGCATAATCTTCTTTTCTTACGCTGACGATACTCAAATAATCTTTTCTTTATCCTCAGTTAAAGATAAAAGTGGTCCTGAGTTGAAGCCTTGCCTAGCGGCAGTGCACCTCTGGATGAAAGATATTTGCTTGAAGTTGAATGGAAATAAAACCAAGGTCCTGGTGTCAGGTTCTCAACTTCAACTTTTGGGCCTGTCTAATTGGCCTGAAAGTTTAGGTCCTATCCCTCCACAATCAGGCTGTGAAGAATCTCGGTTGTGTTCTAGACAGCAGTCTCAGGATGGACGTTCAGATCAACAAGGTGTCTGCCATGTGTTTTGGGCTTCTTAAAAGCTTGCAAAAACGTTTGTGGCTTCTTCCGGTCTCTTCTCGGAGAACTGGTGTGCTGGCCATAAAAACTTCACGTTTGCACTACATCAGCGTGTGGTACTTGGGAACCTCTATGTCCCTTTTGGATAGACTGCATATGGTGCAGTACACAGCTGCTAGACTTCTCTGTCATGTCTCTCAGCATATGTCAGCTTATGTCCACTTGCGTGAGTTTCACTTGTTGCCCATTCTAAAACTGGTCCAGTTTAATGTATTGTGTATTATGTATAAGGCGATGGCCCAAAGGGCCCTTAACTATAATAATAAATTGGTCACTCCTTATGTCCCTAAGTATGTATAAGGTTCACGCAGGCTGGGCCTCTCGGTTACTGCTCGGGTGAAGCTGGTAAGGCAAGGAGGCTGGTCCTTTAGATACCTTGGCCCTAAGCTCTGGAACTCCCATCCCCTTAGAGTTCGAACAGCCACTTCTCTTGAGGTTTTTCGTTAGAAACTAAAAAGACCTGGCTTTTTTTAATGTTTTGCGGGTGCTTCTATTCTTTCCGACTCAGTGCTGGGAAGCCCTGTGGACAGCCATGCTCTCACCAAATACGCTAAATAATAATAATAATGATGAATAATGCATTCAACAAAGCAAGGGAGCGGGAAAGCTCACAGGCTTAAGGAAGCAGTAGTCGGATGTACAGCAAAACATCTGAAATAAAATAGAATATTAGATCTGATAACGCCGGATTCCACTATAAAAGTTTACTAGGAACCCTTGGTCGACTGGATCTTTATTACCTGCTGAGAAGTGTAAAGAGGAGAAACCATGTATTCATAACAAACTAGCATGAAATCAATTTAAGTAAAGCTCGGAAAAGATCACTGACTCCAAATTCCAAATTTAGGGGTTTATTACAGAACCAAAAATAACTGAACATACAAACACCTCAAGGCGAGGTTGTAGAAATACAAAGGCACTAATACAAAGTCCATCCTACGAACCAATCTAATCCGATACAACATAAAAAGAATAAGCAATTCCAAAAATACTAAACAGGCAATAACTGCACCAACATCTATATTAGTCTTCATTAGTGGCTGTAAAGGAAATCCATTAATTTATCCCTACTCTATCTGTAAAGTGGCATCCCTACTTAACATTTCCCAAGCAAGATCAAGAAAAGATGTCAGCTCGTGAAGACTTCCTAAGAAGTACACTCACGTTGTAAAGGTCAGAAGCCCAGATTACAAAATTGTTCTAAGTCTTCTTCTAAGAATCGATCCCTTCCTTCTACCCTCTAACGGCTCTCTGCTCACTCATCCCTCGGGGCACTGTCCTAAATACAAAATGCACAATTGATAAACACGCCCCTGAAACACCTCCTCTGGCCAGGCACCTCTCGTAGGTAATTTTCCACCAAAACTTGTACTCGGTCCAGCGACAGTTGGTGTGTCCTTGGGTCTCAGGCTTCTTCAGCAAAAGAAAATCTCGGCTCCCAATTATTGGCATTCCTGAATACTTTGTAACAGATCTCCTCCGTACCTAACTCCTAAAACAAAAGCGTTATCCTAACTAACGAGGACAGTGTCCTTGCACCTGCAACGAGAACATGAGAACAGAACAACCTTGCACGCACATGAATTTCGCTGACCACCTCCAAATGAGAGACTTACCAGGGGAAAATGCATTTCAGGCCTACATAAACCAGCTAACATAAGGAAAACGAATAGGCCTTTCTTAGCACGAAAGAGCAAATACTCCATCTAGGCCTTTGACATCAAATTAAACACACATTTAAACTGTTACATCTATAAGCACTGCATTTCATCACATTTTTTTTTTTTTTTGATAAACAATTTTATTAGTTTTTAACAAAATATAATCACTCATGACACGACATAGTTCAGCAGGATATGGAGACAATATAATTAAGGGGGCACAGACGTAACTAAGAGACCCCCCCCACCCAGCGATGGCCCCAACCCACGGGTGTTAAAGAGCAAACTAAACCACGGCACCCAGCCATTTGCCCCAAACCCTCCGGTATTTCTTAGGGCACCCCCTTGCCTCGTACATAGGCTTCTCTTGAGCCGCACACCAATCCACCCCCTTTCGCCATTTCACTGAACTGGGTGGCATGGGCTGTTTCCAGGATGCCACGATGTCCCGCTTGGCCACGGCCATGGCTGTATTATAAAGTAACTTCTCATTCCTGGTCCCATCCAGCGCAACCGTGATCCCGAGAAGGGAATGACGCGGATCGTGGGGCACCTCCCACCCCAAGACCTCGGTCAGTTCGCCTTCGATCTCTCTCCAGAATTGAGCCAGTCGGGGGCATGCCCACACCATGTGAAAGAAATCGGCCGGGTCAAGACCGCACCTCGTACACGAGGCATTTGGGGAAAAGCCGGCTCGGTGTAGGCGTTGCGGAGTGAGGTAGGCCATGTGTAGGTAATATAACTGAATTAGGCGGAGTTTAGCAGATGAAGTAACCGTCCCGGGTGACATTAGGGCGTCGCGCCAGTCCTCTTCGTCCAGGGGGCCCACCCGCTCCTCCCATTGGCCCCTGAGTCCGTCTAGTGAGGTCGGAGTATTGTTGATAAGCGTCCTGTAAATACGGGAAATACCCCCCTTTCCCAAGTCGCCTAGCATAGTTTGAGCCTCAGGTGGGCTATATTCGGGAATCCTGGTATCGGCAGGAATGTGTACGCGGAGGGCGTGCCGCACCTGTAGATATTTGTAGTGTTGTGATGAGTGCAGAGAGTATCTGGATTGTAGATCCGCGAAGGAGCTCATGTGACTGCCTGCCCACAAATCCCCGAGCTGGGAGATCCCAATGAGATCCCACGCTCGGAATCCCCGTAACCCACTAACCTCCCGAAGCCTTGTCCCGTGCCATAGAGGCGTTTGTTGAGTGAGTTTGTTCGTCCATTTAGTATGTCGCAAAGCCGCCCGCCAGGCCAAGAGCGCCGAGCGTGTGATGTCGGGCAGAGTGGACGGGATAGATTCCCCATACATTAGGGATTGAATTTTAGATAGGCCGAGCCCACTCAGTTCCAGCCTGTATGCTGGATCAGACCAGCCCCCATTGAACCAGTCGTGGATGTTCAGTAAACGAGTCGCCAGGTAGTATAGGTACAAGTGTGTCATCCCCATACCCCCATCGAATGAGGGAATCTGGCAGGTTTTAAAGGCCAGTCGGGCCCTCCCTCCCCTCCATAGGAACTTAGTAGCCATAGTGTCCAGCTCCCGAAACCACGCCCGCGAGAAACAGAATGGGGTGTTTTGGAGGATGTAGAGGAATCTGGGAAGAATCCTCATTTTAAATAGGGCTACCCTCCCCAAGGGGTTCAGAGGCAATGTTTGCCATTTGTGAAGATCTACCTTGACCTTCTTCACGAGCGGGGTAATATTAAGGGACCAACCCAGGTCCGGTAGGAGAGCGACCCATATTCCCAGATATTTAAAGGATTGACGCCGCAGCGGTATCGTGGACTGCCAGTCGAAACACTCCCTGGAAAGATGGAGTGGGACCAGGACCGATTTACTGGAGTTCAGTTGAAGGCCCGAGGTTTGCCCGAAAGAGCGCAAGATTTGAAGGCAACGGGGACCCGACCGCGCGGGATCGGTTAGGAAGATCAGGACATCGTCTGCATATAGAGCGATTTTATCCACTTCAGAGTTGGGCCACTCCCATCCCCGAACCAGATTCTCGGACCGGATCAAGGCCGCTAGTGGCTCCATCACCAAGGCGAAGAGGAGGGGCGAGAGGGGGCATCCCTGCCTCGTTCCTCTTTGAATAGAGAAGGCATCAGAAAGAACCCCGTTGACCAGGACGCGCGCCTGGGGCCGAGTGTACAGGACCCCAACCAGCTGCCTGAAGCGAAGGCCGAAGCCCATCAACGCCAGCACCTCGTCTAAGTACGTCCAATCGACGGAATCGAATGCTTTCTCAAAATCAATGAGAAGGAGCGCCAAGAATGGGGAGAGCATGTGGCGGTGAGCCAGGGCCATGTGCAGCCGCCGAAGACAGTGCCTGGTGCCTCGCTGGGGCATAAAACCACCTTGGTCTGGGTGTACCAACGTGGCGAGATAAGGCTTCATCCGTCGGGCGAGGATCGTAGCGTACAATTTAATGTCTGTGTTGATGAGGGAGATCGGACGATAGTCGGCACAGTGGGGAGATGGCGGTTGTGACTTCGGGAGGACTACAATGGTGGCCATATCTGTCTCTGGTGGGAAGGAACCCTTCTCTGAAGCCTCAGCATACAGGTCGGCTAGGCGGGGTACAAGGGTTTCGCGGTACGCTGCATAGTATTCTTGGGGAAGGCCGTCCGGGCCAGGGGTCTTACCTGACACGGTATGCACGATGGCCTCGTTAATCTCATCAAGGGAGAATACGCGGTCTAGATCGGTTTTAGCCGTGGAGTCCAGCTGGGGGAGTTGAGCACCTGCCACTTCCATTAGTTTCCAGAGCGATCTCACCGGGGTTCTCATGGCATAGAGTCGGCGATAGTAGGCTGCGAATGCGCCCGCTATAGCCCCTGGGGATCGTTGCGTCGTCCCCTCCTGATCTAGTATCTCCGGAATAATGCGGTTCGCTCTGGGATACGTGGCGAGCCGGTGTAGAATCACTCCATTCCTATCCCCCCAACCATAAACTCTGGCCACAGAAGATCTCCACATGAGCTTGGCGGCCTCCAGCGAAAGCTGCTTGATGTCATTGCGGATGATCGCGAGGCGCCTCTCTTGTGTTGCGTCGCCCCCACATGGGAGGAGCGCTCAAGGCGCAGGGCCTGCGCCTCCAGGGATGTGATCTGCGACAACTGAGCCCGTCGCTGCCGTTGGACGTGGCCTTTAGCCACTCCACGGATGGTGGCCTTACCCGCCTCCCACAGGGTACCCGGGGAAGGGACCGACCCCGCGTTGGTGTTAAAGTATTGCGCCAACTCCTGACCCACCACCTTCTTGAAATCCTTATCTTGAAGAAACCAGGCGTTCAACCGCCACATTGGGCGCGAATGGTGAGGAGGGGTCCCTGTGCTAAGGAGCATTGGAGAGTGGTCGGAAATGCCTCTCGGGAGTATGCGTATATCTTGGAGTGTAGAGCAGTCCGTTGACGGAATAAAAATCGTGTCTATACGCGCCTGCGTGTGGTGCGCTGCGGAGGTGTGTGTGTATTGTTTAGCGGGTGGGTGCCAGATTCGCCACGCGTCGCAGAGGCCTAGGGATTCAGCCCAGTTTGTGAGCTGTTTTGCCTGTGCCTGTCTGGACGGAGAGGGAGGGCCCGTCGTGTGCATTTCATCACATTTAACACAATTAATCACCTATACGTGTGCAACTTCAACATGATGCACATTTAAATCTAATGCATTACATTACACATAAACTACTTCATTAAGCATTTGCAATGAACATCAAATATTACATGATTCCCTCTAACTGCCATTTTACGTTTCTTGAATGGCACAACTCATCCTAACATTTAATTTACCACTGATTATTACAACACAGGTTCTAACTAAGGTTGACACACATAAGAATATATGCGAGTACGGACTATTCATGAATATAATGTACCCCTACAATTTTCAGAATATCACTGCTCTATCAGTTCCCCCCTCTGATGACTAGTGTCATCAACAAAATCACAACTCCCTGGAGAAAGAACCGACCTAAACAGAGCTTGTAGCCACTCTTCCCTGTCGGAACCTTTCCAAATTCTTGATATTCTCATAATGACTGTCCTGCAGTCTAGCCATCCTTACCTCTCTCTCCCTAAAAGAACTTTCGACTTGATTCGCCCTGTACCACTGATAAGCCCTCACAAACCCCCACAGGCAAACCACACAGACCACGATTATAATAATAGGTCTCAGAATGTAACCAAGAATACCCTTTCCCAAGCTCGCGAATCAACTCCCCACTCTACCAAATCCTTTACCAACTTTCTCCCAAACTCCCTCTTCAGCCAGATCCTGGATCTCATGATGAATCTCAGTGATGTTACTTATATACTTCTTCAGATCTTTACTATTATCTGGTATATAAGTACAGCACTCTTGCACTTTCAGCATTTTACAGACTCCGCCCTCTTTTGCCAATAAGACATCCAAAGCAAGACGGTTCTGCATCACCATCGCCCTTATCGACAACATCTCTCCATCAACAAGCAATAGTGATTTAGCTGTATTCGTCGACAACTTGTCCACAACAGTCGCCAGCTTTCTAATCTTCACATCATTCAAAATCACTCCCAAACTTGGTATTACGGCTCCAAAAATATCTCCAATCACTCCTCCTGCACTTGCATCTCTCCTTACTCTAGAATGCATTCCTCCTTCCAGGAGTTCTAGCTCCTCTACATGATAAATCTTGGGGAAAACAGCTGCCAGGTAACAAGTACCGTACCAATTGGCAGGCAATATCACATAAGCGTTTTCCCACATACAAAGTATACTGTTGGCACCACTTGTACCGGACCCTGCAAAAAGTTCTTTGCTGACTCTTCCATGGTGAAAACGTGATCACACGCACTCTGTCCCACATAAACCTTATAATAGGTCTGGACACGTTTCACACACAACTTCCCCTTTTGCTCTAGATCTAATGCTATAGGGCCATAGCTCCCTTTCGCTCTGTGAGCCATCTCCTCCTTTGTCCAATCTAATGGACTTTCTCCAGTGTTACGTGTTTGTGTTAGTTGTCTATATCTATCCTCCACTTGATCTACAAACTTCTTTTCTATCTGTTAGTGAACATGTCAAATTATGTCTATGTGCATAAGCGGTATCTAACGTTGTAGTCGGTATGAAATACTTCCCAATCCTATCCTCCTGCTTATAATAATCGTACTTGTTCAGGTGCTTATATGCCGGAACCTCTGAAAGCACCGCATCATAATTGGAAAAGAAGTATTCATAATGACCTCTCCCATAAAACATGCTAAGCAACAAACTACATGAAATTCCATAAGTCAACGGAAGATGATATCTAATGCCCTCATCCACTGATGCAGGCAATTGCATACACACATAACAGTCTCTCACATCCATCGTCTCAACATACTCATATAGCAGCTTGGCATACGCATTAAGCTTAAAATCACCTCTAGACAAATCTACATGCAAACTACGACTATTCTGATCTAGCATAGCCTTTTCAGCTCCTATGGTATCCTCTTTCTTGCTAGAAGTACTGGGTGTAGGTGTCCCTTTCACCTCTACGATTTCTGCCTCATGTGGAATAATAACTGACACTATAATAACTATGACTATTAGGACTATCACTCCCACTATGGAAGTACCTATCACACACTTGGACCTACGGTTCGGATTTCCAGACTCCATCTTCTCTTGTCACACCTGTTCAAATAAGAGGATACACAAAAGTCTCTTCTTTCCACCTCAAATTGCTGCTCAAAAGTTCAAACAAAGTTCATTGAAATCCTGGAAATTCGTTCAAAGCTCAGTTCTTCTGGATTTATTTACACAGTCCAAAAAGACTTCCCTAGCCCTCTTTTTTCTTCTACTGAAAAAGCCCTAATTTTATTATTCTTCCACTTGGGCCTAGGTTATCTTCCTGGAAATGCTTATTTACAGATCACAGTTCATCCGCAATCTACGATAAGTTCAGATCCAATTGCAGCTAAAACATGTTGCAGAATTTCAAGACGAACATCTACCATTTCATGAGGTGGTGGTTCAAATCCAAACGTTGGGAAAACTAATTTATGCAATATCAGAATTCGCACCTTGCTCAAAGCTGGAGGTTTTGGGACCGTGATTGTCAACACGCCTTCAACTTCAAGTCCTGGAACTATCAGTCCCACATCAATTTTCAGTAGAGGGTTCCTGCTGATCACTTGCACGGACCTCAGCCTCCCGGAACTCACTACTCCCGGCATCAGTTACTACGCAAGTCCACTCCGGGGCAGCGTATCTCTGGCAAGGCACTCTTGTCCTTCTCGACCTTCTCAGGCCTCCTTGGTCTGGTGGTTCTTCACTCACTTCTGATTCAGATGTCTCGGACACAGGGGCAAGATCTCTTTTAGGGGCCAATCTTAGATTCAGCCTTCTTCATCTCTCAGGCCACGATTCTTCTGTTCGGTTAGCCCTTTTGCTTTTCTCTCGAACCCTCTGCGCACCACTTCCTTCGGCTGAGTCTGACTCTATATCACCCGCAACGTTACCTTCTTCCTCAGTCAATACCTGGGCTGTGTGTAGCGCAACCCTCCTCAGCCTGGTCTGGTGAGCAACCAGCTTCGTCAGCAACCCTCACAGCTTGGCTTGTCCTCTGTCGTGGCCCTGCCGCCACAGCTGGATTTTCATTCTCGAGAGGAGCTGTTTCTTCCAAGGGTTCTGAAACTCGGCGGGTGTGGGAGGCATGTACCCAGTTCGGCAACCCTCCGCACTTCACCGCTGTGTTCGTTACCAGTATCACCTGGTAGGGGCCTCGCCACCGAGCATCCAAACAGCTCTTCCTCACGTGCTTGCGGACAAGCACCCAGTCCCCTAGGCACAAGTCGTGGCAGAGATCTCTTGAAGCCGGAACAGCAGCAGCTTCCACCTGCTGAGACATAGAACGGACCACATCAGCTAGTCCTTTGCAGTAATCAAGGATGAAGTCATCCGTGATGTTTATCAAGGCTGCGAATGGTATTGCTGGCAATCGCATCACCCTCCCCATAAGGAACTCATGCGGGGAAAGACCGGTCCTCCTATCTGGGACACTGCGAACACTCATCAACACCAGAGGCAACGCATCGGGCCACTTCAGAGATGTAGACGAACACACTTTTGCCATCCGTGCTTTCAAAGTTCCATTAATCTGCTCCACTATCCCAGAAGCCTCTGGTCGATAGCTCCAATGGAGTCTCTGATCAACATTTAAAGCAGCGCAAAGCAGTTTCATGATCTCGCTGTGGAAGTGTTCCTCTATCCGATTCCAACGAAGCTGGAAAACCGAACCTAGGGATCAATTCCCTCAATAATAGATTCACTACTGTAAGGGTGTCACACCTTCGTGTTGGGTAAGCTTCCACCCACCGTGAAAAAACACACACCACCACTAGAATGTACCTCAGTGCATTGCACCTAGGCATTTCGATAAAATCAAGCTGTATCCTATTGAAAGGTCCTCCCGACCTCCCAATGTGACTCAGTGCAACCACAGTTTTCTTCCCAGCATTCATTTGTTGGCAGGTAACACACCTATGACACACTGCTTCGGCAAACGCATGAAACCGTGGATTGTACCACGTTTGTCTGAACACTCGCACCATCGCATCTCTTCTAAGGTGCACAGCACCATGAATTTGCCTTGCCATCGGGCTCAATAGGTCATCTGGTAACACTGCTCGACCATCACTTGAAACCCAAATGCCAACATCCCCCTTCTCACATCCCGATCTGATCCATACATCCCTTTCCTACTCTGAAGCTCCTTCCTGCAGGCTCTTGAGTTCCTCCCAAGTGTCTGCCATGGCTAACATCATGCTGAGCTCGGTTCTTTCTTGGCCCTCTCCAGTGTAATCTCCAGTAAATATACACCCTTGTTCAGCGCAAAAACGTGCAATTTCATCTGCATACTTATTTCCAATGGAAACAAAATCCGTCCCTCTCCCATGTGCAGCGCACTTTACCACTGCTATTTCCCTGGGACGTTGCAACGCTTCCAACAGTTGTCTCACATATTCTCCATTCCTGATGGGAGATCCAGACGATGTCAGGAAACCCCTCTGCGACCATAGCTGCCCGAAATCTCGAACCACACCGAACCCATGCTGGCTGTCGGTGTAGATGGTGATTCGGATCTGATCAGCTGCCAAACAGGCACGAATCAAAGCAATGATTTTGGCCACTTGTGCGGAGTATACTCCTTCTAAGCAAGCAGCTTCAACCACTCCAGTAATGGTACATACAGCAAACGCTGCTCTCAAATGACCCACATTGTCTCTTAAACATGAACCATCGACAAAGAAAATTTCATCAGGGTCAGACAGAGGTTCATCAACAATGTCCGGTCTCGGTTTGGTGCAAAGTTCAGTCACATCAAGACAGTCATGGTCTTCACAATCTTCATCATCTACATTTGGCAATGGCATCAATGTAGAAGGATTTAAAACAGAACACCTTTTCAGAGTCACATTGTCCGCGGCAAGTATGACTTGCTCGTAGCGTGTGAGTCTATTGTTTGTCAGGTGCTGTGTTTTAGTCCTTGTCATCAAAAGCTCAACAGAATGCGGAACATACACAGTTAATGGGTGACCCATAACAATGCTTTCACACCTCTCAATGCTGACATCTGTTGCAGCAACGGATTTGAGACATCCGGGCAACGCTGAAGCTACTGGATCTAAAGTAGCTGAAAAGTAAGCAGCTGGTCTACGGACACCTCTAAGACTCTGAGTCAGGACTGACAATGCGCAACCTTCTCGATCATAACCGAACAATGAAAAGGACTTGTAGTCCGGCATTCCCAGAGCCGGAGCACGACATAGGCCCTCTCTCAACTCCAAGAACGCAATCAGACAGTCATGGTCCCATGGTACCGGATCACTCGCATCCTTATGCATCAGCCTCTGCAAAGGCTCCGCCTTCAGTTAGAAATTGGGAATCCATTGGCGACAGTAACCAACCATTCCCAAGAACATTCTGACTTCCTTCTGAATGGTAAGCACAGTCAAGTTCATGATCGCCTCAATTCGATCTGGTGACACCTTTCTCTTGCCTTTCTCAATTCGATGACCCAAGTACTGAACCTCACTCAGACAGTACTGTAACTTGTTTGGGGACACCTTGTGTCCATTCTCCCCTAAATGATTCAGTAAGGCAATCGTATCGATCCTGCAAGCATCCTCCGTTTCGGACGCAATGAGGAGATCGTCAATGTACTGCACGAGAACAGAATTCTGTGGCAGTACAAGACTCTCAAGATTCTTTTTCAAGATCTGATTAAAGATTGATGGACTCTCTGTATACCCTTGAGGGATACGACACCACGTTAACACACGATCTTCCAGCCGGAAAGCAAACAAAAATTGGCTCTCCTCGTGTAAGGGTATTGAAAAGAATGCTTGGCACAAGTCAATCACCGTGAACCACTCGGCTTCACATGGAATCTGAAATAGTATCACTGATGGATTCGGTACCACTGGACAAAATGGAACCACAATCGCGTTGACCTTTCGCAGGTCTTGCACAATTCTGAATTTCCCACTTGGTTTCTGTAATCCCATGATGGGTGAGATGCATGGACTGCCCATTATCTCCTTCAGAATTCCCTGCTGAATCATGGAATCGATTACAGGTTTAATCCCTGCGATCGTCTCAGGCGACCGATTATACTGGGGCGTTCTCGGAAACTCAACATTTTGCTTAACCTGGATCTTAACTGGCTCAACACCTCTGATCAATCCAATCTCGTCTCCTGTAAAATCCCACACCTCCAATGAAACAGAGTCTCTTAGGTCAATCGGAAGCTCCTCCACTGTTAACATCGGATACATCTCTGCAGAAATGCTGATTTGCAACCTTGAAGGTGGCATCATCATCATTTGTCTGTAATTCCACTCCCTTGGGGGTGCAATAGATGGTACAATTCAGCTTGCACAAAAGATCACGTCCTAACAAACAGACTGGACTTGAGTCGCACACCACAAACTGGTGTCGATCTCGGAAAGTTCCTATTCTCACAGGAATCGGCTCGGTCAATGGGTTAGTCATTTTCTTATTCGCCACTCCTACTACTTGGATTGATTGTCCTGAGAGGGGTAGGTTGGGAACTACTGCAGATCTCACAGTAGAACGGGTAACACCAGTATCAACCAAAAAGGTGGTGGGATGACCGTCTACATCCGCCTCTACAAACGGTCCCCTCTGGTCTACCTCTAAGACTGCCCCAAGAGTGCAGTCTTCCTCCCCCCTCGGGCACCGTAATTTCAACGGGTCTGAGCTATACTCATCGCAATCCTCGAAAATGGGCATCTGCTGGTGCGTTCGATTTCCCTGTGGAATTCTCAGAGGTTGCGGAACTTGCACCTGCGGGCACAATGTCCCCCCTTGCATGGACCTGGGTCTCGTCACTGTATTGACGACCTCAGATACCTGCACCGTCTCTTCCTCTTGTGGCACTTGGTTCGCTGGATTCAATCTACACTCACGCTTCCAATGCCCGATCTTGTGACAAAGATGACACGCAGTGGTCTTTTTCAGTGTTGCCACATCCATCCCTGTCTTAGGGCCTATAGGTTTCCCCCTTCCCGGACCCTGCACATTCTGGGTCCCTCCTTGATTGTTTCCCTGTCTTCTCCCTAGCGTCCCTCCACTTGGCTGTGTCTGAACTTCCCTGTCAGCATTTTGCATTTGGACCTGCATTAGCTTATCCTTAAGCTTCCTGTGTTTCGAGTCCACTTCGTCGCTGCAGTACCTGGCGTACCGCAGTATCTCATCCACCGACTTGTTCTGCCAGCAGATCAAATGCTGCTGAATCATGAAGCTGATTTCTGGTCTCAGACCCAAGACGAACTTGGAAACGAACTGTCCCATGTCTTTGGGGTCTAACGTGTCTAGCCCACTGTACTGCTTAAAGGCTTATAAGAGCCTCTCATAATACTCATGTACAGACTCCTTTGGTTCCTGGACAGTTCGATCTATCTTAACCCAATCAATGTCTTGTGGTGAAATCTTGGATTTCAGCCATGTAATTACTTGCTCAAACCTTTTCATGACAATTGGTGAAGGACCATTGGTAACAGAATCCCTGTCTGGTTCAGAAGTCGGCCAATCAACTGCAACTTTACAAGCTGCCCACAAATCACTTAGTACTACGATATCAAACAATGTGTTCAGGTCAACCCACAACACCTTCGAGAATTTAACAAACCGGTCGACCTGCTTGTACCACTCGACAGGCTTCTCCCTCAGCCGAGGAAATTCGTTTGTAAACGCTGCCAAATCGCCTCTACTCCAAGGCACATGCACATACCCTCAGTTTTGTACCTCTCGCAAAGGGAAATTTCCCACTCCTATCATCCCCCCTCCTGGAGGCGGTGTGTCTCCTACGCTCTTTTTGGTGCTCTTCTTTTTAAACCACCTTTCCTCCCATTTGTCAAGCATGCTCCATGCACGTATCCCTACAATCAATTCTCGAATGTGAGTTTTCAACCCTATCACTCTCTTCTCTTCCAGTTCCTGGTCACTGTACTGCAACCTGTGACTTCCCTGCAACATCTTTGTCTTGGACAGATCCACCTCATATCTTTTTGCCAAGTCTGTCAGTTTCTCATGCGCTGACCTCGCCTTGCTACAAACAGCAACTCGTCGGGTTCATAAAGCTCCACTCTTTCCAAAGGCAGGTTCCCACTAATTATCTCATCTACCTCAGCTTTTAATCTCATCACATCCAACATCTTTGCTCTTATAGCAGTTTTAAGGGTTCCTCGACTTGATGCACCACTCCGACTCTCCATTCTCACTGCTCTGATCCTCACATCGGTTCCCTTCCACTATATTCCCTAGGACTGGTCGGCTTCCTGAATTCCCTCGATCCCAGTCTCCTGTCATCCTATCATTAGGGCCTCTCACTGGTGGTTCCCACATCCTCATGTCAGATCTTGAATCGGCCAAAGACCTCGGTCTCGTCGTTCTTACATCTCCATGTCCTCTAGAGGAGTCTGCAGTGGCTGGCAAAGGCGTACTTGATTCCATGGGTCTCGGAAGGTGACCTATTCCACTCACTATGCCATTCCCTCTAGAGCCAGTCCCTTCTCCTGCTACTGATCGTGCTAGACTTCCATTTCCTGCCTGATCTGGGTCATATACTGACACTATGGGGCCGATGGTAACCAGCACTGTAAGAGCATCGGGTAGCCTTGTAACAACTGTAACTCCGTTAGCTTCGATGCTTGCTGGTGTCTATGTTCCCATCCCTTCTGTCCCTGTTGAGATTCTTCCGACTACTTTCGCACTAGGTTGAGTCTGCGATTCTCCATTTCCCTCTGTTGATACTGCCTTTCCCTCTACGGAATCTGGATTATATGGAGGTGGTCTTTCTGATAGCAGTCTATCTAGCAAGCTGTCATCTGTGTCACTATCGTCTTCCTCACCCCACTTCTTCTGGGACTCTCCTACTTTTATCATCAACGGGAATAGCCTATCCCCTTCAATAGTTTCCACCCTCCATCTCTTCTCCAATGCGTCCCATCGCGCATCCTGAAACGCCCTGATCGACTTTTTCACCCTTTCCTGACTTCGGTCTCTTTTCCTGTCCTGTGCTGCTCTCATCCATGCATGTAGCGCCTCAAACTGTGTTGGTCTGGTAAAGGTCGCAATGAAGACATCACTGTTTTCAATTGGTACAACACTTCCAACCTGAAAGTGCCATAACGCGGTAAAGCCAATTCTCCCTCATTTTCAGTCATTTTATGCCAATTTTCGAGCCAAATTATAGTATGCAACCCCACATTCGTAGCCATATAATGAGCTGGGGTATCCTCGGGTGGAGCTTCTTCTCCTCCTCGAGTAACCACTCTTCTGTCTCCTCTACACATGTCTCGTAAAACTTTAAAACATTTCATGATGAAATCAACGTTTTCTCCACTTGTTTTCACTCGACTTCCTGATGACAATCCACCAATACCAGTGCGGCTTCACACCAACCGACCTATCGCAGCGCGGCACTCTCTGACGTCACTCTTCCACCTCATGCAGCAGTTCCCCTCCTTTACAATTCGTCCCTCGCACACTCGCGCGTCTCACTCATACACTGAAATAACTGTTTGTCCACCAGACGACCGAACAGTCACTTCTCTGACTGTCTGTCCACAAAACGACAGTCTCACGTAATTGTCGACCTCAACTCTGGCAATCGTCTGTCCACGAAACGACCTGACAATTGCCCCAGACTATCTGCCCACGAACGGCCGGACAGTCATGTACTTAATCGATAGGATCCAATTACTCAATGTTCCACATGCAGTAACCCACGACCTGCGTCGGTTACTCACGCACTCACACACACGTTTCTCTATCACCGGTGGGTTAGTCAACGACGTCTCATGACTCCCACAATCTCTGGTCAGACAATTTCAACTCTGGGTGTCTTCTACACCACAATCTCTTATCCCGGGATATCAATAAATCAAATCTCATGGACCGCACGCGTTCGGCCCGAAACCACAATCACTCAACTCTCATTCCAACTCCGCAAGACATCACACAATCAAAACAACACCGCAATCTAACAGACATACATCCCTGTTCATACTCACTCCACCACGAACTGCTGTTTCCGCCGCACCGTCACTCGCCGTCGGTTTCCATCAGACGCCGTCCTCCTCCGCTCACAGTTCACTGGATAACCATCACTTGGGCTCTATGGGGACTCAATAACTACCCTTCTCTACGTCTCCCCTTACTACAGAGGTAACCATCCTCTCGCTACCAACTGATAACGCCGGATTCCACTATAAAAGTTTACTAGGAACCCTTGGTCGCTGGACCTTTATTACCTGCTGAGAAGTGTAAAGGGGAGAAACCATGCATTCATAACAAACTAGCATGAATCAATTTAAGTAAAGCTCGGAAAAGATCACTGACTCCAAATTCCAAATGTAGGGGTTTATTACAAAACCAAAAATAACTGAACAAACAAACACCTCAAGGCGAGGTTGTAGAAATACAAAGGCACTAATACAAAGTCCATCCTACGAACCAATCTAATCCGATACAACATAAAAAGAATAAGAAATTCCAAAAATACTAAACTGGCAATAACTGCACCAACATCTATATTAGTCTTCATTAGTGGCTGTAAAGGAAATCCATTAATCTATCCCTACTCTATCTGTAAAGTGGCATCCCTACTTAACATTTCCCTAGCAAGATCAAGAAAAGATGTCAGATCGTGAAGACTTCCTAAGAAGTACACTCACGTTGTAAAGGTCAGAAGCCCAGATTACAAAATTGTTCTAAGTCTTCTTCTAAGAATCGATCCCTTCCTTCTACCCTCTAACGGCTCTCTGCTCACTCATCCCTCGGGGCACTGTCCCTAATACAAAATGCACAATTCATAAACACGCCCCTGAAACACCTCCTCTGGCCAGGCACCTCTCGTAGGTAATTTTCCACCAAAACTTGTTCTCGGTCCAGCGACAGTTGGTGTGTCCTTGGGTCTCAGGCTTTTTCAGCAAAAGAAAATCTCGGCTCCCAATTATCGGCATTCATGAATACTTTGTAACAGATCTCCTCCATACCTAACTCCTAAAACAAAAGCGTTATTCTAACTAACGAGGACAGTGTCCTTGCACCTGCAACGAGAACAGAAAAACCTTGCACGCACATGAATTTAGCTGACCACCTCCAAATGAGAGCCTTACCAGGGGAAAATGCATTTCAGGCCTACATAAACCAGCTAACATAAGGAAAACGAATAGGCCTTTCTTAGCACGAAAGAGCAAATACTCCATCTAGGCCTTTGACATCAAATTAAACACACATTTAAACTGTTACATCTATGAGCACTGCATTTCATCACATTTAAACACAATTAATCACCTATACGTGTGCAACTTCAACATGATGCACATTTAAATCTAATGCATTACATTACACATAAACTACTTCATTAAGCATTTGCAATGAACATCGAATATTACATGATTCCCTCTAACTGCCATTTTACGTTTCTTGAATGGCACAACTCATCCTAACATTTCATTTACCACTGATTATTACAACACAGGTTCTAACTAAGGTTGACACACATAAGAATATATGCGAGTATGGACTATTCATGAATATAATGTACCCCTACAATTTTCAGAATATCACTGCTCTATCAGTTCCCCCTCTGATGACTAGTGTCATCAACAAAATCACAACTCCCTGGAGAAAGAACCGACCTAAACAGAGCTTGTAGCCACTCTTCCCTGTCGGAACCTTTCCAAATTCTTGATATTCTCATAATGACTGTCCTGCAGTCTAGCCATCCTTACCTCTCTCTCCCTAAAAGAACTTTCGACTTGATTCGCCCTGTACCACTGATAAGCCCTCACAAACCCCCACAGGCAAACCACACAGACCACGATTATAATAATAGGTCTCAGAATGTAACCAAGAATACCCTTTCCCAAGCTCGCGAATCAACTCCCCACTCTACCAAATCCTTTACCAACTTTCTCCCAAACTCCCTCTTCAGCCAGATCCTGGATCTCATGATGAATCTCAGTGATGTTACTTATATACTTCTTCAGATCTTTACTATTATCTGGTATATAAGTACAGCACTCTTGCACTTTCAGCATTTTACAGACTCCGCCCTCTTTTGCCAATAAGACATCCAAAGCAAGACGGTTCTGCATCACCATCGCCCTTATCGACAACATCTCTCCATCAACAAGCAATAGTGATTTAGCTGTATTCGTCGACAACTTGTCCACAACAGTCGCCAGCTTTCTAATCTTCACATCATTCAAAATCACTCCCAAACTTGGTATTACGGCTCCAAAAATATCTCCAATCACTCCTCCTGCACTTGCATCTCTCCTTACTCTAGAATGCATTCCTCCTTCCAGGAGTTCTAGCTCCTCTACATGATAAATCTTGGGGAAAACAGCTGCCAGGTAACAAGTACCGTACCAATTGGCAGGCAATATCACATAAGCGTTTTTCCCACATACAAAGTATACTGTTGGCACCACTTGTACCGGACCCTGCAAAAAGTTCTTTGCTGACTCTTCCATGGTGAAAACGTGATCACACGCACTCTGTCCCACATAAACCTTATAATAGGTCTGGACACGTTTCACACACAACTTCCCCTTTTGCTCTAGATCTAATGCTATAGGGCCATAGCTCCCTTTCGCTCTGTGAGCCATCTCCTCCTTTGTCCAATCTAATGGACTTTCTCCAGTGTTACGTGTTTGTGTTAGTTGTCTATATCTATCCTCCACTTGATCTACAAACTTCTTTTCTATCTGTTAGTGAACATGTCAATTTATGTCTATGTGCATAAGCGGTATCTAACGTTGTAGTCGGTATGAAATACTTCCCAATCCTATCCTCCTGCTTATAATAATCGTACTTGTTCAGGTGCTTATATGCCGGAACCTCTGAAAGCACCGCATCATAATTGGAAAAGAAGTATTCATAATGACCTCTCCCATAAAACTCTTCGGCCCTCCTATCTGGTGCAGGTGTTAAGGTGTTTGAAGCATGGTAGTGGCTGTAATGGTTTTAAGATGACTGGACTTGGAGCTATTGGCCTTGTAAATGACAATGCCTTTTACTAATGTGTTTTGGTTTGGAGTGGAGTGGACTTATAAAAAAGCATTTGCAATGCAATCGGTTTCGCATTTGTGAAAGTTAGAGCTTTTGTTGTTGAAAATGACAATGTTTTTTACTTTTGTTTTTTTTGTATGCAGTGAAGTGATATTTGCATAGCGCTATAGCCATTCGTATGACCTTGCGGCTCTGAAAAACCAGAAAATGGGAAATAGGTTATGAGAGAGTGGAGATGAGAGTAATATGTTGGCTGGAAAAAAAAGGAACGGCATCCTGGAAATACCAAGCACTCATAGGGAATGCAAATTTAAGTAAAGCATGTGAAAATGTAAGCAGGAACAACATAGTTACCTTAACGCTTTTACACTTACTATTCAGAAATCAATGTGTTTTGCCTGAAAAGTAAAGAGCATAACTACAGAGGGGACCTGTTTCAATGTCTATTGCTAATATCCTTAAAAAACGTAAGCAGTATGGTTTAAAAAGGCCACATCCCTGAACACAGAGCCGCGGTACACATTTTATAAACTAAAATAAGTAAAACCGCTGATAAGGATCACATTAAACGTTTTCCACTTTACACATCAACTCGATATTGCAGTACCTCCAGGAGTGGTGCACTTCCCCACCCCGGGAAAACAATGTTGTTCGAAGAAAGAGTCGAAACCGAAAGTAGCGCTTCACTGGCAAACTCTGTAAAGTGGCGCTAATGTGTGTGGTTGTGAATTAAACCAATCTGGCCATTTTGCGACCACTCTATTGCTTTATTTAGTATATTATTATTTTTTATTTTTTTTAGTATTTTGAACTTTATTTTTCTCTCCGTCCCGAGGCTGCTTTTTGGAATAGAAAAATGTCAGAAAAAGACAACATTTGCAGCCAAAGTGTTTCTTTCTTTTTTGGATTAATTCCGCAGGGGAACAAATAAAGGAAAGGAGAGGAAAGAGAGGGTAAGAGCAGTTTGTTGAAGTCCTAGTTTTCAACAAAAGAGGAGGAGCGAGACAGAAAGAGGGAATAAGAGGAAGAAAGAGAGAGGGGGAGGGGCAGCAACAGAGTAGAAGGGAACACTGTTGTTCAAAGAAAGAAGAGAAAACGAAAGGTTTAGTGTGCGTAGGCAAAGGGATATTAAACGAGGGCACTGCATTGCAAATTATGCGTAAAGTAACCAAAAAAACTAGCAAAACAGCAGTGGCCTCGGAGGGGTGGTAGGGGGCCTGCGAGCAGGGTTGTGAGGGGTAGTCACGGGAGATTAAGGGACATGAAGCAACCAAAGCAGTGTTGTGGGAGGGGTGAGGGGGAGGCACGGGGCGATAAAGCGACAGCAAGCAAATGATGCAACCGAAGTTTCATTACACAAGTAAACAGAACAGTTAACGAGCACAGAGGCAGGCCAGCTAAAAAAAGAGTTCTCTCTAAGTATAAATAACCTGAACAGTAAGAACACATGTAAGAGGGCCAGTTCTCATGGGAGGATGTAAAATTCCAAATGGAGGGACTGTATTCACTAATAAAAAGCCAGCATTTCTAAAGGACAGCAACAGGAACCAATGAAAAAGATGAGCTTTTTTGCAAGTCCATATCCTAAATACAGTATGTCTCAAAGAGACATCCCAAGTGCTGCCTAGGTGGACCTAAAAATGGATCTTTGCCATGCTAGAATTCATCTCCATTTGTGGCAATTTGTTTCTTCGTTGAGTTGGAATAGAGAGTCCATTCAGGGGCGTGTAGTGCTCTAGATATGCACTGATGGTGTCATGGTCATTAGAAATTCAGTTGCACAGGCCACTATTTCCTGGCATATGAATAGGTAATTGACTACTACTAGCACAACGCCCTCAAGGATTTTGAATTGGCACAAAAACTAACATGTGCAATATTTATTCCTCCTGATTTGGTTACCGGGTACTGATTCTGTCGGTCTTTAAAGATGTTTCTGCTTCTTCTTCATGGACCATGTGCATAGCATGATCCTCTAAAATCCTTCCGTGCTGGTCTGTCAGAATTTACACGGAGGTGACCTGGATACTGTGTGGTTTAGGGTGCGATTTAACAGATATCTTGCACATTTTCATGGGTGTCCTCGTGTGACGCTGCAGTGCCTGTGGCCTGGGTAGTGATACCTACACAGGGAGACAGCCCGTGAGTCAGTGGGACAGCTATTGTAAAGGTGTTACAGGAATCAGACAGGGCATGACCTCATTTAAAAACGAGCATTGGCATAGCCAATAGGTCTCGCCTTTTGGGACATTATAAGTGTTTAGCCATGCAACAGTTGATGTTGCACCAAGGATATTGTGCTGCATAATTAAATACTTATAAGGTCTCAAAGGCGAGACCTATTGGCTATGCCAATGCTTGTTTTTTGATTGGGTCCAAGCTAATACAGCTGCTCTGGATGAATTATGTATCCCATATGCTACAGAAAAAGGCCTGCATAGGCATATCTATAGCATTTGAAAAATTGGGAATCATGCAGATTTTTCTGTGAATGGAGAAAGTAAAGAGAAAGCTATGGGATAAAACAAAGATTCGGATGGATAACTGAACCGATAATGGAGTCTTCGGAATATAACCTCAATTGGTTATGCGACTGGTGAATGGAGTGTCATGGCGCTCCAAAGGTTATGTAGGTTCTGAATTAAGACATGATCTACACCCAAGTGTGGAATCCTCAACCCTAGATGGCTACAGTAGGGAAAAGAGCAGGTGGCTAACAGGTCCATGAGGATGACAACCAGGGAGCCACAGTGATCACACATGGGAAAAGTCAGAATAGCCACTGGTGGTAGCAAGTAAGGATTGTACAGTTCAAAGATAAACTAGTGAAAGAAGCTTAAAGAAAAGTCGTTCTACAGGCATTAAACGCAAAGGGCACAGTCACTGGTAAATGCATCAGAAAATAAATTCACAACAAGGTACCAAAAAAATCGCGTACCAACAAAAATGGGGTGTCAATGCTTCTGCAGTTGCCATTAAAACAATTAATTCTTGCAAGTACGTTCAAGAAGGAGCAGGTGGAGGTTCAGTGGTTTGCAAGCCATGGGATTAATGGATTGAAGGAGTTTGAGTTTTGAGCATCTCGGTTTTCCAGAAGTCACAAGAAAAACGGCACTCTGAGGAACAGAGTTAACACCAGACTACCCGTGCCAGCTCAACAGCCCATCTAGATAGCTCTCTTGCGCTGACAGATACCACAATACCAGCACACTGCTCCTCCTCTGAACAGCCTGCATACATTTGTCATGTAGTAGGGGATACCCCAAGCATCCCAGATGATATTCCTGCAGCAGTGGATACCTGTAAGCAGCTCACAAGTTACGACATCTCAAGAAGATACTTTGCAACATAAAAACATTGTTGCTCCTGCCAACCAAAGACCCAAGTATCTAAAGTGCACTGCCACAGTAAATACACCAGAGAAAACACAGATCTTGCCACAGCAGTAATGTGTGACATCATTAAACTAGCACAACAAATACACTCATAATCTTGGAGTCACATGAGTGACTGCCACAGAATGGAGAAAACCCAGGAACGCTGCATGGTTAGACAGACATTCACGGTCTCCAGCAAGCCCATTAAATACCTTAATTATGATTATGACACTTCTAGACAGCTGGAAGGAACAGAAGGTGAAATAATCTTTCAGGACCATAGCCGTTATGCCTTGGGTCAAACAAAAGAAGACCAAGACAATCACAAGCCATCATCAAAAGACACCCACATGCTGGCTGAGATCCAAAGCAGACGTCACCTACGCACAGGGAAGCAGAGGAAGGGAGCAGATCCTTAAGTGCTGTGCGGTGGAAAAGAAAGCATAGCATTCTCTGAGGAGGAGGGATAGAAGGCTGTATCAGGATAGCTGCCACACTAGGGAAGTTAAAGTGGTGCTGCATGCATATCATAAAAACCTGGCCTAGAAACCCCTCCGAAAGCCTCAAGGAGCAAAAGTATAGGGCAGATGACAGAAAAAGGTGTGTGCACAGCGGCAGGAGCTCGAATACATTTTAACGGAATTAAAAAAGCTTTCTGCTTTCAACTGCTCTAAAAATACAGCTTACAAGCAATAAACCGTTTACTAAGCCGCTCCCTCCTGCCCAACAGCCCTTTCCAGATCATACAAAACATTAATGTAATTATCTGCTTCCTTACCAATTTTCTGCATAGCAACTCCAATGCGATCACAAAGGACACGTACCCCACAGATTTCGCACACTAAACAGAATTTTTAGTGATGCAATTACACGCCATGGCTGTAAGTGGGAGGGCCTGTCTACGCACATCAATTTCCCAATTATTCTTCGAAAAACGTGCACAGTTTTAATTAATTAATTCCCATTCTATCATCTCCTCGAAGAAAAACCCATTTGAAGTAACGAGCTGACTGTGAAAAAATGAAAAGGACCAGATCACAAAAATATTCTTTCAACATACATGAAAATAGATAAGAGGGAGAATTAAATAGCGCAGAAATTTCATTTTCCTGTTGCCCTTCACTGTTGCCCTTCCACTGAAGTAGAGGATTATTTGAGAGCGGACTAAAAAAAATATATTTTTGCTTAAAAATAGGGCGTTTCCCTCCTGAATCAGAAGTGTCGGAGTTTATTTTAAATTTTCCATTCCCTGCATTGTCAAAGGCTGTTAAGTAAAACGGGTGCTCAAATTTATCATTGAACTGACGCGGCCGTGAGAGTAATATCGCGCGCTGTGAAAATGAAGCTGACGAAGAGGGAGGGGGAGAAGGGAGGGGGTAGTGAGAGCAGAGGGGGTGGAGGAGCATTGTAAGGCTTAATGAGCCATTACAAAAGCCAGATGGCCTGTGCACGTTCACGCGATCGTGAACGCAAGCTGGAGGCCAGCAAAAGCCTGTGGGTAGCACTCTGAAAAGCCACCTACTAAATGTCTCGCAGAGCAGCGCATGCGCTGGCTCAGGCGATACCTAACGATTCTCACAACATCTGAATGTCACATGCTGTACTGCTCTCGCACCCAGTGTGTGCAGGTAGATGGTCACGCACAGGCAGAAAGCGAACATAAAAGCTTAAATCAATGCAGTGAGAAAAAATTATATTATACTGACTACCAGTAGTTAAAGTAGACCCTGAGATGGGGCCTTTCATGGCTGATGCTAATGCAACCTCCTGGTTTGAAAGTGAATATTTCCAAGTGCTAATGGGTTGATAATAACGTGAGTGTAGTGTAACCTTGTTGTGCTGACGCCTGCTGGGCAGAATTGCTGATTCACTGGTAATGGAGGTATTTATATCTGAACATTTTTAACGCAAATGGTTCAGCTGCTTAATGGGATTTACACTTAAAACGGGAAGTTCTAGTCAACGCGTTCTTTGGGACCTCGAATGACCTTAGCACAGACCTTAGCACAGAAACATCCAGTCATTTAATTTTTTTAATGTCCTTACAGTCCCTTTTTTGCCAACTTCAACCTTTGAAAGTTAAAACTTGGCAGCCGCCATCTTTCTCCCTCCTTGCTATGGTCTGACAGATTTCAAGTGGAAGAGAGGCTCATGTTGCTTTGTTACTGCTTCCGTGCTGCAGTCACTCGCCGGCTGACCGTGCAAGTTCGCATCATGCCCCTTTGCAACACTTTTATGACTGTCTGCATTTTAGGTTGGAGTTTAGCAGGTAATGATGCCACTATAGTGCCGGTTTAATCTCCTATAATTACAATCTGATCATGTTTAACGCATGATTCTCCATCACTTGTTGCTAGATGTATTCAATATCTGCGAATTTCTCAGGGTGCCAAAAGTTGCGGGATTTATACATTTTTTAACTCATTCACACTCTGTAGAAAAGACAAACACTTCGCTGTAGCCTTACAATGTATGGGCTTTATCCATTGCAAGTTTGGCTATTTAGAGGTTTACGTATTTATGATTTATAATTCAAGATTGGGGTTTATAAGAATAGAAGTTATGATGTCTGTATGATTTAATTCAGTTTATTTGTATGTGTTTATTGTCACTTCTGTGGTTTGCTAAATAAACAATAAATGATAGACCACTTTAGACATGAATTAGAATGCTATCTAAAATATTATTCAACAACTACCATTGGTTTTGTCTTGCATGGACGTATCGGAAAATGATTTCATTACATTTGTCCTTTCTATCCCCTAGAGTAAATTAGATTATGTAAAACATATACAGGAATCCTGCAAGAAAAAAAAACTACTCATATATTGTTATATCTAAAAAAAATCCTAATATATAATGCACATCCCAGTTGCATTGTATTTAAAAACTGAATTATGGGGCAGAGTGTCAGGTTTATGCTGTGCTTAGTAACACTAAAAGATGATGGACTTAATGCTTACTGTCAAACATTCACCCCCAGTACAGAGATCTGGGCCTAAATCCGTCGTTTTTTTGCTCACCATGCCATTTCAGTTTGGACCCAGACATATGCATATCAGTCTTGACCCTGCTCCCCATGGGAACAGTCCAGTCATAATGCCAGGCCGATGGATTTAACCCAGATCTGTGACTTGGGGTGAACGTTTGACAATGTTCAGCCTTCTGTCCATCGTCTTTTTGTGTTGCTTAATCTGTGCTTACGCAATAGGGTTCATAGAAGCACCCATTTCCAGAACAGCCAGCCCTCAAGAACAGTACTGTACTTTACATATTTTTATATCTGTATATCAATTTCAATAAGCTTTATTCGATTTCATCAGTGGAAACCATATGTTTCTTAAAACACAATCATGTTTACATCAACGGAAAATCACAATTTGATGGCCTTTCTTCATCTAATCACCTTCTTTAAAAACATTGCCATAGACTGCATAGTGTACTCTTCGGCTAGCAACTGAAGGGCTAAAAAAGTTGGGCGACATTGCCTAATGCCAAGGGTCCTTAAAATCGGTAAAATCCAGACCTTTCTTTGATTTTCATAAAATTTACAAAAGAGCACTACGTGAATTGCTGTCTTGTGTGACATACCGTCACATGGGCATTTACAAAGTGTGCCTGACCAGTCGTTAATTACAGGTAAGCTTGTTAGGCGATGAAAAATGCCTAACCTAAAACAAGTTAAAACCAATCTATCCTGCATCCCTTCCATGAATTGTAAGTAAGGCTTTATATTATAGGTAGTCAATATCATTTGGTCATTACACACAGTCTACTTCAATATTTCCGAGGATAGTCTTAAAGACTCCAATAGCGTCATGCACTCTCTTTTGAGATCTTTTCTGCTACTGTGGTCTATAGATTCCGGCTGTTCATAATATTCCGGGTGGCCTAAGTCACTCATGAAGTCTTTAATATACTTCAACCAAGGTATGCTGAATGCCCGTTGTAATTTAAGACAATCCCTTAAATTATCCCTATTAAGGGTGGTTTTCTCTGAAGACCAGATCTTGTGCCATAAGAGGATTGGCTGTATTTTAATTAAGGCTGATAAATAGGGTACCAGCAGCTCAGCATGGCATAAATAGGTGGAACAGCCACCTGGAACAGCTAAAACAAATTTTAAAAAGGCGTTCTCTACCAGTTGTAGGGGCTGACTATCATAATAGCCCCATACACCAGCACCATACATAGCCATAGTTGATTTATTAACTTGCAGCCCCAGCTTCTGCATGTAGATGGTAAAACCAGTCATTAAACGTAGCCCCAGCTGAGTACGTGCCATCAGCACTGCATCATCAGCCTAGAGGAGGGCAGGTATTGGGCGCTGTCCAATTCTGGTAAATCCAGGCACTGGTCAGACATTGTCTGTCCCAGGCCATTAATATATAATGTAGAAAGAAAGGGAGCCAAAACGCATTCCTGTCTTATCCCTCTACGGTGAATGATGCAGTGCACTCACCCAATCTGTATATCGCTACGAGGCACTTTTAAGATTCAACACATTGAACCTTAACGGATGCAAAATGTTTAGAATGTTTCTAAATTGTGAGTGCCCTCTTGAAATAAGTGGTGTTTTGAAAAAATGCAATGTAGATATGAAATGACAGAACGTTGTTACAAAATATTTGAGAAGAAAGGAATCATTTTATTAGCCTGTGAGTTGTATTCAAATATATAGGTTTTATATATTTTTTGCTTTGGACAAAATCTCTTGCTCTTCCAACCCACCCCTTTGTGGACTAACGCCATTTTTGCCAAATTCTCACATCTTTCAATCCTAAATACCGCAATTAAAAGGGGTAAGGAGGCCAGTTAACTTGAGCAAAGTAACACAAGCTGCTTTGCATTTCATGTGCATCTGTTGTAGTAACTTTTGATCCATTTGACCTAGACTACATTCCTTGGGTTGATGGATCAAGTGCCAAATGAAACATGTCAATAATTATGGTAATAACCCTATAAAATTCCATACTTCCATTGGCCCTGTTTGTGTGACGCTCCTCACCCTTCCCATTTGATTTGCAAATCTCTCCCAACATCTAGCATTTTAGGAGACCAATGGTGTTTGACATAACCACTTGCCTTGTAGAACGGGCAGGCTGTGAGGTGCCATTTGTACCTCTTTGCTCCCTTGCCTTCATTCCGTAGGAATGGGATTTAATGCCTCTCGTTAGTTTAGTGCTGCTACATCCTTTATCTTTCACACCTTTGCTGAAGCCAATCTCGCCGGGAGGGGGAGGAGTCAGAGGCGGGGCCTGGGCATAAATGCGTGCCGCAGTGCGGGAGCGCAGCGGACGCGCGAAGCGGGCGCGCCAAAGAACCGCCAAAGGCAAGCCCGTCTGCGCCCGTCCGCACCCCGATGGGTCCGGGGGCCAGGAACTTTGGCCAATTTATTAAATACTCCTCTGAGGAACTCCGAACAATGGCCCAGCCGGGCTTCCCCCTTGATCCCTCTACTCACATGCGCATCAGCGTTAACGGCATCTCTCAACCACGGAGATCCCATGTCGTTCTACCACCCCCCACTCCATACTGTTCCCAAGCTCTTGGCCCTACCGAAGTAAAACACACTGCCCTACGTATTTTCTATCTCAACACCGCTCCTTGGTTAAACACCAGTTGGACATCCTTTTGTTGCTCATGTCAGAAAAACCAGACGTTTTTCTGGTCACGGAAACCTGGCTAAATCACGATTCCACCCCGGACATACTAGCGGCGTTACCTCAGGACTATTACATACTACATGCAAATCGGCTTCCAGGTAAAACTGGTGGCGGAGTAGCCGCCATCATTCATAAAGACCACAAATTCACTACCATCACCCCCCTCAGTCTCTCGGCGGTAGAGAATATTGCCATTAAACTAGAATCCAATTCTGGATCTCTCATCTGTGTTCTTATCTACAGGTGCCCACAGCACATGCCTGCATTCCCTCTCTCTCTGAGCGAACAAATGGCCAATTTGGTCACGAATTATGATAACATACTACTCATAGGCGACCTGAACTATTGGTTCAACGACGCCCTCGGTGGGCCGCATGCGGCAGAATTATCTGATTTACTCTCTAACCTTAACTTTACTAAGCACATATCCTCTGCTACCCATATCAAAGGGCACACACTGGACCAAATTTGGTCCACCAATCTAATACTGTCGGTGCCCTCAATCTTACCATGCATATGGTCAGATCATCATTTAATAAAATTTACTGCAACGATCCCCCTTAACATTGAGACCCCCACGGCTGAGGGTGGCATGATAAGAAAGTGGAAGGCTCTCAATAAACCGGAATTCATTGACACCTTGGCCAGCTCAGTGCCCGCCCTTAACCCCGATATTAACTCCACGGAAGAGAACATTTCTGCCTGGCTACTAGCGGCCTGCAACACACATGCCCCGCTTACAAAACTCAACCGTGCTCGCCGAGCCGACGCTCAGAAATAGTTTTCTGTCGAGCTAAAAAAGCAAACACTTGCGCTCCGCCAAAAAGAAAGGAGATGGAGACTAAGATACTCCCTCGAAGAAAAACCTGCAGTACTCAAAGGCTCGCAAAGAGTATAAAAACGCCATAGCGGCGGCCAAGGCCGCCTATTTCTCTGCCAGAATTCTGAGCTCCCATAACAAGTCGAAGGAAATCTTTACGATAGTCAATGACCTATGTAATGCTGAGAGAATTCTCCCTAAACAGACTCCTACCCAAGATCTATGCAACTCCCTGAATGATTTTTTCATGGATAAAATCTCCAGCATTAAAGTCAGCATCTCCACTTCCAGACACTTGGAGCCCCCCGACACCGTGATAACCAATACAGCCACCATAGACCACTGCCCGGCCATTTGTCCACAGGCCTTTTCAGACTTGCTGGCCCGAGTCAAATCAGGCTCCCCTAGAGACTGCTGCCCCCCCTCACATCCTAAAGGACACCCTCTCTGCTCTGCCATATACCGTGCTGCCCTTCTTAAATGAGTCTCTCTCGCAGGGTAGGGTCCCTAGCGCATTCAAGAATGCGATAGTGGTCCCTCTCCTTAAGAAACCTGGGGCTGACCCCCTGAATCCATCTAACTATCGCCCCATCTCCCTGCTCCCCTTCCTGGCCAAGATCCTAGAGGCTCATGTCGCTAGGTGTTTATCCAACTTCATTGAACATTCGGAACACCTAGAGCCTCACCAAGCAGGCTTCCGGCTCGCTCACTCCACTGAGACAGTAATCCTTGCGGTTCTGGACGCCTTACGAGCAAATGCGGACAAGGGCATTCCTCAGGCCTTGGTGCTACTGGATCTGTCGGCCGCTTTTGACACGGTCGACCATAAAATCCTGTTGGACCGTGTCAGACAGGCCGGCATACAGGGCTCCGCCTTCAACTGGATTAAGTCCTTCCTTGAGGGCCGAACCCAGGCAGTACGCCTTGCCCCTTTCACTGCCCCCAAGATCGCCACCATGTGTGAGGTCCCACAAGGATCGTCACTGTCTCCCCACCTATTCAATCTTTACCTCCTGCCCTTGATTCACTCTTTAAGGAACAGGAAGGTAACCACATTCAATTACGCTGACGACCTCCAGCTTGTTTTCACTATTGATAACTCCCCCGACTCAGTCCAGGAATTCCAAGCCACCATGCTCCACATCCAGCGTTGGATGGACCTCAACCATCTCAAACGTAATCTGGGCAAGACCGAACTAGTCCTGCCCGGGAAAGGCCAGACCTTTTGGGGCCCACATTACTGGCCGACTGAACTAGGACCTCCCCCCACCCCGTCCCTCTCTGTAAAAAGCCTAGGGGTTACCATAAATGCTGATCTCTCACTCAGAGGCCAAGTAGGGGCAGTGGTCTCCACCTGCTTCTTCCAGTTGCGCAAAATTAGGAAGATCGCCCACCTGCTCACCCACTCCGCTCTCATACAGGTAGTGATTGCCCTGGTACTCTCTCATCTCGACTTTTCTAACTCTATCTACCTCGGCCTGCCATTGTTTTTACTTAAACGTCTCCAGCTGGTGCAAAACCAAGCTGCGAGACTAATCTACAAACAACCAAAATGGCAATCTGCCAGACTTTTATTATCAAAACTTCATTGGCTCCCTATTGCCCAATGCGCAGCCTTCAAGACAGGGTGCCTAATCTTTAATGCCTTGCATTGTCGGTGCCCTAAATTCATCAGTTGCATGATATCAAGGCATGTCCCTCCCTGCAACCTGCGTTCAGCCCACCTCCAGCTGCTAACTACCCCTGCCTTCAAGCTCAAACGCCAGGGAGGGTGTAGGTTCTCCTTTCTCGCCCCTAAACCTTTGGAATTCCCTACCACTAGTAATCCGGTCCTGTGACAACCTCCTGGGGTTCAGAAAAATGCTCAAGACATGGCTGTTTGAGCAGGCTCATGCGTAATCCGTCTCTGCCTTGACACTGCCCAAAGCAAGCGCCATGAAACCTCTCGGTGAACGTGCGCTATAGAAATTCTTGCTAACATAACATAACAAGCTGGTTCAGGGACAGCTTATGCTAGCTGTCTCTTTGTAGATATATTCAAATTAAAAATAAAATAATATTTTATAAATTAATATGAACAACCTCACTATTTCAGCCATTTCCCATGTTTCCTATCTGCTCTTTCTAAGTGATTTCTGCGTCTATGCTATCCTTCTCTTAACAGTCAAACTGCAATATTTGCACATGGTTACCAACCAGCACCAGAAATAAAACACACTAAAACACATTGTTCATAGATCCCTTCTTCCAACATCAAATGTGGGCATGCGCTTTATTTTAGCAAAGGCAAAAAATACCAGACTGTCAAGCAGTCTAATTTCCTACGTGATATGTTACTTACAGACTCCAGCTTTACCGACAGAAAACATACACCTCTTGACGATGGAACCAATGGCAGCCAATGAACAGCCGGAACTTCTGGAAAGTCCCTACATTTTTGCGCGACTCTTTCAGCTGAATATAGCTAAGGAGGAGTTTTTATCACACAGCTGCTGTTGATGTATAAAGGTGAAGGCGCCAGTTTGATCTCACTCTACATGGCCAGGTTTGAAGGTATTGACATGCAGCAGGCCATGATCATCTTATCAAGTGTACATAGTTAGAAGAGCGAAAACATGATTGTTCGTTCAAACCTCACCTGAGAAAAAGAGCAGTGAAAATCAAATGAGATCTGATTCCAGGCTGTAGCAGACCAGCTGGAAAATTGTACGAGAAGGTAAGAAGCCACCATTATATACTAGAGTTTAAAGGGAAGGCAGGAGACTTTAATCAAAATCCAGTTTTGACAGGAGACCAGTGAAGGGCGCTCTTGGCTTCAGGCCTATGGTCTAGTTTATGGAGACCTGCTACCAACTGGATAGATGCATTCTGGGCTAATTGTAGCCTCTGTAGCATCCCCTCTAATCTTTACTCCGTTGTTTCCTTAGTGCTCGACATCACACAATGTCCTTGCACTCTACCCTACTCTTCATGAGGTTCGGAGATCTACTTCTTCTTTCTGCTCACCCTACTCCTTCATCTGCAAGATCGGGCTGCCTATAGGGCAATTTAGCAGTGCAAGAAGGGCTATTCTGATAGGTCAGTGAGCTGGCTGGTTATTGGCTGTTTTTTGTTGGCCTGTTTTTTGGTCCGTAGGTCGGTTTTTACTGTTGATTTCCCTGCTATTACTACAAACATACCTGCAGCAAGCACAAATAACTCTTGTATACCTAGTCAAACACATATATAGCGTGTCTTTACCAATTCAAAACTACCCCAATTTGGGAAATGTGTGCCACTTTTTAGCTATCTGATTCGCTAATAGAGGAACATTTATTTTGGTGCCCAGGTCTATTTTCTGTCCCAGTTCGACCCTCTTCATCGCCCTCCTCCCACCAATAAACCTCTAGCGCTTCCCTTGTACATCACATTTCACCTCCTTTTAGAATCTCCAGACCCATCAACTCACCATCCCAAACCCAGGCAGTTGTGCAACTCAAACTCTGCTACTTCCCACACATTCCCATTATCTCTGAGCCCAGTGCCCCTGCCATTTACCGTTCTTCTTGTTGCATCCTGGTCACTTTACACTCGGCACCATCTATCGCCTCATGTCTTACCTACCGTTCAAACCAACCCCCATACACTGCTTCTGTACTGCCTGCACACCTGTTAAATCTGTGTTAACAATTCTGAGGAATGTGTTGGTGTGACTCTCCCCTGACTGCAGCTATGAATGAGGTGTGACTCCATTACCCTGGTTCTTGGGACCTCGGATGTACAGTTTCCCCCTCAGCAGGTGAGAACATGAATTGGCGGGAAGATGGATTGGAGCTCTGCATAGCCTGTGAACAATGTGAAGCCTGGTGGACCTTGTTCAGGGTGGTTCTAGATCATACCCATGGCAGAAGGTAGCCTGAAAGTTCCTTGGGAGACCTAGATAAAAGGAAGATACAAAGACTTTTCATATTGTTGTAACATGTTGAATATCCTTGCATAAATACTGTCTGACAAAAATATGGTGGCCTTAATATCATTTACAAATGTATTGCTCCACCCTAGGACTTGAACCAAGTCTCCCTCAAGGAGGCAGTTGATCGCTCTTCTATATTTCATGTAATGCATAAATGCAGCTATACCTTTGCAGTGCTGTGGTACAAGCAGCCCAATACCATTATGCAGGGCATAAGTATACACCCCCGAGGCCTTTAAACATCCTCTCACCATTCCAGCCAAACACATCAATGCCTTATAAGCTTATGCGTCCTATATCTCATTCATTTTTAGGTCTCGCCTGAGCCAGTGCTTAGCGCTGCTCTGGCCGAGACATTTAGTAAGTGGGTTTTTGAAGTGCTACCAGAGAGGCTTTTGCTGGCCTCCAGCTTGCGTTCACGATGGCGTGCACGCGCGCAGCTGCCATCTGGGTGTTCTCTAATGGCTCCTCTGCGCACACTACCCCCTCCCTTCTCAGAGGCGCTATCTGGCTTTCCTCTTGCTCGGACAAGCGCTTTAATGCCCCCTCCCCCACCACAGATCACGTCACCATTGCATCTGCATTTGCCTGTGTTTTGTCAGCAGACGAGGAGTTTTTACATTGCTCATTTTCTTTCTTTGCATCAGAGAAGCGCAATGGTGCAAAAGGCAATGTATCTTTTGAATTAAAGGAACAGATCACGTCACCACTGCTTCTGCATTTGCCTCTGTTTTGTCAGCAGACGAGGAGTTTTTACATTGTTCATTTTCTTTCTTTGCATCAGAGAAGCGCAATGGTGCAAAAGGCAATGTATCTTTTGAATTAAAGGAAGCCGAAGCAGAGTCTACAAATGTTCCTGTTTTACAGACACTGCGCGCACTACCCCCTCCCTTCTCAGAGGCGCCATCTGGCTTTCCTCTCGCTCGGACAAGCGCTTTAATGCCCCCTCCCCCACCACACATCACGTCACCACTGCATCTGCATTTGCCTGTGTTTTGTCAGCAGACGAGGAGGCCACCACGGATGCTTACAGCAAAGAGTTAAACAGTCAACAAGCCAATACAATGGGCTAGGTTTGTCTCTGCTTAAATGCATTCATTTTAAAGTCTCGCTAAGTACATAGTCTGTCAAACATCTTCCCCTTCTCGCTCAGCCTTGCACATGCTTGTCGCTGTGCAGAAGGCAGCATAATGCATATCTATATGTGCCTAGAGTGTAATTATCTACACAGCGGGATGTACAGATTAGATTCAAAACTCGTCTAAGCATCACTCTGCACCACCACAGCATCACTCTGCACGACCACAGCATCACTCTGCACCACCACAGCATCACTCTGCACCACCACAGCATCACTCTGCACCACCACAGCATCACTCTGCACCACCACAGCATCACTCGGCACCACCACAAAATCACTAAGCACCACCTCAACACCACTAAACACCACCTCAGCATCACCAAGCACCACCACAACACAACTCAACACCACCTCACCATCAATAAGCACCACCACCACAGCATCACTAAGTACCACAACAGCATCACTAAGCACCACCACAACACCACTAAGCACAACCTCAACACCACTAAACACCACCTCAGCATCACTAAGCACCACAACATCACTAAGCACCACAACATCACTAAAGCACCACCACAGCATCACTCAAGCACCACCACAGCATCACTCAGCACCACCACAGCATCACTCGGCACCACCACAAAATCACTAAGCACCACCTCAACACCACTAAACACCACCTCAGCATCACCAAGCACCACCACAACACAACTCAACACCACCTCACCATCAATAAGCACCACCACCACAGCATCACTAAGTACCACAACAGCATCACTAAGCACCACCACAACACCACTCAGCACCACCACAGCATCACTAAGCACAACCTCAACACCACTAAACACCACCTCAGCATCACTAAGCACCACAACATCACTAAAGCACCACCACATCACTAAAGCACCACCACAGCATCACTCAGCACCACCTCAACACAACTCAACACAGCCTCGGCATCACTAAGCACCACAGAATCACTCCGCACCACCACAGCATCACTCCGCACCACCACAGCATCACTCCGCACCACCACAGCATCACTCCGCACCACCACAGCATCACTCCGCACCACCACAGCATCACTCCGCACCACCACAGAATCACTCCGCACCACCACAGAATCACTCCGCACCACCACAGAATCACTCCGCACCACCACAGAATCACTCAGCATCACTCAGCACCACCTCAGCATCACCAAGCACCACCACAACACAACTCAACACCACCTCACCATCAATAAGCACCACCACCACAGCATCACTAAGTACCACAACAGCATAACTAAGCACCACCACAGCACCACTCAGCACCACCACACCACCACCAAAGCATCACTCAGCACCACTAAACACGACCTCAGCATCACTAAGCACCACCACCACAGCACCACAAAGTACCACAACAGTATCACTAAGCACCACCACAACACCACTCAGCACCACCACAGCATCACTAAGCACCACCTCAACACCACCTCAAGCATTAGCATAGCCAATAGGTCTCGCCTTTGGGGCCTTATAAGTGTTTAACCATGCAACAGTTAATGTTGTTGCACCAAGGATATTATGCTGCATAACTAAATACTTATAAGGTCCCAAAAGCGAGACCTATTGGCTATGCCAATGCTTGTTATTACACGTTTGCCATACCTAATATGATAAAAGCACAGGTCTTATCACGGACACACCTCCCACATAGGCCACTCTCCGAACCAAGTATGTCCAACAGAGTAGCTAGCTACCCGACCATAGAAGACTTTGGCGGCTTATTAGAGGTAGGAAGCATTATATAAATTCAACTAAATGCCAACAGTACAAGCCCAGGAATCAAGGCATTGTTCTAAAGTGCACATCCACCCACTACTGCAGTGAAGTCCTTGAAATGGAACTAGGAGAAGATTGATAGCGAGACCATCCTCGGGCAAGGGAAGCTGGACTTAAAAAAATAATTTTTTTAACCTTGTGCTTGTTATTGAGGGTTCGTGTATTTCTACCCACTTTTAGTTTTGGTAGATACAACTGAGGTTCTGGTTAAGGGATTTGCTCAGAATCCTACCATGTGATCAAGTAGTGTCCGAGTTTTGGTGTCCTGATCCCATAGTTGACAGCCCTTATATAACCGCTTCAGTCTTAACAATGTTTTTCTTGGGATAACTGAGGCATCTGTGATGCTACTGCATGGTGTGTGCAATGGATAGAAGAAAATGTGAAGTGCAGACCAGGATTATTTCTTGAAAAATGGGGTTAGCCAGGAACAAGACAAAAGCAGGTGACCAAAGGGGAGAACATACCAGTGTGGACCGGATGTTCATTTTTTATCCTCCCTGCCCCTTGTGCCCCCCCAACCTTTCAAAATACTTAGGGAGTGTCCCTGCAAATGGCTCCTAATGAAGGCGCAAAAGGATTTGTGAACTTGATCTCCGTGAGTAGATTACACAGTTTGAAGTAATCTCTGGTAGAACCTCCAGTTACAAATGGTTTCTACTTAATCGAGTGTTATGGATTACAAGGTAGAACTGTTTCTGAAACAGAGGTGATAAGCCAGTAAATGTTGACATACCACTTTCATGTGGACTCCAATATATTATTGAATTATTATTTTTGAAGGGTGTATCTTTACCGGTCTGACCTACACCTGCGATGTAAGATGAATATCTAGTATGTTACCTCAATATTTTTTGAAAACCTAGAACATTTAGGTTGGAACAATTCGCCTGACAACCACTTTCAACATCATAATTTACTATGCTTGTATTTCCTGTGAGAATTGTACCTAATTAAGATAGATTTACATTGACATTCTATTTTTACATAAGCACATAGTATATAATACCCAGTGCAAAATGTGTGAGCTATCTCCAAGTGGGTATGAGCAGGTGACTGATTATTAAAGAAACAAATAAGCTTCCATAAAATTGTCAGTAGTTCTAGTCAATATAAAGTCCCTGTGATTGTTTGCCAAGGCACTTCCTTATGGCATACCAAAGGGCCCTTTGTAATAATGAAAGGCAATGTTTTTGTTGGGTTCCTTTCTATGTAGTAAGGAGGCCAGAGAGAGCCAAATATACAATTCAGCATCAACATTGGATGACCATGGTGCCGCCTCTTTTCATTTATACAACAGTGATGTTTTCTGGATATGCATATGTAAGAAGGCAGATGTACATAGGAGATAAATGCCTAGTGCCCCTTGTTATAGTTATTTGCCATCTTTGACTTGGGTGCAAAGAATTTCTTGGTCTCGGCAAAAAGTGCATTTGTCAAATAGAAGCTGTGCTTGATTCTCTTCGGAAGCTTTGTTGCCTTTGGTACAATGATCTTTTTGTTTCTTTGTCAAAAGAAGGTCGAGTGGTAAGGAAACCTACATTGTAGTTCTTCCTTTCTGTCTTTGTATGTCATAGAAAGTGAAGAAGTGTAATGAAAGCTTCCTAGCCACCCGGCCTCTATTTGTCATAGAATCAAAAAGAGGACTGCATTGAAGGCAAGAGAGCCTTTATTATAGACAACCTTTTAGTTCTTAAATTTGACTGGATGTACTGCTCTTACATTGCATGAATTAGCATATTAAACAAAGATCCAATGGCTTTGCCCATACTTGTTAGAATGGCTGAAACATCAGCAAAGAAGCTAACAGTAATGTTTTTACCACTTATTGACTCTTTTGCTCCGCCCCAGACAACACGGAGTTGAGTTGCTAGATATTTTCTTGATGTGCAAATATTTGAAAGTTTTGTTGCCTCTTTTCAATTGTAGATTCTTGGGTCAGGGTACGGGCCTACAGTGCCCTGACTGATGCGCACAATGTTGAATGGAACAGCACAAAAACCTGTTATCGAAGACAGGAAGAGTAGATACCACCTGCTGTTCCAGTTGGGAGGATTGGTGGTCTCAAGGACAGGCATCCTATAATACAGAGGAGCATACTTCCCTCCTTCAGAGCTCATGTAGTCTGTGGTGCCAGGCCCTGCTTGGGAATGGTAAATCTTCTAAAGGGATAATGATTGAAGGGGGAGAGGCAGCAGACATCCTCAGGTGACAAGTTTCATTTTAATTACTGCAGGTATTAGTGCCCTGGCTGTTGTGTTTCTCTTTTATAGAAAGTTACCATATACGTGGGTTTGGGTGAAATTCAGTCTGAATAGACCCACTGAGCACATGAAGACCCTGACAGATGGCTGGATGTACTTGCTTCTGGGGCGGAAAACAATCCACAAAGCAGCGAAGCTAGTTTATTTAATTAAACTCTTGCATACAGGATTTCACAGGAGTTGGGCAGAGGTGGCCTACAGGGTGGTGCAGCTTGTGCCACAAGGTGTTCAGATTTTAATGCATTAGTGGGACAAGGTCCTTCTGACGCTTAGAGTGTGCAGCATTTAGCCAATAAAGCAGCAAGCCCAAGGCAGGTGAGACTTGGATGAAGGCTTAACCATGGACCCTTGAGGTAGATGAATTTTATGGCAAGACAGGAGGCTAGCATTCTGCATAAACCCTTTTATTCACCACTTCCAAACAGCAACCTTTAAAGTTTTATACTAAAACCAAGTATGACAACATACACAAAATAGAACTTCTAATCCATAAAACTCCCCAACACTCCAGCATCTTCCTCTTTTGTTTGCTGCTTCTTAGCAGATAAGTATATTTTACTATACATATGGCTAGATTGGTAAATTCTGATACTTCGAGTAATTTAGTTGAGTGCATGGATTTTAGTGTTTAATATTGGAGGTATAAGGAAAAACCCCAATGTATGGGTTCAGAATAGGTAGGAATGTTTTAATATATTAGCAAATTTGGCTTGAATATTAAAATTGTAATGTTATTTTGGACCCAGGGAGGAAAATTAAGTTTGCTGCTCTCGAGTTAAAACGGGCAGACCGCATGAATAGCAGCTGTGGTATTGGCCCAAGGGATTTTTAATTGGAAGTGCTACAGTCCCGGAAGAGCATACGGAGAGGCTCAGCGAGCCAGTGGATTAAGCGCTTCTAGCACAGGGCTCAACTACAGGCTAATTTCCTATAGGGAATAGATCTTAGCGATCTAAGACTTTTTTTTTAGGAGCCAGTTAACATCATTATGAGTTTTTTAGGTGTTTTTGACCGGCTGAACAGAACTCTTGATTGGAATCCTTTCAGACGGTTGCTTGAAAGGATTAGGGACCACGACAGATAAGTGCATTTTGACAAATAGCATGTTTGCCGAGTGTTTTGGGGGAATAAAACTGGGATATAATGTCTGAAGTGCAAGCAGGGAAAGAAATGCAGGAAGAAAGAGTAGGGGATATTATTAGGAGAGAACTGAAGGAGTGTGTGCAGGATACAGGACAATGTAAGTAACAGGGAAAGGAAACATGAATGATGAAGAAGAGTATTGGTTCATGTCTGAGGAGGAAGGCGTCTCAGATAAAGGACCAGGGGCAAAGATTTTAGAAAGAAAAAACATTTGACAGTAAAAGAGGTGTCTGTTTTATCAGAAATTGGAGAGCATAGCGGCTCGCAAGGACAGGTTGCCTGAAGCGGCACAAATTCAAGGAAGGCCAACCCTGCACATGTGGTTTTATATGAATGGAAAAAAGATGAAGCTAATAGAGAGCTGGATGAGTACATTTTTGATATGGACTATGATGATGGGGAGGAATACCCAGAAACAGAATTTGGAGATGTTGATAGTTTTACACAGAAAACTGAGAAGTGTTTTAAAGATCATCTGGGACAAAAAATATTTAACCCTAAAGAAATGACACCTAAGAAGTTCCAACTGGTTGCCTATAGGGCATGTGGCTGAATATGTGAGGAGAAGAATTATAAATCCTCTGGAGAAAGTGGAAAGTAATGTCATGAGGGCAGAGTGTTCATGTCCAACTGTTGGTGATAAGGACACAGTGACACCCAATTTGGGGCCAGTGCTAATCACCTTCCTATTCAACCTTGGTAGAGACCCTAGAAAGGGTCTAGAACGCCCGCTGAAACAATGTCAAGACAAACTTCTAGATGTTTTGGGTACTTTAACCCGTATCTTTGATCTAGTAGAAGATACATAAATGGAGGGCAGATTGATTTAGAGCTCCTAAGAGAATGGAGCCAAAGGGAGATTTTGTTTTATAGGAAATGCAAATGTTAGTATTATAACAGAGAGGAAAAAAGCAGTATTATTTAAGATTAGTGCTAAATTAGGACACTTGGCAAGAAAGGATACTGCTGAGGAAACCAAGGGTCTTCTTTTTAGAGAAGGTATGGTCAAGTCATTGGGTATATGTGTGGCTACCGTTCACTACTTTAGATAAGGCCCAGACTTCCATACGGGAGGTTTTCTGAGGAAGTAATTTATATTGGAGGGCTGAAAGGAGAGGGCACCCTTCTGGCTGCGGATCCTATAAGACCCAATTGGGGTATGGACGAGGAAATTACAGAGGAAGTCAAGGATCAACAGAATTCTATCCCCAGAGGGGGGGATCTAGAGGCAGATTTTCCAGCGGAAGAGGGCAACAATCTACCTCTACAGGTGAGACTATTTCTGGTTCTTCCCAGTAAAGATGGGAGGAAGGTTGAGTTTTGTTCTTGAGGTAATGGGAAAAGATAACAGATCAATGGGTACTTGCAATGGTAAGTGGTTAGAGTTTGATCAAGTTCCGGTTCAGGAGAAGGAACCGAGAGAACTAGATTTTGGAGAAAAGAAGAAAGAAATAGTAAGGGAAGAAGTACAGCAGATATTAAAAAAGGGTGCTATAGTGCAGGTGAACGGGGAAGGAAAGTTTTTTGTGAGTACCTTATTTCTAGTGAAGAAGGACAAAGGATGGAGGGTGGTGATAAATCTTCGGTATTTGAATCAAAATGTGACTTACCGTGACTTCAAGACGGAAGAGATTTATATGTTGAGAGACATTTTTCAAGAGAAGGATTGGATGGTGAAATTAGATTTGAAAGATTCTTTGTTCACGATACCAATGGAGAAGGAGAGTCAGAGATTTCTGCAGTTCAGGTGGAACGGACATCTTTTCCAGTTCCAACGTTTGACTTTTAGTCTTTCATGAGCCTGTAGTGTTTTATAAAGGTATTGAAACCCGTGGTTGAGAGAAAAAGGGGTGAAAATGGTGATTTATTTAGACAACATTATTATCCTGAGCCAAGAGAAGGAAGTTTTGATGGTGCATTTGATTATGGTAAGACATTTAATGGAGAATCTGGAATTTATTGTAAATTTGGAAAAATCTATTTTGCTTCTAGCTCTACAACTGATGGTTCTCTGGTTCATTATAGATATAGAGCAGGTGCAATTAAAGTTACCAGAAAGGAAAATAAAGTTAATTATGAGAGAAGTGAGTCACTTATGGTTAAGATAGAAAGTGACTTTGAGGGATATAGCTCGAGTGATAGGCCTTTTGTCCTCCTCCTATATTCATGCTGTATTTCCAGGACCTTTACAGTACAGGGGCCTCCAGAGACTGAAGACTTCCGGTCTATCAAGGGGTCTATGGGATGGAGACAAAGTGAAAGTTACAGAGGAGATGAGAGAGTAGTTGATCTGGTGTTTGGAAAATTGGGAATCATGGAATGGACGAGCTGTTTTTGGGACAGTCCCGCATTTTGTATTGGATTCAGATGCAAGCACTTTAGGATGGGGTGTATAGTGTCTAGGTCAGGAGACAGGAGGGAAATGAAATTTGTCTGAAAAACAGGAACACATTAATTATTTGGAGATGAAGGTGGAGTTTTTTGCCCTTCAAAGAGACTTTACAGGGTTGTTCAGTCCTGCTGAGGATGGACAGCGTGTCTTCAGTTAGGAGGAGGCCGGTCCAAGAAATTGTCAGAGATAGTAAAGGAATTGTGGGAATTCTGTCAGGTGCAAGAGATAAGTTTGACAGCTCAGGATTTACCAGGGGAGGAGAATGTGATAGCAGATTGGAATTCCCAATATATCAAGGATTACAGCGAATGTATGTTGAGGAAAAAGATTTTCATTGAAATATATTACAGCTTAGGTCCGATAGAGGTTGATCTCTTTGCATCTCGGTTGACTGCCCGGAAGAAGGATTAAGTCAGTTGGCGTCCGGATGCGATGGCAGTGGATGCTTTTACCCAGAATTGGGAAGGTCTGGAGGGGTATGCTTTCCTGCTTTTCACAATGATTCAGAGAGTGTTGTTGCAAGTGAGGAGGCAGAGATGTCAATTAATTTTAGTAACACCTTTTTGGAACACTCAGATTTGCTTCCCATCGGTCTTACAGATGGCAGTGAAAATTCCTTTACTAGTAGAATTTTGCAGGGGAGTGTTGAAAGGTGTAGACGGAGAAGAACATCCTCTAGTAGAAGTGGGTATACTCAACTTCTAGTTTAGAAGATATCAGGAGTTCAGAGAGATTCAGAAGACTTTCGGGGAAGGCTTCAGAACTTTTCAATGAGTCTTGGGCCCGGGTACAAAGAAGAGGTATGGGGAGCATGGAGTGTTTGGATATGTTGGTGAATGGAACAGGGTTTGACTAAAATTCCAGCATAGTGCAGCAAAAGTTACACCAGTGAATTGCACAAATCTCAGCATGGTGTGATCTCTGTTAGCCACAATTATTTTATCACAGGATTGGCTAGGAACAGCCTCACAAGTGTTATTCCTTAAAAGCTATATGAGGTATTTAAATGCCACAAGCAGCCAGCGGTTTACTCTTGGGCACAAAGACTGATAGAGAATATGCAAATAATGAGTAGAAACGGATTTAGATGTACTATTAATGTTTTTCTGGAGAAAGCCATTGAAGAGGAGTTTGAAGGAGGTGCACCCCAAATGCTGATGAATCCCTAAATGAATTTCCCAAGAGGACTAAGTCAGAGCAAAGAAACTGACCCCTTGTAGGAGAAAGTGAATGGCTGTGCACAGGATATTGTAATGAGCATGGTCGATTTCTGTGGTGGCCATTGAATTGAGGTAGTTGTTTAAGAGAATCCAACTCGCCTTAAAACCATCAAGATACTGGGTTGTGATGGATTTTAGATTATCTTCCCTAACTGAGGATTTTGAGTGGAAAATGTGCAGTCTCCATGAAGGTAGCCATTGCTTTATATTCACAGCCTCCTCAGCTCAAAGAAAGGTGTTTGCAGTCTGTTGGGTTGTATCAGAGATCAACTAGTAGAGAAAACCAATAATAAAAAAGTTCAAGAGGCTCTATTGTCCAAACCTGACTTAACCTTACAAAAAGCGTTGGAAATAGCTACCAGGATAGAAAGCACTACTTCTTATATGGAACAAATGACAATTTCCAATACTAATTCTCCAACACAAGATGTTTTAGCTGTCAAAAGCAAATACAAAACTTTAAAAGACAAGCCACGCCAAGAAAACTGGTGGAAATGTGAGAGTGAGTATCGAACCTTCGAATAAGCGTTGGGAATGCTACCGATGCGGCAGCACATCTCATCTGGGAAATGCCAGATTCTGTCCTGCCATGGATAAAACCTGTGCCAAATGTTTCAAAAAAGGACATTTCGCCAAAGTCTGTAAGTCTGCTGGCAGATTGTCGTTCAATACAGATTCATCCAAGAAAGTACTCAACGTTGACCACCTCACAGGAGAATCGTCCTCAAGTGAAGAAGACCAAATTTGCATGGTAACACGATCTCAAGAACATGCACACTGTGCTGATGCAGTCACTGTTAGCACACAAGAAGAAAGACGACCTTTGTGTGTACTGAACGTCAACGGAGTGGACATCAAAATGCTAGCTGATTCTGGATCCCTATTTACACTTCTTAGCGATAAGATATGGGAGGATTTGTTTCAGTCACAAGGGTTTTCTTTAAGACATTCGACAATACGGCCTGTTGGTTATGGTGGAAAAACCATTGATGTATTAGGTGAATTTTTTTGGGGGGGGGAAAATCTTTTTATTAGAAAAAGAACAAGCTCCAGAAACGAAGCAGATCAAGACATGTATGAACAATTTGAGCATAGAACACGGTGACTACAGAGCCCTTCAAAGTAGATTTCCCCCACAGTACATGATTAAAACCCTCCGCTCAGCATTTATAGGATGCAACATACACTCCCCCATGGGATCCCGCTCACAGCCCTCTATACAGAGTCCATGCCCCCCATATTTACTCCCACTTGCGAGGGCATCCACGACTTTGATAGACCACTTGCTCTGCATTGTGGCACCAGTCCATATGCGTTCACCTTTGGGGGATCCGCCGCCCCCCATGCCTGGGCAATGTTCCTCTTGGTGACCCCCCCCCTGCTAGGGCGAGCCAGAGCTTGGCCCACTGCGGCCATGTGATCTCCCCCATGACACCCAGGATGTGCCACCTGGACTCCAGAGGAACCTGCTCACCCACTAGTGCCTCCATTATGCGGGTTATACCCCTCCAATACTTCTGAATCCCAGGGCATGACCATAATATATGGAAGAAAGATCCCTTCTCGCCGCACCCCCTGGCACACAGCTCAGAGCCAACACCCCCAATATGGACCTGAACCATTCTTGAGGCATAGGATCTGTGTAGGATACGAAGCTGGACAAGCCTGAAGCGAGCCCTGATGGCTATAGTTCTGGGACTCTGAAGAGCCTCCGCCAAGTCTTCATCCTCCAGCAAACCCACGTCAGATTCCCAAACCTCCCTCAGGGAAACCAAGCAGTCCGGGGAGGAGTTCACCAATTTATTTTATAAGTAAGGGATATTGCTTTCACAGTCATGGGGTCTAAAAGGAGTCTATCCTCCAGGGGAGAATATTCGGGCAGCACTGTTCCTTCCTGCAAGTGACCATGAAGTGCCAAACGCAGTTGGCGATATCTGAGGAATTCCCCACTACCCATTTGAAAGCTCTCCCGTAGGGCATTTTACCTCCCTTCCAGACGTCCCCAAGTACGTCAATGCCAATCGGGCTCCATTTCTTGAATCCCTGGAGCCGACATACTTCTTTCAAAAAGTCTCCCTCCCATAGTGGAGTCTGCTCTGTAAGTTTCATCTCCCAGCCCGTCAATTTAGTTGCCCTATGCCAAATATCGATGACCGTCCTAGTATGTGGCGGGAGAGATACAGAGCCCCTACCCCTACGGTACAGTTCAGATAGGTGACTTCGGTGACCCAATGCCAGTTTGTCCACCCTGTATGCTGCTGGTTCCTCAAGTGGAGAGAAGACCCATCCATTGACATTGATGAGGTGGGCGGCCCAGTAGTATTTCCTGATATCCGGAACTGCCAATCCCCCTTCATATACCCCATTCTGGAGCTTCCGGAGCGCAATTCTAGGACTGCCCCTCCCTACGTATTAGGTGAATTTTATGTCAATTTATGTTTCAAGAGCAGTAAATCTCTGGGTGTTGTGTATGTAGCCAAGGATGATGCTTGTTTGCTTGGGTGGCATGACCAAGGTAATTTGGGGATTGTACTGGACCCCAATGACCCTCACCAGGTCATATTAAAGAAAGATTTGGTCTGTGTACAAACCATCAAGAAAGAAGCATGGGAGTCAACGTATCCTGAAATTTTTAAGGATGACTTAGGACTGTTCAAAGGGTTCAAACACAAGATTAGATTGGTTGATGGTGTGAAATCAGTGGTGCACAAAGTTCGCAGAGTACCTCTAGCTCTGCGTGATGCATTTAAAAAAGGAATTGGACAAATTGTGTTCTAGCGTTGTCATAGAACCCATTGAATCTTCCGATTGGGTTTCCCCCATTGTTTTAGCCAAAAAGGCCAATGGGGCGTTGCGCATGTGTGTTGATCTTCGCGATTTGAATCGCCACATTTGGGTTGTTCAACACCCTTTGCCCAACATCACAGAAATGACAACCACTCTGAAGAATGGTAAGTGATTCAGTCTACTAGACATGACTTCCGCTTATCATCAGATCGATTTGCACCCCTAGTCCAGACACTACACTGCGTTCATCACCCCGGAAGGCTTGTTCCAATATAAACGCATGCCCTTCGGACTTGCGTCCGCATCTGCAGTCTTTCAGAGGATTGTGGAGAGTATGTTCAAAGGCATTTCCGGGGTGATGGCATTCCAGGATGATGTGTTGGTGTATGGTGCTAATCAAAAACAACACGACGAAAGGTTGCATACTGTTTTTTCTATCTTACAGAGCAAAGGTGTTACCCTGAGCCTTGAGAAATGTAAATTAAGTGTGAGCTCTGTAGAATATTTAGGTTACAAACTGTCTGCCAAGGAAGTTGAACCTAAAGCTAGCCTGGTTAAGGCAATAGAGGATTTCAGTGCACATGGTGATAAGGATCAATTGAGATCCTTCATGGGACTCATTGAGTTTTATGCGAGATTCGTACCAAATTGTTCTGCCAAAACTTATCACATGAGGAATCTCCTAAAAAAGAATGTAGTCTTCAAGTGGAGTGTTGAGTGCGCTGAGGAATTCAAGTTAGTCAAAAAAGAAATTGCACATGCCATTCCTCTTAAGCCTTTTGACATTAATGACCACACAATAATTATGACTGATGCTAGTCAGAAAGGGTTGGGTGCCGTTCTTATGCAACATAGAAATGGCAAGGATGAGGTGGTAGCTTTTGCTTCCAGAGGTCTTAGGGGAGCTGAAGCACCGTACTCAGTGGTGGAGCGAGAAGCTTTAGCTTGCTGGTGGGGCATTGTTCATTTTAAACAATATTTATGGGGTTCCAAGTTTACGGTAAGAGTGGACCACAAACCCTTAGTTCAGCTTTTCACCACCAAGGGGGGGAGACGAGGCAACTCATCGGATTGCCAAGCGGCAATATAGACTTTTAGAGCACAATTTCAATGTTGAATACGTTCCTGGAAAAACAAATATTTTGGCTGATTGTTTGTCCAGGTTGCCCAGTTGTCTAGATAATGCTTGTGACTACGAAGATAAGAATTTTGATTCTGAGATTTTTTGTTATACTGTGTCTCATCCGGATGGTGCTATTTTGGAGAGCGAGTGGAGAGATGCTTATGAAGCAGACCTAGACATTAAAAGACTTATGAACTTGGTGTACACAGGTTGGACGAGAGAATGTTCTCAAGATGATGTTATCAGCAAATACAAACACATCTTCGGTGAACTATCTGTTGTTAATGGACTTCTTTATCGTTCTTCTTTACTTGTGGTTCCTGTAGGCATGAGGGACAAGGTTCTTACGTTAGTCCATGAAGGTCACATTGGCATGCGTGCCATGGAAAGAAGAATTAGAGAACATTTTTGATGGCCTGGTCTAGATAAGCAAGTGGAACACTTTGTGAGAGACTGTATGTGCTGTGCTGTTAGTGATAAATCACAAGTAACGGTGCCTAGTCCTGTAGAAGCTGTAGATGTTCCTTCTAAAGCTTGACATCATTGACATCATTGGTCCTTTGACGTTGTCTGTCAACGGTGTTCCTGAGTATGGAATAGTTTTGATGGATTATTACAGTCGTTGGCCTGAGGTTACGTTTGTGAAAGTCCCCACCACTGTTTGTGTAATAGAATTTCTTGAATTACTATTTGCAAGAGAAGGTGTCCCTGACAAAGTAGTTTTGGACAATGGATGTCAATTCACTTCTTTACAATTTGAAAGATTTATGGTCTTCATGGGAATAAGACACACCAAAACCTCGCTTTACCATCCGAGGAGCAATGGTCTCGTTGAGAGGTTTAATAGAGTAATCAAAGAAAATATACAATTGTCTAAAGCCAGTGGTTTGAATTGCAAAAATGAACTGAAAAACCTGTTGTGGGTAGTGCGCACCACTCCTAATTTTGATACTCCGTTCATTTTATTGAGAGGTCGTCTTCCCTCTTCTAAGTTGTTGAGAGGGTGGATGGGTGTGTTTGAGTTACCAGAAGAAAAGATGAAGGAGGTAAGGAAGAAAAGAGTGGAAGCTCAGAACAAATATGTTCAGCCAAGAACTAGGGAGTTGAGAGTGAAAGTTGGTGATCTTGTCAGGGTTAAATGTCCGCGGATTTTACCTAAGGGTGAGTCCAAGTTTTCTGGTTTTAAGACTGTTGTGAGAATCAACAAAGGTGCAGTGAAACTGGAGGATGGAAGATGGTGGAACAAAAATAAAATCTCGGTTCCCAAGTCACATCATATTGAGTCCCCTGGGAAAAGTTTGTCTCGTGCTAAGTAGGGTGCGATATGCCATGGTGCCATTAATCGTGCTCCTTCCTCCAGGTTAACAAGATTACCCAATAAGTTTCATGACTACGTTATGCATTAACATGTTTTGTATTATGCTTTTCTCCATTTTATTTTTCTCCCTGCTTTGTTTTTATGCCTTATGTTTTTCATTTCAGTTCCTCTTCCTTGCTTTGTTTCATTGTATAGGGGGAAGATGTGTTGGGTTGTATTCTTTGCCTCTCGTGGCATCTGTGGAATTCTGTGTGCGAAGGGGTTCTAGTATGTGGGTTGCGGGAGAACGGTTGGACCCAGGGACTGGACGGTTGGGTCTTCGTGCAACTCCTGTCTTGTTGGAAATGCAGTAATCTTGAATCAACCTACCTCCTGGCATCTCTTCACAGTCGTCGCTGTGGTATCCGGTTACTGTATGGATAGCATATCTAGTATGTGATTGAGGATCTAGGGAGGACAAGCCATCAGTTATGCTGTTCTCCCACACAGAATAAGACATGTATCGCAGTGGTAATTTCTAAGCTATGGAGTGTATATTCATGGTAAACAACTTAAAACAACACAGTAAGGAGTAAAGGAATTTACCCCAACCTATCTACTTACTGTACCAGTAAGTTATGCACATTACAAAAGAACTGGGTTTTGCCTGTTATGATGATAATAATTATGGATTATTGGTCACCCAAGTATTTGGGTCTGACTCCCAACATGCACATGCTTTAGTGGTTGGTAAATAAAGGGTGCAGTTATGTTGTGAAATAGTTGTACCCTTAAGGTAACACCTAAACCTCACGATTTCTTTTAAAATAGGCGTGGCTGCAAGAAGAAAAGCAAATTATCCTGTTCACCTTCACTCACCCCATAACATGATTAGTGGTTGATCAAGGTCTCTGGCCGCATCTTCTCCTTGGAATCAATTGGCCTCATCACCATCTGCATGAGTTACATGAGCTAAGCTGGGTTCATAACATGTGTAGGAAAACATTTCCCTTTTTGTGCATTGTGCATTCTTATGGGAAAGAAAGATTATGGATATTGCAAGCCCTTTAAAACTGAGGGAGTTATGGAGAAACATCAGTGTATCGGCTGTTAGGATATGAAGACTGATCTGTTTCTCTGTGTGCCGGGTATAGTGTGGGGTTAGTAAATGCACATTGTCGAAGAAGAACTTTGTCGAAGTTCTCTGCAGCAGTTTAATTGAGCGCACCCTGTATGTTGCCGAAATATTTGTTAGATTTGCAGTTGTTTATCACGAAGAAGATTTTATCTTAGAACATCATTCTGACAAACAATTACCAGCAAAGGAGCAGAGTCCTATCCAAAAAACTCAGTTTTAAATCCTGTAGACAAACTACGTACTGACAATTATGTATATTCCGTGTGGTGTCATCATTTTGTCACCAGTCATGTGGGCCATTGCACCTAAGTATGCTAACTTTCATATTGGGTTTATATACATGTTTTCACATTCTGAAAAATTGTGGAAAATCTTCTTTAAAAAAAAAAAAAATGTTATATTCATTTTTACTTTTTTGGTTTCACTTCACAACTAGAAAGTAATATATTGAAGTGTGGATATTGTCCCTAAGGGACACTGGTTTATAATAATTAATTACGTGTGATTTCCTCCTTTATATGAATTTACAGTCCCCATCCCCATGTTTTTAGGGTTATGCAACTTATATTGAGTGCATTTCAGGTGCAGTACCTGCCCTATTTTGAAGCACTTGGAAACCAGACTGAGCAGCAGCATAAAGTGTTCTATTAAAAGTTGGTCTTCTAAATCCACAGATTTTTTTTGTTTTAAAGCAGTACCTATTCTTACCTACGTCATTCTGTTGAGTCCTTATTGGGTGAAGGCAGTATCATTTCAATGCTGTATTATTTACTGATTGACTATATCTGCCCCATACCTCTTTTCACTATAACTTGTGAGAGTATGAGGCCATGTGGCAAGATGTTGGCTATATACCCTGTTTGGTGCATTTAATCTCTACATTTTCCAGAGTTTGTACCTGAATCAAAATTCCTACTATTGCGCCCAGTTTGCACTATTTTCTCCGTACAAATAACTGAAAGAATATATGCGGTTGGGGTGGGGGACACATTGGTCAGTTTCGCAGCTTGTAATAGGGTTAACCCTCCACACCCAGAGGTGTAGAACTCAGAATGGGAGGGTAAACATCCACCCAGCAGTTAATTGTGTATACCTGATGCGGGATTACCAACCCCATAACCGGGCCATCCACAAAGAGGTGCGCTCAAACCGTCTGTTATTATGGGTGGCACACTGCCATCTCTTTCACAACAGCCAGTGAGGGGGAGGTGGCGTCTGGGAGGAAACTTCCATGATGTCACCACAACAAAGCACTCTTTGAATTTATGCATCGCCGGGCAGTGGGAACGGATTTCATCAGCGAAGAACGAAACCGAGAGAAGAGAAAAAGTAAGCTCCCAATATCTTCATCGCTTCTCCTTCATTTAACTTTGTTTATTTCCTAGTGCGCCTGTCTTTTATCTTCAGTTTGCCTCTTCTGTCCAAGCACCTTGTCTTCCTCGTACTGATCCTCTGCGTCTGTCTGTCCTTAGCTTCTGCCCTCTCCAGTCCTTTGCTTGTTTTCACTTGGCCCCTCCTTCGTCTGCCCATCTTCCTCTGTTGGATGCCAATGTGCATTCTCTTCCTCGCTCCATAGCTCTTCCCTTTATTATTTTTCTTCCTCCCTTTTCACCACTGCCTCCCTGTATGCTTGTAGTAATAGTTTCTCTCCATCTGGCCTTCATACTCCCTTGCCTTCCTCTCTTGTTCTTTCCCTTTCTTTCTCTCTCTCCACCGGCCTCCATATCTTTTCCTCTCCCCCCCATCTCTTTCCTTAAGATGAACCGTTTTTTTCACCAAAAGTTGCAGATAGCTTTTCCCTCTGGCTGCCTCTGCTTCCCTTCAACTGATCCTCTGAAGCCCCTTGAATATATCCAGACTCTCAACTCCTCCTATCTTTGGCCAGCTGGTTTTAACTCTGCCTGGCACGTGTGGCTCTGCCTGGCGCGTGTGGCTCTGCCTGGTGCCGGTGACTCTGCCGGGTGCGTGTGGCTATGCCAGGTGCCGGTGACTCTGCCAGGTGCCTGAGAATCCGCCATTCGTGTCATGAAAACTTCCTGTTGCAAATGGGGTAAAAACAATAACACCGGTTGCATTCATCTATATGTAGTGAAACATTTATTCAGAGGCGCATGGCTAAGCTCTTAATTTTTTGTTTCGTGGTGTGAGGGTTCGTGCTAAAAAATAAAAAATACAGTCACCAGAAAGCTGGCAAAGTATTTTGGAACTATTTTCCATTGCCTTTATTAGTTTAGAATTAAGTATTGTTCAATCGGGGATTACGTTTACAGCTTAACAATCTAATAAATATAGCTTGGTGTCAGAAGAGAGCGCTATAATATTTGTTCACCGTAACATAATTAGACACTGTGACAGATGTTAGACGAAGTTAGGGGCGCCACGGGACGAGCAGGGGCTACTGTGGCTCAACCGTGGGTGTTGAGGCCGTTTGGCTCTGATGTCTTGGGGACCATCCTACTATGGCTTTGCAAACTGGGACAAGTACAACTTTTTTTGTTCTCTTTTCTTTTGGAGCTTTATATAGCACAAACTCGACCCGAAGGTATCGGAGCGTTTTACATGAGCACCAGTTGCATTATAGACGGACACATTTATTTTGTTAGGCACAGGGAGATTACGTGATTTGCCCAGAATCACAGGATGTTGAGTGTCCCTGCCGAGACTCGAACCCGGTTCCCCAGCTTCACTGTCGAGCTCTAGCCGCACTTGACTCTCTGTGCTAGTGAGGGCGAGAAGTCGGGCTTCTCAGAGCGATGTTGTTGGTGTGCTCGAGCTCAGAGCTCAACAATCAATGAGCAATCCAAAAGTGAATGTCGAGCTCGGTGCTTGTCTTTTCAAAATAAAGGTACTTTATTACACAAGGGTACTTAATACTACACACCACTTACAGCTGAACCAATTTAGTGTCACTGAATGCCATCTTGGCAGGCACTGGGCCCACACTGTTTCCACTCTCTCCCTGGTTCTAGGTGGTCTCCTCTGTCCCTAGGGGAAAACGGTAGTATTGTGAATCCGCAAATATAGTATGCACTCAGTCTCTGGTGTCCCTTACATGCTTATGTGTGGTTATTATCCTTTCAAATTCCAATCAGCATGCCCTGTAGCTCTGGACATATCTGCACACACTGAGTGGGGGCACAGTGCTAACCAGTCCTTGAGTGTCTTCCGCCTCGGGCGCTTGGCGGTGTTTATCAGTGCTCTTGCTCCATATCTTCTGGTGAGCAGGAGGTGGTAGTCCTGAGACGACACAGACTTAACTGAAGAAGTAATCAGGGAAAGACAACATGGCAGGCCTCACCATAAGGTTTCCTCCCCTCGCACAACAGAGGCTGCAGTCCTATTCTTCATTCCTACTATCCACCAAATGGCAGTGTTTAGGAAGACCAATCAGCAGCTCCTCCCTAAGCAAAAGGCCTCATCATTGCATATCTAAAAGAGCCCTTTCGCCACCCCTTTCACATCAGTGTCTGCCCCCCCGCCTTCAGGCCAGGGGAATCCATAATGGATCTTGCTGGCCACCATTAATCTGGCTCACTCAGTCACACCACATGTGTACCACGAAGGCTACAGATATTGAAATGCGAAAAAACGAATTCTGGATGTTAACGCAAAGGACTGGGTAAGTGCATAGAAGCAGAACTTTACACGAGTGGCTCAGTAGGCCTCCACCACAGTAACTCAGGTGAAGATCTACGGCCAAACTATAGATTCTCAAAACATGGTATGCTGCCACCACTGTTCTGTAGGCTGAACTCATGACAGTGACGGTAGTCCGCTGTCAGTAAAGGGAGCATGCTTGGTCAAGCAAGTCCAGGACCTACTCAGATCACAGAAAGGTATAGGCCTTTGGATGCACTCTAGATAAGCATGACTCCAGGGCCAAACATCAGAAGTCAGGGTACCAGATACACGCTGTAGGGCACTCAAGGGCAGGTGACCTACGCCTGTACAGCATGTAGGGGACATTCCCATCTCAACATTGTTTTGTGCAATCAATGGAAATTAAATACAATACAGAGGGAAAACCCATCCTATCAGACTTGAAAATTGCAGTTATGGATGTCATTGCAGGTCTTCGGATTTAGTCCAGATTACAGATGTAGTTGTATTAAAGTGCTTTGAGCTCCACCCTGCCTTCTCTATGGACTTCGGGCAGAATTCTTTTTGAAGGTGAATTGCTGTCAGGCACCAGAGTTCTGGGACTACGTTTGGGCTGTTCATATTTGGTACAAACCCATAGAGCAGTGTTACAAAATAACTTCTGTCTCTCTACACGGTAGCTATTTGTGAAACCTTTTCTCTAGGTTCTGAGACTGTTTCTTTCCCTTTTTAAAGCTTGATTCGCCTAGTCAAGACAAGTCCAGGCTTCATCCGGGAAGTGTGAGAGGGTTTGGTGCTCGGAGACTTACACTTGTTAAACTAAACTCAGTGTCCCATCAGAGAATTATTTACAAAAAAGAACAGGACTCTGATTACATACTATGGCATGATACTCTGCTGCTCATAGATGCCAGAAACTTTAGACTACGGCTGGTCTGTACACATACCATGGCTGGTAATATTATTTATGCCAGTGGGTTTGCTCTCTGCTGCTCTGGGGTGAACCGTCGGCCATAATCATTGCCTAGATGTGCATTGCTCATTCTTGTGAGTGACTCCTCTGCCCCTTCTGGTTGGACTACTTAGACCACATGCCATGACTGGTTATATAATGCCCATGGTTCCCTACTCAGAGCATATGCTATAGCTCAGTGCTTCCCGAACATTTTAGAACATAATCTAATTTTTAGAACAGCAAGCTTTCGTGACCTACCGACATTTAATGGACATGAAGCGGAATGATTTTTTGAATGTAAATAAAGCATTGTGTGGTAGTGCTTTGTCATTTACAGGCAGCACATTTTCCATTGAAATGACCACTAAATTTGCACAGGCATACAGTTTTACTGATAAAACTAAATAGCATACAAGTGATAATTTGTGGAAATCGGGTTTCTGTGAATATTAATCATTTGTGCATCGCAAAGTAAAGTGTCAGGATTTGTTTTGATCCTATTAAAATCTGTTTCCAGCACACTTAAGAAAAACAAAAAATGTGCTTCATTTTTCTTTCTTTCCTGCTGATTGCATACTTCATTTGCAGGCATTTACATTTTGTTGTGTGTTGCAAAAAAACCCCATCTTAAAGCCTTTCCTTTCACACTCCCTGTACTCCAGCAAGATTGTTACATGAATCACTTTAAAAACTCCTCAGACTTTGCAGCCAAAGAAAAAAAAGTAAACACCATTTCCCTTGTTAAAAGAATAAGCAGCAATTTGTCAGAAGACAATTGACATTTGACTGACATTTGACCTCTGTCTTTGATGCACTGGCAAATGTGACAAGATGAACACAGAATTTAAAGGCTTCTTTATTTATTGCTCGGACTTTGCCAACCCACCAATAATTAATTGGTTTGTGACCCACCAGTGGGTCGCAACCCACAGTTTGGGAAACGCTGCTATAGCTGGTTATATTACCCATTCCTATGGGCTTATTCCCTACTGCTCCTGGGTGAACTCCTCAGAGCACTTACCAGAACTATGGAAATAAGGCTGGTCCTAGTCAGTTCTGAGTGCACTTCTCGCAGCATATACTGCAGCTGGTTGTATATAGTCAAAGCCGTAGGTTGCTGCTGTGCCACTTGTGGGTGGGCCGTGAGAGCATATACCGTGGCTGGTAATACAGTGCCCTTTCCTATTGGTTTCTCCTTGGCCACCATAATGTGAACTTCTAAGAGAATATACTGTCTGTTTGTTGCATACACCAGGCCACTGCAAAAGATGTGCTTAACTGTGGCTCCGTGAACATGGTCATAGAGAAAAGGTGTAAATTATTGCACACTCCTGCGATGCCTACTCTGCTTGGGGCAATCTAGATGAGAAATGATATTAAAGTGCTTGCATAACCAGGCCAGTGGGAAGTCTATAACTCACAGTACTGCTCTTACCATATCTAATCTACTAAAGCCACTAGAACTGAAATGTAATGAATCTATTTGTGATCTTTCCTGAACTGCTGATCTCTCTGTATTATAATTCACGGTATTCCTCTTCCTGTGCTTACGCTGCTATGCCCAGTAGAACTGATACGTATTTAAACTTGCATTAAGGGGGCCATTAGAAAATGCGTAACTTACTGCACGCCTCTTACTATGTGTAGTCCAATAAGCCCTGCTAAAATTGAAATGTAATTAAACTGCTCGTGGCTTGTCTGAACTACCCTTGCTCTAAGCTGAATAGACCTGCCTCGCTATTCTTAGATTGCAATATCTAGAGGTAGGTGACCGCTTGCATAAACATTTGCTTGACCACTTGAGTGGCCATATCCCGCTTTCTTTATTTCAACTTCCTGCACAGTCCAGCAACAAAAAACAAGAAAAGAGCACAACTCTGGTGCTCACTTGCAGCATGCACACTACCCATAGAGGCCATTCGACAGATCTATTCTTCCATCCATGACACTCCCATGAAATTGTATGCGACCCACCCAGAAAAGTGCTTCAGCACCTGTTTGGGCCTAAGAAGTGCTGCATAAATGTAACTACAATACATTATGAAGGACAGGGCAGTTAAAATGATGACATACAAGACAAGCAAGAAAGTCCTAGCACCTTCTAAGCTGCGATAAAAAACCAAGCACTGTTGTACAGTTTATGTAAGAAGGCGTAGACTAACAGGGAGCCGTATGCAAATTTTTGCAGGAAATCGTTCAGATATTCCTCATAAATACTTAGAATCCCCAGTTTATTACAGCCTTTGTTTACATACAGCCAGTCAGTGGGGATAGATGTCCAGAATGCTGCAGTGTCTCATGATGACTGTAATATGTCTCTTTTGCCCTAGTATCAGCAGCTCTGGATGCAAGGCTGGAAAGACGAGTTGGTTTGTACCCCACTGCCTGAATTTCCTGCAGAAAGAATCCAAACATTGCCTTGTTCTTGGAAAACCCCTCTATGGGCTAGGGCACCGCATCTTCTTTCAATCCAGACAAAGTATAAGAAATCTTTGGTCCTCAATGTACTTATACCCACCGCAAGTATATTTAAAATTCGGTGTTGTCAGAGAGGAGAACTGAAATCAGACGTTCAGAACGCCTAGGGCCATGGTATCCAATGCAGCACTTATTTATGACCTTTGAACCTCTGTTAACCTCGAACTAACGATAAATTCTGTAATGAACAGAGGTGTGCGGACATCCGCATAGATTCAGCAGACTGGTGGGTTCACTCATTCTTAATGGGATACGCACAGTGTGTTAAACTAGGTCCCATTCAATCCATTAAAGTTGATTGCTGCAAAGAGTTCCCTCGTTCACCATTTTAAGTTATGTAACATATCAAAGTTCAGACAGCTTATGTTGCTTTTTTAACTTTTCATTTGTTTGGTTGGAGCAAATGTATTTGGGAATTCTGTTGATGATTAGCAAAGTCAGCAGCTGCCGTATAGTTAATCAGAGTTAAAAACAGATCTTATCTGTTAACATTGGAATGTAGAGGAAAATTGCATGTTTCAACAAGATTGTGAAGTTTGAGGATAACCTTTGGACCTTTTACCATAAATGTGCTTCCTTTGATGAATATTAACATCATATTTGCCTTGGAGTGTAGCAAATATGTAGTGAGATAAGATATTTGATCACTGACTTGGGTGGCTGTAAATTGTGTACAAGGTAACTCATTTACTGCTGGACAGACTTGGGGGAAATGACCAAACAAAGGCTTTAGGTTTGTCATTAGTAATTTAGGAAAAGAGCCAAGATTCTTTAAAGTTTGGGCCTATACCTCCCCTGGCTTTTGAGGCTTTGTCTTGTTGCAGGAATACGTGCCATTGAGGCCCTGCAATGTCTATCATAGGAGTTGGATAACCAGATTTAATTTAACAATTGAGAGTTAATATCCTGTAGACCATTTATGTCTGCAACACTCATGCTTGAGAAGAACGAGCATTAATAAGCACAAATGTCAATTTGAGATGTAGTTGTGATAGAGGTTTTACTTGAAAATAGCTCGAATGTCAATGGCATTTTCCGGTTAGTGGCCTTGTAATTTTTTCTCAAGTTTATTAGAAAAAACACCAGGGAGCACATGATTCTTGCGCAAAGAAGGTAATCGGTCTAGATAAACTAGTGTCTGTTGCTTACTAACTTCTGCGCACTTTCTGAATCTGTTCTCTTTAGTAATAAATCATAATAAACCAGCAGTTAAGGAGGCTGAGCTCATATTGCTTTTGTAGGTGTCCTCATCAGACATTGAGGATCACAAAGCAATCCCCGAGGGTTGTAATAAAGTGCTGTTGAGGATGGAATGACTATTCTTGTATGAATTATGGCAGTTTTCCTTCTGCTAATATCACATGAGTGACTAACAGCTTTTTGTGTTTCTAAGATGGTCCCCAGTTCTTTTCTGGGTCCTATTTAAGACTCTTATTTCACAGACCCTTACCCCTGAAGAACTTCTGGATTTGCCACTTATGTCCTCAATCCACTTCAGGGTAGTCAAAACCATGTGGCCTGTCTTGCTCTAGGACTCCACAGAAGCGAGTACATCTCAGGTCCCCGTAGAGTGTTCTATTGGTTACCAGTCAGGAAAAGGATTCAGTTTTAAATTTTTTAATTTAAAGACTGTTTTTATTATATAACTCATCACGAGGGACCAACTATATGTACCGTTTTGCATCATGCTATCCTTTGATATGCTGAGAACAACTGAACCTGTATCCATTGTACATTTCGTAAATCATTGGCGCACATTCTGTATTCACTGGAATACATAGCCGTCCGGGCAAGGGACCGTGGTACAGTAACGGCCCTTGGTCTACATTAATAGGCTGGACCCCCATGTTGCAATCCCACAGACAGGCCACCACTTCCACTATCTACAAATAGCCAGGCCAAGTGCAAAATCAGGTGACGCAGCCATAGCCCACTCCAGGTCACTGCATGTATACAGCTGTATCCCAAATCATCATCAATCTACCAATGGTCCATGCTGTAACAAGTAAGACTGTAGGGGGGCTCAAAAGTCTTTAGACCTACTGGCAGGGGGCAAAATAGAATAATACAGTTCCAGCTGCTCATTGCAGTAGACAATGTCGAGCAGCCATTGCCAGAAAGTGGGGGTTTTGTCCTTCTCCCAGTTGCATGCCACCCACTTCTTGGCCATCAAAAGAGCGACTGACACGAAGCACCATCTTGGGGGAGCGCACCAATGATAAGTCAGTCATCTAAGAAAGGTTGTCATGTATCTGGTCCAGGATTAGTCTATTGAAGGGCAGGCCCAGGCAAGGTGTATGAAGGCTACATCCAGGGTCCTTTTATTAAGAGGTGTACGGTAAACACAGTGCAGATACTTAAAGTGGATGAGATACAATTTATCAAAGTTTAACTGAAGAAAAATATTTCTATGAAACATTGTTTTAATATTTTCTCCACTTTCAATTAGGCCAATTACATCTTAATATTTTATGAAGTATGTTTCTTTACTTTAAATTCCTCCTATTTAAACAAATGGATGTATTTTTGTGCTGTTAATGTGGCACTGTGCCTACAGGCCACTCGGAGCATGATGCCTGCTATATGTAAATGTAACACTTGGAAATGGGAGACAATTTAAATGATGAGTTTCATGGAATCCATATAAACTTAAAGTTAACTCTTCAGTTTATTTTCTCCCATTTCAAAGTGTTGCCTTTACACACAGCAGGCATCTTGCTCCCAGAGGCTGCTAGATATGGTGCCATATTTATAGCTGAAAAATACACCCATAATTTTAAGTTGGAGAAATGTAAATTGCAGAAAAATGTTCCACATTATGAACATTTTTGGAGAACATTTTTCTGCACTTTAAATTTCTCCCATTTAAAAAAAAATGGTTGTATGTTTGTTATACATGTAACTGTACCACATATGGCAAAAGGTATGTCCTGAGCTGCAAATACATAAAACACAGGCTCTCAGTCACTGATACCCAAATAGCCCATTCATACACACCCATGTTCATACATCCCCAAAGACCACACTCACTGACACACATTGCAGCTCTGTCATAGTTCCCCTAGTCAAAGTATTTTATTCAAACCATAGTATCTGGTTCTATGGACATTAGACTGAAAGTCAGTTAAGCTGGTCGTGTGGGTATCTGGTAACAATGCGTGACTTGCTTAGCCTTTAGTAGCTCATGATGCTTTTCACTCATCAGAAATAGCTCTTACTACAGAAAAGGTTGGAGACCCTTGCCGTAGTTTCTCCTTTAAAGCATTGACTAGGAGGGCCATCTGAGACAAGCACCAAGTAAAGGCGCGATGTTTGGAAGCTGGTGCCTCAAATGCAAGCTGGACTGGGGCATGGTCCGACAGTGTGCGCGGAAGGAGTTCCATATTATGAACATTTTTGGAGAACACTTTTATCCACTTAAAATTTCTCCCATTTAAAAAATGGTTGTGTGTTTTTGTTATACATGTAACAGTGCCACATATGGCAAAAGGTATGTCATGTGCCACAAGTACATAAAACACAGGCTCTGTCACCGATACACACATATCCCATTCATACGCACACGCTCCTAAATCCCAAAGACCACACTCTTACTAACATATATTGCAGCCCTGTCATAGTGCCCCTAGTCAAAGTATTTTGTTTAAACCATAATATCTTGCTCTATGGACATTAGGCTTAAAATCGGCAAAGCTGGATATGGGGGTGTCTGGTAACAATGTGTGACTTGCTTAGCCTGTAGTAGCTCAGGATGATTTTCACTGATCAGAAGTAGCTCTCCCTACAGAAAAGGTTGGAGACACCAGCTGTAGTTCATCCTTAAAAGCATTGTCGATGAGGGTCTTTTGGAACAAGCACCAAGTAAAGGCGCGATGTTTGGAAGCTGATGCCTTCAATACGAGCTGGACTGGGGCACGGTCCAACAGTGTGCGCGGAAGGTGTTCCACGCTTTTCACCCATGTGCAAGTGTCCTGGGTGCCCAGCCAGTAATCTAACCACACCTATGTAGCGTGTGCTGTGGAGAAATGAGTGCCCACCATAGCAGTTGGATGCCTCAATCACCATATGTCAACTAATCCTGCCCTAGCGTCTTTTCATGATTTCTTCATGAGCAGAGAGTTGGAAAGTTTGCTGCCATAGGTCGTTGTTGCTGATGGTGTTAGGAGGATTTTCCTCAGACAGGTGTTGATGAAGGTCTGGACTTTGTTGGTGGTGGTCACTGTTGCCCTCCAGGTTCCTGCTCCATACAGAATGACCCTGTATCGTCTTACTAGGCGAGACGTGCCTCTTTCGTAAGCAGAGTATGCTGCTAGAGCTCTGAACCCACTACACTTGACAGCAAGGTTGGAGCTTCGGCCAAGGGTGTTTCCTGCAGGAAAGCCATGTCAATACGGTGCCTGTCTAGATATGAGGCAAACAGAAGGAGATGATGGACGGAGTGCTGAAACGTTTCAGACACTCGCCCCCAGTCACAGATCTGGGTTTAATCCATCATCATTCTTTAGCTCACTTTGCCACCTCAGTTTAGACCCAGCTATATGCAAATCAGTCTTGACCCTGTGCCTCATGGGAACAGTCCAGCCCGAATTGCCAAGCCAGGACTTCCCTGAACCGGAAACAAGCATCCTGGGACCGGTTTCTGGGTAACACCCTTCATCAGCCAGGTTAGCTTGAATCCAGTGGCAAAGTGAGCAAGGGACCCAAGTCTGGGCATACCCTGCCAACTTAGGGCGAACAAAGCAAACCGAAGGAGATGATGGACGGAGTGCTGAAACTTTTCAGACACTCACCCCCAGTCACAGATCTGGGTTTAATCCATCATCGCCACCTCAGTTTAGACCCAGCTATATGCAAATCAGTCTTGACCCTGTGCCTCATGGGAACAGTCCAGCCCGAATTGCCAAGCCAGGTCTTCCCTGAACCGGAAACAAGCATCCTGGGACCGGTTTCTGGGTAACACCCTTCATCAGCCAGGTTAGCTTGAATCAAGTGTCTAGATATGAGAGCACCTGTCTAGTTTTTCTAGGGTTGTTCAGACCTCAGACATTCCAGGGTAGTAAACAAAATAATATAGTTTTGTCCCTACACATGAGAAAGAAGTATTATAAGTGATTGGTGTATACCGAATTATTAAAGGGGCGGGGTTGTAATACAGCAGTATGCCAGCTGCTGACTTGAATATTGCTTATTCTATATGTGGCAATGATCAAACTCAATAAAAAGCCTCCTCCCACCACACTGATAACCCCAAACTGCCAGTGGTCACCCTCCCAAAACACCCACACTATTGCACCAACGTGGCATAGATACATCCACATGCATGGCCAACAGTGATCCTAACTCGAAAGGGGCTTACCCCAAGGGGATACCAGAGTGCCGGCTATCCAACGCCTTCAATTTGGGTTGTTTTCCAGGGAACATAATATAATAAGCCGGCAACAAGACAACAGTTGGCCAGGATTATAGTTCATCGTTGGTGTTCAGATGACTCTGTGTGGAACAGTTCTATAATGTGTAGGAGTAATAGTATAGATGTGAATTGCGCGGTTTGTCTAGTCCTTCGCATCGGCTAAACGTTGTGTCCCCACTTCTACAGTGCACATCATGTGGGCTCATACTGTTCTAGCCTGCCAGCCATGCAAAACTGCAGATACTGGTGTCAAGGGGACAATCTTCATCACTATGCAAGGTGAAGGGTCAACTCCACCTTGCTGCTGTTTCACTCATCCTCACGCGAGCCCACACTGAGATGTTATGTTTCACAAACTGGGCCGCATTGTGGGGATTTTGGAATATGTGCTGCTTATTGCGGCTGCCGCAGAGTGAGTCTGAGTGTCATCTTGGCCCGCATAAGACCGGTATTCTGCCCAGTGACTGTGGCATGGAGCCGCCACCCCCCAAGGTCCACCCAACAGCTCCAGTAGCTAATGAGATCTCCCTCAGTGCAGCTCCATCCATCTGAAGCGGATTGACAAACTTGTACTGCCGATATTCTGCAGATCCTAACCCTGGCACAAGGAGCCTGACACGAGTGTGGCCATCTTGGGGCCAGGCACTCCATCACCCCCTTAAAGGATCCTGTTTAAAGCTTTATGCATTTGCCATTAAGTCAGAGACAGTGCTGGCCCTTATTTTTTGTTTGTTCTCCTTAATGCATATGTACCTTTCACATCGTTTGGGTCCAAATGGCGTTTTTTTAAATTTATTTTTTAGTGCTACTGCATATTCCTGATTTCTTATCATCTTGTACAGCCTTAAAAATCTGTCTTTTCTTCTTCTGCTCAGATTTTCTTCCTCAATCTTTAGTGCCAGGACACCTAAGAAGAGGTCACTGTATTCGGAGTTTCATTCTTTAATGAAATATGTTGATCTCCTTGTACCAGGTTATGATTTTGTTATGCTTTGGTCGCGCCAAAGGCAAGCCCGTCTGTGCCCGTCCGCGACCCGACCGCGACCAGCGCCAGGAACCCTGGACCTCCGCACCGCCAACGCTACGACCCAGCAGCACTCCACGCACTCAACCCAGGCCGAAACAACAACTGCATGCTAGCCTCACCAGCCGACACCCATGGACCCTTCAGCTGTCACCGCTGCCGACAAACCTACAGCACCGCTAGAAACACGGACCCAGCACAACCCGACCGCAAGAACACACCCGTACCGAAGACCTTGCAATGCATCCTCCTCAACGTCCGATCCCTCCACAAACACGCCACAGAAATCTGGGACCTCCTCGACGGCACCACCCCGGACGTAGCGTTCTTCACCGAAACCTGGACCAACACCACCTCGGGGCCAGACATCGCCATCGCCATTCCCCAAGGATACAAGATCTCCAGGAAGGACCGCCCCACCCGCCCGGGAGGAGGAATCGCCATCGTCCACAAATCCACCCTCCGCCTGAGCACACTCCCCGACGAAACCACAGACCTGATGGAACACCTTCACTTCAAGATACTGACCAGCCCTACCACCACCCTCCGAGGAACCCTCATCTACCGACCTCCTGGACCACGCGGACCGTTCACTAACTCCATCACGGACATCATCTCCCCGCATGCCATCGCATCCACCAACTACACCCTGCTGGGAGACCTCAACTTCCACCTCGACAACCAACTGGACCCCAACACCACATCCCTCCTGGACAACCTCCACAACATTGGACTCCGCCAAATCGTGACCGAACCTACGCACTCAGCAGGACACACCCTCGACCCCCTCTTCACAACAGGAAACTCCATCACCTTCAGCCACACCACCGAACTCCCGTGGACTGACCACCGATGCTTCCACTTCACCTTCAGAACACCCACCATCCACAGACACCAGCACCTGCTCCCACGAAGAAACTGGATCAGAATCACCGACGACCAGCTCACCTCCTCACTCAGCAAAACTCCACCCCAACCATCGCGAGAAACGACGACCCCAACACCGCAGCCCGAACCCTGCACAGATGGATCTCCGACAGCGCCAACATCATAGCCCCCTCAAGAAAAACAACAACACCCACGCCAAGAAAGCCAGATGGTTTACCACCGAACTTCGAGAGTCCAGACACACTTGCCGCCGCCTCGAAAAGGCCTGGAGGAACACCAAATCCACAGAAGCAAACAACAACGTCAGAGCTGCTACCAACGCCCACCACCAACTCATCAGAAAAACAAGAAAAAAGCGATTGAAGACAGAATCTCCACACACGCACACAACAGCAAAGAACTCTTCAACATCATCAAGGAGTTCGCCCAACGCACCAGCGAATCGACGGACATTCCTCCCTCACAAGACCTCTGCGACAAACTCAGCACCTTCTTTCACCACAAAATCAAGAGCATCTACGACAATTTCGACGAAGACAACCAACACACTGAACCTCCGCCAACCACCCCCGACACCCTGAAGCCAGCGATTGACAACTGGACAGCCCTCACCACCGAAGACACACTGAAGACAATGAAGTCAATCCACTCCGGGGCCCCCACGGACCACTGCCCCCACCACATCTTCAACAGAGCCGCCGACACCATCGCACCCATACTCCGCCACACCATCAACCGCTCCCTGGCGACCGCCTCGTTCCCCGACAACTGGAAACACGCTATGGTCAAACCCCTCCTGAAGAAACCCTCGGCAGACCCCACCGACCTCAAAAACTACAGACCCATCTCCCTGCTCCCGTTCCCAGCGAAAGTCATCGAGAAAGCCATCAACAGCCAACTCGCCACATTCATCGAAGAGCACAACATCCTCGGCTCCTCCCAATCCGGCTTCAGAAAAAACCACAGTACGGAAACCGCCCTCCTCGCCGCAACAGATGACATCCGCACCCTACTGGACAAAGGAGAAACAGTAGTCCTCATCCTCCTCGACCTCTCAGCGGCATTCAACACAGTCTCTCACTGCACCCTAATACGCAGACTCCTCGACGCACGGATCCAGGACAAGGCGCACGAATGGATCCGCTCCTTCCTCTCCGGCAGAAAGCAGCGGGTCAGACTCCCGCCTTTCCTCTCGGACCCTACACCAACCAACTGCGGAGTCCCTCAGGGGTCCTCCCTCAGCCCTACGCTCTTCAATGTCTACATGGCTCCACTCTCCCCCATCGTCAGAACCTACGGACTCAACATCGTGTCATACGCAGACGACACCCAACTCATCCTCTCCCTATCCAACGAACCCAACACCGCCAGACACAACTTTCGAGAAGGCATGGAAGCCGTCGCCAAATGGATGAAAAACAGCTGCCTACAACTAAACACCAACAAGACAGAAGTACTCATCATGGGCCCAAACCCCGACGCCTGGAACGACACCTGGTGGCCCCCCCGCCCTCGGAAACCTGCCCACCCCCACGGACCACGCACGCAACCTGGGAATCATCCTAGACTCCGAGCTCAAAATGGACCGCCAGATCAACTCCGTCTCGTCCTCCTACTTCCACGCCCTCCGCCTCCTACGTAAGACCTTCAAATGGATCCCCCTCGAACACAGAAAGACCGTCACTCACGCCCTGGTCACCAGCAGACTCGACTACGGCAACGCACTCTACGCCGGAATAAACAAAAACTTCACCCGCAAGCTACAGAACATCCAGAACGCCGCCACAAGACTGGTCTTCAACCTGCCAAGACACTGCCACATCTCCCAGCACCTGCGCACACTCCACTGGCTCCCCATCGAGGCCAGAGTCACCTTCAAGATGCTCACCCACGCACACAAGGCCCTCCACGACACCGGACCAGCATACCTGAACAGCCGACTCAATTTCCACGCACCCCAAAGGACCCTACGATCAGCCCAGCTCTCCTACGCCGTGGTCCCCTGCACCAGAAAGACCAGATCGGGAGGCCGCTCCTTCTCCTTCCTCGCGGCCAGAGCCTGGAACGCCCTTCCGCTCCACCTCCGACAGACAACATCGCTTCCCATCTTCGCAAGAAACCTCAAAACCTGGCTCTTCGACAGACCCCCTCCTTGATGGACTGGAACCTGCACCCCCTCCCTACCCCCAGCGCCTTGAGACCCCTACGGGTGAGTAGTCGCGCTTAACAAACGCCTGATTGATTGATTGAATGCATAGAATGTGGCTCTAGGGATTGGCCCACTAGGAGCAGCTGAAGGCTACCTTCTTTGTAAATGAGAGAAAATTGATTAGTAGATTCAGACAACATTTTCAGTGGCAGTATCAAAGGATAGAGAGGTAGGGGTAAGGATGAACATTCATTAAAAACCTACTTGAGCGGGATGAGATTCAAAAGAAAACTACTTGTCCTGTAAAGTCGAATGCTGGGGTGTAATGCTGAGAACAGGAAAGACCAGTAGTCCTGAGTTGAGAGTATCTGAATATTTGTATTCTTCCTAAGCACCAGACCCACGAACTGGCCATCCCTCGCTTAAGCTTAAGCTGTCTGCTTTATAGTGCTGTCATTCTTTTCCGCCTCACTAAGTGTCCTAGATGCAAAAGCCACAGTGTTTTCGCTGTCTTCCACAACCTGACCAAAAATGCCAATCCCCTTCAAACTAGCATCAACTGCAATAAAAGATCTACCCTGAGGTACAAAAGAACTTGCAGCAGGTACTTTTACAACTATTTTTTTTCTGTTTTCAAAGGCAGCATTCGCCTTCTTAGACAAAACAAAAAGTCCCCTTCTTCGACCTTAATGGCTGGATAGTTAATGCGTACCCAGGAACAAATCTGGCATTGCATTCACACAACCCCAGGAAAGAACAGTGTGTGTCTTTGTCCTCTGGAGGTGGTGCCTTTTGAATGGTCTCTAGTTTGCAAAACTTTGCTCTGATACCTTCCCTCGAAATAGTTTGACCTAAGTAATCTACCTGGTCTACTAGTAAGCTACACTTCTCAGGCTTCACAGTCATTCCTTTCTCGTCAAGAATGCACAAAACCTTCTCAAGTAAATGTTCTTGCTGGCTTTCCGTGAAAATAAGAATCCTGAAACTCCTGGACATTCTTAAACACACCAAAAAGAATATCCATCATCTTCTGGAAAATACTGGCTGCCAAGCCCATCCAAACTGCAACTTGAGGTGCTTAAATGCCCCATGAGGAGTAACAAAAGTGGTATGATCATGTGAATCCTTAGGTAGAGGAACTTGATGTTAAGCTGAGTGCAAATCGATTGTCAAAAAGAAACCAGCTCCACCAATATTTGCTATCATGTCTTGAATATGAAGCAATGAAGGACAGTTGATTTGGATGTTTTGATTGAGCGAGCGCAAATCAATGCATTAACAAAGATCTCTTCACCATTTCTTCGTGAGTACAACAGGAGAGACCCACTCAGAAGAGTAAGTAGGTATGATGACTCCTTCCGCGCACAATTTTTCAAGTAACAATTTCATTTTTGAACACTCTGGGATACTTTACGACCATCATCTGAGCGAGGTCCTCAATAGTGTCTAAAGCCAAAATAGGCACGTCTCCCAGCACAATAGACTCGGGATGACCTGGCTTTAATATGATTCCCAACTTAGCCAGTTCTTTCCAACCAACTATACCGCGTCTTCTGACAGCGACATAAATGTTTGTCCAAATTTTCCTTCCTAAACAGTGCAAAGTAGCAACAAAGTACCCCAACATATCACATCAACCTCCCCAAATGCTTTGGGGTTAACATCCGTACTGGTGAGAATAGTTGATTTGGGCCAGAAATTATAAAAGGTTGCTCAACTTCGAAATCATTCCATTTCAGATCTGGCCTTCCCGCTCTCTGGAGAAATGGTGGCGGTTGGATGGCACCCTGAGGAGGTACCATCATTTCAAATCAGAGATTGCAGTTAAAAACTCACCAAAATGCTTGTTTTCCCCAAAAACGTGTGCTAGTATATAGGGGCAGCAGCTCAGTAATCAAAAGTATACGATTATAAAGTAATCGAAACAGTATCACCTCAGGTACAATAAACCATTGTTGCCAACATGCAGGGCTTTAAGTGGGCCGGGTCTCACTGGTGCTGAGCACCGTCAGTTTTTTTAAAGGGGGCCTCGAAACTGGTCTCTATCGGGCTCTCTTTTGTGCCCTGGCACAGGCGGTCCGTTTTTTCCCGGACTGCAGTGACAGCAGGCACATCGATGTGCACTGCTCACTAGTAGAGAAGGTATGGCATGATGTCATGCCAGGTGAGCGTTGTAGGAGAAGGGAAATCCATTAGAGTCATTTTCTCTCTGGATTTCCCTTCTCTTTTTGAACTCAGAAGCAGCAACATTGTCGTGGTGTCACCAGGGCTTTAAGAAGAAGCTTTTTCAATATTATATACAAGCCATAGTTGCTGCTTATTTAGCTTATGCAACTAACAACCATTGACAAAGCCAATAGTCCTGACTTATATTTATGATGTTACTTGTTGTATCATATATCTGAATGCAATGACAGAAACCGCGAAATACAAGTCGGGGGGGCAGACTAAGCTAAGCACAGATTTTTAGCTTACGTGTTTTTAAGCCACGCCCTTAATTACACTGGCCACGCCCCTTTGAGAGACCACCCCCAGTGTTTTCATCCCACTTAAAGCCCTGCCAACATGTGCTCGACTCTTCCATTGCAAACGGTGTCTAAAAAGGGCTATGCAGAGCGTACAAGGTTTCTAAATGAAATAAAGCCCCCTTTAACTGCTGCTGCATATCGCTCCTCGTTGCAGCTGCACCTTTCATTTCGGCCCAAATCAAAATTGCCGTCTGACGTCAGATTCTCTGCTGGTGCGTGGTGCTTTTCCGTTGCGTCAAGTGCAGAGCCGCGTGACAGCTCTTCACACTGAAAACAAGCATTGGCATAGCCAATAGGTCTCGCCTTTGGGACCTTATAAGTTTTTAGCCATGCAGCACATTATCCCCAATCACATGCCCACCCACTCCAACATTACATAGCACACTGGGACCAGTAGGACCAATCTTCTAAGAAGGAAAGTGAACAGACAAGGCCTACTCTTGTTGTTTACAAATAACCGAACTGGAAGAAGCGCATCATCAGACATGGGTCAACTTAAAATCTAAGCAGTCTTCAGAAAGAAAAAAACTGTATAAAACTGTCAACAACCGCAGACACTATTTGCCCTGTTGGTGCTAGGGTGGTGCCCTTGCAATGGTTCCCATCGGAAAAGCAAGTCAAAGTTGATGTTCTTTGACCATCCAAAGGTGTTCCATCAGAAGAGGTCTACAGAAGTTGTCACCAGCTGCCAACTGGCCACAAAAGCCAAATTAAGGTACTTGTCCCTGACCCATCAACATAAGGTGCCAAGGAAAAGAAGAAAATATATTTACAGGCAGACACTGTCAAGCTCTGGCACAAGGAAGCCCAACAATATGGAAGATCAACTAAACTGGTAAAGACTGACAAATGAGCTGCATATTTTATTTTAAACAGAAAGGTGTGCCTCTTCTCAACAGTGCTGCAAGGATGAAATGTGTAGTCCTAACCCTTTACAGCAGGGCTAATAAAGTTTATATTTGCCATTCTCATCACATATTTGCAAGAGAAGTAAAAAGCCTCGTCCTAGAAGGAAGCTATGTAAACTCTTTTAAGGTATTTTAAACCTGTGCTTGCAAGGCACCTTTTCGCCGTTGTTTGATGCTGGCGCGCATCTTGTTTCTAGATGTGACAGGCATGAGGGTGTCCAATCAGAGAAGAGCAGGGTCATTCTGCAGGTCATCAAAGACTTCCTGCTGGAAAAGGAGCTGACAGCCCCCACGCTTAGGGGTTTTAAGCCACACCCTTAATTACATTGGCAACGCCCCTTTGAGACCCCCCCCCCCCCGTTTTTTAACCCCACTTAAAGCCCTGGATAAGACATAAAAGACCACGAGTATCTAGGAGAGACAGCAGAGACGGGGTAAGGGCGTTGGAGCAGGGGGCTAAAGGAGACATCAGCGAGTGGAGGCGGAAGGGGTAGGAGAAAGGTCACGGTGAAAAGGATAAGAGACCGGGTCAGAGGCCGGGGAGCTCGAGGGGCAGAGAGGAAGGAAAGGGAACAAGGAAGTGTGGCACCAGCCTGCACGTGACGCCGCCAGACGCTGGCCAGCCGTCGTGAAACTTTACTGTATTATTTGTGCTAATAAAGGAGTTGGGGAAGGAGGCGCCTGGACGGGGGAACCAGCGAGACACTGCAAGAAGCTGATGGGAAAGATGGGGGTTGGGAGTGTAGAATAGATGGAGAGAGAACTTGTTGTAAAGTAGTAACGTCCCCTTCGCCTCCACCCCTCCCCTCTGTTTCCCTACAGCTCCGCTGACCTCGTCCTCACTTTGGCCACGGCCACCTGGGAAGTTAATTAAGCCCTCTATCCACTGGGGGGGGGGGGCTTCCCCTCACGGCACAGAAACAGAATAGAAAATTACAAGTTAACCTACCTCCGATGCATGTTTTGCGCGCACGGCTGCGGGAACTTGGATAATAAAATTCCCCAAATGATAGAATTAAAGGTCCTCAACATGGACACAGCTCATTTATGTCTACAACTACTAGCTCCACCCGGAAACCTAAACGTATTTGCTTCCTGCGAGCGTTGATAATAGTGGATTGGCTTTTGACAAAGTGATGCTGCCTGGAAATGGGCGATGGGAAACCTTTTTTTTTTTTTTAACACCCGCGTCCAAGATTAATTTATTACGCACTGAGAGATGTTTCTGTTTAACAAGCGAATTTCACATTAACAAAACCGTTACCCTCACTATATTCCAGACATCAAACATGAATGGGGGAGGGTTACTGACCAAAAACAATAATAATAAAGGAAGCAATCGAATATATCCGCTGTGGGGGAAGCAAGTGTGAGCAGGGTTGGCAGCACAGGGAGTCTGGTGGTTTTTTTGTGTCCGCTCGCCCCACACATCTAGTTGTGAATAGCGTAAATGTCCGTGGTGGAGACTGGGGGCACTACATAAATGAGATTAAAGCAGGTAGGGCTTTGAACTCAGCTTAAGTAACTGACCCTCATAACCAACAGTCCAAAAGTTTGGTGCACACGTCGCAAGGGCCCGTCTACACCGGTTTGATCAAGTGTCTCTGGCCTCCCCTAAAAGTCACATCACAACAAAAGAAAGCAGGCTTCTAAGGGCAGCCCCTTGCTTTGCTTTTGTGGCCCATTAGTCCTAATGGACAATTAGTGCCTGCAAGATCCCTTGCCTCGTCACAAAGGACATTCTTGGCGGGAACAAAGATCAAGATGATCATTTAAAAAAAAAAAAAGAAAATTTTTAACTTGGGCAAAAACAGAAATTTCAATAAAGCTTGATAAACAACTCAAGTGAAGAATGGGTTCAAGAAACACACCTTCTCATAAGGAAGAATTGTTATTTTCTACTTGTACCAAAAACATATCTGAGGTTTATGTGCAAATGGAGCCGACCTGGGCTTTTCCCTGTGTCCTTAGCCATCCATGCAACATCTTTAATCACATTAATAATGACGAAACCGGGAAGGGCAGCGGTGTTCCCGCTAGATGGTCTCACATGTGATTTGCGGATAAACCTCTTTCACGCCAGCAAGTTTAAATTGCAAGCGATTGATCTGCTTTGCCAGCGGTTTTTCCAGTTGTTTACTCTGACAGGAAGGATATAGACCCGCACTCCCAGGAATAAATACGATAATAAAACAAAGCGAGTGGTGCGCGCGCACTGCTAAGAATTGAGGTTTATGTGCAAATGGAGCCGACCTGGGCTTTTCCCTGTGTCCTTAGCCATCCATGCAACATCTTTAATCACATTAATAATGATGAAACCGGGAAGGGCAGCGGTGTTCCCGCTAGATGGTCTCACACGTGATTTGCGGATAAACCTCTTTCACGCCAGCAAGTTTAAATTGCAAGCGATTGATCTGCTTTGCCAGCGGTTTTTCCAGTTGTTTACTCTGACAGGAAGGATATAGACCCGCACTCCCAGGAATAATTACGGTAATAAAACAAAGCGAGTGGTGCGCGTGCACTGCTAAGAATGTAAAGAATGCATCTGCCACACTGACCGCCGCTGCTCAACGCTGCTCGCTCCCGAGAGCCCTAGGCCATGGGAGTCGACGTTTAGAGAGAAGGCGGGAAATGCACCCGCCTTTGGCCAATTGCGGGCTTTTAATTTTTTGAAAGCCACACGCAAAGGCTAATTGAATGTGTGGGACGAGGCCGACCCACACGGAGAAGTCTCTTGGAAGCTGGAGTGATTCCAAGAGGCCCTCAACTAGAGCAGCGCATGCGCGTGCTGCGCTAAGCGAGACCTAAAAACTGCCTTGCGAAGGTAACGGCCAGCCGCCAAGTAAGTTTTCACAAAACACTAACTCCTCAGCTTCACCTGTAGAGGGGTCAGGCTCCTCTCACAACTTAGTTGACAACACAACTCTCGCACAGGGTATGACTGAGAAAGCCTGTGCTGCACTACAGGCCATCAGTAGGTCTGATCAAACCTCAGTCCTTTCGCAGTGATACGGCACTCCAGCAGCCCTACTCCTGGAACTAAACAAATGTAGGGGTTAACTCTGAGAAAAGGAAAGACCAGTAGTCCTGAGATGAGTAGATGGAGGTTTTTATTCTTCATAAGCACCGGACCCATGAACTGGCCATCCCTCTGGTCCTGGAATCAGTAGGCAATTGACAGCAACTCTTGCTCCAAAACCTCCCAACATTCTCAAAATACCATCCCCTTTCAAACATACACGAGTTCAAAGGAAACATTGGAATAAAGAATGCACACCACATGATGCATCTAAAACAACAATATAATATATAAAGGATAATAAAGCATATGAAAAACTAAGTAACACAAACTACATCAGGGCTTATCGCATGCCATGGCTTAGATTGTCACAAGCGTATGCCATCTTTCCGATTATACCAGACTTAGAATTTGAAAGGGCTCTATTTATGTGAAGTCCCTCCAATGTTTTTGTTTATGTATAGGCGATATTTAGACCATTGTCTTGATCAATTAACGGTCCAAACACCACTCTCTAACTATGTTTAGGTAATAGCAGATGGCTATATCTTCCTGTATATTCCTCACCTTCCTGGATTCAGACTTGTCCAGAAAAGCTTATCTCTAGCAATAGCCCTCCAGTGCTGCCAGGTGGCATAATGGGGCTGCAGCCACAACTCTGTATGGACAGGATAACGCCGGAGTATATATGTCACCAACTAGCAGGCTGGCATCCGTTCCAATTTTTCCACGCTTCACTAGCATGGGCCCGTACTTCTCTCTGTCCTCCCATTGAAACTTCTCAGCATTAGTGACAGATCGAGTGTCTCTTCAAAAACTTTCAAGTTTTAAGACTTGTTGCAGATGCCACACAAAGATGTTCCGTTTGGATTCATGTAACAATTGCATGTAGTGTCTCGGATCGGAGGATGACACTGTGGCCTGTGATTCTTGTGCCTCCAGCCTGGAGCAGGAGGCCAACTTATTTCTGGTCTAGGGTCCTTAGGGAGACTCCTAATTGATTATTTCACCCTCAGGTAAGTCATCTGTCATGGAACAATCAGCCAAAAGTCCTTTCTACGAAAAACATCATAAGAACATTAAATAATCTTCCTTGACAAAAACAGTCCCAGGACCGTTCCGAGCATCCTTGCTGTTCCCTGACTCTTCCTCATAGTCTGAGAACATTCTGACATTGAAAACATTGAGATCAGAACTTACGGGTCCATTGTCCGACCTGTACAGGTTGTGGCCTTGGGGCTTCCTATGCTCGATCTGGGCTGGTCCCAATGAGGGGAGCAAGTTCCTGTGGACTTGGCAACTCTGGAGGCTCTGACCCCGATGCCTCATGATAATGCACCTCCACAGGCTCCAATGCTTGCGCCTAAAAGGAAGTCAAAGCCTACAAAGGCACCATCCCCCATTCGATCTAAGCTTTTCTCAGTGCTGACGCCGCCCAGAGCGCCAACCACAACGCCTCTCTCTAAGCTGCCAGTGTTGAGAAACATTATCTGTGTGGACAAGGTAAAAAAAAAATTAAGGTGAACTTAAATGATGTTCCCTTGGCAGAGCAATTCCCTAGGGCGCAGAGATTTGCCAGGATGAAGGAGATTTTCAGCCCAGACTCAGACATCCTTGCATTGCCTGATGAAGGTTATGGTTGTGAAGTGGATGATGATTTGGAGATTGATAACCTCCTTCCCAATTGCACCACTTTTGCTGGCTTATATCTGGTCTTAAATGTTGAGTGACCTAGATACTTCACCCGAAAGGGACATAATTTACCCTTAACCCTGCCTAAGAGAAAGTTTCCTCATCCACAAATGTAGTGCATAATACAAATGAAGCCTTTGAATTGATTTTGTCCTCTGCAAAGGTGAAGTCTAGCATTTTGCCTGAGATATTGGAACCCTCTTCCTTAGTAGCAAAACCCTTGCTTTCCTTCAGTGAAACTTTCTTGGATCCTGTCATGGCCGCATGGGAGAAATCCCACCAGTTCACAGATTGCTATATATCATAAGCCTGCCCTGGATGGTCGCCCAAGTTTTATTCTCTCACTCATCAACGGAAAGACTGGCTTACCATTTGCCCTCCTCGAAGTAGAGCCCAAATCCGTCCCCAAGTGCCTTCTGATAGTTGAAAAACCTTGCCTCTGTGAGCCAAAAAGTCTTCGCTTTGGGCAGCCTGGCCCTCCACACTGCTAATACCACCTGCTTCAATATGTTCATGCCTTGTGGGAATTGATGAAACTTACTGTGATTGGCTAGCCATACAACTCGAAAAAGCCATTTATGGATGGCATAGATTCATTGAAACAAATATTGAAGTGTGGCCTAGACTCTGTGCACACTGTTTGATATATGGTCGCAGCTATCTTGCTATGGTGATATGGTGACAAGCTTGGATGCATGCCACTGGATTCTCCTAAGATGTTCATGCTAAACTCAAGGACAGGCCCTTCAATGGAGAGTGGCTGTCAGAGAGAAAACCAGCTCTTTTCTAGAGCGCTTCAAGAACAGTAGAGTTTCACGCCTAACGCCCCAGTGTCTCAGTTCCGAAAACAACATAGGACGTTTTGTGGCTATTCAAGCATTGTGCAGCCCCGGCAGTAACTACCATCTCACTTTGCCAAGACACCCAGCATCCATACCTTTCAGAGCATGGTTGCATATATTGGATGAAACGGACAAAAGCAGATGCAGGCTCCACAATCCTCGTGTTGCCTCAGCGCCCTGCAAACTCTTCGGTGGGGTAAGGGGAGTGTCTCATTTTTTTCACCAACTGGAAGGCTATCATATCATGACAAATCACTGGGGTATCTAGCTAATTTGCAAGGGCTATGACCTACCATTCCTGTTTTTACCTCAGGACCATCCTCCTTTCACCAGAATGTGCTCTCCAGCACAAGCATTGGAGGCAGAAGTCTTTGCTGTGTTGAAAAAATAGGCCATAGAGATGGCGCCTCTGTAACAAAGAGGCATGAGATTCTATTCCCTTAACTTTCTCGGTTCACAAGAGGGATAGAGGCCTGAGATCCATCCTGGCTGTTCGCCTTCTAGTTTGTTCATTCAAGGAAACAAGTTCAAGATGTTGCCCCGAGCCAAGTATTGAATGCTGGAAACTGGTTGGTGTCCCTGGATCTCCAGGATGCCTATTTCCATCTTCCAATTTCTCCTTGCTGCAGGTATTACCTGATGTGGTTGGTGGGATCCTAACACTACTAGTTCAGTGTTCTTCCTTTTTGGACTGTTGGCCACTCCATACATTTTTACGAAAGGGTTGGCAATAGTGTTTTTTTCAGTACGTTGACCGGGGAGTCCATGTATTTCCATTTTGGACAATTGGTTATTGAAGGTGAAGTCCCCAGCACTGGCCAGTGTGTGGTAACTCTCCTTCACAACTTCAGCTTTGCCAACAACAAACTGAAGTCCCACCTGTCTTCTAGGCAGAGACTGATCGTCATAGGGATGCTACTGGGCATGACCCTCATGAAGACCTTCCTTTCTCCTCCGAGGATCAAGGATATTTGGGAGATTGTTAGATTTCAGACTCTGGCATAAATCCAGGTTCTATAGGTTTTGTGTGTGCTTTCACCTCATGGTCTCATACATCTTGTTGGTTCCACTCGTGAAATGGCAGATAAAAAACCTTCTGTGTTCCGGAGGTCACGGTAGCTTCAGCATTATGAGAGGCTCATAGCTCCAGTGCAGATCTTTCACTCCCTTCCTCCATATCGGCTACTGGTGGATGGACTCATCCAAATTTTGGTGGACTGTGGTCAAGGGCGCTTCCCTGCTGGGCTGGGGTGCCCAACCTGGATGACATGACAGCACAGGGCCATTGATTGGCATTAGAGCAGCACTTGCATATAAATGGACTGGAACTACTGGTGGTTTGTTTGGCAGTAAAGGTGTTTGGCAGCCCCTCAGCAATAATGTCTTACTCCTTTTATCAGTAATATGTTATCAAGAAAAGAAAGTCTTATCTGAGCATTGGACGTTAGCTTTGGACACAAACATACACCATGTTCAGTGTGTAGCAGTTCAGCAGTGAGAACTATCTGGCTACTGGTTGCTTTCTTTCATTATATAGTTTTATTAAATCGTACTGAAGGTTTTAGAGATTTCTTACTATGTCCCACAATGGTCATGTATTTCAACCACCACACTCCGGTAACCTTTAATTTCGAGTTGTCTTTCTTATGAGACTGAAATAATTAGAAGGCCTCTTAGCAATTGAGAAGACACATTTGCCATGTGTCTCTCTTAAACCCAATTGTGCCTTGCCAAAAAGCCCCAAGGAACAGTCTTACGGAGCTTTCTTGAAGCTTTTCTTACTTTGTGGCTTACTGTGGTTGCTTGCACTATTATCCACTCTGAAACCAATGTCCCAAACACTTGTGAGGGAAATATTCAATAATCTGCAACGTGGTCTGGGGTTTGGCCTTCTTTTTTAGAAGGAGACTTTAAAATGGCTGCTGAGACGTAATGTGATCTCGCAAAACCATCCCATTCTCTTGAGATTGGCAATCCTAATTCTTTACTGCTTTCTTTTAGACTAACCTGTCTTGTTTTCTCCATTTGTGTGCACCCCTATACAGTGCAGCATGACTTAAGGTGCTTTTCCCAAGCCCTCCTGATGTTGCATGGTGGGCCCTTTACTGGGCTTCCACTTAGTTCCACCCAATTAGAGGAGTGATCAGTGCTCCTGACAGTGATGCAGGATCATCCCGGTAAAGGCAAACCTAGCCGGCTCCCAGAATGTGAGGGCGGATGATTTCAGTCACTTCTCACCAGAAGATCATGAGTGGGAGCAGAACCCTGAAGTGAATCAGGTAATCTTCTCCAAATTGGGATTTAAACTCCTGGATCTCTTCACTGCGGCACAGAACAGGAAGTATACTCTATTTTGTACCATACATCTTCCTCTCAATGGTTCCCAGGGGATCACCTGGTCTCAGGTTTGCTGTATGCATTTCCGCCTGTCATGCTTGTGTTAAAAGTACTACAGAAGGTGCAAGGGGAGTCTAGCACAGCTGATTCTTATCGCCCCAAACTTGCATGGAGGACATGGTATATGGATTTGATGGTGCTCAGAACTCAACTGCTCCTCCCTCTCCTGAGCAGAACGTAACTACTTTCACAGTAGGATTGTAGAGTTATTCACCTCAAGCTGCAAATATTGTGGATGTAAATGTGACATGTAAAGATGAAGTAGTGCTATGAGAGTACATTTATCTTCCTAACGAGGTCACAGACCATATCTTGGTAGTCAGAAAACACACTGCTAAATTCTTTGAAGTGGGACTAAGTTCATTCAGTGGTGTGACTTGAAGGCATCAACCACGTTAAATTTTTCCTTTCTGACTTGTTACGATTTGTGCTGTACCTTGCACACCAGTATCTGGCATTGGCTACAGTTAAGGGGTATGTGGTGCTCCTGTCTGCCTGTTTAACCTTCCCTGTTTAGATCACCACTAGTGGCACATTTTTAAATGGTTTACTTTACTTATTTCCTCCAAGTCTGTTTATTCTAAATGGGATATTAATCTTGTTTTGACTGTCTTGAAGGCAACCCTGATGCCCGTTTGTCCAGTTTGACTTCTTTCAATTTTGTTGGTGGTGATAAGTTCAATTTGTTGGGTTGGCGAAATTCAAGCCTGATAAGTTTGTCTAACCAAATAAGTTGATTCTTTGCACCGGCTCATCCCTTTTGCCCGAGAAGATTCTGCATTTCATATGGCCTAATCTAATACACTTCCATCTTTCTTCCATCCTCCATATCCAACCAAGCCTCTATAGAGGCTGGTCCTCAAACTTGCATTGTCATACTGCATTGACGGCACTCATCAGGACATAGTGAATGTTCAAGTCTCTGTGGGCTTAGCAGGAGCTACAAAGGGCAAGGCGATGATCAAATGCACCCTTTGACTCTGGGTTATCCTGTGTGTCATTGTCTGCTATATGCTGGGCAAAAAAGATCCTATAGAGAGCTTTCTTACCCATTCAACTAGATTAATGGCTGCCTCCACGATTCTTTCCAGAGGTGCCCCAGTTGCCGACATTTGCTGGGCTTTTGCGTGGTCATCTGTGCTTAATTTTGTCACGCAATACGGCCTCAATCTCAGGCACACAGTGACAGTTAATTTACTGGAGCTGTGTTGCCTGATTTCCTTGATTTAACCTGACTACTTAATCCCACCTACCAGGGAGGTATGCCTTTGAGACTCATTTTTAAGGTGAGGAATCTGCAGGAAGATGCATCCATCAGAGCAAAATGTTTCATCTCTTTAGAAACTATATTAATGATGGATACATTATCATCCTACAGCTTCCTCACTGCGCACTCTCTTTCCCTCAGGAATTATTGGCATGACTAATAAAATCCCAAGGTATGCAAACATGTTATGTGGAATGCAAAAGATTGCCTTAGCATACTGTAATAGTGGCAGCCATTTTCTAGGTTAATGCTAAACCAATGCAATGTAAAGCCTCACTCTCATGCCTGGCATCATAGATGAGAATTCTTTAATAACTTGCTTAGCTCAGAAAGGTTTACATTTTTGTATCAGTTTGAAGGTCAGTTGTGTACTATCTCACAATTTCAGTTTCTGCACCTGCACAATTCATTTGTTTCAGTTTCGTACATGCTCTCCTTCGGAGCGCTGCGTAAGAAAACATATTAATGTACATTTTAAATGTATGCTTAAGCTTTTATGCTGAATGCGATGCCAGCTGATCCCCATGTCACCTGACTCTGTCACAGTTTATTTTTATTATTGTTAGTAAACATTTTCAGACTTCTAAGTCAGCATGAGTGCAGACTTCTTTGACAGCCTGGTACGTTGTGGCCAGGAAGTACCTGGGCTTGATCAAAGTTGGGAATAAGGAGCCAGACCATGCTCCACACAAGAAACCCAAACACCAAGGTAAGCTGGAGAATTCTCTGAATGGCTCTGTCGTCAACTTGCTGATTGGGTCAAAGTGCTAGTGAGCTTTGAAATTTATGATGCGCGAAGCCTGTATGAGTTTATTGACTTAAAGCTTTAAAGGGAACTTGGAAGATGTCGTCTTAGCAGGTGATGATGAGACAAACCGGTTTCTGAATACGTTTGGGGGGAGTCTCAGGATTAGGAAATTAGAGGTACTGTAGAGCATGAGGTTATTGAGAAGGTAGTACAAAGGGGAAAGTGACAAAGGAGTGTCTAGAACACCAGTAGACCCGAGCGAATGAATGTGCAAGTGAAAGGGGGATGCTGACCCACCTGCGCTGTAACCTCTGTGAGCCTCAATAGTCTGTGACTGGAGAATTTTGAAAGCAAAGGGGTCAACCACCAGCCATGCAATATACTTTCCTACCTCCTTCCATGACAGCAAATGGGAAGGAACTGTTAGTCCCATCCTTACCCTCTCCCCCTTCTGTTCCACTCTCTTCACTGGATAAGATGCAGCATAAGGCTGGCAGACACCATAATGTCTTTCTGATGGTGAATGAGGGTGTAGTGGTGTTTCCGGTCCAGTGAAGACCTGGCTTGGCAGTTCGGGCTGGACTGTTCCTATGAGGAACGGGGTCAAGACTGATTTGCATGAGACTGGGTCTGAACTGGGGTGGCGAACTGAGCTAAAGAACGATGATGGATTCAACCCAGATCTGTGACTGGGGGCGAGTGTCTGAAAAGCTTCAGCGCTCAGTCCATCATCTCCTTGTGTTTGCTTAAAGTAAATAAAAACAAAGCACTATGGCATAGCCAGCGTTGACCGCGTTATAACGCTTTTTTGGTTTACTTTAAGCCATGTTACACAGCAGACAGGGCCGGCTCTAGGGCGGTGCGATCGGTGCGACCGCACCGGGTGTTGACTTGGGGTGGGGGTGTCATTTTTAAAAATGTGTATCATCATTTTAAAAGCAGCTGCTGCCTCGTTGCTGGCCTCCAGCAACTTTCAGACATCAATTAAAATGTCAAGAGAAGTCCCGTGATTAATCGTCTTCCTGGAAAGAGACCGGAGGTTTGTCTAGTGGACATTTTGACTCATCCTAAGATAGCGGAGAGGGTTGAAATGCCTGCTGCTAAGAAAGTGTACCATGCAGATAACAAAGTGCATATAATGTAAATAGGTCAGTGGGTTACTGCTTCTGTAAACGAGCTCCTTTTGTTACTTGTCGTTTCTAAGTCAAAATCCTAATATAGAACATTGAGCTATTAACTGTCACCCTAGAGCTGCTGCAAACTGCAAGGTATATGTTAGAGCTATATGTTTTTTGCCCAGTCTTTCATTATCCTAATCTTGTGAAAAGGGTTCATTTGGGTAGAAAACAATTCTTATTATGAAAGAGAACCCTTAACAATGATGTTGCGTTTTAAATTCTGAATTTGTGCCTTTCCTGAATAAGAACTTTAACTATATTGCCTACCAGTATCGATGACATGCCACTCCTACACTACACCTTGTAGTACTGTCTGATGTAACATTTCCTATACACTGATTTACACACATAGGATTGTCTCTGTGCAATGTGTGTGTGGTATAAAGTGCTCTGACACCTGGCTTTAGGGCCGAACATAGTACTGAGACGGCTCTAATAAAAACAACGGATGAGTTAAGAACTATCCTGGATAAGGGGGGCTCTGCAGCACTCATCCTTCTGGATTTGTCGGCGGCCTTTGATACGGTTGACCATGTCACCCTTGTCAACCGTCTCAGTAAATTGGGCATTGCCGACAAAGCCTTGGCTCTACTCCAATCATTTCTGACTAATAGAAACCATTCAGTTATGTTGGAGAATTTTTCTTCTGATTCCTTTCTACTCCCTTGTGGGGTCCCACAGGGATCTTCATTGAGTCCTCTGCTTTTTAATGTTTATGTTTCAGAACTAGCCCCTCTGATTAGATCTTTTGGTTTTTCCCCTACGTCTTATGCAGACGAAACCCAAATTGTGGTGGCAGCCTCGAACAACACAGAAACAACTACCCTCAGTTCCACAACTGTATGAGAGCAGTCAGTGGCTGGATGGAAACGCACTGTCTCAAGCTAAATGCTGAGAAAACCGAGGTTATACTCTTTGACAATAACCCCTCTTTTTTGAACCCGGCTTGCTGGCCAACAGAGATGGGAACTCTCCCAACTCCTGTACAAAAAGCAAGAAATTTGGGTGTAATAATAGACGACAAATTAAGTTTTAATAAACACATCAGCTCGGTTGTTTCGGCCAGTTTTAATAGCCTAAGGATTATTAGAAAGATTCTTTCTTTTATCCCTTTAACCACCAGAAAAACAGTTGTCTCTTTATTAATTTTATCGAAATTGGACTACTGTAACTGTCTTTTTGCCAAGCTTCAAAAACAACATATGAAGAAACTTCAGAGTGTGCAAAATGTGGCAGCCAGGCTTGTCTTCAACCTGCCCAAATTCCACCCAGTTTCATCGGCCATCAAGGAACTGCATTGGCTGACGGTACCTAACTGTATCAAATTCAAGGCATTATGCCTTATTTTCAAAGCCCTGCACGATGTAGGTCCTTGTTATTTAAAAAAATCTCTCTCATGGTATGTTCCAAACAGAGAACTTCGTTCTAAAAATACCTTGACCGTGCCCTGCCCCAGGTTTAAGAGATTAAAATGGGGAGGCAGTTGTTTTACCACTGAAGCCCCTGCCCTGTGGAACAGTCTACCTATAAACATCAAGGCAGCTCCAACATTGTTGGGCTTCAGGAAGCTAATAAAAACCTGGCTTTTCAATTTTTAGGCGCCTAGTTATTTCTCAGCACCTAATTACCCTCACCCGACTGCCATTCAAATAGCGCCAAGACACCTATGGGTATTCGAGCACTTTAGAAACCTTTTTAACATAACGTGTGTGTGGTATAAAATGCTCTGACACCTTACACTGGTATGAGTGGTGCTATAAAACTAAATGAATCTGAGAGACAGTGGTTATGGAGACTTGAAAGGCACTGTTAAAGGGTGCTAGTGAGGGAATCCGTGGCAGAGGTGGTCATTGGGGGGGCATCAACAGACATTGTCGCACAGGGCGCCACCAGCGCTAAAGCCGGCCCTGCCTGCACCTGCAGAAGCCTGCAGCCAGTGAATGGACACTTGCCGCAGACAGGAAACTGTACTTGGTCCATGCTCCACAGCAGGGACAAAAACTTGTAGTCCAGGAGAAAGCAGGAAGCCCAGTTAATTGCTAACCTATAAGGAGCAAGGTAACATGAGTGACGTGTAATCAATCTAATGGTACGCAAGGACAGCACATGGGCTGCATACACTGTTCAGGTAAAACCTAAAAAAAATCAAGGAATGAACGTCTGTCTGTTTATTTATTTTTTTAAACCGAACCAGTCAAGAGCTTGCATCCAATGAAGTTGTCCACTATCTGTTTGTCCATAATTTTTCTTTGGCCGGCCATTTATTTATTCAGATTCTGTTCCTACTGTGCAATGTAAAGAATTGAAAGGCGTGTTTCTCTTAATCGACTTCCCTCATTTTTATTTCGCAATGCCTTATCTGTATTTTTTTCACTGCGCGTCTTTCTGCACAAGGTTCATTCAAGTAAAACTTTCCCGTGGGAACAGCTCAGCCATTGAACCTTTATCAAGAGGGGCAAGTGCCACTCGTGCTAGTTTTTGAGGGCGAGTCTGAGCTCGTCAGTCTGGAAAGCACAGCCATCAAGCCAAGCAAGGCCTTCTGGCTGCCTGTTGTTAGGTTACCACGTGCTTTTTATGAAGCCATACCTAACTGCCAGCGTTTAGAGTGGGCTCGAATGTCAAACTTGCAGTGCACCGAGGTCGTAGCCGTGAAAGAGACATGAACTTCCTGGTACACTCGTCCCTCCCTCAAGCCCTCACGCTTCCTGTGCCCTCGACCACATCGAACTGACCTGTTCCAGGTTCAGGCTTCGCTTCCTCCAATTTACTTCATGGTTCCTCCCTGACGGACGGTGAGGCTTTCCTGCAGACCCCACCACAGAGGCGCTGCTGCAGCGCGGGCCTCCGGCCCTGTGAGAGAGACGCGGCCATCTGTAGCCTCGCGTCGGTGATAGGAACGAGGCGAGCCCACCCTGCAGTGCCGCTTTGTGGGGCCCACCCAGCATTGCCGCTTTATGGTAAGTGGTGTATATAGAGGAACTGGGAGGAGGAGCAAACGAGTATTTCTCCACAGAGGCTGTTCCAGGCTCTGCTTAATCCGAGGTAAGTTGCATGCTGCTGTTAGAGGAGGGCGAGCCACTGAAAGCGCCACCCAGAGGCCTGGTTCTGGCTCCAGCTGAGTGTCGTCTTGGAACCTCGAGCCCAAAACGAGCCGAGCTATCACAGTTGACAATGTGGCCTAGTGGCTACGGCAGCCGACCATGTAACATCAGGAAACGGGTTAAAAAAAGACTTCGTTTCACAAAGAGCCTCCTTATGCGCGTTGTCACGTGTAAGAGTCCCTTCAAATGCGCAACTTCAGGATGTGCGCAGTACTAACAACTCTTGTTTGTTTAAATAAGCTATGTTGCTCAATGCATAGTAAGAACCTAGCCCACATATAGTGTACACACCGAGTTGTTTTTTAGTTAATTAATAGCACTGTCGTCAGTCCAGGAGCATGAATAATTCTAAATGAATGCACAAAAATGATTACTTTTAATAAATGCCTCGCAATGTAGTGATCTAATCTGATGTACTAAGGTGAAACACTTCTGCGTATTAAAGAAAGACGCTTTTTGGAATTTTGAATCCCGTGACACCTTATCTTATTTTAACATGACGTTTGGAACCCGATTTGCTCCCATCTAATGGGGGAGGGAGGTGCTCCTTGCTCCTACTAAGTGAGTTTGGAACCTGTGGGCATCTCCCATCGCCGTTGGTGCTTGGGGACGCCTGCCAGTAACGTTATCCAGGTCCTCTGGGTATCTGGGATACAACGCCAAGTGTGGTTTATTAACAAGAGAAAGATGGAAATATGCAGGCAGAACAGGAACACAGAGCACAAGGCAAGGTGTCTGTGCATAAAGACAGGCCAGGAAATGTTCACTCAGAACTGGGAGCAATAGTAATCACAGCCACAGAGAGGCAGGACAACGCGAGACAAACAGACCCAACTAACTAACCAGAATAGGAGAAAATAGAATAAAAAAATAGAGAAGTCGAATCAAAGAGCAAGCTTAGAGATCTAGCAGCACCAACGTGACATAGAGCACATGGAGACTCAGTAGACAGGTCTGTTTCGAGCTGCTGGACACTGAACTCACAGGAAAGAAATAAGTTGAAGCTCAGGAGGAGGAGCACAGGGAGAGAACCAGGTGCTAAGAGTCAGGGAACCTCCATTGAAGAAGAAGCTGACCTGAGACTTGAACCAGGAAAGCCAGGAATGGAATACAAATCGGAGACGAGAGAGCCAGAATGCAGGTATGAAAAAGATCAGAAAGGCTGTAGGATCCAGGAATCAAAATAGAGTGCAAAGCACTGCCACCAGAATGAGATCTGGGCAGCACTTGGAGACAGAAAGGACTACAAGGACTTTGATCCAAAATCTGTTCTGAGAGCTACAGGGGAGCACGCTACATTCCTTTATAACGAGTACAGTGCTACTGTCCATACCTTGGGAGAATCGCATAAAGCGGTGGGGGCAGCATACCAAGATTTTGTGGATCATTATTGTGACTCAAACTTTTTAGGTCGAGCCTGGGCAGCGCATGCACTGCTGCGAGGCATGGGTTACTTGGGTATGGACTTGAAGCTCTGCCCACTTTCCACCCATCTTTCCAATTGGCTCCTGTTGCTGTCCTTTCTAAATGGTTGCTTCTGATTTGTTAACAGGCTTGTTAGTCCCTCCTTAGTAATGCCTTGTCTGCATTTGTAACCGCCCATCAGGACTGGACCTTTTACTGTGTCCTTCACTGATTAGCTTACATTAGCCCTTCTGAGAACTCTTTGTTCACTTTATCTAAAGAGTACTGGTGGGGCGCCAGCTTTAGTAATGGCGTCCGCTTTTTTATTTATTTGCAGCCCAACCATAAATGCGGGTAAACAACCGTCACCCCGCATGCTGTTACAACGCGGTCGTAACAACGACCGCGTTGTGACAGCGCATACCATTACCCCGCAAGTCGTTACAACGACTTGCGGATAGGGGAGAAGGTGTTGGATTTAAAATCCAACACCTTCCCTACAGTCCGCACAGACTGGAGTTGGAAGAGTACATTTTACTATTCCAACATCCAGCGCCCTCAACGACTTCCGGGGTAATGGTATGCGTTGTTACAACGCGGTCGTTGTAACGACCGCGTTGTAACAACATGCGGGGTAATGGTATGCGGGGAAAAAGAGGCATATTCATAAATGCGGCTAAAATATTTTCAGTCTGATGTAAACAGGAAAAACGGCCCGTTTTAGCAGGGAGCCACTTTAAAACCAGTCAAATTGCACTATTGCAGCCAGTCTCACAAATGACAGCACATTCTTGGCAATGAGACTGGAAGAAACCGCAAAGCTTTTGAGCCTTTAAGGGCTATCACCAGCAACAATTTCGCAACGTGGTGAATTACTGCCTGCTGCTTTATTTTTTTTGGATGCTGGTCGGATCGGCATATGGCAGCTGCTTCTTTTCCCATGTGTAAAATTACATTTTAAACGTGACAATTAGTTATCTTTTTTTTTTATTGCTACGCGGCGGCCCGACGTTATTTGCATTTCTGCCAGGGTCATTAAAAAACTCCTCACGTTTCACAATTTGCTTCCTGCACATTTTGAAGTCATTAAATGTGTGCCTAGTGCAGTGTACTATAGATGATGATGTGACAAGAAATTCACAAATCTATCATTTTTAAGCCATTGTAGGTGTCGCTAGAGCAGTGGAACGTGATCTGCATCTAAAACCCGTGACACCCCCTTTTAATAGTTGAATCAACGCGAATGTGATATTTTAAAAAGCAGGCTTATGTTATTAATTTTAACATTGTTGCTTTAAGATTGAAATTCAGTTGGTGCGTCAAAGATCACCTATATGTTGGTAAGCATCTAACCGGTTTTGAACATGGAGCTAAAAGGTTGCCTTGGAATATCTTTTAAGTTGTAGGAGAGTTTGTGGCCTAACGGCTGGAGCAGTCGACCTCGAAGCTGGGGAACCGTCTTCGAGTCTCAGCAGGGACGCTCGATGTTCTGTGATTCTGTGCAATTCACTTACTCTCCCCGTGCCTAAAAAAACAAAAACATTTGCAATGCAATAGGTCTTCCATTACTGAAAGTTTGAGCTTTTGGCTTTGCATTATTATTTGCAGCGCCAATGGCTCAAAGTTCCAGGAATGCGAGACCTATTGCATTCCAAATGCTTGAGTGTGAGAGTCTGAGTACTGGGACCAGTGGGATTTAGTTTTGATGGCCCTAGTGTAGCATGGCACAAGATGCAGTGTGATACAGCTTCCCTAGACAGTGGAAGAGTATTTTATACATTCCTGTGGTTGGAGGGTAGAGACCCATACACTAAAGTGAACGAGGGTGGAGACAGCGCTCCCCTTAATTATTCGGTGAAGACCTTGTTGGCAAAGGGCTATTGATTAGTTCTTCCTGATCACTGCAGTTTGGTAGATGGTAGGGGGTGAAGGGTGGGACTGCAGTTTCTATTCAAGGTGGGGACATTTTTAGGCAGGGCCCGCCTTTTTGTTTATCTCTTCTATTTCAGAAAAGCTCATGACAACCAGGTGCAGATATCTCACACTTCATTGTGTCCTTGTTTTGGATAGTCCTACTTTTAGCCAGCATCGTTGCTATATGTGTGAGTGTCACCACCTTGCACAATGGCTGTGTCTGAGGAACAGTCAGAAATTACATTTAAAACGGAACCAACCCAAACCAGCTTTGATACATTAGACAGTGGATCCACATCCCCTGTCTGGAAAATGTGTGTAAAAATGGAATCCAAATCGCCAACTTTTATCCATTCCAAGTTCTTCGTGACCAAGGAAGAGAGTATTCTACAGAGTACTCAAAGGACTGCTGTGTGACCGGGGGTGTTGTCTGCATGACACAGTATCACAGAGTTGAGGGGCCATCACCTGAAGTCTATACTTCCTGCTGGAGGAGCTGAAGGTCTGCCTAGAAGCCTGGTTGCCAACTGAGAGAGAGGAGTGTACCTGGTCCTGCAGGAGGAGACGCTGTCCATGTGGCGAACGACAGTGTGTTTCAGGCATGTGGAATAGTCAGAGAGAGTGCTACTGCGATGTAGTGAAGCCAGTATGGAGCTGTGTGTGGAAAGAGGTCACCCCTTCTCCCTAAATGGTTCCGGTAGAGAACTGCATCAAGCCTTGTACAAAAACCTACCATCAAGTGTGATTGGCAGCCCATTGTGACTGAGACTGGTGCAGCTTCTGTCAACGTCCGAGAGCTTCGTCAAGGCGGAGCTGAGCACAGTTATCGGACCAGAGGCTGCAGCTGGCAGTCATCCACAAGATCGAGATCGGCACAAAAGGCGCACTTGCTGCACTAGAGTGCTGTCTGCATCCAGCATTGGGAGCCTGTAACTGCCAAAGACAAAAATTGCTGTACGGTGCCACTGCATTGAAATTCCTGAAGTCTTCCTGGACGTCACTCTCCCCAGCAGCTCTACGACGATCAGCGCTGCCTGCCAGCCCTCCGGGACAGGGTCGAGCATACCCTCAGCCCGTTTCCTACCTGTGTAAGCTTGCGTGTATTTTGTGCTAAGCTCTGTTTTTTGTATTTTGTATTTTGTGCCCTGATCTGAGCGTGTAGTTTCCTGTGCCCTTAAGTTGCCCCCTCGCTGTTTCCTGCCGATTTTCTCCCCGCGTCCCGCCCCGCCTCCCAGCCGCTCGTCCCTCCCCCCTCCCCTACATATGCCGGCCGCTGCGCAGTTGCGCAGCGGACGCGCCGCTGGCGCGCCTAAGGCAAGCCCGTCTGCACCCGTCCGCGCCCGTCCGCGCCTGGACCGTGCCCAGCATCAGACCTCCTGGTCCCCACGTACCCCACAGGCCCCGTCGCCGCTATGACGCTGACACCCTCCTCGACGGCCGAAACACCACCTGCTTCCAGGCCTCCCCGAAGATCACCCACGGACCCTTCACCTGCCGTAGCTGCAGCTTCTCCAGGCAGTGCGCACCAGCCCGCCCTGCCCATACCAACACTGCAGGCAACAACCATCTCAGCTGCATAATGCTCAACACCCGCTCAATCCACAAGCACGCCGTCGAACTTTGGGACCTGCTCGACTCCCCCGCCCCGGACGTCGCCTTCCTGACGGAAACCTGGATGAACACCCCCTCGGCACCGGACATAGCCATAGCCATCCCCGACGGCTACAAGATCACGCGCCGAGACCGGAAAAACAACAAACCTGGGGGAGGAATCGCCATCATCCAAGGACACCATCAGAGTCTCAACCAGCACCGAAGACGCCCTCTACATGGCCGAACACCTACACTTCCAGATCCACGTCAACAACACCACCACCCTCAGAGGAACCCTCGTCTACAGACCCACGGGCCCCCGCCCACAGTTCAGCAAATCCATCGCCGACCTCATCAGCACGCACGCCATCGCCTCCACAGACTACATACTCCTCGGAGACTTGAACTTCCACCTAGAGAACGCCAACGACAACAACTCCATAACACTGATCGACAACCTCGCCAACCTCGGACTCAAACAACTCGTCACGACACCCACCCACCCACGCCGCTGGACACACGCTCGACCCCATCTTCTCCGCCAGCGACCACGTCACCTTCAGCCACACCACCGAACTCCACTGGACCGACCACCACTGCATCCACTTCTCCTTCGAGAAACACACCACACACAACAAACCGCAACGCCTCCCGCACCGCAGCTGGAAAAAAGTCACTGAAGACCAGCTCATCACCGCACTCACCCAAAACCCTCCTCCCGAGCCCTCCGAGACCGACGCAGCAGCCCACAACTTCAGACTATGGATCGACGACTGCGCCAACTCCCTCCCCCAATTAGGAAACCCTCCAACAGACGCACCGACACTAGAGCCATCTGGTTCAAGGACTAACTCCAGAACTCCAAGCACACCTGCAGAAAACGCGAGAAACAATGGCGAAAAGACCAGACACCAGACAACCACGCAGCCCTCATGAACGCCAGACGCAGACACCACCAGCTCATCAGATCCGCCAAAAGAACCTCCTTCAAGGATCGCATTGACAACAACGCACACAACAGCAAAGAGCTCTTCAACATCGTGAAAGAACTCGCCACCCCCAGCTCCTGCTCCAACGACATCCCACCGTCACAAGAACTCTGCGACTCCCTGGCTACCTTCTTCCACCGCAAGATCGCAGACATCTACAACAGCTTCGACACCCAAACGCAAACGACAGACGCCGACACCCCAGCATCAACACCCACCGATCGCACCGACCTCCTGCTCTCCTGGAACAGCGTCAACGACGAAGAAACCGCCAGAATCATGAACACCATCCACTCCAGCTCACCTTCCGACCCCTGCCCCCACCACATCTTCAACAAGGCGAGCACCATCATCGCACCCCAGCTTCGAAAGATCATCAACAGCTCCTTCGAGACCTCCACCTTCCCAGAGAGCTGGAAACACGCCGAAATCAACGCCCTCCTCAAGAAACCCACAGCGGACCCAAAGGACCTCAAGAACTTCCGACCCATCTCCCTGCTCCCGTTCCCGGCAAAAGTCATCGAGAAGACCGCCAACAGACAACTGACCCTCTTCCTGGAGGAGAACAATGTCCTGGATCCCTCCCAATCCGGCTTCCGCCGCAACCACATCACCGAGACCGCCCTCATCGCAGCCACTGACAACATCAGGACCATACTAGACAAGGGCGAGACCGCGGCCCTCATCCTCCTGGGCCTCTCGGCCGCGTTCGACACCGTCTGCCACCAAACCCTTCGCACACGCCTCCACGACGCAGGGATCCGAGGAAAAACCCTGGACTGGATCACCTCCTTCCTCACCGGCAGAACCTAAAGAGTCAGCCTCCCCCCGTACCGATCCGAAGCCACCACGATCAGCTGCGGCGTACCCCAAGGATCATCCCTCAACCCAACCCTCTTTAACATCTACATGGCTCCGCTCGCCAACATCGTCCGACAACACCACCTCAACATCGTCTCATACGCCGTCGACACGCAGCTGGTCCTCTCCCTCACCAAAGACCCGGCCATCGCCAAATCCAACCTTCCCGTGGGAATGAAGGCCGTCGCAGAATGGATGAAGACCAGCCGCCTGAAACTGAACTCGGACAAGACGGGGGTCCTCATTCTCGGCTCCACCCCCTCCGCATGGGACGATTCCTGGTGGCCGACCGCGCTGGGAGCTGCCCCGACCCACACTAACCACGCACGCAACCTGGGGTTCATCCTGAACTCCACACTCGCCATGACCCAGCAAGTCAACGCCGTCTCCTCCTCCTGCTTCAATACCCTCAGAATGCTCTGAAAAATCTACAAATGGATCCCCACCGAAACCAGGAAAACAGTCACCCAGGCGCTCGTCAGCAGCAGGCTGGACTATGGTAACGCACTCTACGCAGGAACCTCGGCGACACTCCAGAAGAGACTCCAGCGCATACAGAACGCCTCCGCACGCCTCATCCTCGGACTCCCCCGCCACAGCCGTATCACCACCCACCTACGAGACCTGCATTGGCTCCCGGTCAACAAGAGGATCACTTTCAAACTCCTAACCCACGCACACAAAGCGCTCCACAACGCAGGACCAGCATACCTCAACGAACGACTGTCCTTCTACACCCCAAACCGCCAACTGCGCTCCGCCAACCTCGCCCTCGCTACCGTCCCACGCATCCGCCGAACGACCACCGGCGGCAGATCCTTCTCCCACCTCGCCGCAAAGACATGGAACACCCACCCCCCCCCAGCTACCTATGAACCAGGACCTGCTGACCTTCAGGAGACGCCTCAAGACATGGCTGTTCGACTAGTAGCTGCCTCCCCCCTCCCCGCCCCCTTAGCGCCTTGAGACCCTCACGGGTGAGTACCGCGCTCTACAAATGTTCTGATTGACTGATTGATTGATTGCCTGAGCAAGCGTCTTTTCAGCCCACTCAGGCCAATCCCCATGCTGCTCTCATACTTGAGAACAGCACGGGGTTGGATGGAGAGTCAGTGATGCTGCCTCAGAGACTGCTGGGAGCAGCAGAGAAGCAATGAGAGGCGAGGCGGCCATCATCATGGGATAAGTTTTTAGTTTTTATTGATTAATGCCCTGTGAGCTCCCCGCACCCCCGGGCCCCCTCGCTCCCCCTCAACCTGCCCCCCCTTTAAATGATATCGGCCGCCAGTGATTAGAAGCCACCATTGCAGGAGCAGGACTGCTACACTCGTCCATCCTGCACCATGCTGGACTCCATGTCCCAGTTGCAGGTAAGCACAGGGCTTGAAAACTGTGTGAGAACAAGGGACTGAATAGCAGATTAAGGTCTGCAACACGAACTAAGACTTTTTACGAATAATATAAAGAAGAGAAAAACAAAGTAAACTGTTGGGCACATATGTTCTTTGGAAGGGCTGAGTGAACAACTCTCATGCTTTAGGGCTTGGAGATGCATTTGTCTCTCTGCTAGATTTCTGAAGCAGCATATTGACCCTTTGATCCCGCAGCCCCACCAATTGTAACCCCTTCGCCCTCTTTAACAATATAGCCTTTGTCGTGTGGCTATCTTTTCTCTATAACGGTACCCTCTATGACACAGCCAGTCTGGAAATCTCTCTAGAGACCAACCTGCCTCAGCTGAGCACATTGAAAAGTATATTTTTGTTGCATTAACTATAGAGGAAGAGAGGTTAGTAAGTGACTGTAATCCTTATAGTTCCATGAAGGGACTCATTGTAAAGCCCCTTCACGCACCCCTTCCTCAATTTACATCGAGCATGTCAAGAAAGCAATTTGTCTGTGATGCAAAAGTGTTAAAACCCAGACATGTAATCATTCCTCCCCATCTGAAGGCACAGGAGAGCGCTTCCTTCCTAGCCAGTTGCATTGGGTGAACACTGTGTAAATGTAAACATTGGATCTAAATTTGCGGTCTTTTCGTTATTTTACCAAAAACGATTTAGGTGGAATCGCCTGCATGTCCAGCTGGGTGGTGGTGCTTCTATATTGTATACCTGACATGGTGGCACCAGGGTGACAGTGCATCCACATGCATGAGTCCCTATGGACGAAATACCCAATTCTCACTTTCCAAAGTGCTTAGTGGTGCCAGCATGCAGCTTCTAAGTTATGTAATTAAGTGCTGTACTCCCAAATTGATAGGTCTCCAATTATTGACCTCAGAAGGATGGGTGCGAATAGTCTCTCTTTGGAATTCGATCTTGTTGTAACCTCAGTGTCGGAACCCCGTTCAGAGGGCCACGGGGCAAGCAGGGGCTACTGGGCCCATCTATGGGGATTTAAGCCTTTTACTCCTGATGTCCTAGGGCCTGACCAACTATGCATCCAGAGGAAATGGGCCAAGTACCCCTTCAGCACTTGACTCTCAGTAATTGGGGGTGGGGGGATTGAGCAGTCCAAGGCTCCCTCGGTGGAAGGTAGATAGAGGGGGTGAACACAGTCTCACAACTCAAAATACGCACAGCAGTAGCCATAAATGATTGTCCAGTCAAATACTTTTATGAAAAAATAAGTATTTATGTCTACCGCTACCAACACAGAGTAGAAATAGTAGTAGTAGTAGAGGTAGTACACTGAGAGATATAAACTAGAGAGAAGTCTAGGCCTCTTAGTTTACTAACCTATCGCAGTCATTATTAAAAAAGAGACCAAAGTTTTGCCTTAACCAATCAGCATGAATCATCCTCTAGAACACTCCTGAAAGAAGCTCCGTACCTCAGATTTTCTACCGCACGTTGTGCTAGGGTGTCTCCTCTGAGCTCTGCTCAGCTTTCCACGTCTAAAGAAGATTTCTGGACTTCATCCTTCAGTGATGTGACTTTATTTGATTTATATTTCAAGCAATTATATATTCTACTCTTTATATCTGTTGTTTTGCCACCAACACTTACTGAGTCATGTCAGACAAGGCAAGAAAGGCTCTCTCCAGAGAGCGTGCCACCTGTTTAAGGAAGAGGCTATATGTGGAAGACTCTCATAAGGAGTGCATTTACTGCTTATATCCAGCCCATAAGGTGCCAGACTGCAAAATGTGTCGCACCTTTTTAAACAAGACTCTCGGAGACCATGAAGGACGGCTTCTCATTTGGCTCCAGAAGATGAAAACTAAGTCTGATCCTGTGTCAGACTAGGAGAGTGAGCAGTCCACCTCCTCAAGAATTTCCCTCAAAAGGGAAAGGGATTCCTCGCACTCAGATAAAGAACCCCATGTTAAATGTGCTAAGAAATCCTCTCAGGATATTTCCACAGAGAGCAAGAAAGGGTCTCACAGGAGAGAGCAGCCTTCAAAGACTGTATCAGAGCCCAAAACCCCACCTCCAGGGCTAAAATTGACATTCAAGAAGCCTTCTTCAGAGCCGTCGTCTAGCTCTCTTCCATCTAGGAAGGGTTCATCAATTCCCTCGACGACGAGGGGATGCACCTTGGGGATATCGACATCTTTTTCTTTGGGCCTCTCATTGTCGACGACATCTCTATCATCGCCCACTCAAGCCCCGATTTCGTCAACCATCCCTCTGGCATCATCGACGAAGATTTTGTCGTTGTCTTTAAAGATGAGTTGTCATCGGCGGCGATCGATAAAGTCATCGACCAAGTCACCATCGTTGACGGAGACACCGCTGTCGACGGACACACCGCCATCAACGAAGACACCGGCGTTGAAGAAGCCACCGTTGTCGTCGAACAAGCCACCTTCGCCATCGACGAAGACACTAATGTAGACGAAGAGGAAACTTTCACTGGAGGTGAACACGTTGCCGAGCCCACCTCTATCAACGAAGATACAGCTGTCGATGGCAGCCATCTCGTCGACAAAGACTCCGTCACCAAAATCACTGTTGGTGGCCAAAACATCATCGCCTAAGACTACTGCGGTACCTATGGACACAGAGATTACCCCAGAACATACTTCCCCTAGTAAGATTACACCTCTTCTGCCCACGCATCTTCTGGAGGAGGGAGATTCCGAAGATGAGAGCCCATTTGGGGCTGCATATAGTCAGTCGAACTTACATGTTAAGTGCCAAGACGAGGACGAAGAGAAGGAACAGGAATATTACGGTCAGATCTATTATACCCAACTTGAGATGGGGCATCAACCGTATCAACAGGACATGGTCACAATGCCGGCTGCCTTGCTCTCAGATCTTCAGTTTATGTTGGAAGATTACCGCAGGCGATTCCCACCTGCAGGGCCTATTGCCGAATCTCCACCTCCAGTAGGGTCACCAGTGCAACGCTCCACTCCTATGAGGCTGGCAGTCCCAAATGCTCCGCAGTCCATTCCTCGCCAGGAAGAAATCTCTTCGGATGAAGAGTGGGAAGAGGGAGAACTTCCCGACACGGGCACAGAGTGGGATAATTATTCGATTTCCTTGCCTGCTTCACCAACACCTCCTCCAGTAGATTCTCTGCCAAAGGACATAGGAGGGTTTCATAATCTTTTGGAACGTGCAGCAAAAAGATATGCTTTACCAATGCCCTCGAAACAGTCTGACTGTTTCCTTTATGACTAAAGAACCGTTTCGTAAGTCTGTTAGGGCCATACCAATTATTGATTACATATGGGAAGAGGGTATTAGAATTATGAATACCCCAGCTTCTATACTGCTGGTTCTTCTGCGTCTTGACAAGAAATACAAGGCTACGGATAATGCACCAGCGTGTCGCACAGGACACCCAAAACCAGATTCCGTGGTCTTGCAAGCTGCTCCGCGCTGCTCGAAGAATCCAGCAGCACCTCTTTCGGCCCCTCCTGACAAGGATGGCAGGCGTCTAGATTCCATCGGCAAGCGTTTCTCTGCGATGTCAGCATTGACCGTGAGAGCGTTGAATTCTCTGGCGATCTTAGGGCGTTATGATTGCCAGATGTGGTCAGACATAGCCCCATACCTGGACTAACTACAAAGGGACACTAAGGAGGAGGCATAGCAGATCCTGCACGAGGGAGAAAGCGCATCCAACAAAATTATAGATTCTGCCATGGACGTCTCCATCACAGGTTTCAGGCAGCTAGCAGGGGCGGCAGGTCTTAAAAGACAAGGATGGCTCAAAGCCACCTCATTTCGCTCGGAGGTTCAGAATAAGACCTTAGACTTACCATATGATGGAGAAGATCTCTTTGGAAGTCAGGTGGAGGAAGCCCTTAAAACAATAAAGGCGGACACGGATACCGCCAAGTCTTTGGGGACGCTGCAGTTCAGGAAAACTCCTTTTCGAGGATCTCGAGGAAAAGGGCAGCCTTCCTATAGGGGGGGATATCCGCAATACCGATACCCTACATACTCATTGAATAATCAGTCTTACTGTTCCCAATTCCAACAAAGACAACCTCCTCAGACATCCTATATCAGATCAAACAGGGGAAAATCAGCACGGGCAGGCAAGAATGTTGGCCGGCGACAATGATATGGTAGAGGCTCTGGCTCCAACTCCTCCACCACATTCTCCTCAATTTCTCCCATCAAAAACCTCGTATCTTGCAGGCAAGATTTCCAACTACCTTTACCAATGGGAAATCATTACTACAGACCGGTGGGTTCTTCGCCTTGTGCAATTCGGACATACACTGGAGTTTATCCAAAAACCACCAGCAACCCCACCACAACCCTTCTACCAAAAACATCTCAAGGCTCTTCAACAAGAGGTCAAAGCCATGCTCCAAAAAGGGGCGATCGAGAAGGTCCTAGTCTCCCCCAAGGGGCAAAGGTTTCTACTCCCGTTTCTTCTTAATCAGAAAGAAGCTAAGGCAGTGGCGTCCAATTTTAGACCTCAGAAGCCTCCACGTCTACCTTGAAAAAACAATCATTTCGGATGATCACGTTGCAGGAGGACTCGAAGCTCCTAAACCAGTGCGATTTCATGACCTCTTTAGACCTCCAAGATGCTTATTTCTACATACCCATTCACCCAAGGCACCGGAAATACCTGAGGTTTTTGGTTGCTGGACGCCACTTCCAGTTCAAAGTGCTCCCCTTCGGTCTCAAATCTGCGCCCTGAATTTTTATGAAGTGCCTTGCTCCGTTCGCAGCATTTCTCAGACAGCATCAACATCAATCTTCTCATATCTGGATGACTGGCTGATAAAGGCACCTTCCAAATCAGCAGCGCGAGCGTCTACAAAGGCCTGCACAGTTCTCTTCCGGCGGCTGGGTCTCAATCTGCAAAAATCCAAACCGAGCCCAACGCAAACGATTGTCTTTCTAGGGGCCAAGTTAGACACGTGTGCTTAAAGGCTTATCCTGCTCACAAACTCCATCAGAAGAAAAAAGTCTCTTGTGGTCCGACTGTACAAATCTTGCTTGGGAATTATGTCATCGTGCATACCACTGATCCCATTCTGCCGCCTCAAATTGTGACCCATGCAGAAGGAACTGGACATGCAGTGGGCACAATTCAAAGGCGCTTTCGACGACATCATCAAGATAATGCCACGCATGCTGAAAGCCTTGGAGTGGTGGGCAGACAAAACCCATCTGTCAGCAGGGCTGTCTATCCAGCACATGGCGGCACCCTTCATGATTACCATAGATGCATCCCTGGAGGGATGGGGAGCTTATCTCCAAAAGCTTCAAGTGAGTGGCAAGTGACATCAGACTCAGATTCAATCCCATATAAATTTATTGGAGCTAAGAGCAGTACATCTAGCCCTCCAAGCTTTTCTTCCCAGGATACAGCATTCGTTAATGCTCGTCCGTACAGACAATACCACAACGATGCACTATATAAACAAACAGGGTGGCACAAGATCTCGCCAGCTTTCCAGGGAAGCACAGAAGTTGTGGAAATGGGCTATATGTCACAGAATCTGCCTCCAAGCAGAACATGTTCCGGGAAGACAAAATACGATTGCAGACACACTCAGCAGGCTCACAACATCGTGCCACCAGTGGAAACTGCATAAGCAAACCCTGCACAACATCTTCCTACGCTGTGGCACACCAGAATCGGATCTATTCGCAACTCCCCAGAACTGCAAATGCCGGTACTATGCAAGTTGGCATCCCCAACAGGGGTCATGGGGGAATGCCTTTTCAATTGCATGGTCCGGCATCTTTGCTTATGCTTTTCCTCCCATTTCTCTTCTACCAAGAGTCCTGAGGAAGATGATCGAACCATGCAAACTGATCCTCATTGCTCCAGCATGGCCACGTCAACACTGGTACACAGAACTGCTTCTTCTATCCCAGATCTCTAGTGTTTCCCAATCTTCTGACGATTAACCAGATGCAGATCCTACACCTGGATCCCAGGCATCTCCACTTATCAGCATGGCTCCTGAATTCAATGAGTTCCAGCCTGAACATTTCCGGGGAATGTCGAGATATCTTAGCCAGAGCCAGGGCGGACAGTACCAACAAAACATACCGTCTCAAATGGAAATGTTTCTGCATCTGGTGCCATCAAGCAGGTATACATCTGCTGTCCTCCTCTCCAGAGCAGGTCTTACCTTACCTTTTACAGCTAGCGAAATCAGGCTTGGCGCATAGCTCGATAAAGGTTAACTTAGCAGCCATTTCCCATTATAGAAGATCACTTTCTTCTCCACCTTTGTAGTCTTCTAGAATAATGAAAGAGTTCCTCAAAGGACTGTTTCATGTTTTTCCTCCTAGAAGGCCTCCACCTCCGGCCTGGCAGTTGAACACTGTTCTTTCGCAATTGATAATCTCCTTTCGAACCAATTCACAAAGCGGAGATCAAGTTCCTGTCATGGAAGTTGGCTTTACTTCTTGCCTTGACCTCAGCCAGATGGGTCAGTGAGATTCAGGCTTTTGTTATAAAAGAACCTTTTTTGCAGTTCAAAGCTGACTGAGTTCTACTCCACACAAATCCAAAGTTCACACCCAAAGTTCCATCGGATTTCCACCTTAATGGTACTAAAAACTTTATTCCTGAATCCATCGACAACTGCTGAAAGGGCTTTTCACTGGTTGGATGTCAGGAACTGCCTAAAATTTTATCTGCAAAAGACACAAGCTTTTCATCGCATACAGCGCACCAAGAAAAGGTTTCCCGCTCTCAAAGCAGAGTTTCTCTAGATGAATCTCGAGTGCGATTCAATATTGCCACCACAAAGCAGGCAGACCACTGTCTTCTGGAGTTCAAGCCCATTCCACGAGGGCTGTGTCTACTTCTACAGCTTTATTTGCAGGAGTGTCACTTCCGGAAATTTGCCGTGCAGCAACGTGGAAGAATAGACATATATTTACTAGACACCACTGCTTGGATTCAGCAGTCCTAAATGACACGGCGGTGGGCCAAGCAGTACTCCGGCATCTGTTTCACTAAGGTGAGCTACCCCTGTCTACCCCCTACCTCTATTGCTGTATCACATTTCCGTAGTGTAAACCATTTACTCTGCTTAACCCTTAAAGGAGTTTATTCTTTAATTGTTATTAATGTGATTATGGTTGTCATATTTTTAGTGATTATTTGCAGGTTTTGGTGATGCATATTCCTGTTAAGCAGTTCAAGGTTCTGTTAAATGTGATACTCAGCTGCTTGCTATTCTGATTCAAGCATGTGAATCTATGAAAGTTCCAATACTGGAGTAAGAATTAAGTTACTTATTTGTAACTATAGTTCCCCAGTATTGGAAGCTTTCATAGATTCACATGCGACCGGCCCGGCCTCCTCCCCGGGGGAAGCTCACCTTTCTCTATCTCAGTATATTAACGCTGTTGAAAATCTGAAGTACTGAGCTTCTCTCAGGAGTGTTCTAGAGGGTGATTCATGCTGACTGGTTAAGGCAAAACTTTGGTCTCTTTTTTTAACAATGACTTCGATAGGTTAGTAAACTAAGAGGCCTAGGCCTCCCTCTAATCTGTACCTGTCAGTGTACTACTTTTTCTACTACTACCATTTTAAAGTACCGGGGACTCCCATCATGATGACGGGAAATGATTCAAGCATGTGAATCTATGAAAGCTTCCAATACTGGAGAACTATAGTTACAGATCAGTAACTTATTTCTTCAGGTGAGTTCACCGCACATGTACCAGATGGGCTGCACTCAGCAGTCCTCAAGTTCCTCACGCTGTTGTGCACCTACAGCAACCGAAGGTTCTTTGTGGCTCTTCCAAGCTGAGTAAGTTCTTTGGTCTGTCCCACAGTGAGTGGGAGGAGGAATGGGGGGTGGGAGGGGGGTACAGGGGGGAAAATACTGATGCTGATCCTCTGTCATGGTGCAGGTCCACAGGGGTCCCCACGGCGGCCTTTCTCCTCTTGTGAATATCTCGACCAGGTCACACTTCTTGCTTGATCCTGGTGTCCCCCTTGGCATTTGAGGTCACTGGCTCTCCCCTGCATGGGTTCCAACCCAACCAGTAAATCAGATTCCTTCACAGTGGCCCCTCCTGGCATACAAGGTTGCCTGCTCACCACCGCACGCGGGCTACGGCCTGCTCAGCATGGCAGTCTGTTCACAGCGGCCCCTCCTGGCATACGGGTCAGCCAGTCCGTCACTGCACTTGGTTGATGACCCATTTGGCACAGCAATGATCACAGCATACTTTAAGGCAGCCCCTCCTGACATTCAGGATTGCAAGTTCCTCACTGCCCATGGGGAATTACTTGTTTTACACAGTGATGATCACAGCCTACTTCCCGGCAGCCCCTCCTGGCGTACGGGGTTACTGGCTCTTCACTATACATGCACGATGACCCGTTCGGCACAGAGACCGTCACTGCTCACTTCACGGAAGCCCTCCTCTGGCATACGAGGGTCACTGACTTTATCCTACACATGAACTTCGACCCGACTAGTGCAGCAGCCATCTCCTCACACCTTGCTAAGGGAGTCTAATTGACTGGATTCCACACTGGGCCTCGTTTCCCTCTTCCTCACAGAACACACTGGTCTTGGCAGGCGCTGATGGTCTTGGATGTCCCTTTACCTAGCTGGGAGACTAGCAGGCCTTGGCCCCTAGTCCTGGTCACAGGCAGAAGTCTTCCAGAGCTGCTTCTCCTTGCACAGCCCAAATGGCTATTTTGACAATTTCTGGGGTCTCAAGTTCCCCTTCTTGTAGTCCATTTTGAGACACCAAATGTGATTTAGAGTCTGAGTCTTTGAAGTTATGTTGGGGGTCTGCTTCCTTTTGAAGTGCCTACTCTCTTTATCTGGAAAGCAATCTGTCACAGCAGGAGCGACTCCAAAGCTCCACAACACAGGCAATGGAAGTGACTAGAGTTCACAGGATGTCCTTTACAGTGAAGTGTATAAAAAGGTTCTCCCAGGGCCTCAGCCCTACTCTTTATGATTCTCTTATCAGTCCCATCTCCTGCCTAAGGTATGGCTTAAGTCCTTTCCTTGTGACCTCTCTCTGGCCCCCCTTGAAGTGTGCTAGGGGGGCCAGGCTCGCCCTTCTTCAGTGTGTCCCACCCAGCTTACAGGAATGCATCAGTACACAAATCTGTCAGGGAGATTCCTCTAGCATCTTTCCTCGTGTTACACCATGCTGCCCAGGGTCTCCTAAAATGGAGCCCAAAGTCGGCCATGTATAGTACCATTCACAGGCACACATACACCAAGCAGCTGTACACAACATACAGGCACTGCACAGCACTACATCCTTCATGTATTGTACCAATCACATGCACACGTACACCAAGCATGTGCATATAATATGCATGCACTACACCGTGCTTCTTTATCCCTGTATAGTACCTCTCGCAGGCACAAATACACCCAGCGCATTTACACCACTGAGGCGCTGCACCACACTACACACCAAACTGATGTAGGCCAAGGGTGAGTTAAGCACACAGCAGCATGTGTTAAATGAGTGAGCTGGTCGGCCTCACTCTAGGGACCTGTTCACTCCTACTGATCACTACACGGTATGCTGCCACCACCATGCTGCTTAACTCCTGGTAAAGGCAGTAGCCTTTCACTAGTATGAAGGTAGCGCTTTGGGCACCCCTCCCTGTCCAACAAGAACTCAATCTGTGAGACGGGCCTATGTCATGGCGCACACGCATGATCCGTGTTTGCCTATGACAACAAAAATTATCACTAGATATCCAGACATAAGTATAGTTGGGGCACTCAGTGCAGGGGCGCACATCTGCTACCATGCGGAAGACTTTTCCGCCCTAACAGATGCAGCACCTAATTGATCCACAAGCTCATCCACTCTTTGAATTGGATGGGCATCGGTCTTGATTACCTCATTGAGGGCTCAGTAGTCCACACAGAAAAGTGAGTCAGTAGACCCTTGCTTTGGTACTAGAATCACAGGACTAGACCACAGAATATGAGCTCTCTCAATGACCTCCACGTCCAACATTATGGCGACTTCCGCCTTTATGCATCCCTGAATCCGTTCAGACATTCTGTACATCCTGCCATTCACTGGCAAACTGTCACCTCTGTCTGTGTCATGCACAGACAGGTGTCAACCTTGAAGTGAGTGAGGAGGCAAATCATCCCCACTCCTCTCTATATTCCCTTTGATGCTCAGGCATTAACTCGAAGGCTAACTGAGCCCCTTCCATGGTGCCATCTTTCATGTCACTATGCAGCAAGCCAAAAAGAACCTCACTGCCTTCCTCAACTTTCTCTGCCATAGCCATGGCATTCACTGTGTGCTTCAGGCTGTTCACATGGAAAACCCTGTTGGTTTCCCTCGTGGCACATATGTCCACAAAGTAGTTAATCTAAAAAAACTTCTGAACTACCTTTATGTCCCAAACCTTTTGTCCCCCAAAGCTCTGGGACAAATAGGCATCAGCACCAACACCTCCTGACCTTCCTGATACGCAGTCAGCGTAACTTTCTGGTCGTACCATTCCTTCATCAGCGCTTGGCTGGCCTGAAGGGTTTCCTTTACCTGACTCATGTATTGCACCATCAAATTCCGGAAGCTAATCACCTAGTCCAGCGCATCCTTCTATGAAGACTGAGGTTCCTTCCCACCCTTCTCTAACTAAGGTGAGTGGCCCCCGCACCAGGTGTCCATACAGAAGCTCAAAGGGGCTGAATCCTCTCCCGTTCTGTGGAATCTCTCTGTAGGCAAACAAGAGACATGGCAGGAGAAGATCCCACTTTCTCCTTGGGTTCTCTGGCAGAGTTCCCATCATGCTGTTCAGTATATTGTTAAACCGATCCACCAAACCATTGGTTTGTGAGTAATATGCTGTGGAGAAGTGGTATGTCACACCAGCTTGCTCCCATGTCTCTCTCATGTAAGAGGAAATGAGGTTGGTTCCCTGGTCAGACATTACTGTCCTTGAAAATCCGACCCTAGAAAAGATCCCCAGGAGAGCTCTTGCTGCCACCTTTGCAGTCATGCTCCTCAGAGGTACAGCTTTCGGTGGTACCTGGTGGCATGATCGACCACAACCAAGACATACTTGTTGCCTGACTATGGGGGTGGGGGCATCAAATGTCTTTTCACACCCGCTCAAATGAAACACCTACAACTGGTAGAGACACGAACAGTGCCTTTTTCCTCCCTCCTGTCTTACCACTCACCTGGCAAGCGGGACAGGTTCTACAGAACCTTTGTGTGTCTGCGCATCCCTGGCCAGTAGAACAAAGGGTCCAACCTATCCTGTGTATTTCTAATCCCCAAGTGTCCTGCTTAGGGCACTGGATGCTAAAGTATACCAAAAAGTGATGGATGGAATGCTTGAATTAATCTCAGCCACTTGTCCATATTTTGCACACCATGTCACCTCAGTTTGAAGACCGCTATATGAAGTATTGACCCTGCTCTAATTAGAACAGTCAAGCCCGAACTGCCAAGCCAGGTCCTTCCCTAACCAGAACAGAAGCAACCCAGGACCAGTTTCGCAATAGTTTTTGTATACTTTAGAGCACCTCATGGGCCAGTGACAACAGGACGTTTCTGTGCACTAATGGAATCACTAGCCTCTTGCTAGTTTGTGGCTCAGGATTTACTGGTTCACTATGAAGTAGAACATCTTCCAGACATAGTGTTTCCCTACTTTTCTGTCCGGAAGGAAGCACAGAAACCAAAGTCCCACAAGTATAGGGCACTGCTCCAGTGTCTTGCTGAAATCTCCTCCAGCAGCAAGCAAACGCTGTACCTCTGGAAGCATCACAGGCTTCAGTAACTAGTCTGCTTCAGGAGCCTTCTCTTCCTCTCCCTCTGGAGCAGAAGCAATTACCTCCATGGCCATTGCCTTCCTGGAGTACGCCCTTTCCTGCCAACTACCTTGTCCTGGTCCCCGCATATCAGAAATTATCCCAGTCCCACTCTGAGACTGATGTGCAAACTGTGATCTGGTCAACACAGTTGGCGTTGTCCAAGCCATAAAGGCTTCTGGTCATGAAGCTGAGCCACAGGCAATCAAATCATTACCCAAGAGATAAACAGCACCTTGCTTTTCCCTTACCCCAACATCAATTATGGCTGCCTTGCCATTGAGCTCCATCTCAACCCTGGCAAGTGGGGACTCCATGCCATCTCAACTGGCTACTAAATATATATTCTTGGACCTAGGGAGTATCTCCTTAGGCTTAAGCTGCTTTCTCTCAACCATTATGAGGAAGGCTTCAGTATCCCTCAGGGCGGGCACTTTCCTCCAGTTGATGCCAATTTTCTGCACAAACCCCATCATGGTGGGATGAATGTGCTTCAGAGTATCTAGGTCCCTCTCCCAGATATCCATAGCTACTAGGTTGAACACAACCAGGCTCTCTCTGGTCCGTTCAACCATGTGTAATATCCTTGTGTAATATTCTTGCTATCATGGGTGATGCTGGGCCAGGGTCTTTTGCCTGACAATCTCTCTTAAAGTGCCCCACTTTGTGGCACTAGAAGCAAGTCACCACCTTGGACTTGAAAGAACTTTCCTGTCATCCCTTGTCATGATGCTGCTTCTTGTACACACATAGATCTCTACTATGGGGATCCTAGAGCCTGAATCCACAGCGCTCTTGTGAGAAGTTGGCCTGGTATATGCTGTTCACTAATTAAAGTGGACACCTTGCACCAGGGCAAATCGACTCTTATGGTAGATAGGTTTAAGACAACCTTTTAAAGAAAGCTATCCTAGTGGTAGCTGTGGAGAGCAGCCTTCAGGCTAAGTCTTGAAGGAATGTAAAGCAGCTTGTTTTACCATATAATCTCTTGAATCACCAAATGAAAAGACACCACACAGGTATATATATCAAATATATATGTATTTATTTCTAAATAACTCTCTACTAATCTCTTTATGAGATTAGAAGACAAACATATGCACAAATCAACGTTTCACAATAAGTTAAGCACAAAATATGGCTAGGGCCCTAGGGGCGTACCAGACCATATACTAAAAAAGGGACTTAGCAACAACGACTTGCAGGGAGACAAGGCCTAGGGCCTTCAGAAGTGCAGGGGCCTCACGAAACCACCCAAGGCAGGTAAGTAAAGGACCCACGGGGGACGCGTGCAGTGTGGATACACAGGCGCGGATCGCCGTTAACTTCAATGGGGCAAGTCGCGGTTGGAAATTAAGAGTTCTAGGAGACTTCGGGAGAACCTACAAGCAAGTCACTTACAGGGTAAGTAGTTCTAGGGCCCACACCCACAGGAGCACCGTAGTGCTGGAGTTACCTCACCCAGGGAAGCCGGGTGCATAGGTGTCCTTTGGTGTCGGGTCGCGGCGTCGTTTTCAATGGCGAACAAAGAAGACTTGCTGCTTGCGGGAGCTGAAGAAGTGTCCGGTGGAATCCAAGCCTGGATTCTGAAGAAGGATGACCTGAAAGCAGAGGGGACAGTGTTCAAAGTCACTTGGCAGTGACTCGGGGCAAGGAAGATGTATGCCCACCGTCGTCGGTTGATTCAGGTCGGTTGCAGGTGCCTTGACTCTTCAGCCACGAGGTCCAGGAGGCGTCGACGACGACCAGGAGCTGGATTCTGTGTGTCCCACGAAGTCTGCAGCTTACTGCGGTGTCGGCAACTCGATTGGAGCCAACAAGCCTTGGCAACAGCAAGTCTCGGGGAGATGAAGAAAAGTCGATGGCACAGACCAGCAAGGTCTGAGGGACTCACCCAGCGAGGGTAAGTCAGGGCAGGCCTGGAGCAACCAGGGGAGCCCTTTGGTTTCTTTAAGAAGTCTTCTGGGGACCCACGAGCCAGCTGGCAAGGGATCACGAAGACACCTCGGGCGGAATCACTCAACAGGGGCCCACGGTCACTCGGGACGGTGTAGGCCTCTGATCTTCGGAGGGATTCCTGCTAGAGGTCGGAACCACACGTGGTCCAAAGCACAAGTTCGTGGAACATTGTGAAGGGGTTGCACTCGACAATAGTGCACGGTACCCAGGGGTCGCGGTTCCTCGTCACTCGTGAGGTCCACTTGCCTCAACTTCGCTGGGGACTCACGATGGCCTTGGAGAAGTCAGGAAATCCACTTCTTGGGCTGCAGGGACTTCGGACTCCGGCGGGAGCGGCGTAGTTTGCGACCGTCGTTGTCGTTTTTGGTGCCTGCCAAGCAGGGGAGTCACTCCTTGACTCCAAGGGAGATTCTTCTGTCTTCCAAAGGTAGTGGAACGTCGAAGGGCCAGGATTCTTCTGTAGAGCGTCGTCCAGGGGTTATCTAACTAGCAAGTTCAAGGGTTCCCCTTCTTATACTGAAAAGAGGGGATGGACTAGCTCTATGACCCCACCTATGGGAGGGTCAAGGGAGGGGGTGGCTACACCCACTTCCCTTTGTCCAGTTTCGCGCCAGAGCAGGGGCAGGTAGCCCCTGAGCCGGTTTGAACTGGCATATGCACAGAGGAGCCTTCTGCTCCCCCAGTGCAGGACTTCAAAGCACTCTAAGAGTGCACCCACCCAGCCCCAATACACTAAACCCTGTCTGGGAGGTGATTACACCTCCCTGTGACAGGATGCCTATTGTTGGGCTTCCTCCACTGCGAGTTTCGGTCATCAGCAGGAGGGCAGCCCAGTGTCTGTGACTGGTGGCATCCATTCTGTGATGCCAGGGCTCTTTAGGATTCTACCGCGTTTCCACAGCAGGTACATGTCTTATCCCTCTAGAAGGGTGGAATGCTACCCCCGCCGCCAAGATTGGCGGGGGGTAGTATTCCAAGATGTTTGACACCAAACACGACATGTTTTGATGCAGCCATTCCAAAGTTAGCATTTACCGCGAGGATATAATGCACTTAATAGTATATGGTTTAACCGCATCCACAAACAGCACCAGAGAATAGACTCTGAGAGCTGCAGAGGGGCCCTGCTCAGGCAGAGGCACCCCCTCACATAGAAGCCAAGCACCCTGCCCTCAGGATTGATAGGGCCTGCCTTAGGGGTGACTGATAGGTTTATATGTGTGTGCAGGAGAGATATAGGAAACCTATATCTCAGTGAGGGGTGCTAGCACCACCTCACCCAGGCTGCAGTAGCAGGCCTGTGGTGTCAGATTTAGACTGCTTCCCAGGGGTGGCATAATACATGCTGCAGCCCCTGGTAGGCCTGTGAAGTACCTATGCCCTTGGCACCTAAGGTACCATATACTAGGGACTCATAAGGCACCACAGTATCCAATCACTAGTGCACCTAGAGTGCACTCCATGTCGTTTAGAGAGAGCAGATAGACTGGGGCCCTGAATAGCAGGGTCCCAGTCCAACTAAGTCATAAACCAGCAAAACACCAGGAAAAAAGTGGGGGCAACCATATAGTCAGATTCCACCTTCCTACATAACCCCCCCAAACGAAAGGAGATAAGGCTAACCTTGACCAGTTGAGCCTTTATTGATTAAGTGGTCATATAAGGAAGCACCTGCACTAGCATGGTTGCCCCCTGTCTTATGGTCCACTAAGCAATCCCTCACCCTAAGGGTATGAGAGGGTCTCCACCATGGGGAATCACTACCTCTGGTGTGCTTTGGTAAAGTACAAGGCTGGTGGGGTGTCTGAGTAGGGAAGTGAGGCCCTAGGAAGGTTGGCCTCAGCTTCCTCAGATCACTGGTCACCATGTATGCCTGTCTTTCCATGACTGAGTTGCACTTTGCTCTAAGGGTCAACCTTTGACTGCCTACAGCTGGGGGTTGGGTCCCTTTGGATGGAACACTGGAGGGACATGGCATGTTTGGAACCTTTTGGTCCCAGGTTTGCCCTTGCCTAACAGAGTCCTTCTGGGGGAGGTCCCTACATAAAGGTATGGGGGATCCCTCAGTGGGTTGAGGAATTTTCACCTGGCTAGGGCTACTAGACTGGGTGCCCCTAATCTGCTGATGGGGGTTCCTCTGGACAGGGGGCCCTGGGGGTCCACTGACCTCCCTGACCTCTGCAGCCCTGGGCTGACTGAGGCAGGGTAGAGAGGGGCAGTTTACCTGCTCCAGACTGGGTACCACCTTGGAAGGGTCCTCTGCCATCAGGGGTGGGGCCAGGCCAGGCCTGACTACCTCTGTGGCAGTTCCTTCACTAGGGGAGGGTCAGTTCCCTGAGGAGGCTGACCCTTACCTACTGTCTGGAGGGAAGAAGACTTTTCTTCAACCCTTGTGCTCTCTTCTGGGGGAGAGTGGGCCATTCTTCCAGGCTCCATCTCTCCAAAATCATTGGGCTGGGGCTGTGGCCATCACAGCCCCACTAACCTTACAGGGACACCCAACATCCTCAGATGGGTTTGGTGTTCAATTTCAGCCCAGGCTGAAATTTCCAGATCATTGCCCATCAGGCAATCTACAGGTAAGGTTGGGGACACTGCCACTCTTTTTGGGCCTGTGACCCCCTCCCAGGTGAGATTGACTATGGCCATGGGGTGATCTGTTCTGACACCATCAATGTTGGTCACCTGGTATTTAAACTCAGGTAAAAGCTGGTGAGGGGGACTAGTTTCCCTGCCACCATGGTGACACTAGCCCCTGTGTCCCTAAATGCCACAGCTTTCTGACCATTAATTATTGGCTCCAGTCTGTACCTGCCCAATGCTGTGGGACCCACGGTAAAGGTGGCAAATCCTATACCACCATCAGAATCTGAGGAGTCTGTAGAGGGGGTCCTGTCTGAACTAGGGCCCACCTCTGTTCCTCTTGCAAAAGCACCTAACTTTTTGGGTGCACTACTCCCAACTGGAGGATTACTACTGGTAGTACCAGGAGGGGTGGTAGTAGTTGTTGGAGGAACATTTTCTTTATTGCCAATCCTGGGACAACTGGGATCAGATTTCCAGTGCCCAGGCTTTTTACAGACATGGCAATAGGGTTTCTTTTCAGGAGAGGAAGGAGTTTGGGACCCACCCCCAGAAGAGGACTTTTGGGGCCCTGTAGTGGACTTATCCTTAGATTTATCCCCACCTTTCTCTTGGGACTTGGTAGAATCTTTCTTGTGGTCACCACCCTGATTCTTAGGCCTTACTCTGGTTCTGACCCATTTGTCTGCCTTCTTTCCCAATTCTTGGGGAGAGGTCAGATCAGAGTCCACCAGGTACTGGTGTAAAAGCTGGTTTTGACAATTATTAAGGATCTGTTCTCTCATCATTAGATTATAAAATCCTTTGAAATCAGTAACCCTACTGCCAACCAGCCAACCCTCCAGAGCCTTGGATGCACAATCTACAAAGTCTGTCCAGTCCTGAGTCTGTGCCTTCTGGGTATCTCTGAACTTCAACCTGTACTGCTCAGTGGTTAAGCCAAACCCATCTATCAGTGCACTCTTCAGGACCTCATAATCATCAGCATCCTCCTCTCTAACAGTGAGGAGCTTGTCTCTTCCTTTATCTGAAAAGGAGAGCCACAAGATTGCTGCCCACTGCTTTTGGGGGACCTGCTGTACTCTACAGGCCCTCTCCATAGCAGTTATCCACTTGTGGATATCATCCCCACTCTGGTAGGGAGGAACAACCTTGCTCAGGTTCCTATGGTCAGGAATATATTCTCTGCCTCTAGGGACACTGTTGCTGCCACCAGGGGGTTCTAACCCCTCTCTTCTAGAAGCTCTCTGGATCTCCAGGGCTTCCCTATCCAGTGCCAACTGCTTAGTTCTGAGGGCCACTTTGGCTTCCTCATACTGGAGCAGTTTGCACCTTCTCTCAGAGGAGGTCTCTCTTAAGGAAAAGTATGAGCTCCTCTGTTGGACAAATTCTCTGCCAGAGTGATAAGAGTGGTCAGATTCCCTGGAAGGGGATCTGTGCCTCTCCTCCTCTCTGTCAGTTCCCTTAGGGAGAATTCCTCTGTCCTTTTCAGGCCCCTTGAAGCCTGGCCCTTCAATCACAGAGTCTTGGTCATTCTGATTTTCATCATCTGACCCAGATACTATGACTGACCCACCCACTGATTCAGACCCTTTAGCTCCTAGAGCCAATCTAAGGTCATCTGCTGTCAGCAGATCTATCAGGTGCAGTGTTGAGGGACTCTGTCCTAGCTTCAGGTGTCTTTCAACACACATGGCTCTCAAGTCAGAGAAAGCCATGTCCTTATACTGAGGCTGAGTGGATCCACTGGGTCCACCCTTTAAGGACATTCTAGTGTTGTGCAGTGTTGTACTACCTACACTAGTTTGTGGCCTACTGATCCTAGCTTGAGCTGTGGAAAGGGTGTGCTATCCCTTGGCACACAGCTCTAAGTTCAGTAGAACTTATTGATACTAAGCTTGACTTTATATGTACCTTGAGTACCTATAATGGTTTTCAGTTAGTAATTCAAATAGAGATTTTCTGGTAAAACAATGGCAAGCTGGAATCCCACACGCTGCCCACCAATGTGAGAAGTTGGCCTGGTATATGCTGTTCACTAATTAAAGTGGACACCTTGCACCAGGGCAAATCGACTCTTATGGTAGATAGGTTTAAGACAACCTTTTAAAGAAAGCTATCCTAGTGGTAGCTGTGGAGAGCAGCCTTCAGGCTAAGTCTTGAAGGAATGTAAAGCAGCTTGTTTTACCATATAATCTCTTGAATCACCAAATGAAAAGACACCACACAGGTATATATATCAAATATATATGTATTTATTTCTAAATAACTCTCTACTAATCTCTTTATGAGATTAGAAGACAAACATATGCACAAATCAACGTTTCACAATAAGTTAAGCACAAAATATGGCTAGGGCCCTAGGGGCGTACCAGACCATATACTAAAAAAGGGACTTAGCAACAACGACTTGCAGGGAGACAAGGCCTAGGGCCTTCAGAAGTGCAGGGGCCTCACGAAACCACCCAAGGCAGGTAAGTAAAGGACCCACGGGGGACGCGTGCAGTGTGGATACACAGGCGCGGATCGCCGTTAACTTCAATGGGGCAAGTCGCGGTTGGAAATTAAGAGTTCTAGGAGACTTCGGGAGAACCTACAAGCAAGTCACTTACAGGGTAAGTAGTTCTAGGGCCCACACCCACAGGAGCACCGTAGTGCTGGAGTTACCTCACCCAGGGAAGCCGGGTGCATAGGTGTCCTTTGGTGTCGGGTCGCGGCGTCGTTTTCAATGGCGAACAAAGAAGACTTGCTGCTTGCGGGAGCTGAAGAAGTGTCCGGTGGAATCCAAGCCTGGATTCTGAAGAAGGATGACCTGAAAGCAGAGGGGACAGTGTTCAAAGTCACTTGGCAGTGACTCGGGGCAAGGAAGATGTATGCCCACCGTCGTCGGTTGATTCAGGTCGGTTGCAGGTGCCTTGACTCTTCAGCCACGAGGTCCAGGAGGCGTCGACGACGACCAGGAGCTGGATTCTGTGTGTCCCACGAAGTCTGCAGCTTACTGCGGTGTCGGCAACTCGATTGGAGCCAACAAGCCTTGGCAACAGCAAGTCTCGGGGAGATGAAGAAAAGTCGATGGCACAGACCAGCAAGGTCTGAGGGACTCACCCAGCGAGGGTAAGTCAGGGCAGGCCTGGAGCAACCAGGGGAGCCCTTTGGTTTCTTTAAGAAGTCTTCTGGGGACCCACGAGCCAGCTGGCAAGGGATCACGAAGACACCTCGGGCGGAATCACTCAACAGGGGCCCACGGTCACTCGGGACGGTGTAGGCCTCTGATCTTCGGAGGGATTCCTGCTAGAGGTCGGAACCACACGTGGTCCAAAGCACAAGTTCGTGGAACATTGTGAAGGGGTTGCACTCGACAATAGTGCACGGTACCCAGGGGTCGCGGTTCCTCGTCACTCGTGAGGTCCACTTGCCTCAACTTCGCTGGGGACTCACGATGGCCTTGGAGAAGTCAGGAAATCCACTTCTTGGGCTGCAGGGACTTCGGACTCCGGCGGGAGCGGCGTAGTTTGCGACCGTCGTTGTCGTTTTTGGTGCCTGCCAAGCAGGGGAGTCACTCCTTGACTCCAAGGGAGATTCTTCTGTCTTCCAAAGGTAGTGGAACGTCGAAGGGCCAGGATTCTTCTGTAGAGCGTCGTCCAGGGGTTATCTAACTAGCAAGTTCAAGGGTTCCCCTTCTTATACTGAAAAGAGGGGATGGACTAGCTCTATGACCCCACCTATGGGAGGGTCAAGGGAGGGGTGGCTACACCCACTTCCCTTTGTCCAGTTTCGCGCCAGAGCAGGGGCAGGTAGCCCCTGAGCCGGTTTGAACTGGCATATGCACAGAGGAGCCTTCTGCTCCCCCAGTGCAGGACTTCAAAGCACTCTAAGAGTGCACCCACCCAGCCCCAATACACTAAACCCTGTCTGGGAGGTGATTACACCTCCCTGTGACAGGATGCCTATTGTTGGGCTTCCTCCACTGCGAGTTTCGGTCATCAGCAGGAGGGCAGCCCAGTGTCTGTGACTGGTGGCATCCATTCTGTGATGCCAGGGCTCTTTAGGATTCTACCGCGTTTCCACAGCAGGTACATGTCTTATCCCTCTAGAAGGGTGGAATGCTACCCCCGCCGCCAAGATTGGCGGGGGGTAGTATTCCAAGATGTTTGACACCAAACACGACATGTTTTGATGCAGCCATTCCAAAGTTAGCATTTACCGCGAGGATATAATGCACTTAATAGTATATGGTTTAACCGCATCCACAAACAGCACCAGAGAATAGACTCTGAGAGCTGCAGAGGGGCCCTGCTCAGGCAGAGGCACCCCCTCACATAGAAGCCAAGCACCCTGCCCTCAGGATTGATAGGGCCTGCCTTAGGGGTGACTGATAGGTTTATATGTGTGTGCAGGAGAGATATAGGAAACCTATATCTCAGTGAGGGGTGCTAGCACCACCTCACCCAGGCTGCAGTAGCAGGCCTGTGGTGTCAGATTTAGACTGCTTCCCAGGGGTGGCATAATACATGCTGCAGCCCCTGGTAGGCCTGTGAAGTACCTATGCCCTTGGCACCTAAGGTACCATATACTAGGGACTCATAAGGCACCACAGTATCCAATCACTAGTGCACCTAGAGTGCACTCCATGTCGTTTAGAGAGAGCAGATAGACTGGGGCCCTGAATAGCAGGGTCCCAGTCCAACTAAGTCATAAACCAGCAAAACACCAGGAAAAAAGTGGGGGCAACCATATAGTCAGATTCCACCTTCCTACAGCTCTCTTCCTGGGCTCCTACTTGGTTCACTCCCCAGAGTCTCATCCCTTTCACTCAGTGTCTCAAACTGATCCCTAATGAAATTAGCAAGAACCGGTCTGTCCCTACTCCTGGGAATTCTCCACCCTGTGACTCTTCATAAATCTTTCATCTGATCTATGGACGTAGCACTGAGGTCTATTCCCAATCCTGTGTTTTCCATTGTCCGAGTGTCACCTATGTGTGGTTAATAAAAAAAAAAAAAAAGAATTGGCTTATTGTACTACTGGCGCAAATTGGAAATAGCCAATGCCACACCTGTATCACCTATATCCAAGGCTCCTCAACGTTAGGTACCCCATGCCTCACTGCTTGCCGCCAATTGTAAGAAACCCATTCAGAGGGCCATGGGGTAAGCAGGGGCTATTGGGCCCAACTGTGGGGAATGAGGCCTTTTCCTCTACATGTCCCGAGGCCTGATCTACCATGGATACTGAGCAATTGGGCCAAGCATCTCTTAAGCACTTGACTCTCAGTAATGCGTGGGTCGAGCAGTCCAAGGCTCCCTCGGGGCAGGTGGGGGAGGTAGATACAGGGGGCAAACATAGGCCTACAACTCAAAATATGTGCAGTAGCAGCAATAAATGATTGTCCTGTCAAATGCTTACTTTTATGAAAAAAGTATTTTTACCGCTACCAACACAAAGTAGAAATATGACATTCGCAAACAACTTCCAGTGTCACCCTGAGGTCAGGGCTCTAGTGTTTGTTGGGCGGCTCCCTGTGTCCCACTCCCTCCTCGCTCTAGCAATAGTGGTTATTTCCCATTCACTGTAGCCAACATCCAGGGTAAATCTCACTAATAGTCCAAGGTTCAAGAGTTCCACTCTGACTTTGTCTTAAAGTCAAAAGTGTTCCCACTCTGAAGCGCAGTCTGGCAAGCAAGTTCCCCTGGGGCCAAGTGACCCAAAATCAGTCATACCTGCACCTGCTGGATCAGAGCGGCCAAAGTTCCTGAGCCGCCTCCTCCGCAGGCACTGGAGCAGCAGTGGCGGGTTCAGGTGAGTTCACTGCATACAGCACAGGTGTGCTGCGCTCGGTGGTCCTCAAGTTCCTCACACGTTCTGCAGCTGCAGTGACCGGAGGTTCTTCATGGCTTCTCCAAGCTGGATACGTTCTTTGCTCTGTCCCACAGTGAATGGTGGAGGGCAAAGTAGTGGGAAATTCCTGACGTTGATCCTCTGTCACCGTGCAGGTCCACAGGGGTCCCCACGGTGCCCTTTCTCCTGTGGTGAGTATCCTGACCAGGTGACACTTCTTGCTTTGTCCCAGTGGTCTACTCTGGCATACGGGGGTCACCATTCTCCACTTCCCATGGGCTCCGACCTCATCGGCACCGCAGATTCCTTCATAGTGGCCTCCACACACCGACTATGGCCCGCTCAACACAACAGTCTGTCCACCGCGACCCTCCTCTGGCATACAAGGTTTGCCAGTTTTGTCCTGCACACGGTGAACGACCCGATCGCTGCAGCAGCTGTCTCCTCACACCTCGCTAAGGCAGTCCACTCGGCAAGATTCCCCAATGGACATCACTCCCTCCAGTGCTCTCCTCTTCCACGTAGGGCACCCTGGTATTGGCAAGCAGGCGCTGGTGCTCCAGGGCTTTTACGAAAAGATAGGGAAGGGGTCCAGAGGGGATTCCGACTATCAGGAGGGAGGGGAAGATTTTGTGGTGAGACAAAGGCCTAAGGGGTACACTCTCCCTAAGTGATGCAACACACGAACAGTATCCCTTGTCCTACACGAGAAAGAAAAGGATCTTATCCCACAAGGGGACCCGGTCAGTGATTAATGAAGCAGGGAGAAATTCATTTCATTTTTAGGTCGAGCCTCGAGTAGCGCGCAAGCGCTGCTCTGGCGAGACTTTAAGTAAGGGGGTTTCCAAAGCTGACCACACGCTCGTGCGTCGTGGCCTTTTTCGGGCGGTTACGCGCGCAGGGCCGACATCCGTTTCCCATTATTGTGCCCAGATGCGTGCGCGATAATTGGAAACATATGCCGGCCGTGCGGGGAAAAGGCCATGACGCACGAGCGTCTGGTCAGCTGAGCAGGCTGCCGCGCTCGCTCGCCCCCGCTCCTCTTGTCTCATTAGCATCTGTCCTACATCGTAATTGTCAGAGATGATGTCTTTAGTCAAGGTCTAGTCTCGGTAAGCAGGTGAGTGCCCATGTAGCATTCAGTGAGCGCCTGCAATTACAGCTTTGTTTATCGTACTGCACAATCTGTTGTTTTTCATTAACATGCAGCCTTGGAATGCCTCTCTCATTAGCTGGAATTCACCTGAGGGGCCCGTCCGTGCCCGAGATTGATCCTATCTGGCGCTGCTGTGAAGGAGGTGTGCCTGCAGCCAGCTGTGATAGATTGGTTATGCAGGCAGAGCGCGAGACCAGCCCCAAAATTGCAGGCGCCACACATTTATAAAGATTCTCTCCCTCCCTTTTCTATCGGCGCATGCCCATAATGATGCACGGGCACGTTTCTAAATAAGGTGATCATCTCCTTCCAGTTCATTACCTACAGTATTTCCAGTCATGGACTATGGTGTGATAGCCGGATGCATCCTGGGAGTTGTAGTTTTATTTAGCTTCTTTAGCACGAATTGGACTAAAGCACCTGAAATGAATGATTTGTAGGGGAAATGTTCAGGACTTGAGACAGTGTGAGTTAAGTGCTCAACCTATTTCAAAATGATGGAACATCAGAGCTGGTGCAGCCAGACTCCACCCCTGGACCAAAATATTGCCTGTGTTTACAAACGAATGTTTCATAGAAATGCATCTTGCTTGGATTTGTTTCGTGCTCTTCAGAGCCTTACTAATTAAGCGTTGGTGCCAATGATGGATAAAGATACAGACTGGCCTGCCACCCCTTCTCAGCAAACAACAAGTAGAGCATAACACATCTCACTGCACCACGGTGATGCAAAGTTGTTATTAAGCACGCGGAGTCTCAAAAAGATGCCAGCTCTTGGCCTACCTGTTCTTGCGGGTAGTGATCGCAGTATGCCACAGAATTGTAGGAGGACATTTTACTAATGTGACATTAGTAATGTCGCACAACCCCACAATACCATAGAAGAAAGCTGATGGAAAAATTCCCATTTAAATCTTGCCCGGGTCACTGCATTTGCATGCTGAAGTTGTTTGCAACAGCATTGGGAACCTCGGCCACTGATCTGTGTGTTACTTTTACTGATGCGACCTTCAACCTCCAATCACACAGATCCCATTGTTAACCAACCAAGAGATGGTTACCCTCACAGCTTTGAAAACATGTGCCATCCTGACCTTTTTTTTATTTGTCTAGCTTGCCTTCTTTTGCCATTGGATTTCGAATGTGTGTGAATCACAAAAGAAAAACATATTCACAGAGCAATACTGTACCCGATCTTACGGTTACAGCACAGAGAGAGAGGTCTTGCGAAGTCGTAAGTGGCACTGACACGACTGGTTTGTCATTTAAAAAAAACATCATAAGTGAGATGTACTTCCACACTCTAGACTCTTTTCCTGAGAAAGATAGAATTACAGCTTTTATCTTTGAAATTCTGGTGCTTCCAGGAGGATGCTGACCTTGCTCTGAAGGGGATTGCTCGATGGAGATGGTCAGCTCTGTGCAAGTATAAGGGAGTTCCCCACATCATTGTTTTTTGAAGGATGCAGGCTAGTTTAAAGATGCCCCTTTCTTCTATTGGGGGTGGGAGGTGCATATCAGAGGGATCATGTTAGGGGAGATGTGGTCAAACGCTCTTGTGGCTGGCCAGGCAGGTGCACAGGAAGCTGCTTTGAGGGGATCACGATGCAATTTGGGAATTCTTATTAGGAGAGAGTATAAAAAAGTCATGCGATTCAATTACCAGATTAAAATCTGTTTGTGGATAAATGTTTAACTCCACAGAGGAATCTGTGTTGAAATTGTGCCCCCTTCGACATTGCATTAATGTGCTCTTGAAGGTCAAGTTGTTTTTGTAAGTGGAAGCTAAGAGGTGAATTCATTTTATTCCGCATTTTAAATTGAAGTGGTTTACATGTAGGGAGAGGAGTTGGCCTAAGGCTAGGGCGGTCGACCTCGAATCTGGGGAACTGGGTTCGAGTCTCGGCAACGACGCTGAACATCCTGTGATTCTGGGCAAATCACTATATCTCCCCGTGCCTAACAAAACAAGCATTGGCATAGCCAATAGGTCTCGCTTTTGGGACCTTATAAGTATTTAGTTATGCAGCACAATATCCTTGGTGCAATAACATCAACTGTTGCATGGCTAAAAACTTATAAGGTCCCAAAAGCGAGACCTATTGGCTATGCCAATGCTTGTTTATTATGTCCCTCACACACTCTAATAGTGTCATGCTTCATCATTGGGTCCACGATGGCCCCTACAAGCCGGGACGGGCTAAACCGTATTCCAGGGAGCTCTTTGAATATTAGGTGCACCAGGTAAATAAATAAAAGTACTTCACCCAGACCAAGGTATCCCTTTATTTGTGGTGTGAGAGGGTACGGATTAAAAAATATGTGTGTGGTGTTTAGAATATGATGGACCTGTGACAAAAATACTCACCTACATGTTTCAGCTCCTATACTACGGCCTATCTGGTCCAGGGCTTTCTTCTGGATGTTAATATAAATAAATGACTTGGTCTAGTGTACAATACCAATTTAGTGATCAGTAAATGAAGCATGCAATCTAAAATCATATGCACCGTGAGTCTGAATCACTCGCCTTAACTGTAGCGTCACTGTTCCTGCAATAGAAAAGAACCAGTCGTGTAATAAAAGCCCGGGGGCGGGGGTGGGGTGGGGGCGAACTCCAGGGGGTCCCTCAGCACAGTTACCCTGGCGTGACAGCTCCTGTCTGAGTTGGGGGGTGCTAATCCTCCATGTAGTTTGCGTGGGGGGGGAAGTAGGGGGATCTCAAGTTTCGTTATGCGAAAAAGAACACAAGATAAAAGACTTTTAAAATCCAAGTCCGTATTGACTACCATGCGGAGGACTTTTACGTCCCAACACGTAGGTTCTACACACGTGTGCAGCGGGCGCTTTAACCTTTCTAGTTAACTTACTGAAGTGTATGCACCGCTTCCGTGCTGGAAGCATGGTCGCCCCTGGCAATCCCAGTGTTTTGTAGAAGCGCACGCATCTGTGGCTTCCCTGAAAAGGCTGTGGCGTGGGATAGGCTGTGGCAGTGTGGCATAACTGCCAGAGCTGACGACTCGGGAACCGAACCGGGGAAGTCAGGTTGGAGTCGCAGCGTCGGCTCAACATCCTGCGATTCTAGGCAAATCACCTAATTTCTCCATGCATTGACAAAAGAGCGATAATTCACCTTTGCCTGCCCCAGCTCTGTGCTTTTCCCGTACTAGCGGTCACAGAGTCCCCTCCTCCGCCCCTAGAGCACGTGTATTTCTGAGGGGGCGTGCGAGGGACGTCTTTCCAGTCCGCGGGAACGTTTCGACTGCCAGGCATCACCCTTCTGGGGCAGCGACAGTAAGGGGCTGCGGGGCACCCCCTTGACACGTCTCGGTCACTGGAAAGACCCGTGAGCAATCTATAAAGGGCATCTTCTGCGTGTGCGGGTTCCGACCTGGCCGGCTTCGCGTCGGATTGAGACGCACATCGCTTTCGTTTCTGTAAATTGTGCAGCAGTCTCGTGTGCTGTTTTCCGTCGGGTCTGACGTCCCAGACAAGCGGCGGCGCCCATTGCTCTTCGGTGTCATCTTCTGCTTCGCTGCTGCAGGCGGACTGTAGAGTCCTGGTGAATGTAGTGCGAAAGTGAGTACCAAATTCTGTTCTCATCGAGTTTGTCAAATTATGAACGTTCGCAGTGGGCGGGGTCGAAACTGGCTCCGAGAAGGGATGGTCATAATCTCTATTTTTTTGCATCACTTTTGTATTTCAGTGATACAAAAACATATGGCACACGTTCAGTGCGCTTACACCGGTGCCAGCGCACTTTTCCTTCCAGCGTTCTGTGAGCTGGACAGCCTCGGGGAGAGACTTGGGGCCGAGGACAGGTTTGGACCCGGGCCGGGAAGGCAGAGCCGGACCCAATAGGGGCCCGGGTTGAACGGCGGCCGGCGGCGGGGGGACCTCCCCCGCCCCCTCCACATGTAAATGCCCGGCTAAGCCGGGGAAGGGGCCAGTATTGGCCCACAAAACAAAGAAGGCTCCCCCCCAATCAGGGGGCGAGCAAGTAAGCCCAAAGGGGGGTTAAGAAGGGGGCCAACGGCCCAAGGGAACCACAATTCACCCCCCCCCCCTTGCGAGAAGATAGGAAGAGAATAACCCACACCTAAGAATACGGGCGTCGCAGCCGTAGCGGGGAAAGGGTAGCGGATCAAACACAAGGAAGCTAGTAGGACTCAAGATCACTAGAGGATAGACGGGAGGCTCTCCCAGTGGCCTTGGGATGCCTCACGGCAGGGGCACTGAGGGAGCCAGGGGGCGGCGTGCCGCCAGAGAAAGAATAGAGGCGACACTCCCGCAGGACCCTTGGGATGCCTTACGGCAGGGGTACAGAGGGAGAAGATGGTAGGGACTCAGCCTCAGGAAAGAGAGAGTAGACGCTCAAGCAAGGCCTTGGGATGCCAAACGGCAGGGACCCCCGGGAGAAGGGAGGGCCCACAAAAAGGCCCATGGCGAGCGGGACGGCACTTGCAGCCCGGGCAGGTCCAACGGACACCCTCCAAATCGGTAGCAAGTTGAAGCCTAGACCCGTGACGTGAAACCCCGAGAAAGGTGCCCCTCCCTCCTCTCCCAGAAAGTCGAGGAGGCGGGGAGTCCAGATCACAAAGAAATTGAGGAAACCTAAACAAGGACATAGAGGGCTTATGACCATGGACGTTGAAATATAAAAATTGTATGTAACAAAATTTGTTGTATTGAAAATAAACTGCGACCTTTTCAGGCACCAAAGAAGTGGTCAGTGGTGATTGTAAGGGAAAGCGCGCAGTTGGCGGTAGCAAGCGGGGGGTGAGCAGGAGGAGGGGGGGACTCGCCGCCTGGAAGGGGTTTGGCTAAATTCTTAAGTGCATAAAAAAAGTTCTTCACACTGTCCGTGTTCCTCAAGATCCTTATTCTCTTTGAGAGAGAAACATGCCCTAGAGGTGGGCGAAGCACTGAGGCTTGATCCAGGTGCCTGGCTCGGGCTCAGCTCGAGGTCCTGTTGAACCTTAGAACCCAAAACGAGCCGAGCCTTCATTGTTCATGTGGTCTCTGCCTGCCGCCCACGCTCTAACCTCATGCGCCAGGAATTTGATGTAAGCATGGGGTAGAAAGAGATACACATCTAGTGGCTGAATGGCTCAATAAGAAACTAGAATCTTCCTTGCTTGAGCAAATTGTGCGATCATGGTTAGCTATCTTATTTCAATGTGCCTCCTTTTTAGGTCTCACCTAGGCAGGGCTTGCGCTGTCTCTTCGAGACATGCTGAATTCAGGATATGGGCATTAAGCTCCACCCATGCATTTTATTGGCTCCTTTCAGTATCTTTTGGAATTGTTTATTTCGATGGTTTATTTGTCCCTTCATGTCTCTATTTAGTACCTCCTTCTCTTCACTTTTAACCTCCCATAAGAACAGCCCCTCTTACATGTGTCCTTACTCTGTTTCATTAACTGTTACTGAACACTATTTAGTTAATTTATGCATTGTTTGTAGTTGCTGTAGGAGTTGCGACATGCTATCCTGCTTCGGCAGCCCGCCCTGGTGTCTCACTGCATTGTGACTTCCCCATTTGTGCGCTGCTCAGTAACAGTGCCTGGATTAAAACATTTTATATTTTGTTTTTGCAGCGTGGCACGCAGCGCTACATCTTTAACATGGCGGTTGTGCTTTTGTTTGCTTATGCGCGGCTCGCCCAAATCAAATTTTCTAATATTTTCTTCATTTTTGCCAGCGCGCCATGCCGCGCTTTCACTTTCGTAGTAGTGGCTTCGCTTTTCTTTTGTGCACACAGCGCTTGATATTTAAAATGGCGTCCGGTGCTTTTGTTTTCTTCTGCGTGGTTCACCCAAAACAACTTTGCAAACATTTTATTTATTTTTACCAGCGCACCATGTTGCTCTTTCACTTTAATAATACCGCCCATGCGCCTTGCTTTTGTTCTGGAATGTTAAGCCAGCACTCCCGCGTATTACTGGAACCTCAAGCACCCACCTCCATTACTGTAAGTACATTTCTATCTAACTTAAACTTTTTATAAACTATTTTTAACATATCCAGAATCCTGTATCGTACTCCTGTCCCGGTGTTTTGTTTTAGGCTTAATAAGTGTGTTTTCCTTCGTGGAGGTGTATTTAACATACTCGCACTTTCATGTTACCCAAGTTTCAGAGTTGCTGCCATGCTCCCTCTTATGCAACCTTTCTGCGGTGCTGCCCTATGTACATTCGTCTTAACACCCATTTTAGGTTGCTGCTCCTTGCTTCGTCATGCTACATATGCTGTCCCTTAGATTTTTTTGCTTACAGACCTGCGAGTAAAAAAAAAGTTGTCATTTACAATGCCAATCACTCTAACTTTCATAAATGCAAGACCTATTGCATTGCAAAAGCTTGTTCTTCATTGTTGCTTATCAGAGCGCCTTGAAATACATGAGTTGGTGATGTGCGCTGTATAAAGACTTCTCTCGTGTTTGATTTAATTGTGTATTATGTTGCTACATATATAATAAGAATAAAAGAGACCTATAGGGTGGAGAGGATAACCAACTTGCCTCTTCATTCACTAATGGCATTGTCGTTGAACGGGGTGGGGTGCAGGAATGTTTCTAAGATCAAAAACTTCAATTTTTAATAAATGCCTCTCAGTGCAGTGATATAATCCGATATAAGATCATTTGCTTCTGCATTTTATAAACATATATTTTTGGTGAATTTTGAAGAGACCTCATGGTATGATGTTTGTTACATGATTTGCTAGGTAATCCTAGTCATGGCTCGTGCACAGGCTCTTGGAGCCAAGCCAGAGACCCTTAGCTAGGTTGTCCCTTTAATTTGATGGCTCACCCACTTCTAATGTACAGACAGACGTGGGTAAGCACTATATCCAAACAGATCGAGAGTTAAGCACACAGAGACAGACAGGAGACAGGCACATAGATTCCCCAATACTGAGAACAAGAGACACAGCTCAGTGACTGTGACCCTCGCAAGAGCCCATAAGCCAGCTTCCGTATCCTTCATAGGGGCATGTGCAGTGCTTAATATGTAAAATAATAAGTGCCGGTGCCTATAAGCCTATGGCCGACGCTACTAAATGTCATTGCGCCGAATACCAAGGCAGAGTGGATCTGAATCGACCGCATGCCTCTTTAATTCACCAGAAACTTCATGCCCCTTCATCTCACTCTGGCAGATTCCTGCTTTCTCTCTTGGTGACGGATTTTCCATCTTTCTTTTCTGCCGTCTTTCCTGTTTGTGTGTTTTCCCTCTCTTGATCTTGGGAAATATCAGATGAGGAAAAATAAGTTTCAGTCTCAAAAATGAGTGCAGTGGCCTCTACCAGCAACCACAGACTCAAATTAAGCACTGAACATGTGCGTTCTGTGTTGTATATTGCGTTGATTAGTTTTCCATTTATTAGTAATTGCCCGAGCACAGACATTCTTAAAGGATTTCTGCACTAAGTCCAGCTGTATCTTTCTCTTCTTTTTTCATTATGTCTCGGGTACAGTAGTTTATTGCTTAGATTAGAAGGATCTTGTTGCCGGCCTTATTAGATTCTGGTTAGTGACTAGAGTGGGCTAGTGCACCGTCTGATGCAATATTTTCAACGGCCCATTCAAAACAGATTGGGCATAGGTAAGGCCCCCATTTTTGCATGGTACAATCAACTGTAGCAACCAGTCCTGATCCTCTATTTCCATGGAGATAGTGGTTTTCCTACCTAAAACCATTATTTTCTAAGTTTGAGCAAAGTGGTGCATTACACATGCACGATTCTGGAGTAAATGCATGGAATGGCTTCCTTAAGAGCACAATAATCACCCAAAACAACTAATAACAATCTTTCAGCATGTCTGTCTTTACGCCTGGCACCTTCTGTAAGTTGAAAAAGTGACTGGAAAGTGCCACCAACCTGGCCATAACAATGTATACATCCTGTTTATTCTGCAGGTTCTGTGTCTGATTTAGATCTCGGCGGACGGGTTACTACATCCCAACGGTGATGGATATCCTGTCCGCTAAAATATAAATCCCATTATATCCTATTGGATTTATATTTCGGTGTACGGGATATCTGTCACCGTTGTGATGGAGTAACCCATCTGCTGAGATCTATATCAGGCCCTCTGTCTTCTTAAATCGCAGTGTTTTGTCTTATTTTATATGCCCGTGGTTGTATAGTAAGAACCATTGTAGACAGTGAGCAGAATTGGTGCCATATTTCAGCTGTGCCACAGTTGCTTATTCTATTGATCAGTTTTCTTCTTAGCCAGTTAGTTCATTTGCCATCCCATCCCCAGAAGAACCAGTTAATCTTGTTAAAGGTTTTTTTCCTAGAGACTTGTGCTATCAGCCCTTGTCGATTTTTTTTTTAAATTTTAGCCTTTTCCACCAAAAGTGCAAGTTTCCAATTCTTGTCAATGGTCTGCGTGCGAGGTAGAGTCCGGATTGGGCCTGGTGCGCAACCTGGTGGATCACTGTCTCACTGATGGCTCTGTGGAGCACTGATGTGAACCTCTTCCAGGCCAGGCTTTATTAGCTTTTATTCATTGAAATGCTGACGTCATTGTGAATGATAGGCGATATCAGCACTCCAAATCACTATCCAGGGTCTCTTAGAAGAGAACTGTCTATATTTTGGCCTGATAGAATTTCTGTTCTCCCAATTTGAAGACTTTTCTTGGGAGTTTCTGTGCAGACAGGTGGTGTTAGTCTGCATTTTTTGTAGCAATTAATGTGATTTAGCTCTGATATCCATGATTTCATTTCAGATGGATGACCAAGGATGCCCTTTTAGCACTTGAGCCCCACATGGTATTGGGGTCGAGCAGTCGAGGTTTGCTCCAGGAGATGGTATGAAATTAGACACTCTGGCCCGCATTATGAGTTGATTGGAGCAGTATCCCCAGGTGGGTAATACCACCCATTCCATTTCCAAGGCACATCTGAGTGAACAGGTGTTACCAGCTGAAATTACTGGGTACTTCAAGGGGTTTTACCAAGTGAGAATCCAAGCATGGTATAAGCCAACAGGACCTTGGGGAAGGCATAGTTCACTTAATGTACATGCAAGTACATTACTACTTTACGACCTTTCAGCGGTTCCTACTCGACCTTTCAGCGGCCTTCGACACCGTCTCCCACCGCACACTAGTCGCCAGACTACACGACGCAGGCATACAAGGAACAGCCCTGGACTGGATCCGATCATTCTTCACCGGAAGAAGCCAAAGGATCAGACTCCCACCCTTCCTCTCCGACCCCACGAAAATCACCTGCAGAGTCCCACAGGGTTCATCACTGAGCCCCACCCTTTTCAACATCTACATGGCCCCCCTCGCAGCCATCGTCCGACAACACGGCCTCAACATCGTATCCTACGCCGACACCCAGCTCATCCTCTCCCTCACCAAAGACCCCACCACTGCCAAACTCAACTTCCAGAAAGGAATGCAAGACGTTGGATGACCAACAGCTGCCTGAAGCTCAACGCCGAGAAGACAGAAGTCCTCGTGCTCGGTACCACCCCTTCTGCATGGGACAGCACCTGGTGGCCGACCGCCCTCGGAAGCCCACCTCAGACCACGACAAGAACCTCGGCATCGTACTCGACTCATCACTCACCATGAACCGACAGGTCAACGCCGTCACCTCCAGCTGCTTCAACACCCTCCGCATCCTCTGCAAGATCTTCAAGTGGATCCCCCCTGAGTCAAGGAAGACAGTCACCCACGCACTCATCACCAGCAGACTGGACTATGGAAACGCACTCTACGCCGGCATCAACAAGTCCCTACTCTGCAAACTCCAGACAATACAGAACACCGCCGCCAGACTCGTCCTCGGCATCCCCCGACACGGACACATCAGCCAACACCTACGAAGTCTCCACTGGCTCCCCGTGGAGAAAAGAGTCACTTTCAAAATCCTCACTCATGCCTACAAATGCCTACACAGCAACGGACCCAAATACCTCAACGACAGAATCAACTTCCACGTACCCAAAAGAAACCTCCGATCTTCCAACCTCGCACTGGCCAAAACCCCGTGCATCCACAGAGCCAGAGCAGGCGGAAGATCCTTCTCTCACATTGCAGCCAAGACCTGGAACGAGCTACCGGCAGACATCAGACGCGCCCCCTCCCTGAACACCTTCAGGAAGACCCTCAAGACCTGGCTCATCGGCTAAATAGATCTGCAGATTCCCTCCCCCCTCCCGCGCTTGAGACCCTCACGGGTGAGTAGCGCGCTTACAATTCCCTGATTGATTGATTGCAGGTAAAACTTACTGCCCTAAAAATAGAGATGATGCAGACAATCAATCAGGGAATTGTAAGCGCGCAACTCACCCGTGAGGGTCTCAAGCAGGCCCTGGGGGGGGGTACGCAGCTCCGTTCAGTCGAATAGCCAGGTCTTGAGTGTCTTCCTGAAGATGTTCAGAGAGGGGGCACGTCTGATGTCGACCGGGAGCTCGTTCCAGGTCTTGGCTGCGATGTAGGAGACGGCCCTTCTGCCCATTCTGGCTCTGCTGATGCGCGGGGTTTCAGCGAGGGCGAGGTCGGCGGATCTGAGGTTTCTCTTGGGTGCGTGGAAGGAGATTCTCTCATTGAGGTATTGACGGCATTGACCTGTCGGGTCATGGAAAGGGAGGAGTCGAGTATGATGCCGAGGTTCCGGGCGTGGTCTGTGGGGGTGGGCGGGCTGCCGAGGGCGGTGGGCCACCAGGTGCTGTCCCAGGCAGTTGGAGACTGTCCGAGGACGAGGACCTCTTTCTTCTCCGAGTTGAGCTTCAAGCAGCTTCTGCACATCCAGGATGCGATGTCCTTCATACCTTCATGAAAGCGGAGTCTGGTGGTGACTGGGTCTTTGGTGAGGGAGAGGATGAGCTGGGTGTCGTCGGCGTAGGAGACTATGTTGAGTCCGTGCTGTCTGACGATGGTGGCGAGGGGGGCCTAGTAGATGTTGAAGAGCGTTGGGCTGAGTGATGATCCGCACTCCGCAGTTGATCTCTGTGGGTTCTGAGAGGAAGGGTGACAGTCTGATTCCTTGGGTCCTGCCGGTGAGAAAGGAGCGGAGCCATTCGAGGGCAGTTCCCCGTATACCAGCGTCGTGGAGTCTGTCGGCGAGTGTGCGGTGGGAGACGGTGTCGAAGGCTGCGGAGAGGTCGAGTAGGATCAGGGCCACGGTGTAGCTTTGGTCGAGGAGGGTGTGGATGTCATCTGTGGCGGCGAGTAGGGCGGTCTCGGTGCTATGGTTGCTGCGGAATCCGGATTGGGAGGGGTCGAGGATGGAGTTCTCTTCAATGAATTTCGTAAGTTGGGCGTTGACAGTCTTCTCTGTGACTTTGGCCGCGAAGGGAAGGAGGGAGATGGGTCGGTAGTTCTTGAGGTCCAAAGGGTCAACCGAGGGCTTCTTGAGCAGGGGCTTGATTTCTGCTCGTATCCAGTCTTCGGGGAAGGTGCCGGTTTCGAAGGTGGTGTTGATGGTGCGTCTTAGTTACGGTGCAATGGCGGCTGCTCTGTGGAAGATGTGCGGAGGGCAGGGGTCCGTGGGTGCTCCTGAGTAGATGCCTTTCATGGTTGATTCGGTGTCTTCGGTGGTGGTTTGGTTCCAGCTGGAGATGGTGGGTTGGTTGGTGTTGTTGGAGGGGGCGGTGGTTTTGGAGTCCGGGATTTGTTCGTTGAAATTGTCGTAGAGGGACTTGATTTTCAGATGGAAGTAGGAGCTGAGCTTGTTTCAGAGGTCCTGGGAAGGGGTGATGTCCGTGGCCTCGCTTGGGGGTTTGGTGAATTCTTGGATGATGCTGAAGAGTTCTTTCGAGTTGCTGGCATTGGCGGAGATCTTGTTCTGGATGAAGGTTCGTCTAGTTGATCTGATGAGATGGTGGTATTCGGTCATGGCTTTCTTGTATGTGGTGCGGTCAACCGGCGTTTTGCTGTTTGGCCAAATATTCTCTAGATGTCTGCAGGTGCGCCTGGATTCCCGGAGATCGGCAGTGAACCAGGTGGCCTTCCTGGAGCGTAGACTGTTGGGGTTGCGGAGGGGGGCTAGTTCGTCTGCGCAGCTGGAGATCCATCTGTGTAGTTCTTTGGCAGCGAGGTTGACGTCGGTCGAAGTGGAGGGGGCATCGCGGTTGAGGGTGGAGTTGAGGTGCTCGTCGGTGACTTTGCTCCAGTTCCTTCGCGGTGGGCGGGGTGCAGGTTAGGGGGCGGTGAGTTTGTTGGCGTGGAAGTGTACGCAGTGGTGGTCCGTCCAGAGGGTTTGTGTGGTGTGGCTGAAGTGGATGTTACCTCCTGCGAAGATGGGGTCGAGGGTATGTCCTACCTTGTGGGTGGGGGTGGTGATGAGCTGCTTCAGTCCGAGGTTTGCGAGGTGGTCCAGGAGGGTGGAGGAGTTGGGGTTGTTGAGGTTGTCGAGGTGGAAGTTGAGGTCTCCGATGAGTATGTAGTCGGTGGAGGTGATGGTGTGGGGTGCGACGAGGTCAGCGATGGTAGTTGTGAATGCAGTTCTTGGTCCGGGGGGGCCTGTAGGCGAGCGTGCCGCATAGTGTGGATCTGGGGTTGGTCTGTATCTGGAAGTGGAGGTGCTCGGTGGTGGACGGGGAGTCGCTCGTAGCGGAGGTGGTGAGTCGGAGGGAGCTCTTGTGTGCGATGCCGAGACCCCCTCCTGGGCGGTTGGGGCGGTCCTTCCTCTGGATCTTGTATCCGTCAGGGATGGCGGTGGCGATGTCGAGGGCGGAGGCGGCGTTGGTCCAGGTTTCTGTGAAAAAGGCGACGTCTGGCGAGAGGGTGTCGAGGAGGTTCCAGATCTCTACGGCATGTTTGTGCAGGGGGCGCAAGTTGAGGAGGATGCATTTCAGGGCTTCGGTGGTGTTGGCGTCCGACGTTGGGGTGGTGTCCGTGGGGGTGCGGAGGGTGGTGAAGGTCTGGTGGCAGTGACGGCAGGAGAACTGGCCGTGGGTGGTGTTCGGCGTGGACAGCTTGCAGTTGTTGTTTCTTCCGGGGTTGAGTGCGAGGAGGGCAGCTGAATCGTAGCGGTGGATGCTCGGAGATCCAGGGTCCCTAGCGCTGGTCGGGAACGGGAGCACTGGCTTGCCTTTGGCGCGCCAGCGGCGAGCCCGCTGCGTGCGGTTGCCATTAAATAGTGAAGGGGGAGGGAAGCTCAGCTGGGAGGCGGGAGTGGGGATGGCAAGGGGGAGGGGGCGCGAGGGAGCCATGGTGGGAAAAGGGTGACTGGAGAACGGGCACTTAAAAAACAATTTTGCCAGCCGACAGCTACCCTCACATGGGTGCCCGGCCGGGTCCCATGTGAGTATCCTTCCTTTTCACTTTACTCACGGTGCCACAAATTCCACACGAGGCTGCCCAAACCCTTCCTTCAGATGTCCCTACTATCTTAGGTCCTGAAGAGACCCTACATTGCACACAGGGTCGAAACGCCGTCGACAGTTTTTTCAAAGCGAATCATTACAAGCCAGCACTTATCATTGTATAAAAGCGTGGTTTATATAATATATATCTTTCAATGGTCGCTTTCATGAAATATAGGAAACCTTGTATATATGTCACGAATATGTCACAAATTATTTAGGTTTATTTGTTTAGGTTCCTTTTTTTCACTGGGACACCACTCACTACAATCAATTGATTGTTAAATGTCATGAATGTAATTTTGCTTCAAAGAACTATATAAACAAGAATTATGAATGAAATACTAATCTAAGGTGTGTTCGACTCCTTCTCTTTTTGACATCACAATAACCCATTACATTGCCATAGTGCGTTATTTTATTGAGATTTTCTTGCCATTAGTCCACAGGAGCCATTGTTTTTGATAATCACTTAAAAAACAAGGGCACAGGCACAGATAACAGCACAGTAAATACAATTACGACTACTTACAAAAGTCACAAGGGCAAAAACGGGCACAACGAGGCAGACGGGAAACAGAGGAACAGCAGAGGCAAAGCTCTAACCCCTACCAGCCACCTCTCAGCAGCAGCAGCACAACAGCGGAGCTGCTGGAGGAGGGAGCAGGTCCCTGACCAGAGGTCAGACAGGTGTCTAGAGCCGTCCGTGCCAGAGTTGGGACCCCAAACCATTTTTATTGCTCCTAACCACGTGGCTCTTGCGTTCTTGTTAACATTGGGCCCTTTGTACCATGCTATCTAGCTGGGAAACTGCTAGTGCTGCCCTGCGACCTCACAGGATGCTTTGGGTGAAACCAAGTCTATTTTTTCTAAGGCTATTCAGAGTTAATTCAAATGATTTTCTGAGTTACATCAAAAGCCCGAACTAATGGCCAGCCAGTTTTGTAACGGCTGGCTAACTCCTCTACCCCACCGCGATCATCTAGTGTCCAGGAGGGGGTGGGGGGCAATTTGGGCTGACAGTGGCAGGTCCGTCAGGACCACGTCACTCGGCCCAGCACAAGGGGTATTGAGATTTTGTGTAAAGTATAGGTGACAGTGTCTGCTCCGGTTTACTCCAAAAATGAAAGACCTATTCGCACAGAACAAACTTGTATACACCCTTGCATGCGTAGTCTGCCCCACACTCTCCTCTCTCTACCGGGCGGGGGGGAGGGTGGGCGTTGTTGGGGCGGTCTGTTAGGCAATTGCCCCTCTCCCACAAGGATACAGGTAAAACGATCTTTCTCCCGGACTAGAATCTCATGCAGCCACCATCGTAAGCTCACGCACAGCCTGGATAGACGGGGCTGTTGTCGCTCCACCGTGGGGTCGCACTGAGAAGAATATACAAGGGCATGTGAGTGAAGGACTGGAAGCTTGTTACCACTCCCTCAAAATCGGGTTGTTCTTAATGTCCTGTTGCAGGTTTGTGCAACATTCGCTCTCCTGCAGGGCAGGGTGTCACGGTCTTATCGGCTTTATGACTTACGTTAGAGAACTTTTAATTCACAGCCACGTACAAGCACGTGGGCAGCCTGCCAGTATTAACAGGAATATTGCGGCCTGTGTTCCCAGCGGGCACAGGTGGGCAGGGCACTAATGGTCGTCACTGTATGTAAGTGGCGCTTATGAGTTTCCGAAGTAGGCACTGGTTGTCCAACCTAAAGCATGTTTGAGGACACAGTCAGACCTTGGATACTCACGGGTTATCAGGCAAACGCCGTGGATAATCGTGGTGTGCCCATGCAAGTGCTGGCGGTGTAGGAACAGCTGACTCTGGTGGGAAGTGAGAGTTGTTGGTTCCTGTCAGGGCTTTAAGTGGGATGAAAAAACTGGGGGGGGTCTCTCAAAGGGGCGTGGCCAGTGTAATTAAGGGCGTGGCTTAAAACACAATCTAAAAATCTGTGCTGAGCATAGTGTGCCGCCCGACTTGTATTTTGCTGTTTCTGTCATTGCATCCAGATATATGATACAACAAGTAACATCGTATCTACATCAAGTCAGGACTATTGGCTTTGTCATGGTTGTTAGTTGCATAAGATAAATAAGCAGCAACTATGGCTTGTATATATTATTGAAAAGGCTCCCACTTAAAGCCCTGGTGACACCACGATAATGTTACTGCCCCTGAGTTTCAAAGAGAAGGGAAATCCAGAGAGAAAATGACTCTCTTTAAAGGATTTCCCTTCCCCCTACAACGCTCACCTGGCATGATGTCATGCCTTTTTAACTTCTCCACTAGTGAGAAGTGAGCAGTGTGAGCAGCGCACATCGATGTGCCTGCTGTCACTGCAGTCCGGAAAAAACGGACCGCCTGTGTCAGGGCACAAAACAGAGCCCGATAGAGACCCGTTTGGAGGCCTCCGTAAAAAAACTGCCGGTGCTCAGACCCGGTGAGACCCGGCCCACTTAAAGCCCTGGTTCCTGTTGTGAGTTTCAGGGCATGGTCCGGTGGGCGGGTCACGAGTTGGGACTGCCTTGTAGTGAACTTGTGGGCTCTGCTTGACGCAGGAGGCGCTGCACCACGCGATGAGGAGGTGATGGGCACATGACCAGCAGGAGGAGTGGGCAGTGCAAAGAGCTGGCCCTTCTGGGCAGTGAGGGAAGCTGCCATTGGTGGGCAGAGCTGGGAGTTGTGAACGGAGGTGACGTTGGTGAGTAGTGTGCGTAGCTCCAGCTAGCGCAGTTCACAAGTGCCAGATACACCCTCAATATTCACGGGCATGACGTGTGCAGCTGAGGAAGGGACAACAGAACCAGACCAACAACTAACTCCTCTCCTCATGACACAAATCAACATGATGTAAGAGAGATGGAAAGCAGCAGTTCCGTCTAGTCTTCAGCGTCAAATAATGGGGAATCTGGGGTTAGTTTTCTGGTCTCTACTCGTTGACCTTGTGACCCTGGAAGTGATACTTTCTTTCCTCCTTCCATAGTTATTTTTTTTATTATAACCTAAACGTAGCCAGATCTGTTCATCTTTCCCCTGTATGTTTTATAATTTTACATTCGCAAAAGTAATATGCGTGTAGATTTTTTTTTTTACGCTTGGGGAGTACGTTGAACGTGTGCCACAAGAATGCCAGAGAAAAGAAACCTTCATTATTAAGCGCTAGTTTGCATAAGACGGGATCAGTGTAGCATGCTTGCAGCATAAGACGGGATCAGTGTAGCATGCTTGCAGCATAATACGAAATCCGTGCAGCATGCTTGCAGAGCGGTGTGATGTGCAGTACCATGACAGTTCTTCTTATAAAGCCAGTGCTGTGCTCTCTGGTAACCTCTCGACCTAGAGCTGCACAAGAGATCCTAATGCCATAGGCATCCCAGGCCAGGAAACAATCCTTCCGGTGGAATTCCCCATAGAAGGTATTCAGAAGTTGACACTGGATCCGACCAGGGGATTTACTCCAGGCTGGCTTCACTTTCACTTTCCTCTGGCTGCAGGCCATGGAGGCCTAGAGACAGCAAGAGGAGAATAGGCTTTACACAAAGAGGAGCCCACGCAAGGAGACACCTTTCAGCACGAGTTGTGGGGACAAAAGCAGAATTGAAGGAGGACTGGAAGAGAAACAAAAGTTGTAATTCTAGTGTAAAGCAACAACAGAGTTTAAGATTACCGCTTTGTGTCAAACCAGGACTAAGACCGAAGGCGTGACTGACGGCCCGAGAATTTTAATCTCTGCGTCCCACTCAATCTATAATTTTTGACGGCTGCCAAGCGCTTATAATTATGACAGGGATGCAAAGATGGAAGCGAAGTCATTTGCCCAGGAGTGCACAATTTGTGGAAGTGAAGGATTAGATACCGTATCTCTGGGGTCTGCAGCTGCGAAAAAACACATTTCTCCAGCTCAGTATTGGGCGTTCTCATAGTACAGGGGTTCCCAATCTGGGGTGCCCGCACCACCAGGGGTTGCGAGGTGGCATTGCAGGGGGTGCGATATAGAGGGAAAGTATGTACTGCATGCATAATAGGAATCCGGCGAGACTTTTGCAGGGGGTGCGAACATTAATCAAACGTTTCCTAGGGGTGCGGGGCATAGAAAAGCTTGGGCACCCCAGACCAGGCGCGCAACGCCCATTGGGCTCATCGGGCTTCAGCCCCCACCCCCCTGCCCAGTATAAGATGAGATGACTACCTTCTCCAAGCATAATGTGACTTCCACTGATAGAACCGGTCCATGCCTACCCCCTTCTCCTTTTTAGGTCTATCCTACAAGACATCGCAAGTTAGCTGTTGGCGAAAGCCCTGTTGTCAGCTTACAGTGGTCGTAGAGCCTGCCCAATGCTTACCATTGGTTGATTTTATTGTCACTCTAATTTGCTTGTTTTTTATTCGTTAGATTGTGTGGGCTTTCCTTTCTCTTGTTTGTCCCACCTCTGTAGCATAAATGCATTACTTGTGCCCTTCCACTGCTTGCAGTTCAACACTACTTTTTTCTTTTGGGCTAAGTGTGCTTGTGTTTTCCATCTCTCCCTCGTGTCCCTCTCTCCCTGGCTGTTCTCCCTGTTGCTCTCTGTCACTCTGGTGCTTCTCTCCCGCTCACTCTGTGTTCCATTTGCCCATGTGAACTTCTACTCTTGTTTTGCTTTCTCGCCCATTTGCTACTAACCCGGCTGCTTCACATTGCTCTATTGTCTGCTTGTTCTCCCCCACACCCCCCCATTTTGCTTCCATCAACCTGCCCTCCATGTTTCTTCCCCCACCTGCGCCCTCTGTGTTGCTCCCCACCACCCATGCTTTAAAAAAAAGAAACGCTTTCGCATTACTTATTTTTTTTTAATTTACCCATCTAATAAATTAAAAAAAATGAAAAGGCTTGCGTCATTTTATAGGTGCAAGTGTGTGGTGCATGTGCTTGCAAAATGACCTGGCCACCGCATCATAGCACTTTTTTTGTTTGTTTTCTTTAGCCAATACTGCATAGCATCGGGGATGCTCTATAACTTGGATAAAAACAAATGGCAAAGCCGTTAAGTCCCAAAAGGCAAGACCTGTTAGCTTTACCAGTGCTTGTTGCCTTCGGTCGCTACACTAATAAACAGCTGCCTTCAAGCTGAGACTGACCTACAAAATACCTTGTCAGACCCAAGTACCACTGGAAGCTAGGTCTTGGAGGGGGGATTTGGAAGAGTAAGTAATATTGGAATAATGAAAATTACTGGTAAGAGATTGGGCCATCACCTTCTCAAACCTTTGTTCGTCCTAGACAAGACACTGTTGAGGATATACCAAAGCAGCAAGCCATACACGATCCCAGAAAGAAAGGCCTGCTTAGTGTGGCTGTCTGTCTTTCCTTTGTGGTATTTGCCCCCGATAGACAGAAAGAAGAAGAGAAAGGGAAGAGAAGAGTGACATCTTGTATCTTGCTTCACGTTGAGTCTGAAGGAGCCGGCCGCACCTCATTTGGGCCTGGCCTGTGAGGAAGAAGGGTTTGAGGCGGTAATGGTATCGGACTATGCTGCCTTACCTGCCTGCTCCGGGTAAAATCCGACTCACAGTCCCAGGGGCAGCTGGAGATTTGATAATCAGTTAATGGGTGATACAACCTATTCAACAGAGACGGCGGATTGAATCAAGGAATATTTCTCTAAATAGGTCAGTGCACAAACACATAGATTGATACTCTGGGGCCCAGGACCTGGTTAAGATTAATTCCAAAACAATTGGGTAAACGTATGAAAGATGCATTTGGACACAGCAGTCGCAAGAACTGCAAATTGCCATAAAGTGGAAGCAAGAAAACACCTAGTGCATTCTATAAAAAGGCAACACCAATGTCCCAAATCACAGTCCTCTTTGCAATGTTGCGACATCTACGATATCGGGGAAACTGGCAGAGGTGAAGGGAGAGACTTTTCTGACAGGTGCTGTAATCTGGGGTGTGTTTTTAGGATAGGCGTGGATGGCTCTGTGAATGGTGGAAATTGGCTCTTTTTAGTATTGTGGTAAAGCTCTTGGCTGTGTTGAATAGTGCTGGGAAATCATAGATACTTTATTTGTTTTATTGTCTGGCTGCTGTTCTGCTGTGTTTGTATTGTACCTCTTAACCCCCTCCCACCTATGCGAGCAACTTGCCGTTCTTTCCTTCCCATCAATTATGTACACCAAGACCTTTTTGTGGTGTTAGAACGGCCGCAGTTTTACATCATAGGTTGGTACACACTTGTCGTGATGGCATTGGTCACCAACATGCTCATTTCTGGCTTATCTTGGACTACAACATAAGGCATTTTTGTTACCGGTTATACAGTGTACATCCTATAATTTATTGCATATTAATAACCATAATTTCCAACTTTCATGACAGCTCTACTTCTGTCACTTACTTGGTACAGAGGGTCGCGGCTTCAACTTTCTACTGAATATCTGGCGTTCGTGGCCCCATGGCCATGCCTGGGCTGCAAGTGCCGTGTCCACCCAGCGCTTACCATTTCTTACCATTTTGTCTGCTCTCAAGTACCCCAGCCGTAAGGCATCCCAAGGACCTTGTTCGGGCAATTGCCCTTTTACGTCCTTATGTGAAGATTCTTTCTCTTTAAACCTTGTGACTCCCCGGCCCCTCGTCACACTGCATATGCAACGCCTGCCTTCTCTGGTGTGAGTGGGTGGGATCAATTTCCTCTGGTGACAAAGCTGGGGACTGCTTGTCCAGGTCTCCTTTTATGCTATGCTTGCGACCACGCCCCTCTTTCTTGATTGGACCCTTTGAACCCAAACTTCCTGGTCACTCACTGGCCTTTTCCTTGGCGCGCTCTCGCGCCCTGTTGTTGCTGTGCCCTTTGTCTGCCACCCACAGGGGTTGGGGGGTAGCTGCCCTCCCTCTAGAATTGGCAGTGCCACTCGGTCAGCAGTAAATTCCTGTTAAGTGTTCTGCTGACCTGGTGGGTCTACTTTGCGCTATTTAAAACCACAAATAAATACTGAAGAGATGATTGTGGTGCTATCTCAATGTGTGAAAAGGTGATGGTATATGATGCAGATAAGAGTATTCTGTTTGTGTGCAGGGCACATCAACTATGCATGCCATAAAGGCAGGCAACTGTGTTAGAAATGCTCTCCGTGCTGTTGGTGATGCAGACATATTACTTAGTGACATATATGGAGTGGGTGGTAATAATATGTTTGTGATGCTAAGCATATTACGGGTTCCTGTCATTAGCATATATAAATTAATCCTTTCTTTTTCAGGCTAATTTTGTTTAACTGTCTCTTTTGTATGGAGGGAGGAGTGTGATGACTAAGAGACCTGTGCGTCTAGGAGGCCTGAGTTCTATGTTGTAAAGACATGAAAGGTGTTCTGAGGAAACTTGTACAGGAGACAGCTGCTGTTGTGTAGGGGAGAGGATGGAGGAAATCCTTTTTTCTTTGTGGGTGTATGTTACTTCCAATCACCCTAAATCATTCTTATCTTATGGTGCCCCTTAGACAAAGAAATCCAATTGATCACCAATATTATGGAAATTGCATAGCCAATAACCTTTCAAAATGAGATTTAAGAAATGCATACAAATGAATAGAAGTGGTGGTGTTTCATATAGGCGCCTTTCCCTTAAAATGAACAGGACAGTGATTCACTGCCCCACATTACAACAAGCTTCTCAATCAACAGTTCCTGATTAATAAATGTAACTCATGTGACCTCAGGTTTCCAGCAGAATTAGCAGTGCCATTAATCTGTTATGATGACCAGGTTATGGATCGTGTGGTACTGGATCAGCAGTTTCCTACTGCTGTAAATATTGCACTTTGTTATTCATTGTATTAACCGACTCAGAATTCTTAAAGGTTGTGTAGTCTGTTACCCACATATTGCACACCTACCACTGCAGTAGATCCATTAACCCACGAAATTTTAAAAATGAATGATTTTGTAGTATCGATCAGAAAACATTGTTTTTTCATCTCTGGTTTTGTCTCTTTATTTGCAGAACATTCTACTCTCGGGTACATCTGGAGGAGAAAAAAATAGAAGACCAAAATGGCGCATTCTGTGTCTTGGACGGTGGCACTGAGCCATCTTCCTGCAGAAGGGTTGACAGCAAGTGCAACCATTGCCTGATCGCTGGGAATGACCGTGCCCACCCGACTGCCGTCCGCCCTCCTCTATGAACTTGAGCAGGAGCTGGACGAGGATGAAAAGGAGTCTATTGGCTACTTGGGCCGGGATGTGGCCCTCAACCTGCCCACACGGGATGTGCGGGCCATCTTGGACGCGCTCAATGAGAAGGGCCTGCTCTGTCCCCATGGCCTGGCCGAGCTGCTCTACAGGGTGAAGAGGTTCGACCTTCTTAAGAGGTTCCTCAAGACAACGAAGACTGCTGTCGAAGGACACCTAGCAAAGAAGTCCATAGTCTCAGAATACAGGTAAGATGCTCAACATTCCTGAATTGCAAGCAAAACGTTTAAATGTTATTGGCCGTGGTAGTTAGCAGGAAAAATTGCCACTCTGTACACAGTTGAAAATCCACTCTGCTATGCCCATGTACACCCCAGTAGCCTGAAGGTAGAAAGTGATGGCTGTTCTGTCATCAGAGAGAAATGCAGGGGCGAGTTAGTTCTACCAGGGCCCATCCCACCATTGGGCCAGTGCTGCAGATAGTAGCAGAAAGAGGGGCTTGAACTATATTTTGGGGGCAAGGAGGATATGTAGGTGTGTGTATGTTTGGTTACTGCACACGGTGATCAAATCATGGTATAAGTTTGTCTAGAAAGCTTTACATGACAACCAGGAGAGCCCACGGTGATGCAACACAACACTCCACATTCTATTTGAACTGTAAATAACTTAGCTAAGTTATTTTTCAGGTTTTCCTCCAGGAAGTCTACTTTTAAGAGTAAAAACAATTAAAGTATATTTTAGGAAGCTAACTGCTGAGAAGGTTAGAGAAAACCATTTGCAGATAGGAGGTAATCTCCATCAGGTTAAGAACCATTTTACTTAATAACAGGTAAATTAAACCCTGGTGCAAGGTCAACAGAAAAATTTAACCATTGAACTCTTGCATTTCTGTGCTCGAGCTAATAAAATACAGGCACATCCTAAACTGAAGAAACGCCTACAAACTAGGTGTGTACAGTAGGGTGGAGTAGGGTTAGGCGAGCATCCATTTGCTGATGAAATAAGGGAACCTCTTTAGAGAAGTATTGAAAATTGGCAATTTAGGAAGTGCCACAGGTTTTACAGAGCTTGAATATTAACCGAGAAGCACTAACGCTTTCTTCAGCCTCTGTGGCTGCCAGTCTTTCCATTTCCAAACCATAGTGCCATTACCGGCAACTTCTCCCACCCCCAGTCTGAGCATGCAAGAATGAATAAATACACGAGACAACTTTGTAGTGGGAAAATATTGCTGCAGGTTTATTCCATACAGGAGTATGCAATATGTGGGTTATCTTACGGGCGATCCAAGGGCGGGCAGCTGTAACAACCTATGCTGCCCCCGCCCGCCTGGTGAGCCAGCACTGTGGGGCACCCAGTCAGTGCTACCTTTGATGATCCTCTTCCGGATCACGTGACACGTTGGTCTGTTCTACTCACGCCCTTTTCAGGGCGGAGCGTAGCAGGGCAAACCCCCGGTTGGTCAGGCCCCCAACCGCCCGAAGGACTAACGGGGCGCCGTCGCGGTTTTCCCGGAACCTGCCCTGAGGCTCCTGGTCTTTGGCTCTGGCACCCCTACTGTGCCGCGCAGAGGTACCCTTACTGTACCGTCTGCCGCAGAGGTACCCTTACTGTACCGGTCTGCTTCCAGATCGCCCTGTAACTCCGCCTGCAACACAAAAGAAAACATTAAAACATTCTGAGTAGCTTGTCCACCAGCCTGTCCGCCGGGTAAGAGGTGGGGTGGGAGACGGCGTGGCTGGTGCAACAGAGGACGCCAGGAGGGGCTGGGGAGGCATATATGCCCTCCCCCCACCTCGGCGCACCGGAAGGACGTCACTGAGGTGACCAAGCTAGAGGGCTCCAAGACCCCTCCAGAGACTAGAGCGGCTGGGCGGTGCCGAAATGGCACTAAAGGGCCGCCCTGCTGAGGTGGCCCCCTGCGGGGGCCGCGGACAGCCACATAGTGCCATTACCGGCAACTTCTCCCACCCCCAGTCTGAGCATGCAAGAATGAATAAATACACGAGACAACTTTGTAGTGGGAAAATATTGCTGCAGGTTTATTCCATACAGGAGTATGCAATATGTGGGTTATCTTACGGGCGATCCAAGGGCGGGCAGCTGTAACAACCTATGCTGCCCCCGCCCGCCTGGTGAGCCAGCACTGTGGGGCACCCAGTCAGTGCTACCTTTGATGATCCTCTTCCGGATCACGTGACACGTTGGTCAGTTCTACTCACGCCCTTTTCAGGGCGGAGCGTAGCAGGGCAAACCCCCGGTTGGTCAGGCCCCCAACTGCCCGAAGGACTAACGGGGCGCCGTCGCGGTTTTCCCGGAACCTGCCCTGAGGCTCCTGGTCTTTGGCTCTGGCACCCCTACTGTGCCGCGCAGAGGTACCCTTACTGTACCGGTCTGCCGCAGAGGTACCCTTACTGTACCGGTCTGCTTCCAGATCGCCCTGTAACTCCGCCACAGCCCTGGAGGCGGCCACCGTCGCAGCCAGGGCCCCCACCAAAACAGCTAATTTCTCACCTGTAACCTGCTTTCTAGGGCCTCCTGTATGTCCAGTGAAACGTGTCCATGCTGTGACAAATGCACCCCATGTTTGTCAACTTAACCTTAGGCGTACGCCTGGATGGCCAGTGCCCTCAAGGCAGCTGTCTTCTCACTTGCCACCTCTCATTTCCAGGGCCCCTTGCAAGGTCAAGGGAACAAATCCATACCCAATGGTGACCATAAACACCATGTTTCAAAGTAGCCCTTCACCTTAGCCTCAATCAGCTCGTGTCTGATGAAGCCCATACCCCCTGGTCTGCGAACTTACGCATAGAACTATTCCTCTCTTTCGGGAATGTTCAACGGCCTCCTCTGAATTAGCCCCGTGGCACACTCTGCGGGGGATAATATCAGACCACCAGATCTCACATTGACCCATGGACTTACTGATTTCCCCTAAATCAGCGTTCCTGGCTTGTCAAAGTGGCCTCCTCCCCATGGCAGTGAGGTTGTTGCCCCCTAGATGTGTCACTAAGACGTTGGGGAGTACTCCCCTTGGGCCAATCTCTGGTCCAATCTGTTCATGAGGCCCATTAGGCCTGAGAACTTGTACATTGACTGTCCACCCCCTGCAGGCATGTTCCTCGGCCATACATGGCTTAGCCCCGTGCCTATCTGCGCGGGATGCTTTCAGACAACCATAGCTCACATTGCCCCATGTATGTGTTGATATCACCTGGTTGCCGTCCTTCTAACACTGTATGTTCCTGAACACCTGTGTCCCCATCCCGAGCCCCACTCTGCGGGGAATAATCTCAGACCACTTGAACTCACATTGATCCCTGTATTTACAGATCTCCCCTAAGTCAGCTTTCACGGCTTGTAAGAGTGACCTCCTCCTGGCAATGATGTCGTTGCCCCCTAGGTGTATCCTAAGAAAATGGGGGGGTGACCCCCCCCCTTTGGTCAATCTCTGTTCCAATCAGCCCGCCTGCCCACCTTGGCTATTAGGGCGGGAAGGGTTGTCCTTAACATTTGAAGGGCCCCTTAGCTTTTGAAATCCTGACGCACCGGAATGTCCACAACTAGAAGTATGTGACAATAAGCAAGGGTGCCATCCCGCCCTTGCCATGCATCCCCTATACCTTATGGGAGTTTCGCCCGCTCAGCTCCCTCAGTGGTGGAACCCCCTAGGCATACCAGCTTAGAGAATCTGTCTGATTTAGTACAGTGCGCACTGACTGCAATGTGGTGCCTGACACTAACGATTGCTAAGTCCTACTTTACCCCCATCCTAGCAACTCCCAGATAGATGGTGGGGGTTCACACCGCCCCCTAAGCTGCCCCTGCGGTGGAAAATTACCTGCTCCGTTAATATACAAATATTTGGGACAACCCAAGGAGTAATCATGCCCTGCATGGTACATCTACCCCAGCGTTGACTATCAACTTATTTGGCCACCGTTAGCAGAAGACGCCCCTTCCAGTCTCAGGTGCTGGCCCATAAGGATAACCCATGGGGCAGACAAGTCTGTGGGAACCAGAGGGAAACACTGTGCAAATACCTGCACTTTCCTTAATATTGGGACTGCCAAATGGTCTATAGTACCCTGTCGCCATTCGGCTCTAACGCAGTGTTTACCAAACTGTTTTACGCCGCAGCACACTTGTTAGATGACAACTACCACCACCCGCCTGCTGCCCTGGCTAAAGCGCGGGTGGATAGGACTTAACTGAAGCGACCTGAAACCTGCCCTTGGTTGCAGAGGAATGCCCACCCAGTGTACATGGTACCTGTTTCTATATGGTGCCAGCAGATGTTCCTCATAAAGGCCCTTGTAGCCAATTGCCCAATGCAGTCTCCGCCTTTCGCAGCGCCTTTGTGCATATAATTCTGGGGTGACTAAGCCCTAATGTACCCCCTTACCTGGATGATCCCCAGTACAAGGGTACAGACTGATGACCAAGTGCTGCGCCAGCCAATAAACACGTGGACATGGCGTGAATTTACACTAACTCATGCCCTACAAGGCCGCTCGGTGTGCCACTTCGCCCAAGGCAAGGGTGGATCACCCTGTCCTTATCGCCTGCAAACCCATCCGTCATCTGCACTGACGGATGCTGTGTCGGCACCTCCTGGATGCCTGGTCAATGCATATGTGTGAGGGTGACCCATACGCTGGCATTTTGTATAAGCTTAGTGTGCCGCCAGCAGGCATTTTGCGGCTTCTGTCATTGCCTCCAGCTATATACTGCACAACCACACTATACCTGCAATACGTCACTACCATTTGGCTTAGACACTGCTTGTTTAGTTGTATAAGGATGTAACGTGTATGTAAATGCCAAGGTATTGAAACGCTATACATGAGCGCCAGTTACATTACATATTCAGCACAACTATCCTAATGTGCCAGCTGACCGCTTAAAGGTACTTAGTACCGCCACACAATTATTCGGGCCTGCATCACGGACCAAGGTGTACTCGCCCAGTCCCACTACCCTTATTGCCCCCCTGTAAGGGTTACCAATCTGACTGCACCCGGGAACCCACCCTTGGTGCTGCGTAATGATTAGTCAATTTTTTAAAGATGCCATGACAGAGCCGTTTTCCTTGCACGGTGGTGTGCACAAGCCCCCCCCTCGCGTAGATCGAGGTAGATCTACGCGTGGATCGAGATCCCAACCAGAACTCCAACCAATGTACCCCCTCAAGGTAGAGGCACAGCCATGCAAGCAGGCCGACCACCCCACAACGTGGCGGCGGCCGTGAATCCACGAATCTCAGCCGCCGTCAAACATGATTCATGTTTAGCATTTGCCATTCAATGAACTGATTACGAATCAGAGCCACGGCCGTGCTCGTCGCGACACGGCACCAACCGGGGGAAAACCTGTGTGATTATGGCAGCGTCACTCTGAACAATATACCCTGAAGCCATAAGTCTTTGCTTGAGTTGCCGCCAAGCGCCGCGTTTGATTCCCATAACGGCAATCACTTGCTGGTTGAGCGAAATTATTGCGAACAAACACATCCATTGAAGGCTAACAATATGCACACCACCGGTGAAAGAGTACAAGGCGCAGCTTTGAGAAACCCGAGCCGCGATGCCCCCAACAGACAAATGTGATTTCCACAATACAACGCGGCTGAGCGGGAAGGAATGCGCTCCCCAACCGTTCTAAGGAGAATGCTCGCCTAAAACATGAGGCATTGCCTGCTTCTAGATCTTACCAGAGCTGCTCGGAAATTACGCAACAGGCCATAATCCCTAGTGAAATAACATTCTGGCTCCCAACATTGCGTGCGCGACCCCGCCGACTCACGCTGGCCCTCATGTTTCCGGCCCCCAGCACCCTTATCAACCACGTGCGTGGCGGTGCTATTTAACACCCTGTGTTTTACCTACATCTTAATGTTGCCATGTACACCGCCCGGCGTCACAGTACCGCGTACCTGTAACACAACAAAATGTTCTTTAAAACCCGTAAGTAACACATTTTGCCAACAAGCGCCGTGGCAATGCAGCCAGCTGTCCGGGTCCTCGCGACGCATGCAACCGCAACCCGAATCCAAGGATAACACTCAAACGTATGCTATCATGGCGTTGCCAATGCATGCAGGCAGCAGTTCAGCATAGTAAAATAAATATGCAAACCTGGCATCCGAAACGCATGCACTAAGCATAGCATAAATAATTTAGCATTTAATCATGAATAGCACAGAAAATATGCTAACCTGGCATTACAATGATCTCAAAATGGCTCTGAACATCACTATTGGAGAGCGTTTTAATTCTATTTACCGGACCCTGAGCAGAGTCTGTGCACTAGGCCAGATGGGACGATAACGCACTTCCTGGAATAGAGGGGTAACGCGCAGTGCGGAGACTCATGATGAGCAGGTGTAATAAAGGAGCGTGCCACCTTATAACGACCCCTACCTGTGGAGACGGATTACCTCTACATGGAGCCCAAAGCACAGCCGTGACCCTACCCCAGCCGCACAACCTGTGGCAACTGCACCCGACTCCAGAGGAAGCAACTGCTCCGCCTGCCTCTGGGGAGGGTTACCCTGTCCTGGACTGGATCCCCAGCAATAAGCTCTAAGACAATCACCCGCTATCAGATTGAGAACAACCCTCGGCATAGGGGTCAAAGACCGCAACCACTATGCCACTACAGGGACTCTCCCCCCGCTGCACCACCGACCATCGCAGCGCCCCCGCTCCTCCAGCCCTAGGTGCCGTCAGGGAGCTCCGCCTGGACAGGCTCTCCAGGCTCGACGATCCCACCCTCTGGTACCCATCCAACCAGGATGTGGCCCGGTAACAGATCCCCATGTCTGCTGCGTGCACGGCGGTAGTCATCCCGTTGCCCCTCAAACAAACATCTGCGCAGCATACAAAGCATACAACAAAGAAGCACCTTGACCACGGTCCAATGCGGTATTCCTCGCACCAAGCGCCACCGCAGATCAAAAGCTACCACGATGCGTTGGGTTGACAACCCACGGTGCCAGGCAAGCTGCCAATGCACAGTATACAACAAACCACATTAATCGCCCTAGATGGCGGAGGCCGTGCTTATTCCCAGCCCGCCGCCCCTCCAAGAGCTAGAAACAAATTGACTCACGAGGCCGTGGGAGTCTGCTCACGTTTGAGCACCACCGAGCCCCTTTGGCCATGGACACAACAAAGGCTCACATTGATGGTGAAACATTTAGCGTCTCAGAACCGGCAACGAACGGCGCCGAGCGTGAGACCCCGTGCGCTCGCATCATGGCCCCCAATAAACCCCCACATTCATCACATCCCGTGAGCCCCCGCCCGGCAACAATCCTTCCAACTAGCAACGGATCGCAACCCACTCGATGCGTGGGGGAGCGCCACGTGGTCAGCCTCCTCAAACTGAGGCATGAAAGAACCAGGGCCGCGACACACCGTGCGCCAGCCGAGGACGTTCGCCGTGGTCAAAACCCCCTACCACCCGATCCTCCGCCCCATCCACACATGCTTCCTGCTGCCAGCTCCCGCTTGGCCTGGCTCCCAGGGATCCGATAACTGTCAAGTTGCCCAAACGCGGCTAGTGGATGTGGGGGGGGGCACTGACCTCAACCCCGCAACTTTATATAGTGCGAACTAGACCCGAGACATCGGGTATCATAGCGCTTTACATGAGCGCCAGCTTCGTTACAGAATGACATTTGCAAGTAAGGCCACCGTGATAAATGCCAGAGTGTAACCAAATATCACGCCTATCGAACAGGGTGGTGAATCACATCTTCAAATTACGGTACAGAGGTAGCACGCCCGTGTTTAATGGGATCTCAACCATTTGTAAAATGGGAGTTACTTGTGCCTAATGAACATTGCTCGGGTTACTATATTATTCAAGCTGTATTAAGGACTGCAATATTACAAGCAATGAACACATCCAAACAGCAAGCAAAGTTGGCAGCAGACTGTGCAGACGGAAGCTAGACCCTGACGATGCCCAGTACTTTAACAGAGGGGATCGCCCCTTGAGCACCACAAACGACATGACCGTATGACCGCCGCCAGACCAGCGCTCCCTAATATAATGGGAAACGCAATCACTGCCCGCAACGGAAGGAGCGTACCAGCCTCACCCGAGGATCATGATGCAACAGGGCCGGCGCAATTATACGGCGTGTCCGGCACTGGCAGTTAAGCCACGGCCTCGCTGATGCTAACATCGATCCCCCAGGCAGGCTCGAGTACTGGCAGAGCAGCCCGAGGCACAATTGGTCTGCGAGCCCATCCCCTCTAAACAAGTGACCCCTGTCACACCGCGGCCGGCGGATCCACAAGATCTGCGTTAGGTGGGCACCTGCGCTGGCGCCGTTGGGGCGGGTGGCGAGGGTTCCCGTGGTGAACTATCCTCAGTGTCGGGGAAAGCATGACATACCGTAAGGCACTGCTCCGGTCGAATCGCCGATAACTGGCCGGCGCGAGAACCTACGCGACCGCGTCGCCTGAGGACCCGGCGGTTTCCAGCCTCGGCGCACTCCGGCTGCATCGAAAGCTGGAGGCAGTACCCTCCTACAATAGCCCCCTTTATGCCCAAGGCCAACCCTGAAGGCATAATTTGATACGCCACAGGCACCGGGCAGGCCGAGCCCCAACGCACCGACGGCCCAGCCAGGCCCGTACCAGAGTGGAGGTTGGGGGTGGAAAAGGCAGGCAGCCTTCCCCTATCTATCTTCCCAGCGAGTGCCACGGCCCCCCCAAGCAACATGACTCAACCTCAGGCCCCGGGGACTGTAGGAGTTGAGAGACAACGTCCGGGCACTAACTCCCACAAGCCAGCGTATCCCGCGAACAATGGCCCCCACAAACCGGGGGGGGGGGAGCGGGGGACACACGCGCCGAAGGCACCCCTACGGGTGAGCGGCGCTAAAAGGCCTGCACGTGCGGCTCGATGCACACTCCCGCGCCGCCGGACCAGCCCAGTGCATGACTGGCAGGCCTGAATGGCCCCTGGCCCAGGGCACAGCGGCAACGAAAAGGCCCCAAAAGGTCCTCCCTGAACTCACCCGCACGACGGCCACCACCTGGTCCCGGGCTGACACCCGAGACGTGCTGCAGACACAGCGTGTCCAGCGAGGCAACAGAGAGATCACAACGCCGACCACACGACCCGAGGATTCGGACCAGCAAGACGGCGTGGCTGGTGCAACAGAGGACGCCAGGAGGGGCTGGGGAGGCATATATGCCCTCCCCCCCACCTCGGCGCACCGGAAGGACGTCACTGAGGTGACCAAGCTAGAGGGCTCCAAGACCCCTCCAGAGACTAGAGCGGCTGGGCGGTGCCGAAATGGCACTAAAGGGCCGCCCTGCTGAGGTGGCCCCCTGCGGGGGCCGCGGACAGCCACATTCCCAACTGATGTTATTGGAAGATAAAGGCTGGGGGTATCACGTCACTGTACCAAAACATGCAACGTACCTCGCCTGTAACACAAACACCAGCTCGAGAGGCCTGGGGGGGAATACCTCGCTCTTCCAATCACGGACGCACAATGGTAGTTTGGCTGCAGCCAGCTCGAAGTACTGCCACCAAACTACAGGCTGCGTCTCATCCATTTTAATTTTTTACACCGTACCTATCGCGCCCCAGTGTTATTACACAAAATGGGCATATCACTAGACTCTCAATGCACACGATGCCATGCAGACAATGCAGATTTCATCCATCTCGCCTGGCAATGGCCAGCAGTTGCAGCGTATTGGGTGGAGATCTTTCGGGTGGTGTTGGAAGTCATACAACTACAGCTGTCACCGTCCCCCTTGATCGGACTATTGGGGCACGTGGCAGAGCTACCTAAAAGCTCTCGCAGACTCGCCGCTTTGCTATTATTCCTCGGCAAACGCAGGGTCACAATGTGTTGGGGTGGTACCCTGGCGCCCAAACCAAAAGACTGGATAAAAGACATTGCTTACTGTCATGAACAGTTATCCAACTACTGGGACTTAATGCCTCTGAGATCTCGACCCCGTGACATTTGGGAACCCTTTCTTAGTTACATGCGCCACCAGGAACTGACCAACAATCCACAAAACCCCCTTAGATACGTGACCACAAATAGATGCTCCTTGTCTTTCAACTCATGATGTATAAGGTGTTGTCAATACACGAAATGTCAACTGTGAGATTGCATTGTTTAATACACGCTATGTAGTAATGTACATAAACGCCAACACTATAAATAAAGTTTTAATTAAAAAAAAAAGGCTGGGGGCTGGTGTTTAGTGATTTATTTTCATTAGTCATTTGGAAGAGTTGTGGTCTAGTGGTAGAGTTGCATACCTGGGAATGCAGAAATGTAGGTTTGTATTCCTGCTCCCTCACTTCATTCTGTAATCTTGGGTACTTCATTTTACGACCAGGCTCATATATCACTGGTTAGTCAAACAGGCGGACATATCCAGGCAATTCTGGTTGCCTTCAATGCAAGGCAATAACATTATTAATTCATTTTGAACTGCTGTTATGCTCCTGATAAGAGGGTGTCTTTTTTGTTTTACTCGACAATGACTATAGCTCTCAAATCTATGAGCAGGGCTTCATGCAGTGTTCTCTCTATACAGACTGAGTGAACAAGTGAGTGTGATGACTGGTATACATATTCTTGGTGGAAGAGAGAGTGCTCTGTGTGCATATCCTGTGTAGTGGAAGCATAATAACTGCGCACTGCATGACCAGAGGCTGGCTGTCGTGCACAGAGGTGATTGGTCAGGTGGACAGATTTGTGTGCCTGAAGCCTGTCTGGACAGAATGCTCTGTTTAAGTCAAGCAGAAGAGATCTGTGGTAAAAAAACAAAAAAAACTTTTAGGTAGCTAGTGCTTTGTACCTCCAAAAGCACATAGAACCCTGGGGAGAGAGAGCCCTGTCTGTAAGATTTTTCCTAGAAATGGGACGAGACCTGAAGATAATTGCAAGAGTGGAAGAGGTCGGCATTAGTCCTGTCCTGAACCAGTGGTTGGTGGTCCAGCAGATAGTGCTTGTCCGCCTCACTCTTTCGAAGGACGGAATGACTCTAGGACTGTCGGAGCTCCTAGTGAAGGGATGCTGCAGAGAACATGTTAGAGGGTGCTTTCCCAACTAAAGTAATAATGTAGGGATTTTGGTGACGTCCTGTTTGAATGGATTTTGTATGGACCACTTGGGTTGCAAGTGATGTGAGTTACAAACTTAATTTTACTTCATGTGGTCTTGCCTCTTACTGGCACATTCTCAATCCTTGAAATAAGCTCTGCTCTGGGCATTGGTGTAACTCAGTGATGGTGGCCCCTGCAGAATATGTTGATCACCATGTTGGTGCTCACCCATACACATGGCATTCCACCGATAAAACAATCCAGATTTGTATGACAATAGATAGTGTTCTGTTGCCAGCGCCTGTGGCCCTCAGTTTAATTACAATTGGGTTCTCACCTCCTTTCGGAGCAAAGCTGGAACTATTTCAAGCCTATATTTATGGAATGAAAGATCAGTTCCTTCTCTGGCACAATTGTGGCAGGAGTAATGATTGCTGTTGATTGTATACATTTTGGATCTTTCTATCTTAATGAATGTCTTTTATAGAGATTTATTATATTGCTAGAATGATCGCCAGGATACCTATGTGTAGAATTTGAGCCATTTAAAACATTCTGAAGCTCCGTAATAGGAGGAATGGATTGAACAGGGAAAGTCCGGAATATTGAACCAACCAAGTATATGCCTTTGCCAGCCTCTGCCGGAGATGCCTTGTTTATAACTCAACAATGTCAGTGGCTTGGTAGCATCTTCTGTGCGATGCGAAGCAGAAGAAGAAAAAGTCTGACTGCTCAGTCAGCAGTGGTGTAACCTTTTATAAGTATAAAGTTTATGCCTTTACCCTGAAGGCAGTTTTTCTCCAGCACCCATTTTTTAAAAACATAGTTTTTGTGGATTTTTTCATATACAAAATGCAAAGCAACAAACCAATAGCATTTGTCTATTTTTAACCCCCCCACCATTAAGGTCTAAATAAACTCTCAGCTTGATTCCACAGTCTCACACCTTCCCCCCCATTCATTCGCCTCAGCATCATTTTAACGAAGAACCAATGGGGATAGGGAAGTTCTGAAACCCCTAGTGATATCTGATGCACCTCCGCTCTTTAAATCTTAATCCCCCATTGATTACCATCCATCAGTTATAAGAGATACCACGTGTTCCTATTCATATCTGCGCCATGGTCCACAGATCTTTCTACACTTGTTTGGACAACCTTTGCTTTTGTAAACCAGCCTTTCTGCACCCATATGTTGGTCTGGTTCTATGTATCATTTTTCTTTAGTCTGGTGTCATCAATACTTCAATCTCGGGATATATTTCTCTTGGCCTCCTTAAGGCCAATGAAGCACAGGGTCCACTTCTTCCTGAGCTTGTCAGTGTCAATCAGGATACCTAGGATAATGTGTTGCAGCAATAATGGTACTTCTGTTTCTAATACCTTTGATAAAGTTTCAGTAATTTCCTTCTAGTGTGCCCGTAGTATATTTCATCACCATTTGGTGTGCAGGAATATACCTCTCTTCTTTCTACGCTTCACACTGAGGTCACACTTCACACTGAGGTCATGCTTCCCACAGAGGTCATAAGGTCATCTGGAGTCAGGCCAGTTTGTAGAGCCTTCTCTTGTTGTACTACGCTTCATATAGGGGCCAGTGTAGGTAAAATCAGTTTTGCGAGTCCTTAATAGCGATTTTTGCGAATCGCTATTAAGTACTCACAAAATGGAATGTATGTAGGAATCGCAATAATAATTGCGATTCCTTAATATTCCTTAATTGCAAATTGCGATTCGCAATCAAGGAATACTTTCCCATTCATTCCTATGGGCCTAGAGGCCCATAGGAATGAATGGGAATTGCGCACGCAATTTGCGAGTACCCAATAGGTACTCGCAAATTGCGTGCGCAATTTCAAGGCTGCAAGGGTTCCAAAGGGACACCCTGTTGCACCCCTGAAATGTGCATGCGTGCACATGTGGCGCACATACATGCCCTAAGAGCATGTATGTGTGCCACATGGCACTTTGAATAAAGCCAAAAAGTGTTTTCTTAAAGGAAATCGCAAATTACCACCAACTTGAAGTTGGTGGTAATTTGCGATTCCTTAAGGCAATATCGCAATTTGCGATGCCTACTAGCATAGCATTTAGGGAATCGTAAATTGCGATTCTCTAAATGCTTGCGCAAAATAAGGAATCGCAATTTGTGCGATTCCTTAATTAGCGAGTAGGTGTTTGCCTTCCTACATTGCACACAGCTGAATTGCGATCGCAAACGCTGAAATTCTGTGAATTTCAGCGTTTGCGATTCCAATTTGGCTCGCTACATCTGGCCCTAAGTGTTTTGAATTGCATAAGTCTTATGCTAGCATTCATGGTCACCTCTCTGAGGCTGCATCAAAGTTGCCTCCCAGTGTGTATCTTCCATCGGGCCCAGGTCCACCTCTGTAGGAAGCTGGCTCTGTATATACTACGCAAACACAAGGAGATGATGGACGGAGCGCTGAAACTTTTCAGACCCTCACCCCCAGTCACAGATCTGGGATGAATCCATCATCATTCTTTAGCTCACTTCGCCACCTCAGTTCAGACCCAGCTATATGCAAATCAGTCTTGACCCTGTGCCTCATATACTATACCAAAGTAAGTTATAGTGTGCACAGAGTCCAATGGAACCTCAAAGGTAGGCAGAAGTAAAAGTAGATAATACCTTACTCTCTATTTGTGATAGTGTGGGCGAGCAGTAAGTCTTTATCAGAGGGTATTGTTAAGCATGTATTGTACACACTCGGGCAAGAAATGATATCACACTCAAAGACTGAACTCAGACCAATTTGTTTGTATAAAAATATAATTGTTATTTTATTTCTAGAACAAAGCCAGGCCTGGTGCAGGTAAGTGAAATAACACTTTGCAAGATTTATGCAGTGAATTACAGTTGAATGCAGGTTAAAATGCAGTCGGTTGATTTACAGGTAAGTCAACAGTCAAAATTACTTTTCAGTTACTTTGTAGATTGATGTACACGTTACTTCTTGGATTACTTTTTAAGTTACTTTTGCTAATCAGTGTGATATGTCTAGATATCACACTGTGACATTTCCTAGACAAAAGGTAAGTAATTCAGTTATTGTATATTTGCAGTTTTTCAAGGTTTCATACGAACCAACGCCACACTTAAAAGAATTTTCAAAGATAAGCAGTCAATGCAATGACTGAGGAAATTAAGTTATCAGTTTGCAGGTAAGTACTTGGTTGTGGGAGTTGGGTTTCTGGGGTCAGAACCAGGATTCCCCCAGGGTCGAGGATGCACTCTCAAAGCACCCTCAGCGGCACTAGGACGGCAGAGTGCTGAGGCCCAATGTTATCCAATGGGGGATAGGGGGCCTCTGGTTGGTGGCTGCTCACGAGCAGGCCACAAGGTTGTGGGAGCAAAGCTCCTGGTGTTAGGCTCAGGGCAAAGGGGGATCCAATTTAGGACACAAGGTGCACCCACAGCGGCACAGGGGCGGCCGGGTGCTGGTTTGGTGTCGAGTGCCCTGTTGATTTCAATGGGGATTCACCAGTTGCATCAAACACTGCAGGCTCGGGGACGAAGTACTTCTGGAGGCGACCACCGGTTGGAGAGGTAAGTTGGGATGCCTGGGACACCGTCAGTTGGGCCACCCAAGGCCGTGGGACGTCGGGTGCAGGGGTGTCTTTAGGCATCGGGGTTTTCTTACCGGCTCCGGTCGCGGTCAGGGGATCCTCCAGAAAGGGGCTGCAGGCGTCGGTTGGAGACTTGAGGCGGGTCAGGGATCACCAAATCCCAGGTCAGGTCGCCCGGAAGACCTCCTCGTGGTGTTGGGCCATTCGATCTCGGGCAGTCAGCGTTGGGTGCAGAGTGGTGCAGACTCGCGGATTTGGCCGGAGCCAGAGTCTGTTGGTGAGCAAATCCGGTGCTCACTGGAGACAAAGTCTTGGTTTGGGAAGGCATGGCAGGTCCTCCGGGTTCTTGGGGGCTGCTGGCTGCAGGACACACCGAGGTTTCGCTGGAGCATGTTCGAGGTTGGGACCGGCCGGTAGGGCTGGGGTCAAGTCAGTTGGTGTCCTCCTCCTTCTTTCAGCACGGCTTCTTCGGTCCTTCTTCTCGTCTGAGGAGGCAAGGTTCAGGGTTGCCCCTAAATACTAGATTTAGGGCGTTACAGGCTAGGTACAGGTCGGGACCAATGGGTCCCTTCCTTGGGGTGGGTATACCCCTATTATGCCACCCTCCAGTGGGAGGGGGGCATAAGCCTCACTCTGGTTTGCTGGGTCCCCTCCATCTGCAAGATGGCGGGGACTGAGAGTTGTGCTTCACCTCTCCTCCCCCACCTGAGGGGTGGGGTTGGCAAAGGTGGGCACACCTCTCCGCTAACTTGCTTTTCCCGCCGATTCTCGTGCCCAAAGTGGGGGTCAGAACAGGTGGGGGCCAGTTTCTGGGAGCAGCAAATGTCTGGGGTAGCTCACAAAGGCGGCAAGCCTTTGAAGCTTCCCCTTCGTGGACCCTGCCCATCCTGGGGGAGGAGGCTTCACACCTCGTCCCAGGATGTGCTTTGTTTCAGCACCCTGAGAGTGGCAGGCTCCCGACCCAGTGGTCTAGAAACATGTCTGGTGGTGGCAGCTGGCGAGCAGCCACTCAGCCAGGACCCTAGACTTGGGTCGTTTTTCAGTGGGCATCTCTAAGGCCCTTCGTTTTCATTTATACCATTTTTCGGTGATAATCTTACTAGCAAAACGTCCCCATTAGAATTTCTTCAAGAAAAGTTATGACCTCCCTTTTGTCCCATTTCCCCACGAATTGTACTTCAGGCCTCTTTTACCATAATTCACCCATCTTGAAAACATGCACTTTGCTACAAGGCAATGTGTGGTTTGATCCAGGATATCGATGACTAGTGTGGCCCTGAGTTTTTCGACCAGTTTAAACAATTATTCCTTGGTTTTAGGGTCTTGTCACCAGCTCTGCATGCAGTTATGTTTCCCCTGCCATCTGGTGCCCTTTCTGCGTTTGGCCACCAGTAAGGCTCTGTTACATTTGAGAAGTTGCACGCTGGTGAAGAGATCCTGGAATCAGGCAGGTACAGGTACTTTATTCAGAAACAAGTTGCAGATATAGGGATCGCCCCAGGAGCTATGATTTAAGCAGCTCAGCCCAAATGTACAGTGAAACTTCATCTGACAGGGATAGTAGATGCACTGATGACCTCACACATTCCACATGGCTCACAACACTTCACACCACCTAGGACAAAAGAGAGTATGAACAGGTTCACATATAGTTTATTTGATCCCACCTCTCCCTACTTGTCCCTCTTCGGATACATTTATTATATTTTAGCTCAGTTCTTCAAATGTTTGCTGAATCTTACCTGGCCTAGTATTGTATGGTTGGTGTAATGCTTTTCTTTACACACTGGCTGAAATCCTGGTCTAAAGGCCGTACTTTTTGTTAGTGATGCATCGTCTTTTAGGCGATCACTTAAGAGCCTAATGCTATTCTCTGCTTATTCATTTAAATGCGGCCTGTCTAATGGTGTCTTTAGAGTGAAGCGGTTGAGGCACCCAACTTTAGACTTCTGTACATTGCGGTTGCCATTTATATTCCTGTCGTTTTTTCAGGGTGCTGATGCTGAACATCGGTGATGACCTGGACAAAAAAGAGGTGGATTCGCTCATTTTCCTGTTAAGAGATTATGTGGGACATGGGCGACTGGCCAAAATCAAGGTATATGTGCATCACTTTCTCCCTCTAATGACTAGTTCACAGTGGTAAACAGCCCTTATAACGAATCCGTCACCCCGCATGCAATTACAACGCGGTCGTTACAACGACCGCGTTGTAACAACGCATACCAATACCCCGCAAGTCGTAACAACGACTTGCGGAGGGGGGAGAAGGTGTTGGATTTAAAATCCAACACCTTCCCTACTGTCCGCACAGACTTGAGTTGGAATAGTAAATTATACTATTCCAACATCCAGCGCCCCCCTCCGCAAGTCGTTGTTACGACTTGCGGGGTATTGGTATGCGTTGTTACAACGCGGTCGTTGTAACGACCGCGTTGTAATTGCATGCGGAGTGAAGGCATGCGTAATAAGGAGGCATATTCGTTCACAGTTGTTCATCCTCCTACTGCATTGTCCTCAAAAGGAAATTTAATGTCACACTTTTCTTTAGAGTGCTTTTCTTGAGCACCCAAGGAAGCTTTTTAAGATAAAAAATGTTGCCTTTAATTTTCTGCAAGTTTTAATTATTTTGTGGTCTGTAAAATGATCAGATTCCTAGGCAGTGAACATAGCTGTGATATATTGAGCCTGTTAGAACTTTTATCGAAAGGTAAGCAATCATAGGGGAACACCTTCAGAAAACAACTGCTCTTGATCTGTCAACGTGAAATCCTTTTCTCTACATCTATCTGTATGTGGATGGATTCCTCTCGTACAAAAAGATGGCACCTACAAGGAGCCAATTGGCCCTAGGGAGTTCACTATTCTCATGAGTCTACTCTGGCTACTTGCTAGGTGGAGAATGAAGTAGAAAGCCTTGTAACGTAATCCAGAGATGTCAATAAGATGGCTCATAAGTCCTAATGGACACATCATTGCAAAGACTCACTCTATGTCCAGTACAATCTACAGACTAACATTCAGTGCGTGGTACTGTTCTCTGTCACTACATCAGGGTGACTTTAGAAGTTACTGGATAAAGAACCATTATAATTTCGGGTGACTAAAACTAATTAAAACCTTTCTATTTTAAAAAGAAAAAAAGTCATGGTCGGTTATCATCACAGATCAACTTTACAAACTGAAGGATGCCTAAAAAAAAAATGATACGTTTTTTGCTTTCAATTTGTATAATATAAAATGACAAAAACGATCTAGTAAATAATATTGAAACACTGCATGTCTACTTAGGGTTGTTTTAGGTAACCTGTGCCACTTTCAGCAGCTTAAAAGAAATCATGCCAAAATTCAAAAATTAGTAAAGTGAAAGAACTAGGAAGGACATCTAATAAGTCTAGACTCGAGATGTAATGGGTTTCTATGGTCATGGAACAAGAGTGAAGACTCTTATTATGTTTACTCTCCCTTTAGGCAATCTATGTGCACATTCCATCCTCCAGCCATACCTTTTACTACCAGTCGCTCCTCCTTCCATGGGAAAAATGCATGAGACTTTAGCTCAGGGGCCTGGGTGTGGTTGACAAAGGTTAGGTATTTTCCCAATATACAGTCAGTGGACATAACCTTCTCTCTGCATTGGTGTGTCTTTCTCCAGAGCAGCACACAGAGGAAATTACTAATTCTGTTGCATGAACTAGGTTCCCTCCTAGGCCAGAAGAGATCTGTCCTTTTTGCAAAGTGATGGGTTGTGCTCCTTAGCTCCACATAGCAGGCACTCCTGCATGTTTAGTGGTGGGAAGGTCTTTTTTTATTGCACATGTTCCTTCCATGGTGTTTTGAGTTTACAGATTGCTGTAGAAGAATGGCTTACATTGCTGAGTGCAAAGTGTTTTTTTCCATGCATAACTTTGGCCAAGCAATACCTAACAAAATTTGTGTGGGGAAAAGCACGGGATTCCGTTTTCCTGCACCATGGGGAGGAGGGGGTGAAGTTTGGTATTACTGCATTATCATCATTACACTCTGCAGATCTTGTAATGTGGTGGTAATACACCAGCAATATACGCGTAGCTACGAGAAGTGCACTTCGAACTACGCGAGCTACGCGTAGCTACGCGAACTGCATAGTGCACTGTGCAAAATGCTGTTCGCACTGATTGCACAGTGCCGGATGCTTGTCCGCACTGTGCAATCAGTGCAAACTGCATATTGCACAGTGCAAGCGGTAGTTTTCTGCCGCTCGAGTAGATTTCTACTCGAGTGGCAGCTTTCTCAACGCGGACTGGTAGTTTCTCATCGCGAGCGGTCGCGAGCATACGCGACCACTCGCAATGAGAAACCTGACCTCCCCGCGTTGAGAATCTCACCAGGAGGTTTATTTTCCACGCTCGCGATCGGCAACTTGATGTTGCTGATCGCGAACGAGGAAAAAGTCTCGCCGGGATGTCATTTTGCTTGCTCGCGGTCGCCAACTTGACGTCGAGGACCGCGAGCAAGCAAAAAATGACCGCTACGCGTGTTTGCACTGTGCTACGTGCAATTCGCGTAGTGCGAAGTAGCGCAAACTTCGCAAACTACGCGAGCGTAGCGTAGTACTTCGCCCAGGGTTAGTTACCTCCCCAACTACTGGGACACTCTAATGAGGCCCGTATTGATTTTCACATACCAGTGACACAGTTGTCAGCCTCATGGCGATGGTGGAGAAATGTTGTTGTAGCTTACTGGGAACCACACCCTTGTTTTGGTTGTGACATCCGAAAGGAATCTCATCTATCTAGCTATCCAGGGCTCTACCGGTCCCTCTCTGCCTCTGAAGCTAGTGCTGGATATTTTCAATGTAAACCTTAGCTGGTTTCATCTGGGGAAAAGGTTAGTGAGCAGAAAGGTCCAGTCCTGTTTCTTAGAGTTATAAATAATTTCCTCTAGTTAGTGAACATAACTATGGACTTGAATCTTTGACTCTGACTGTGGTTTCCGCCTTAGACGTTCCTTGCTGTGGCCATTGAGCTGGAGAAGGTGAACTTACTGGCACCTAATAAAATGGATATGCTGGAAAAGTGCCTGCAGAACATCCACAGGGTAGACCTGACGAAGAGGATCCATAAATACAAGGAGGCAGGTAAGAAGGCATGCTAACTCATCCGTGCAGCTTGTAAAGTCATCAGGCATTCTAGTGTTTTAACACAGGTCAAGAACTAGCATATGCAGGTTAACGTGTGGTGCAGTCTATACACGAGGAACTAAAAGTAACCAATGTAGATGTTTAGAGGTAACCCAGTGTCTCTCCACAAATGGGCCTTGTGTGATGTGCAATTCACCGCTAGATACCCAAGTTCAGACTGCATTTTCAGATACTGTAGATGAGGGTTTAGAGGAGGGTCCGAGGGAATTTTCAATGACCTGCAATGATTACATCCCCAATTATGTACTTGCTGCCAACAAAGAAATCCTTGGGTCAAAAAGTAACTCAACAAGAATGTAAAGTGACGCGCAAAATCACACAGGAGAACCTGTGGGATGATCCCTTTCAGGACTAAATCCCTCACCCACCATAGGTGGCATGCTTCATCATTTGGGTTTCTCCTCTCGGTGAGAATTCCTAGGCCCACCTAGGGCTACAACTCCCTCACTGAGAGGAAGGAGCTCAGGGATGTTTTTGTATTCCTACTCTGCAGAGGATATACTAAATTCAATAGATGAAGGACAAAGGTCGGTCGGGTGAGGGCGTAGCACAACTAAGAATAAACTGTGAAGGGGTGATCTTAAAACTAGCTAGCAGGAACAAAAGGGAAACCTTTAATAACTTGTTCTCGCTGTCAGGATTAAAAAACAGTGCACCTGCAGTATTGATTTAAAACTGCATGTGTAAGACGAAGGGGTCTGCATGTTTCAGCCAGGATGACCCATCCGGTGTCAAGGCTTTCGTCAGGACCTAAAAAGGGGTGCTGCTGCTAGAAAAAAGTGAAATAGTGCAAAATAATACAGGTGACTTTGTACAAGTATCAAACCAGTAATCCTGCTATTTTCTGATCCAGATATTTACTGGTCGTGCCCGTAGTGCACGGATAAGTAGCCTCACCTCTACCTGGCGACAGCTCAGGGAAGGGGCACCGCTCTCTCCGTCGGTACCCCAGGCGGTACACGAACTGCAATCTCCTGTGTGATTTTGCACGTCACTTTACATGCTTGTTGAGTTGCATTTTCAGATAGCCATTGTTCACAGTATTATGCAAAATGAGTTTGGTGTTTCCAGTGTTGATCCCGGTGGGAGCTCGATGTTTGTTTTATTAGTGTCCCTCTTGTAACACCACCACCAGTTTGTCACTTCCAGATAAATTGTTGTGGGTCTCAGAGGTGAGGCTAAGTTATGCTGGGACTTGTAAATCTAATCAAATGACCCCTTCTGCCTAGCCAGGTGGTGTTTCATTTGTTGGCCACCAAGGACAGAAAATAGGGGTAGGCATGACATTGATACTACAATATGGATAAATGCACTTGGTGTCAATGGAACGGGGATGCTGTGAATCCGGTTGATCACTGTATGTGTTCTGTATATCGTCCCCAGTATATATATATATATACATATATATATACACACACACACACACACACACACACACACACACACACACACACACACACACACACACACACACACACACACACACACACACACACACACACACACACACACACACACACACACACACACACACACACACACACACACACACACACACACACACACACACACACACACACACACACACACACACACACACACACACACACACACACACACACACACACACACACACACACACACACACACACACACACACACACACTGGGTTTCTCAACAGGTTGTTACTTTAGTTGTTAAGATCACTTGTTCTAACTAAGCCTTTATCAGGTAGGGAGGTGGTAAGCCCTTACCATCTGGTAGTTTCAGATCAGCATTACCAATACCATATTAAGTGTAAATTTAGTTGTAGTTTCTCTTCATACCTGAGTGGGAGGGATTCCACTTGGTTCAAAGAAAAGCCACCATTGACAGTTTATAAAGGAGCTCTGTTCATGAGAAGAACTTGTTTAGGCCGGATTAATTTTGACTGTGATAATGCTGACCTGATAACCTTTTCCCAAATCCCTTTTTCCCTCCTGCAAGGAACTCTGGCTGGATTTACCCTTCCACCTCTGTACTGCCTATCTGTGAAAGAGGTACTCACTCAGAAAGACTTCCTCTTCAAAGAGAAATAGCTAATACCTCTGAAAAGAACTTGCTCTACGCTCACCAAGTTGCACAAACAATTGTAAAAACCAAAAAGGTCTCCTGATGACTGTCTGCTCTCTTCCTTAATACTACAGCTGCCTGCTAAATTTGGATAAGCACCGAACGTGTTACAATACTCAAAGTTTCTCAAAATAACACTTTAAGTGCTTCCAAGCCTCCACTACCCCCTCCTTAACTGTATTATCCTTCAAAATGGTTCTGCCTACACCAGCCAAAAGACCCTTTGCCATGCTGTATATCTCTTCAGTTTTACTGCACTCCTGTCCCCTCTTAATGACATACTGTAAACCTTCGATAACTTGTATAAAATTGCCCTGGACAGTGAACTGCACATGATGTTCTTGTTTGTTTAGGTAACTTTTAACAATAGCATGGCACTTTTATGGGTGTTCTGAGATGCTGTATGTATGCAAAAATACTTAAGACTAGAAGGGGGTGAATGGGGCAATCCGGCGCTCAGTCTGGGTTTTCGCAAATAATTTGCTCTAGGTGTAAGTAGTGCTCAAAGGGTAAGGATTGTCAGCCCAGCATACTAAATTTTCTTCAACAGAAACCTAGGCCCTGAGCACATATACATAAATCTCCAAATAAGAAATGGTCGTCACATTGTGTTTCTTTTTTCGGGCTAGTCTTCTTTTATTCTGTTAATCAAAACAGCCTCACACCAGCCAACATGTGTTTCGTCTTCGGGTTACAATCACCCTACGACTTCTTCAGGGCTGTAATTAGTCAATCAATACAACATGGTCTTAATCCCATATTGGGGCAAAATCAGAATAATACCCAACTCCCCATGAACGCCAGCCTGCTTGGATGATAGTCTTGCGCTGCCAATTAAAAGGGCTGGTCTCCTGATCTGGTCAGACCTTGTATCCTCGGAAGGAGTACTTCCGTGGGAGATTTTGAGAATCAAAATAGGTAATTCCTTTTCTAAATTCAAATATATACAACTGGTCTCTTGGTATGCAGCTGAAAAGGAGTCAACCTGTGGTGATTGGGAAACAGAGTTTATTTCAAAATCCAAAGTCTAAAAGAAGGAGGTCGCCCTTTGGTATAGGAAACTTCTCGAGGCAGATATTGCAGAATTTCCCCCACAGTTTGCTATTTGGAATCAGTCACCCCTGGACTCTAAGGCGGAAGATTTTTTGATTTATCATTCCAAACTTTGTACAAATTTGTTAGGCCGGCATCATTAAAAAGAATCATTTTTTGTAGTCAACAGACTATATTATACCCCTGTGAAAATTGCTAGATTTGCTCCCTTAGCTTCTTCTAAATGTCAGAGATGTGACTGTTCTAAAGCAGATGATATACATATATTTTATGAATGTTGTAAACTAAGTGGGTTCTGGAGGGAAGTGGAGCATGCGCTGGGTGCCATTTTCAAAGTCAAGATCAATGTGAACCTTACAATAGTAATTTTTGGTATGGACTTTGAAGTGTTGAATATGTTGCAGCCAATACAAAGAGGGTTGTTACTATATTTAGTTCTTATTGCCCGAAGGGAGATATGCAAACTATGGAAAGATCCACTCCCTCCACGTTATGACGATTGGATGAAAGCAGCACTTGCTATAGCACGTTTGGATCAGGGGTGCTTAAATAACGACCTCTCAAACATCTGGCTTCAGTTTGTTGTATGGAGTAGAGAGATGGGGCTGGTTAGATAATCCGGGTCCTATGATTACACCAAGTTTACTACAAAGAAGCTGGCCTGGTTAGGCCTACGGCCAATGCAGTAGTAGAAGCTTGGGGCGCCTAGGATCCATAAAAGGCTTCTAGTTAAAGTTCAGACGCTGAATGGTGAGATGAGGATCTAAAAAAAAAAAAAACCATGGTCTTAGTAAACACATATTCTAGTATCCATGACACCAAACCACTGGTGATGGTGTTACACTCAGATCTGTGGATACAATCAGTCAATCAGGCGTTTGTTAAGCGCGACTACTCACCCGTAAGGGTCTCAAGGCGCTGAAGGGAGGGGGGGGGGGGGTTAGCAGGTTCCAGTCCATCAAGGGGGGGGGGGTCTGTTGAAGGATACCACGTTAATCAAAACCGAGAGGCACCTTGCCGCCACTCTAGGGCCGGCAAACTAGGGTAAAGTATGCTACCAACACATCTGTGTCAAGTGGGAATAAACAATACATGCTCGTGTTGCTAATTGTTTTACACAAAAACCATAGTGTTTATAAAGGTCACTGCCACCAGGAAAGTAAAGTGAATCGCCTCATGCATAGCAGTGTAAGAAAAAGAACTGGAGGAGTAGTGTACTAATTCAGTAACAAGGTAAAAAGATGCCTGCAAAACTTCGGGTAGGCCCAGATGAGGGAAAAGGGATCCAAAATATAAATTAGTGTATGTGCACGCGTCACGTACCGTGGTGCTAGGTCTAAAATATACCCCGCACCTACCTCGTGTTATGGAATAGTCATGTCTGCTATATCTCATTCAAGTCTCAATCCAAGTAAAGTAGATGCTCGTGTGTCCTTTAGTGACCCCTCCTGAAAAGTAAACTTATATATATATATATATGTCTAACCCGTAGCAGAAATTGCTTGTCACGCAAAGCGTACCCTGTGCATCCTGTACTGTATCAATCTCTCGTGTTTCTACCAGCATAACATTACTAAAATATAAAGATCAGTGCCTATAAACAAACTATATGAAAGAAGATCATATCTCATTAATCTCCCAGACACATATACGTATCTATCTAGCCCGTAGCACGTGGCTCTACCATTAGTCACCCAAACAGTAGGCCTCCGTTAATGCCAAAACAAGTCCAAAAATGTGCACGAATTAAAACAAATCGGAATACATGAACACATTAAATCTGGGGCGATTCTTTAAGCCCCTTCTTTAAGACCTAGTTGGGACAACTAAAGTATACGGAGGTCAGGGGCTTACTATGACCCAGAGGTTCGATGTTTAGCTTGTTACACTATTTTGGGTACCAAGATCATTTAATTTAGATTACGTGGCCTCGCATCCGTTCTACTCAGTAGCACAATTATGTTCTCAGTGGTGCTTAATAATTAATGGGTAATACCCAAATAATTCTGGGTAATACAAGTGATGGACTTTTTAGATTGACGGACTCTTGCCCCAGATTTAATGTGTTCATGTATTCCGATTTGTTTTAATTCGTGCACATTTTTGATACGTATATGTGTCTGGGAGATTAATGAGATATGATCTTTCGTATAGTTTGTTTATAGGCACTGATCTTTATATTTTAGTAATGTTACGCTGGTAGAACCACGAGAGATTGATACAGTACAGGATGCACAGTTTACGCTTTGCGTGACAAGCAATTTCTGCTACGGGAAGACGAAAAACATGTTGGCTGGTGTGAGGCTATTTGGAGATTTATGTATATGTGCTCAGGGCCTAGGTTTCTGTTGAAGAAAATTTAGTATGCTGGGCTGACAATCCTTACCCTTTGAGCACTACTTACACCTAGAGCAAATTATTGGCGAAAACCCAGACTGAGCGCCGGATTGCCCCATTCACCCCCTTCTAGTCTTAAGTATTTCTGCATACATACAGCATCTCAGAACACCCATAAAAGTGTCTGGGAGATTAATGAGATATGATCATGGGTTTTGATTAATGTGGTATCCACATACCTGAGTGTAACACCATCACCAGTGGTTTGGTGTCATGGATACTAGAATATGTGTTTACTGAGACCATGTTGTATTGATTGACTAATTCCAGCCTTGAAGAAGTCATAGGGTGACTGTAACCCGAAGATGAAACACATGTTGGCTGGTGTGAGGCTGATTTGATTACCAGAATAAAAGAAGACTGGCCCGAAAAAAGAAACACAATGTTACGACCATTTTCTTATTTGGACATTTATGTATATGTGCTCAGGGCCTAGTTTTATGTATGCAGAAATGCCAAATGATAAGCAGGGTTCGGAGCAGCACTAAATGCAGTGAGTATTCTGCTTCAAAGGCTACACGATTGAAATGATCTGAGGGCATGTGTTCTGGAATACCTAGAAACTACTACACTGGTTTGCTCCCCGTCTCCCAAAGCAGTTGACCCACACATACTGATGGATCACCATAGTCCGGGTAAATTTCCACCAAGCTTGGTTGCTTGGCTATATTTTAGACTGGCTAACAACCAAGACTTTGTGTTGTGGTGGCTGGGTCCCTTTTAGACCAGCAGAGGGCTCCTGTGAGTTATCTGTGTGAGCCAGCCCTGTCCTCTTTCTGCCTCAAAAGAGCAGTTTGTGGGACACAATGCATGGGGTTATATTCAAGAAAGAAGTGCAAAGGTTTGAGGTCTCAGTTGTGCATTGGAAGGGAAAGGAATTGTAGTCTTGTTCAAATGTTTATACTCCCAGGAATCATTGTACCACACGCATCCATGCCTCCTCCTTTATTGGCCAAATGATAAACTGAGTTGAAGGTGGCGATGAGACAATATATTGAGACTTAGAAACTTATCCAGCTGTACCCAACAGCATTACCTTCACCATGCGAAACTGTGATTCTTTTACTGCATGTGGGGACTCAGAACATGCCCTTGGTAACCTATTCAAAATACAGTTTTTTTGACTTGTTTACCCTATATGGTGCATTGGTGGATTGTCTTATCTGTATGCCGGTGAATAACAGACTCAGGCCTTTAAGAGTTTTTTGCTTAATTTAAAGTCACAGGATCAACAAGGAGCCCCCAACGGGTCTACGTCAACGCGCTAAAGGCTTTTCCAAACCTCACCCTAGGGGACCCCATACACAGTTTTGAGGTAAGTGAAAACAAGGCAATTAAAATAAAATACAAAATGTCGGCACTTTAATACACAGGAATTCAAACTGATTAGCTCTATTACGTTCTGGTTTCTACTGATGTTTTTTATTCAGTTTGTGGTCTTTTTTAATGTTCTATCCCGGTCTTTATGGTTAATGAATGGTAACATCTTTATCTGCTTTGAGACTTGTGACATATTTTTCCTTTTAAAAGACGGTCGTCCTGCCCTAAAAATGGCGGGCTAGTCTCACTGTGACCTTGCAGTCCAGTAGAGGAAGGACTTCCAGTCGCACAGCCAGTTAAGCCTATGCTGGCAGAAACCATGTGGCTCCCCTACCTCTAAATGAGGAAGATCAACCACAAGTTTGGCAGGGTGGTAACACTTGCCATTTATGCTAGTGCTCTCCTACCAAACTCTAAATGAGACCCTAGAGCCAGAAAAGGTGCAGCAGTGCATCATGCCCATGTATCTGCCTTGCTCTAATTTGAATAGGAGTGATACTACTGTTGGCATCACTTAGAATTGCCTGAGCTACAAGTAACGTCTGAAACAACATAATTACAAGGAGAACGAAGAGCAGGCTCTGAGACCTCTAACAGCAGATTAGAACCCGAACGGCTCAATTTGCAGAATTACAAATTGGCATCAGGTATGCCCTGCACTTTCTATCCTAATATCTTTGACGTTCTACTCCATCTGTGATCTGAAACAGAGACGAGGATCAACACATAATTATGATTAATCTGTGAGGTGATGCCCAGGGATTAATGGATCCTACATTTCCAAATCTCTCCCAAAGGCACTTCTCAGTATTAGAAGTTTGTCAGTGTTTGGTTGGAAAAATAAGCACAACTAGTTAAGCAGCCAAATGCAGTAACTACAACAGGTAGGTTTGTTTTGTTTTCTTGGATTATACCTTTAAGTAAATGGATCCAAATAGCAACAGTTCAACTGTACATCTTTTTTTTATCATTCTTCTTTACTTTGTCGCTCGAGTGCCCCATTTAATTTGCATTATTTGCTTGTTATATTGAATTTTGTGTCTGTTTTCCTTTCTTTTTTGCTATTTCTGAAGATTGGAATTTTTTGCATCTTCTGCGCTCTACTGATAACAGAACGTATAGGTTGATTAAAAATGTAAAAGACTTCTTGGTCCTCATTTTAGGCGTCTTAAACACCTTGAGGATCTTGACTGGAAAGCCAAGATTTCCCTGTTTTTAATGCTGTGACCAGATTCATTTATTTCTGCTTGACACACAAGAGCACTTAAACCCTCCAGGAACATTTTTGTGCCTATTTCAAAACTCTGGGCTCTTGTCTATTTTTTCACCATTGCAGTAAATAATAAACGGGGATTGAATCTTTTAAGTATTTGTTTGCCGGGTTTCGACACGGAGAGAGTCCTCTTTGTGCTTTGCAATAGCTGTTTATTGCCGGCTCTGGCATGCACAGGATGAGTGTGTGCGTTGTCTGTTAACAGACCCTACAACAGTGTGGCAATTGGAATGTGGAGTGTGCAATGTGTTAGGTAGACAGAGATGTGTGTTCAGAAATTTGAGGACTAAGGTTCAGGAAGAATAGGTGTTTTGTCTTGGGAGTCAGCTGCTTTGTATTATTGCTACTTTGTTACCTGAATCTGGAAGTAGAGCTGTTGAAAACTGCCTGCTTGTGTGGTAGGCGTCTCCCTTTCTTTCCCCACAACAAGCAAACTACAAGGGTCGTTGTACCATCAAACTCGCAGGTCAAGAAGATTGTACACTCAGCCTGCCAGCCACACAATTCTGAAGCCTTCGAGAGTCTGCTCTAGTTACCTTGTTTTTCCTCAACCAGGTCATAAGTCTCTGTGGGCTAGATATATTTAATGACTGTGAAAAAAGTACATCCGGGGCCTCAGTTTTGGAAAACTTTCAACACTTGACCTATGGCCCTGATTATGAATTGCATAATACTGACATGTTGAAAACTCTGCACACAAAATTAACACTACTGAGTGGTAACACCCTTCCAGTACCATGCAACAGCACTGGTAGTTAATGTGAGTTGGAGGGGCAGTTGCTGGACTGGGGTGGATGGAGGGATGGGGGCCTTTGTTGGGGTAGTGGAGGGAAAGGGAAAATGTGCCCTGGAAGAGAGGAGTTCTTTTATTACTTGTCCCATGCCTAACTATTATTCATTACAAAGATCATTCTGTGATTCCCTATGACAGGAGATTTTGTGATGTGTCTGAATTGTACCTTGGTGACGTCGCAAAATTAAAGACTGGTTGCAAAACATTGATGCACAATTTCCTCCACATTTGTGGCCAGCCTTTTAGTACATGACCCTTGTTCTGAATATATTGCTGTCTTTCACTGTAGGAAATGTGCCCTTTCTGCAGGGTCACCCTGGATTGTTCTCCTTTTGCTGGACCCTATCTTTTTGCTGCCTATACTTTACCTCTGCTAACCAGTGATAAAGTGCATGTGCTTCCCCTTTCAACATGGTGAAATTGGCCTACCCCTAATATACATATTAAACTTGCTTGGTCCCTAGTATATGGTACAAAGTGTACCCCAGGCCTGTAAGTTAAATTTTGCTAGTGGACTGCAGTACCCATTGTGCTACTCACTACAGGGATAGTGTAGACATGACTGCAGGCCTATCATATGCTTCCTGGCCGTTCCAGTTTTAGCTGCTAATTCAGCCTGTCAAAATAACTCCTTTTGACAGGTTGAAACCTTCCATTTAAAAATGTATAAATCACCTTTACTCCAGTATTGGAACTCTCATAGATTCACATGTTTGATTCATTCCCCGTCGTCATGATGAGTCCAGCCATAGTCCAGTCAGATTTAGCAATCCACCAACAAATATGTATCTATGTGTGTGTGTGTGTGTGTATATATATATATATATATATATATATATCCCGCACAAGTTCAAAGTACGTGCGCTCTCAGGATAATCAGGACCCAGGACTCCAAATAAACTTGCAAAGTGTTTATTTACACTAACGCGTTTCAACTGCATCCGCAGTCTTGATCACGTGTAAGGTGCACCGCCTGTGACTGGCTTATATAACAAAACATGGTAAAGATAAACGATGGCAGTTTAAAAGGCAAAACTCCAGGTAAATAATACGGCCATATTGGAGTGGTGACTCAATACGAATAAAGATTTTTCATGTCAAAATGCACAGAAATAAGCTAACAAATGTTGCACAGAGCCAAAACATATTAGTACAAATGTGAAAATAAACTACTATGGCCACTCAAAAGCATAATATAACCGAGAATGATTCCTATGGATAAACATATGCGATGCAACCCACATCATGTTGCAAACAATATGCATAAAGGTTACTCAAAGTGCAAACTAATGAGGGGAGATGTTGTGAAATACTGTTGCCCAAACAAAGCCCATGTAATGGGTTCTTCCTCTATCTAAAGTCGTGATACTCCAAACCGACAATAGTAATGTTAAATGCATGTCGTTCATTCAAAAAAGTGATCCAGTCTGCCCCAGTGGGATGACTTTGTCAAATGCCGATGTCGTAGCGATAGTTAACATGCAAAGGTGCACGGGTGTCTGAGTGCAAAAAAGAGGACCTCCCACACAATCTAGTGGTTGGAAAAATCACAGTCCATGGCGAGTGCCTGAGTGTATCCAACCCAAAGATGGAGACTAGTCCATAGCAAGTGCTGTAGGATCTCAGTCCAATAAGAGTCTGACAACAGGCAAAGACAAACATCAATGTCCCCAATAGCACGTATATCTGCTCATATGGTGAATAAACATTGTGGAGTCATAAATTCTGACAGGCGGAGCCCCGCCTGCCACCACTCACAGCATCAAACCATGTAAAGGAATCAAACAAGGTGAAGTGAAAACGAAGAAAAGGTTAGGAAGCCGGTGTCAGTGATTCCAAGTGAATTGGGCCCCTTCCTTTCCTCCTGCAAAACAAACAAGAAAAAACACGATTAAAATAGTGAACCTCTTGGGTTTCATAAGTTCACACTACTAATATTACTGAGTTCCTGATGCATTAGTAGGTAAAGGAGGGAAGAGACGTGTGCATAGTGCAAACCGAAGGATTAAAAACAGAGAAATATCATGGACATAACAAGCATATATATATATATATATATATACAGCAAATGTCAAAGATTACGGTGAATGCTGGAGGCAAAGAAAAGAAAATGGAGGGGAAAGAGTGAGAGAGCTATTCTTCTCTTAGGTGTATGGCTAGCTCCTGATCTTGGTTCAATCCCCCCCGGGATCTTAGTTTGGAAATCCACAATCTACTTTGATTCTCTTTGCCTTAGTCTGAGAGTTCTATCTCCCCCCCTCGGATCATTCGAAATCTGCTCAAGTTCGAAGTAACTAAGGAGGGTGGAGTCAGAAATGTGTTTATCTTGGTAGTTTCTGACGACTGGGTATTTGGGATCCTTGTTTGTTATCGCCCTCGTGTTCAAGTATGCGTTTTTGGCCATCAAGGTTGTGCTACTGATGTACTAAAGTTTGCACGGGCATTCTATGACATACACTACGAAATTAGTGCTGCAGGTAAGGAATTGTGTAATGACTTTTCTGCGTGTACTCTGCGTAAGTTCTTTGCGAAGCATGCTGTTTTTGCACGCCTTACAATGCCCACAGGGAAAAAATCCCTGTAGGCCATGCTCACTGTTGGTCGTGTATTTGGTGATGTCACTATGTACAAGCATGTCCTTTAAGTTCCTGCCTTGTCTAAAGGTGATGTTGGGTCTTTCTTGGATAGTGCCACCTATGGTGCTGTCACATTTCAGGATATCCCAATTTTTGACTAAAATGCACCTGACACTGTTAACATCCAAGTGATATGAAAGAATTATTCTGGTGCCTACTTCCTCGGACACCCCCTCGGGTAAGACTTTGTCTGCTAATGTCTGTGCTCTGCTGACACCCCCTACCTTCTCCTGATCTCTCTTCAAGACCCAATTAGGATAGCCCCTTTCTCTGAATCTATTGAGCATAGATTTGCTCTCCTGCGCAAACGCTTGGTCCCTAGTATATGGTACAAAGTGTACCCAGGGTCTGTAGTTAAATTTTGCCAGTGGACTGCAGTACCCATTGTGCTACTCACTACAGGGATAGTGTAGACATGACTGCAGGCCTATCATATGCTTCCTTGCCGTTCCAGTTTTAGCTGCTAATTCAGCCTGTCAAAATAACTCCTTTTGACAGGTTGAAACCTTCCATTTAAAAATGTATAAATCACCTTTACCCCAGTATTGGAACTTTCATAGATTCACATGTTTGAATCATTCCCCGTCGTCATGATGAGAGTCCAGCCATAGTCCAGTCAGATTTAGCAATCCACCAACAAATATGTATATATATAGATATGTATCAGACAGGCAGTTCGGGCTGGACTGTTCCCATGAGGCACAGGGTCAAGGCTGATTTGCATATAGCTGGGTCTGAACTGAGGTGGCAAAGTGAGCTGAAGAATAATGATGGATTTAACCCAGATCTGTGACTGGGGGTCAGGTGTCTGAAAAGTTTCGGCGCTCCGTCCATCATCACCTTATGTTTGCTTTGTTCGCCCTAAGTTGGCAGGGTATGCCCAGACGTGGGTCCCTTGCTCACTTTGCCACTGGATTCAAGCTAGCCTGGCTGATGAAGGGTGTTACCCAGAAACCGGTCCCAGGATGCTTGTTTCCGGTTCAGGGAAGTCCTGGCTTGGTAGTTCGGGCTGGACTGTTCCCATGAGGCACAGGTTCAAGACTGATTTGCATATAGCTGGGTCTGAACTGAGGTGGCAAAGTGAGCTAAAGAACGATGATGGATTCAACCCAGATCTGTGACTGGTGGTGAGTGTCTGAAAAGTTTCAGCGCTCCGTCCATCGTCTCCTTGTGTTTGCTTTGTTCGCCCTAAGTTGGCAGGGTATGCCCAGACGTGGGTCCCTTGCTCACTTTGCCACTGGATTCAAGCTAGCCTGGCTGATGAGCGCTGTTAGCCCAAAACCGGACCCAGGATGCTTGTTTCTGGTTCAGGGAAGAACTGGCTTGATAGTTCGGGCTAGACTGTTCCCATGAGGCACAGGGTCAAGACTGATTTGCATATAGCTGGGTCTGAACTGAGGTGGCAAAGTCAGCTAAAGAACGATGATGGATTCAACCCAGATCTGTGACTGGGGGTGAGTGTCTGAAAAGTTTCAGCGCTCCGTCCATCATCTCCTTGTGTTTGCTTAGTACTATGCAAGTTGGCATCCCCAACAGGGGTCATGGGGGAATGCCTTTTCGATTGCATGGTCCAGCATCTTTGCCTATGCCTTTCCTCCCATTCCTCTTCTCCCAAGAGTTCTGAGTAAGATAAAGACCGGACCATGCAAGTTGATACTCATCGCTCCGGCGTGGCCTCGCCAGCACTGGTACACAGAACTGCTTCTTCTTTCGCAGGTTCCACACCTTCAACTTCCAGTATTTCCCAATCTTCTGACCATTAACCAGGGCCAGATCCTTCTCCTGGGTCTCAAGAGGCTGCATTTGTCGGCATGGCTCCTGAATACAATGAGTTCCAACACCTGAACATTTCTAGTGAGTGTAGATATGTACTAGCCAAGGCGCGGGCCGAGAGTACCAACAAGACTTACCCCCTCAAATAGAAGCGCTTCTGCATCTGGTGTCATCAAGAGGGTATACACCCACTGTCCTCCTCTCCGGAGCAAGTCTTACCTTACCTGTTACACCTAGCAAAATCGGGTTTGGCTCATAGTTCAATAAAGGTTCATTTAGCGGCCTTTTCCCGATAAAGAAGATCACCTTCCTCTCTCTCCACCTCTGTGGTCCTCTAGGGTTATAAGAGAATTCCTCAAAAGACTGTTTTGGATGTTTCCTCGGGTAAGGCCTCCACCTCCAACTTGGCATTTGAACACTGTCCTCTCGCAATTAATGAAACCACCTTTCGAACCAATTCACACAGCAGATATAAAGTTCCTGTCTTGGAAATTGGCTTTGCTCCTTGCCTTGACATCTGCCAGAAGGGTAAGTGAAATTCAGGCCTTTGTAATAGAGGAACGTTTTTTGCAATTCAAAACAGACGTAGTTCTGCTTTGCACAAATCCGAAGTTCATTCCCAAGGTTCCCTCTGATTTCCACCTAAACGAGCCGGTGGTACTTAAAACTTTCTTCCCGAATCCAACGACATCGGCAAAGAGGGCTCTGCATTCATTGGATGTCAGGCGTTGCTTAAAATTTTATCTACATAGCACACAACCTTTCCGCAAGACATCTCAATTATTTTTTGCATACAGTGCGCCAAGAAAAGGTTTCCTACTCTCCAAACAGAGTATATCTAGATGGATTGCAAGTGCCATAAAATGTTGTCATCACAAAGCAGGAAGAAGTCTATCTGCAAGAGTCCGAGCCCATTCCACGAGGGCGGTGTCAACGTCTGCAGCTTTATTTGCAGGAGTGTCGCTTCCAGAGATTTGCCGGGCTGCAACGTGGAAGTGTAGACACATATTCATCCGGTACTACTGCCTAGACTCAGCAGTACTAAATGAGACAGCAGTGGGTCAAGCAGTACTTCGTCATATGTTCCACTAAGGTGTGCCACCCCTGTCTACCCTCCTACCTCTTCTTCTGTATCGCATTTCCACATGTTTAACGATTTACTATGTTGCAGTTTACAGGAATTTTTATTAATGGTTTCTGTTATTGTTATCTCGTATATTATTTGATGACTGCTTGCAGGTCTTACTAATACATATTCTGGTTAAGCTTTAAAGTCCATGGTAAATGTGCTACCAACTGCTTGCTATTCTGATTCAAGCATGTGAATCTATGAAAGTTCCAATACTGGAGTAAGAAACAAGTTACTGTTAGGTTCTACTTTGGTTCTTCTTGTGGAATCTGTGGGTTGCCTGGGTAACGGAACTTTGGGATGTCGGTTGGGAGTTGGTTATTCTTGGAGTCGGAGGTCCGGCTCGTCCTGTCATATTCTTACTTCAATAAAAGGACATTTACTTCACTTACCTGCGTCGTTTCACTGGCGACGAGTTGACCGGGACACGATGAGTCCCCCACGCAGTGTTCCGGTTCCGACACCTTGTCTCCTTTCCTGCTGCACTGCCGTCTTCGTGGAGGCCATCGTTTTGCTGGACTGGAGCCTCCACCCTTGAGTACTGAGTACACGGATACACGATTCTTGCAGCCTACTCTGGGGATTTCCATGCGATTGTGGTCTGCAGCCGTGAGTACTGTTATTTTTGTGAGGCAACGCGTCTCTAGCTCTGCCGTCTCGAGTCTGTGTGCGCGTGCCCTCCGACTCCCTCGCTGACGTCATTCCCAGCGTTACCACGCTGTGTCAGTTCTCTTCCTGCCATTGAGCTTCCGGTATCCTTGGCAACCGGAGCTCTTACTTGTTAACTCTCTGCTGTCCTGTGCGGAATCTGCTTTCTATCGCTGATACGCACAGCTCACAATTGGCTTTACAGTGCGTTCAGTGTTTTCACCAGTCTGCTCATCACTGTTACGCACAGCTCACAGTTGGCTCTACTGTGCGTTCAGTTTTTTCACTAGTATGCTAGTGGAACTAATTCTACATATACTCGCCTGTCCTGTGTGGCATCGGTTTCTTCTTACCGCTGATACGCACAGCTCAGTCTACCACGCACAGTTTGCCTCTACAGTGCGTTCAGTACCTTCATTAGCCTGACAACATATATTGTGCATCTACGCTGATACACACAGCTGTTTCTGTATCTTTATTGATTGTCATTGCAGTGTGTACAGTACTACTCCTCATCACTGATAAGCACAGTTTATTTTGTTATTTCACACATTTGTGATATCTCTTCCACGTGCGCTGGAATTTTGTCTACGCTGATGCACATAGCTCATTGTATCATTGTGCATTGTTCTTTCTACACGTATTTGTTTTAAGTCTTTTTCCACAATGTTAAATTCACTAGTGCCTCCTCCTGCTTTTTCTCCAAGCCCCACTACTCCTGAGTGTGATTGGGAGCAGTGGAAGGAAGCTTTTGAGGCATATTTGGATGCTCTAGATGGTGATTCTTTTATGCATAAAAAGAAGTTTGCTATTCTTCGTCATTGTTTGGGTGCTGATGGACGCAAAATTCTCAAGCACATTACTTCTGACCCCATTTTGGCTAGAGAAGATGGAGAAGGAGACAGTGTCATTGATGAATATGCCACGGCCTTAAGAGCATTAGATTTGAGATTCAAGGCAAGGAAAAATGTCATCATGGAAAGACACAAATTTTATAGAAGAGTTCAAATTTCTGATGAATCAGCTGCCGGTTACGTGGGAGCCTTAAGAATTCTAGCTGTTTCATGTGAGTATAGGGACTTTGAAGATGAATTGATTTGTGACCAACTAGTGGAGAAAACCAATAACAAGAAGGTTCAAGAAGCCTTGTTATCAAAACCTAATCTTACATTCGAGAAAGCTGTAGAAATTGCTTCTAGAATTGAGAGCACTATGTCCTTCATGTGTCAATTGACTGTGTCAGACAGCAAATCTCTCTCTTCTGATGTCTTAGCGGTTAAATCCAAATATTCCAAATTCAAAAAGAAGGATGCTTCCGGAGGTACTTCTGAGACTGCTAAAACCTTGGACAAGCAAGTCAAAAGACCTCCTTTCAGACAATTAGAATGTTATCGTTGTGGGAATCCTCATTTAGGGAATGCCATTTTTTGTCCTGCTAAGGACCTTACTTGTGCTAAATGTATGCGTAAGGGTCATTTTTCTAAAGTTTGTAGGGCTTCCAATAGAGTTCAATATAAGAAAAAAGTTCTTGGAGTAAGTCCGAGTAATGGTGTTGAGGAAGATCAAATTTCTAGTGATGATGATGAAATACTTTTGATCAAGGACCCTGCTGCAGATGATTCTGTCACATTGGTTTGAATAATTTTGCAAGACCATATTGCACAATCCATGTTAATGGCATTGATGTAAAGGTTATGGCGGACTCTGGTTCACCTTATACCTTGTTGAGTGAGAAAGTTTGGCACAATCAGTTGAATGACACTCAGTTAACTGATTCCAAGTTGCGTCCTGTGGGTTATGGTGGCAAAACCATTGATGTAGTGGGTGAATTCTCTGCCACTTTATAGTTCCAATCCAACTCTTCTGATGGGGTTGTGTACATAGCCATGGATGATTCCTGTTTATTGGGTTGGCATGATCAGAAGAATTTAGGCATTTTGCTTGACCCCAATAATCCTGCTCAGGTTGTGTTAAGGAACAGTTATTTACCTGTTATGCCTATTAAAAATACTAACATGTGGGAGTTGCAGTTTCCTGAAGTTTTCCGTAAAGGGTTAGGTACTTTGAAGGGTTACACCCATAAGATCAAGCTGATTGAGGAATCGTGTCGACTGGCTCACAAGGTTAGGATGGTTCCTTTAGCCTTGCGACCTGAGTTGAAAGCCGAGTTACAGAAATTCTGCGATCTAGGGGTTATTGAGCCTGTAGAATGTTCTAATTGGGTTGCCCCCATTGTTTTGGCGCGCAAGGCTAATGGTTCTGTCCGCATGTGTGTGGACTTACGCGATCTCAACAAGCAAATTTGGATTGATCGTCACTCCTTGCCAAACATTACTGACATGCTTTCCACCTTACAAGGCGGTAACATTTTCAGCTTACTTGATATGACCTCAGCATACCATCAGATCAACCTTCATCTTGATTGCAGACACCTGACATCCTTTATTACCCCTGAGGGCTTATTTCAATTCAAGTGCATGCCTTTTGGGTTGGCTTCAGCCTCCGCCGTATTTCAACAGGTGGTTGAAGGCATGTTTAAGGATGTCAAAGGGGTTGTTGCTATTCAAGATGATGTTTTAGGGTTCGGCAATGATCAAGATCAGCATGACAACAGAATGCGTCATGTTTTGTCCATTTTGAAGACTAAAGGTGCAACTCTCAGTACAGAGAAGTGTAAATTTAGTGTTACCGACATTGAGTATTTAGGTTACAAACTTTCTGCTAAGGGTATTGAACCTAAGCTTAAGCTTGTAAAAGCCATTGATGATTTTGATACTCCCAAAAATAAGGATCAACTCAGGTCCTTCCTAGGCTTAGTTGAATTTTATTCAAGGTTTATTCCTAAGTGTACTGAAAAATCCTTCCACATGAGAAATCTTCTTAAGAAAAATGTAACTTTTGTTTGGTGTAATCAAGAGTTCTCTCTTATCAAAAATGAACTCGTTCATGCTATACCTCTGAAGCCCTTCAACACCTCTGATGAAACTATCATTATGACTGATGCCAGCCAGAAGGGTTTAGGTGCCATTCTCATGCAACGCAGAGAAGGCAAGGATGAAGTTGTAGCCTTCGCCTCAAGAAGTTTGAAGGGTGCCGAATCATCTTATTCTGTAATCGAACGAGAAGCCTTAGCGAGCTGGTGGGGCATTGTTCATTTTAAAATGTACTTGTGGGGTTCACACTTTACTGTTGATCACAAGCCTTTGGTGCAGTTATCCACTACCAAAGGCATGGAACGTGCTACACCTAGAATTGCCAAATGGCAGTATAGACTCCCGGAATATGATTATACTGTTGAATATGTTCCAGGTGCCAAAAATGTCTTGGCGGATTGCAGGTCTCGTTTGCCGAGTTGCAATGAAGTGGATGAAGTTGAATTATCTGGAAGTATAGATGCTGATTTTATGTGTGCGGTGGAACACAGGTGTAACGGTGCTATACTTGAGAGTGAATGGCTTACAGCGTGCGATACTGATGTCCAGATGACTGAAGTGAAAAATGGTATTCTTCAAGGTTGGTCTGAATGGAAGTCTGATGGTGTTAAGAGTGATGTTTACAAACATGTTTTTGGGGAACTTTCTATCATTGATGGCCTGCTTTACCGCTCCAGTTTACTGGTTGTTCCAGAGAGTATGAGGACTAGAGTTCTCATTTTGGCTCACGAGGGGCACATTGGTATGCGAGCCATGAAGAGGAGGATCAGGGAACATTTTTGGTGGCCTGGTTTGGACAGAAGTGTTGAACACTTTGTTAGGGATTGTATCAATTGTGCTGGAAGCGACAAGTGTCGAGTCACTGTTCCCAGTCCTGTCGAAGCTATTGAGGTTCCCAACAAGCCATGGGGGAAGATAGCAGTTGATATTATTGGTCCCATGGTTATCTCTGGAGGGTTACTGGAGTATGGTATTTTTTCGTGGATTTCTACAGTCGTTGGCCAGAGGTCAAGTTTGTCAAGTCTCCCAATACCTTCAATGTCATTGAATTTTTGGAGTCCATTTTTCATAGGGAAGGCATTCCGGATGAAATCTTGTCTGATAATGGCTGTCAGTTCACTTCCTCTCAATTTGCTGATTTTGTCACCTTTTTGGGCATTAAACACACCAGAACTTCCTTGTATAATCCCAGGAGCAATGGACTGGTAGAACGGTTTAACAGAGTTATCAAGGATAACATTCAGTTGGCTAGGTCTAGTGGTTTGAACAGTAAGGAGGAGTTACGCAAGTTGTTGTGGGCTGTTTGCACCACTCCTCAGGCTGACACTAACCTATCTCAGTTTTCCCTTCTAAGAGGCAGATTACCTGCATCTAAGTTAATTAGAGAATGGATGGGGTGTTCCTCCTTTTCCAGGCAGAAAGTGGAGAATGTGATCAAGAAAAGAGCTGTTGCTCAGGATAAGTATGTGTGTGTGCGGGGAAGGGAGTCCAAGGTTGCCGTTGGTGATTTTGTTAGAATTAAAGTACCCAGGATCATCGCTATGAAGGATTCCAAGTTCTCCTCCCCACAAAAAGTTGTGGATGTGAAAAAGAATGTGGTTAAGTTACAAAATGGTAAGTGGTGGAACAAAGATAAGGTTTCCATCGCTCACAGTATTCACAGGTGTGTGGTTGATAAGTCTGCTGATAGTGATGATGTTCACAGGTGTGTGGTTGATAAGTCTGCTGGTAGCGATATTCTTGTTGCGGCTGGTGGTGAGAGACGTGTGTCCATCAGAGTCAGAGGTCCATCTTCTATGATGCGTGAATGTGAGAGACGTGTATCCACCAGAGCCAGATTTCCATCTTCTAGGCTGCGTGGTTTCGTATCTTAAATTGTATTATTTTGTTCCACATGCATTTGTACGTTATTTGTATATATTCTGTTATTTTTGTTATGTAAGGGGGAAGATGTGCTAGGTTCTAGTTTTGGTTCTTGTGGAATCTGTGGGTTACCTGGGTAACAGAACATTGGGATGTCAGTTGGGAGTTGGTTATTCTTGGAGTCGGAGGTCCGACTCGTCCTGTCATATTCTTACTTCAATAAAAGGACATTTACTTCACTTACCTGCGTCCTTTCAGTTACTTACCTGTAACTATAGTTCTCCAGTATTGGAAGCTTTCATAGATTCACATGCGACCCACCCTCCGCCCCGGGGGAGTATCAACTCGTTTCTATGGTCATGATTGTGTTTGCACTTGTGCTCAAAAATCTGAGGTGCTGACCTTCTCCCTGGAGGTTTGTAGAGGGTGATTGATGCTGATTGGTTGAGGCAGAACTTTGGTTCTTCTTTAATAATGACCACGATAGGTTAATAAACTAAGAGGCCTAGGCCTTTCTGGTCTATACTATCAGTGTACTATTACTTCTACTAAGTCTATTACTACTATTTTAAGTACCGGGGACTCCCATCATGACGACGGGGAATGATTCAAGCACGTGAATTTATGAAAGCTTCCAATACTGGAGAACTATAGTTCTCTTCCAGAGGATACTCCTCAATAGTCATAAGCACTGAATTATCCCCACCCACGTGCGGGATCCCGTAGCATATAGAAATATATGTGTGTGTGTGTGTGTGTGTGTATATATATATATGTGTGTATGCTCGGGCCCACAAGTGTATAACACTTCCGAAACATACACATACATATGTATATACATATAAAAATGCAGCCTAAAACTGTTCCAATAAGGCAAACCGCCAAAATTACATAGGTTTCTCTTGTATGAAAATAATCCCCTAAATACATTTTGTAATAGAGAACATACACTGTAATAGTATCATACAAGAATCCTTTATTTTCAGAAAAGGAAAACAGGTAATAGCAGGCAGTTGACCCATAGGCTGCATAGATAAATAACTATCATAGTACAGTAAAAAACTGGCACCTTGCCTTTAAGGCTTCCAAGATTCTGGACACCGTGCCTTTAAGACCTCCAGGAGCCCCTCTGCTCCCATCATGCACCACAGGTGACAGTTAGGTCAGTTCTTTTTTCGGGCTCCTTCTGTGAGGATCCTGTAGCTAGAGCTCAACAGTTTTTTGACTTTTTCAACAGGAATTGTTTTTCTTCATTGTATTTCGACTTTTTTGGTCTGCTGGTAGTGTTTTCTACTGTTTTTCTGACAATTGACATCTTTTTTCTGTCAGAATGCCAGCTTTATTTAGGAAATGCCCGTCTTGTGGTAAAAAGATGGCAATATCTGATCCACACTCAGTGTGTATAGCGTGTCTTCCATCTTCCCACAAGCCTGAAATTTGCTACCACTGCCAGCAGTTTTCTAATAGGACCCTGCGTGACAGGGAAAGGATTCGTCTTCATGCTGTGTTGGAGAGGGGAAAAAATATATCTAAAAGTGGCCTTGGGAGTCAAGAGCCCTCCTCTCACCAGGTACGCCGAAAACAGCTTCATTCTGCCTCTCCTGGGTCAAGAAAGAGGCAGATTCCAGAGTGTTCGCCGTCGAGATCGCCGTCGAAGAAGAATCAGAAACACTCTTCAACGTCGAGACGGCGAGAATCGATGTCGCCGAAGAGGGGATCGACGTCGAGGCACACTACTTCGGGGACGAAGTATGTTGACCACGAGAGGCCTAGAAGCGGTCGACGTCGAGATCACCGTCGCGGGCTTCACGGTTGACGAAGTCGGCGTCGGAAAGACGTCGTGGAAGATCGACGTCGAAGTCTCCAGTTCGTCGATCAACGTCGAGAGCATCTCGGAGACAGGAGAGGTCGACGTCAAAGCGGCAAGGTCCGTGTCGCCGTCGTTACATCATTCGACGTCGAGAAAAGGACTCCCGCCATCACCTCGGAGGAGGTGACAGAGAGGCCGAGATCGACGTCGAACCTTTCGCCGTCGAAAGACAAAAGTCCTGCCGTCGTCTCGGAGGAGGTGCCAGAGAGATCTAAATCGACGTTGAGGTCAAGACGGTCGACGTCGAGAGAACAGTCATCTTCTCCTGGCATTAACATTGTTCAAATTTCCCCGGAGGGCTCTCCGGTGGCTCCTAGGAAACATCCCTTTAATCTTTCGCCAAGGTGGTTGGAAAGTGTCAGACACAAGGAAGCAGGGGGTGCTGTTCATACAAGTCCGAGCTCGGACTTCTCTCGTACGTATTCCCCTTCAAGGCTCTCAAGGGGCTCTCCTCCAATGACTTCACGGAGAGGGTCTCCGCGTAGAAATCCGAGAAGGTCGAGGTCCCCATCCTCCCGCCATACGCGTTCACAGGAGAGATCACGTCCTCATCACTCCTCCTCTCCAAAACGGAGGCGGCGAAGATCTCCAACCTGGTCCACGTACACCAGGTCTTCAATACGGGACTATTCTCCAACTTTGTCATTGACACCTCCATCCAGAGTATCCCCGATTGATGATCTAGGTACCTTCACTGAAGTTCTCTGCAGAGGGGCCACAAAATTGAACATAAGTATGTCGGCTCCTACGGTCTCCACTTCTGTTATCTTTGAGACTTTACATCATCGCTCTTCTACGAGGTCTCTGCTACCATTGGTCCCAGGCCTTTTGGAACCCGCCATGCAGACGTTCTTAACCCCTGCAAAAATAGGAGCGGTACCTTCTCGCATTGCAAAAAAGTACAAAGCCCCTGATCAGGATCCGCTTTTCCTTCGTTCTGATCCTCTTCCGGAACTCTGTAATTGTGGCGGCAGCCAGGAAGACACACCCTGCAACATCTTCCTCTTCAGTCCCTCCTGGCAAGGACAGCAAGGTTATGGACTCTTTGGGCAAGAGGATGTGTAATACCTCGGCCTCTGTCATGAAGGTGGCCAGCTCCTCAGCTCTCTTGGGGAGTTATGACAGGTCGTTATGGGACTCTCTATCTCGATTTACGGATAAACTCCCGAAAGAAGACCAACAGGACTTTCGTGAGATACTGCAGGAAGGGGGCTTGGTGGCCAACCAGATAAAAAGTGCTGCTGCGGACTCATCTGATCTGGCCGTTCATGGCTATTCGCACGGTGTCTTCTCTAGGCGCTCGGCCTGGCTGCGTCTGACTGGGCTTAAGCCTGACGTGCAACGGAAGATCGCCAATCTACAGTTTAATGGTTCTTCGTTGTTTGGGTCTCATACGGACGATGAGATGTCCAAAATGAAAACTGATTTGGACACAGTGAAGGCGGTTGGGCTGGAAAAGCGGAAGGAATTCCGCAAACTATTTTGTCCCTACGACAATCGTCCCTTCCAACAGAGGGTTCAAACCCCTCAGTGGTCCTCTCAAAGTCAACAACAGCAGAGGTCACACTTCCAACAGAGGAGACCTGGTAGGGGAAGAGGGAACAACAGACAGCAAGTCTCAACTGCCAAACAACCAGCTAAACAATGAGCACATGCTTCCTCCGTGCCCATTAGCCACTCCGGTAGGGGGGAAGTATCGCTTTTTATCTGGAAGAGTGGAAATCAATCACAAACGACAAATGGGTGCTGAATATTGTGCAAAATGGATACTTGCTGAGATTCAAAGTCCCACCTCCACCAGTTCCACCACTCGGAGAATTTCGTCGATGTCACCACATGTTACAGCAAGAGGTGAACAGTCTTCTACTAAAAAAGGCCATAGAATATGTTCCTGCTCAACAGCGGAATCAGGGAATATACTCTCGCTATTTCCTGGTTCAAAAAAGAGGTCCGACCACAGAGTACAGACCAATTCTCGATTGCGCTTCCTGAACAAATTCATCCGCAAGGAAAAGTTTCGGATGCTGGCCCTGCACCAGATCTTTCCTCACCTACATCAGGGAGACTGGATGTGTGCTATAGATCTGCAGGACGCTTATTTCCACGTCCCGGTGTCCGAAAAACATCGCAAGTTTCTTCGTTTTCAAGTAGCTCATCAGCACTTCCAATTTCGAGTCCTTCCATTCGGGCTCAAATCAGCCCCCCGGACATTTTCAAAGTGTATGGTAGTAGTGGCAGCTTTTCTCCGCAAGCTCAAGGTCTTCATTTATCCCTATCTGGACGATTGGCTCCTGAAGAGCGCTACATCTTCTCTGCTGCAGAGCCATCTTTCCTTCTGCATTCATTTACTGACCAAGCTGGGTCTGCGGGTCAACTACAAAAAATCAGTCTTCAACCCGACCCAAAAAATCCACTACCTGGGCGCTTCACTGGACACCGTAAAAGCAAACGTGTGTCCTTTGGAGGAGAGGTTATCAATCAGGGAGAAATGTCGCGAGCTTCTCCGATCTCATCTTCCCACGGTCAGGCAAGTGTCTTCTCTTCTGGGGTCAATGGCTTCCTGTGTCTTCATCGTCCCCAATGCCAGACTGAACATGCGTCCTCTACAACAATCTCTGGAAGACTAGTGGATGCAGACGTCAGGCCGCTGGGAAGACCGTGTAACTCTACCTCAGTCAGCCAGAGATTCCATCACATGGTGGATGAAGCGTTCACATCTCCTGAAGGGAGTCCCATTCCACCAAGATACTCCCACGGAGACTATAGTCACGGATGCTTCCCTACAAGGTTGGGGAGCTCACATGGGACATCTTAAAGTACAAGGTCTCTGGTCGGAGACAGAGCGGGGATATCACATCAACCTTCTAGAGTTGAGAGCCGTGCACCTAGCCCTCAAGTCGCTGTACCCTTCTCTCCAGTCCAGCTCTCTCTTGATTCAGACAACACCACGACGATGTATTATCTGAACAAGCAGGGAGGCACCAGGTCGAGACCTCTCTCTCAGGAGTCGCAGACCATCTGGAAGTGGCTTCTCGCAAGGAATCTCAACATTGTGGCCATTCACCTGCCAGGGTCTCTGAATGTCCAGGCAGACGCCCTAAGCAAGGGCTTCGTAGAAGCTCACGACTGGGTGCTAAACCGCGAAGTCACGCAAGACATCTTCCGGCAATGGGGAGTGCCAGACATCGATCTCTTCGCAGACGCGGCAAACACCAAATGCCCCGTCTTCCTGTCCAGGTTTCACCAGCCAGGGTCACGGGGGAATGCCCTTTTGATACAATGGTCTCAGACATTACTGTACGCCTTTCCGCCACTGCCTCTTATCCCAGCAGTGATCAACAAATTCTACAGGACCAACTCCAGGATGATCCTGATAGCTCCGGAATGGCCGCGTCAGTGGTGGTACCCGGACCTTCTGCAACTATCCGAGATGCCACACCAGAGGTTGCCTTGCCGTCCAGACTTGTTATCCAAGAGTGAAGGGAGAGTGTTTCATCCCAATCTCTCATCCATCAGATTGACAGCATGGCTCCTGAGGTCCTGCAATACGGACACTTAGACTTACCAGTGGACTGTATGTCCATTCTCAAGGAAGCAAAGAGACCTTCCACCAGGGCATCCTAAGCTTTCAAATGGAAGCGATTCTACTTGTGGTGCATGAACAATGCTCATGATCCGGTGAGGGGTCAAGAACAGGTGATCTTGCCATACTTACTACATTTGGCCAGATCTGGCCTGCAGTTCTCCTCGATTAAAGTTCACCTAGCAGCAATCACTGCATACAGAAAGTCCCCATCACAGGTTTCTTTTTTCCAGATGCCAGTGGTTAAAGATTTCCTTGAAGGGATAAAGAAGGTTTACTCCTCAGTGAGATCTCTTTCTCCACCTTGGGAACTCAACATAGTCCTTACAAAACTAATGGGTGCTCCTTTTGAGCCAATTCACAGGGCTTCTCTGCAGCACTTGTCATGGAAAGCTGCCTTTTTAGTCGCCATCACTTCTGCCCGCAGGGTTAGTGAAATACAGGCCTTGTGCTGTAACGAGCCCATGCAAACAGGGTAGTTTTAAGAACCCATCCGAGTTTTCTACCTAAAGTTGTCTCGGATTTTCACATCAATCAGGCTATCACTCTACCCACATTTTTTCCCAATCCCACGTCTCCTCCTGAGATGTCTCTCCATTCTCTAGACCTCAAGAGGGTACTGAAATTTTATCTAGACAAAACCAAGTTATTGAGAAAAACAGACCGGTTGTTTAACTATGGTTCCATAAATACCGGTTTGGCAGCTCTAAAAGATCTATCTCTAGGTGGATAGTCTCTTGCATATCTTTGGCTTACCAACTAGCCAAGAAGTCTCTTCAGGGAAAACCTAAAGCACATTCTACCAGGGGAAAAGCCTCTACCACGGCTCTCCTTAGAAATGTTCCTATGGTAGAAATTTGTAAAGCAGCTACATGGCGTTCTGTTCATACTTTCTCTCGCCATTACTGTTTGGACTCTGATGCACAGGCAGATGCCCAAGTTGGGCATGCCTCGTTGAGAAATTTGTTTGGTTGATTCCATTTTAAGATGCATTGTGATATATTTTGTGTACTGGTTTGCTCGTCCGCGAAGTAGTGGGTATGGGCTTGCTACTCTATTCAGTGCTTATGGCTATTGATGAGTATCCCCTGGAAGAGAAGGATAAGTTACTTACCTGTAATCCTAGTTCTCTTCTAGGGGTATACTCATCAAAGTCATAAGCAACCCTCCCACCTCCCCGGACGAGCAATTATGGTACAATACTGTGTGTTGTGCATCTTATACTCCGGGTGATACAAGTTAGTACACCGTAAAAAAGAACTGACCTAACTGTCACCTGTGGCGCATGATGGGAGCAGAGGGGTTCCTGGAGATCTTAAAGGCACGGTGTCCAGAATCTTGGAAGCCTTAAAGGCAAGGTGCCAGTTTTTTACTGTACTGTGATAGTTATTTATCTATGCAGCCTATGGGCCAACTGCCTGATGTTACCTGTTTTCCTTTTCTGAAAATAAAGGATTCTTGTATGTTCTCTATTACAGTGTATGTTCTCTATTACAAAATGTATTTAGGGGATTATTTCCATACAAGAGAAACCTATGTAATTTTGGTGGTTTGCCTTATTGGAACAGTTTTAGGCTGCATTTTTATATACATATGTATGTTTCGGAAGTGTTATACACGAGTGAGAGTGAGAGTGAGAGTGAGTGAGAGAGAGAGACTGACTGACTCTGACTGACTCTGACTGACTCTGACTGACACTGACTGACACTGACTCTGACTGACTGACTGACTCTGACTGACACTGACTCTGACTGACACTGACTCTGACTGACACTGACTCTGACTGACTGACTCTGACTGACTCTGACTGACTGACTCTGACTGACTCTGACTCTGACTGACTCTGACTGACTCTGACTGACTGACTCTGACTGACTCTGACTGACTGACTCTGACTGACTGACTGACTGACTGACTCTGACTGACTCTGACTGACTGACTCTGACTGACTCTGACTGACTCTGACTGACTGACTCTGACTGACTGACTCTGACTGACTCTGACTGACTGACTCTGACTGACACTGACTGACTGACTCTGACTGACACTGACTGACTGACTCTGACTGACTCTGACTGACTGACTGACTCTGACTGACTGACTCTGACTGACTGACTCTGACTGACTGACTCTGACTGACTCTGACTGACTCTGACTGACTCTGACTGACTGACTCTGACTGACTCTGACTGACTGACTGACTATATCTATATATTTCTATATGCTCCGGGATCCCGCACATGGGCGGTGATAATTCAGTGCTTATGACCTTGATGAGTATACCCCTGGAAGAGAACTAGGATTACAGGTAAGTAACTTATCCTTACAGGTAAGTAACTGGGTTACATTATTAAATGTAGTAATGTTGCATTTTTTTTTTTTTTAATTTTCAAAAATCTTTATTGACCAAATTGCATAGATGAAATACATTTTTGCATCAAATCAGGACACCGCACACACCGATACATTTGCGGATTACAAGGAGGGTCAGTGAAACAAATCAGCATTGGGCAACAATTTACACAGACACCACAACAGACACCGTTGAACAATAAACAGTTGTAGGAGTGAGGCATACCACCGCAAAAAATAAAGGGGGGCAGGCCCGACTGAAGGGGAGTGAGGACAGGGAGGGGGGGGCGGCTACTGACCTACACCGGCGGCCGCCGCGGGCAGAATGTCGGCGGGGAGCGCGGGAGAGGCTGTTTGGCACAGGGGTGAACGAGTATGAAGGTATGTCACAAGGGGGCCCCGTATGTCAAGGGGCCGAGACCTCGCAGGCATAAGGTCCCAGAATTCAGATAAAAGGGTCTGGCATCGCGATGCATCCTCGAGCCATTGGGCGAACTTAGGCGCAGGTCTGCGACCCCAACACATGGACACCCTACGTCGCGCCAGGACAAGCAGCATAGCAATCAAGCGGCGGGAGGCGTCTGTGGAGTAGTTAAAGCCTAGGAGGCAGAGCGGGGGGTCGGGCTGAACCGGAGAGGAGGTGATCTCGGAAATTGCAGTGCAGACCTCCCGCCAGTAGTCGGAGACCTTTGGGCATAACCAGGCTAGATGAGAGAAGTCCGCAGCAGGGGCAGAGCAGCGCAGGCATCTGTCACTGGGAATGAGTCCCAATTTGTGTAGCTGAACGGGGGTGCGGTAAAGCCTGGGTAGGTATTTGAAGTGTATAAGACGCAGGCGATAGTTTGGAGATAAGCGATTCGTTTGGTTGCAACAAGAAAGCCAGTCGGCCTGGGAGATATCCACACCGAGGTCCTCGCCCCACGCCACACGAGCGCGGTCAGTGGAGATGGGGGTGGCCGCCAGCGGGAGGGCGTAAAGCTTGGTAACCAATTTCCGAGGAGTGGGGGACGAATATAGGAAGTCAAGAGTGGTCATCGAAGGAGGAGGCAGGGGGAACGTAGGATGCAGTTCCCGGCAAATAGCCCGCAACTGATAGAAAAGCAAAGTATCCATGGGACCAGAAGCAGCAGGGGGAGAATAGAACGTGTTCCCAGGATAGAGGTCCGCAAGTGTGGCCAGCCCCAAGCGGGTGGCATGTTTAGCCATGCCGGAGGGCTGGAGAGGAGGGAAGGTAGGATGGCGCACAATAGGCATCGTGCTAGCCGAGAGTATCTGAGCATTGGACATACGGCGTAGTCCCTCCCAGGCCCAGCGCATGGTCTCGACCGTGTCTATTTCAGTGCGTGGGAGTTTGGCTGGAGCAAACAGGGCAGTGACTAGCAGCCAAGGGGCTGCGAGATCAGCTTCTACCGCCACATGCGGCTGGTAAGGAGTGGCGTGAATCCAGAAGTGCAAGAAACTGGCCTGAGCACACAGAGCATACAGCTTAAAGTTAGGAGCGCCCATGCACCACAAGACATAGGGAGGGTGAGGGTGTCGTACGCGATCCTGGGTTGCCTACCGGCCCAGATAAGAGAGATGATCAGCGAGCGGATCCTACGAAAAAAGTGGGCAGTTAGAGGAACGGGGATATTCAAGAAAAGATAAAGGAATTTCGGGAGGACCACCATCTTGGCGATGGCTATGCGGCCCGCCAACGACAAAGGAAGCCGATTCCATAGGGGTATTTTGGACTCGAGCCAGTCCACCGCACGGCCAAAGTTAGCCCACCAAAGGTCATCTGCGTCCCTGCTTAATCAGATAACTAGATAACTAATGGGACCAGATGCCCAAACAAAAGGGTAGTCCGGGGCGAAAGGAGTAGTGGCGTCAGTAAGAGGAAAAAGGACCGACTTACTCCAGTTCACCTGGATACCAGAGTATCCACCAAACCGTATGACCTCTCGTACCAGGGGGCTGAGATTTTCTTGGGGGTGGCAGACATATAACGTGATATCATCAGCGTACATGGAGACCAAGAGAGCGCGGGGCGCAAAGCCAATGCCCCTCTGGGTGTGGTGTTGCCGAAGTCTAGCCGCTAGGGGCTCCATTGCGATGGCGAAAAGCATAGGGGAGAGCGGGCACACCTGGCGGGTGCCTCGCCCAATAGGGATGGGATCGGAAATTTGTCCATTAATTCGAAGGCGGGCAGTGGGAAGAGTATCAAGGAGCAATATTTTGCGAATGAAGTTATTGCTGAAGCCAAGACGTGGGAGGAGAAAGAATAAGAAGGGCCACTCCAGGGTATCAAAGGCCTTGGTGGCGTCAAGAAGAGCAGCCACTGCGGGGAGGGCGGGGTTGATCTGATGCAGGACGGAAAAAATGGTCCGAAGATTGTGTGAGGTAGCGCGTCCGGGAATGAAGCCGGACTGATCAGGGAGAGCAATGAGAGGCATGAGATGAAGAAGGTGCGAGGCGATAAGCTTTGCAAAACTTTTGTTGTCCTTATTAATAAGGGATAGGGGGCGGTAGGAGTGCCGACATTCAGGGGGTTTGTCCGGCTTGAGGAGAAGCGTAATCATGGCCTCACGGAGCGATGGTGGGAGGAGACCGTTGTCAAATGAGTCGTTATACATGGCGGCCAGATGAGGCACCAAAAGTGAAGCGAAGGTCTTCTAAAACGAAACGGGGAGACCGTCCAAACCAGGGGCCTTGTCGCCAGGCATACTGTTGATGGCTGCCAATATTTCTTTAGAGAAGGGCTCGTCGAGAAATTCGCGATGATAGTTTGAGCCATACAAGCGTGAGAGTGTCGAAATATTGAGTAAAGACTTCGCTCGAGGGGGTAAAGCCCGCGGTGTAGAGCTGCGTCTAACACTCCGTAAAACGCGCCTTAATTTCCTCAGGGGAGGTAGTACGGGTAGGGCCGCCGTCCTGAAGCGCCGTGATGTATGAAGCAGCTCGAGGGGGGCGGAGGAGGTTGGCCAGGGTTTTACCGGGCCGGTCACCCTCACCAAAACGGCGAGCACGGGCCTCCCTGCCGAGAAAAGAGATCTCTCTAGCTGCCTCCTCTGCGAATTCCGAATGTTTTTCGCGAAGCCGAGCAAGAGTATCAGAGCTGGGGTGGAGAGCATGGGCAGAGTCCAGAGATTTGATGTCCGACTCTAATTTATCCAGAGTGTTGCGAATAGAACGCAAGACCCCAGACTGTTTAGAGATGCATTCGCCGCGGATCACAACCTTAAAGCCTTCCCAAAGTGTGGAGGGAGAGTCCACCGAACCGACATTTAGCTCAAAATAGTTAGTGATGGCGGTCTGAATTTCAGCACAAAAAGCAGAGTCATGGAGCGCGTTCGGGGGGAGCCGCCAAGTGAAGGCCCGCCGCGGGGAGAGTGGGAAACGGAGAATAAGCTGCACCGGCGCGTGATCAGAGAGCGTTCGCGCCATATGATCAACGGAAATAAGCCAGGAGAGGATATCAGGGGTTGTGAGCCAGAGATCCAAACGGGACCAACAGCCTCGGGTGCCAGTAACGCAAGTGCCCTCGCGGGCATTGGGCCGCAAGTGACGCCAGGCATCGTATAGGGAGTTGTCGGCGAGTATGGAATTAAGAAGAGCCGTGGAACGTGGGTGGGAGGCATGAGGGCCGGAGCGGTCCAAGGCAGTAGAGAGTGTCACATTAAAATCACCCCCCCCAGAGGAGTGCGGCAGGACCTAGGGACGAGATGAGGTGCCATATATGCGCAAAGAAATCCGGGTCATCCGTGTTGGGGTCGTACACCGCTGCAATCGTTAAGGGTTGGGACTGCAAGGAGCCATTGAGGATAACGTAGCGCCCTTCAGGGTCAGTGAGTACTTGGGTCGTTTGCTAAGGGAGACCCTTACGTATCAAAATGCACACCCCCGGGAATAATTAGAATAGAAAGAGGAATGTGATTCTACCTAGTGTCGGGAGTGAAGTCTAGCGGAAGTCGCAGGTGTCAGGTGGGTTTCTTGTAATAAACAAATGTCCACTTTGTGCCGAAGTAGGTGAGCGTGAATAAGTCGGGCCTTACGGTGGTCATTTAGACCGCGGATATTCCATGTCCAAAATGCAGTGTCAGTCATGTCGCGTGTGTATAGGGGAGAGCGGAGCTCAGCGTGGTGAAGACGATCAGGAGCTGAGGAAGAGGGTGCTTGGCGGTGCAATCCAACAAAGAACAGAGTGGACAGTGAAGCAGTGTGGGGTATGCAACGAGGCTAGCTCGCGCCAACCGGTGCAAGTAGCTTAACAAGAAGGGGGGAGCATTCACAACCGGGTGAAAGGTGGAATGTGGAGTCAGACACAGCTGCATAACCCTAAGAAAAATCGCCTTGTGATGCATCAAGGCGGCGCGGTATATATGTGTATCGGTGATGCGATGCAAGCAAGATGCAAACAACATATTCAACAACGTCGCCTCAGGAGGAGGCTGAACACCCAAACGAACCCCCCCCACCCAAACAGACCCCCAATACGCAATGAAGTGTCGCCACATAAGACGTGCAAGAACAAGACAAAAGGAATACAATCCAAAACAGAAGCGCCTCAAATGGAGGACACGAAAACCCATTACCTACCCTCCCACCACCCACTCCAACCCCCCAAATAGGTTGAGCAACCACCCTCAGCCACCCCGGGGACCCACAACTTGAAGGGGGGAAATCAATAGCAGAGGTAGGAATCATCCCGTGGGGGCATGGCGTCGCACAGCGGAACAACCCTGTCCTGTAAGGCAGGGTGGCCAAGCCAACATATAAGCAGACTAAATAGTACATCGTAACCTAGTAAAGGAGAACATATAAGTCCGGCCCACAGGCGTGCCAGCATGGGGCATACAGTCAAAACGCCGATGAGGCACAAAGCTAACATGTCAAGTAAAAAACAAACCGACATAGAAGGCGGAATAAATGACCAAGAACAAGTGAGAGGAACTTATCAGTCATTATCGCTGAGATGAGCTGCGTCGGAGTCCTGGGGATTAGCTGGGGTGGAACGCTGGGTGCAGTCCAATTTCTTGGCGAAGGCCAGGGCGCCCTTGGGATCCGGGAAGACCAGAGTTTTGGAACCCTGCCTAACACGGATAAGCAAGGGAATAGGAAATCTCATGTTTTTGTAAAATGCGTTTTGCAGGCAGGAACTCACGGCGGGCAGCCTGCACCGCAAGTGTGTAGTCGGGGTAGAAGGACAGTGCGTTTCCCTGGTGCCGGATCTCACCTTTCTCCCTGGCCGCCCGGAGAATTGCGTCGCGGTCCCGGAAATTTAAGATTTTTGCGATGATGGGACGAGCTGGCAGACCGGGGGCAGGACGGGGACCAAGGGAGCGGTGCGCTTTTTCCACAATGAAGACCTGAGAGTATATCTCCAAACAGTTCGCGCACCAGTTGCTCCACGTAGTCTTCCATCCGTGAGATGTTGGTGGACTCCCCCGTGATGCGGAGGTTACTCCTGCGGGAGCGCGCCTCCAAATCTTCGTTCTTAGAGCGGATGAGATCGAGGATTTTGTCCATTTGGAGGAGTTTGTCGGTCTTGAGTGGCGGCATCCTCCGCGTCGGAGACTCTTGACTCGACATGCAGCAGGCGGTTGTCGTGGGAGTCCACTCGGGACTTGACCTCGTCCTGGCGAGCGGATAGCTGATCCAGTTGGGTGGCGATCCCAGAAACCGCGGACTTCACCTCCAGCATGATAGCTTTGAGGTCATCTTCACGTGACGCGGCCATCTCCGTGGGGGCAGGCTGGTCGCCCCCGTCGACACCAGCGCCCTCCTGGCGCGTCTGCCTACGCTGGTCAAATGTAAGCCTGGGTTGTTTGGGGTCAGCCTTACCCATGGCGGCCGCCAGATATGAGGAGCGCACACGTGGAGCTCGGCAGGGGGCGAGGGAACAATATCCGGTCCTGCGGCGGCCCAAATGAATGATCTGATGGGACAGGAAGCAAAGTGGAGAAGGAGTTCACAGATCGTCCGCCCGGAGGGAACTACAGCCAGACCCACAGCGGCAGATAAGCTAAGGTGTTGCGACACCGCGTTGGCAGGAAGAGACTGGAGAGTGGGACTGCAACAGCGTCTTTCAACCCCTCCCTGGAGATCTGGACAGGGAGTGCAATTGGGGGAAACCAGTGCAGCGGGGATGCGAGGAGGGCGCGCGGCTCAACCCCCCCCCCAGAGGCCAGACCCAACAGGCACAGGGCCTGAACTGCGTGAGCGTTAAGGAAAGTGGGGAGCAGGGCCTCGTGGTTGGCGCACGCGCCCCCAGCCCAGCCACGGTATCCCCGACAGTCCGTGCACTCACCCCTGGTGTTATTTAAGACCACTGCGGAGCGGCGGAGCCCAGGCAGAACGAGCAGGCAGGCACAGGCAGAGAAAGTGGAGCCCGCGGGCCGTTGCTAGTGATGGCCAGAAGGAGCAGGCCAGACAGGCCAGTCGTAGATCGCAGGGCCCACCAACACAAAGCAGGCAACAGCAGGTGCTCACCACGGCAAGCAGGGTGGAGACGTGCGACTGGCCGGCACGGCGGCCGCAGGATAGAGGCGCCGGGGAATCAGGAGAGCACAGCAGAAGCGGTGGCAGCCCACAGTAGGGAGGCGCGGGAGGCCTTGGTGGCTGCAAGAGAGCCGGAGGGCCACAACAGGAGGAGCAGGCAGGCGCAGACCAATGAGGCGATGGTGGTGTGCAGCCGTGCTGGGTGACATGCAGACGAGCCCAGAGCAGCACGGCCCACTAGTAGGCCGCCGAACCAGCAGGCGGGCAGAGCGAAGGCCGGGAGGCCGCACACGCAGCAGTCGCAGGGCGTCACATCCAGAAGCCAGGAGTCCGCCGATGGAGAGGGAGCCGCCCGCAGCGGGGAGTCGCAGGGGGCGCGCCGCCCGCTTCAACCGGCCCAATGATAGTCTGCCTCCACAGCGCCTAGTGAGGCGCCCGCCCGTGAGTAGGCCTGGCCGGGCGGTGCGACACACGCGCCCCCAAACCCGCCACAGAGAGCCCCCCCCCAGCCGCAAGACTCACCGGCAAGACGGCGGCGGTGCGGTGCGCAGGGTGGATCGACAGCTTCCACAGCCTCCAGGCGATCCCAGGAAAGCGGCACCGGCCGAATCAGGCGGAGCAGTCGGGGCCCACGCGGCTCAGGATCAGGCACCACAGGTCGCAGGGCCTCGGGAGACGTATCAATTTGTGCCCCAGAAGGAGAAAATAAGCGATGGCAGGGTTCCGGACGTCGATGGGCGGTAAGTCTGCAGGATATTTGCGGATTAAAGGCTTGGCCGGCAGAGCCCACTCAAGGTGCGGCCATCTTGCAGCCGGCTAAGCCACGCCCCTCCTAGTAATGTTGCATTTTATTAGGAAACAGCTAGGAGAATATTTAAACAACTATATTTAATAATTAAAAATACAATTTAATGGTGAAGTAAGATTTTTGATGAATATTAAGGGAAAGGTACTGTTAGAAAGTTACCTTTTTCCTCCCGCCTAAAGCCTGTGGAGTCCCATTTGCATTTACTCTCCCACTTCTGCCAGCCATTAAATAGCATTTGAATGGGTGTGAAATGCCTGTCAGGAGCAAACTTTAGGCTGATCTGAATGGATGGAGATGACCCCTCTGAACCTGACAGAATATGCATACTTTTTGACATTACAGTGTCCAATCCTGCTTGAATATCAAATCCTGCTCCACAGGTCTGTTGTGGTTTTACATATATCTCTTGGGGAACACTTCAAAGATGTCTCCTCTGTCTCAGGCAAATAATAGCTGACATCTGGGCAGAGCCCTTCCTTTGTTTCCCTAGCCAACCAGGCCGGTTCTAATCATAGTGGGCCTCTTTTTGACATTTCAGGGTCAAATCCTGCCTGACAGTTCTTCTGGGGTTTTACGTATAACTCTTGGGGAACAATTCAGGAGGCAAGAACAGTATGCCAAAGAATGCTTGTGAATTAACTGTCTGATTGCTGGAAAACCTTGCTTGGTTCTACCAGACTTTTGTCTCTGGGATTATTGGGGTTACAGTGACTGCCCTAAACTGGATTAACCCCACGCACACTTCCTCCATCTTGAAAATACCCAAATCTGGTAGAGTTGGCCCAGAAACTTTTACCCCGTTGGGTTTGGCGTGCCCATGAGTCATTCCCACCCACTAGCTCATGACAGACAAATGAGACATTTCCAGGCATCCACTTCAGAACGCTCCTGGACCTGTGAAAGATCAGAAGAGGACTGAACCTGCTGTGTGGGGCCTGAGAAGAGCCTAGAAGACTGGACATTCTACCCTTCATGTACCCAGACAAAGAAGTGTAGTCCAGGGGTGATCAGGCTGACCTTCTGGTAATGCTACAGGGACACAAAAAGCTACAAGACGCATATTCTCTTCCAGGGGATACTCATCAATAGTCGTAAGCACTGAATAGACCCGCCCATGTGCGGGTACCCCGGAGCATATACAAAATACATATATATATATATATATATATGTGTGTGTGCTGAACCAAAAACATTGTATTGTATTGTATTGTAATTGCATTTATATAGCGCTTACTACCCCGGACGAGGCGTCAAAGCGCTTTTTCGGCGAGTAGCACGCTACTCCGGGACCCATAGAGGATCAGTGTTGAATTAGTATAGTGAAACAAGCAAGTAAATTTTAAGTGGTGGATAGGTTAGTCAGTTATTTGGATTTGGAAGGATAGCAGAAGGATAGAAGAGGGGAAAAAAAAGCTTTGTATTTATATAACGCTTGTTACCCCTGATGGGGTGTTGAAGCACGCTACTCCGGAAACCCATAAAGGATTAGTGCTGAATTAGTATGGTGAAATATGAAAGTAATTTGAGTGGTGGGTATTAGTCAGTTATTTGGAGTGAGAACGGTAGCGGAGGGATAAAAGGGAAGAAAGGTTTGCATTCATGTAGCACCTGTTACCCCTGATGGGTGTTGAAGCGCTTTTCTGGCGAGTAGGACGCTACTCCGGAACCCATAAAGGATTAGTGTTGAAAATTAGTATAGTGAAGTATGAAGTAATTTGAGTGGTGGATATGTTATTCAGTTATTTGGATAGAGAAGGGTAGGTTGCGGGATAGAAGAGGGAAAGAGGTTTGTATTTATATAGCGCTTGCTACCCCTTGATGGGGTTTTGAAGTGCTTTATTGGCGAGTAGCACGCTACTCTGGAACCCATAAGGATTACTGTTGAATTAGTATGGCGAAACATGAAAGTAATTTGAGTGGTGGATATGTTAGTCAGTTATTAGGGTTGAGAAGGGTTAGGGAGGGTTAGGGAGGGGTAGAAAAGGAAAAAAGATTTGCGTTTATATAGGTCTGGTAACCCTGATGGGGTGTTGAAACGCTTCATTGGCGAGTAGCACGCTACTTTGGAACCCATAAAGGAGTAGTGGTGAATTAGTATAGTGGAATATGGAAATTGAGAAGTGAACGTGTTAGTCTGTTATTTTGATTGAAAAGGATAGTGGAGCGGGGGGGCGTGGCTTGGACGGCAAGGGGGGGCGTGGCTTGGACGAAAAGGAGGATGCTTGCCTGAGTCAGCCGCTCCGTCGTACCTGGGAGCAACGCTCGCGATTCAGGAGGTTTTCGCCGGGCAATCTGTGCCAAAATGGGATTGCCGGGAAGCGGAAAATCTGCTGCAGACGACGACAAGAGAAGCTGGTGACCAACACTGGAAATAAAGGTGTAATTTGCCAAGTTGCCAAGATCCCGAGGCTGCAGGAGAAAATGGCACCGCAAAAACGAAACTGAAACCGAATGGGGACCCGAAAGTCAAAGCAACCACGGTGAGCCCGACAAGATCAAAACGCAAACAGCGATCCACCCCGCGCCGACATAGACCCCCTCCCCCGTGTCACCGCACCACATAGAGAGAAACCAGTGTGAGCCGAGAGCGAGCCGAGCGCGAGCCAGGTGCGACCCGGGGCGAGGGGCTAGCGGAAGCGACTGCAGGACAGGGTTGGACGAGACACCCAACACTGCATAAGAGGGGGAGCACCCGACTGCAACCAGACCAAAGGGCTATGAGAGCGCACGACCGGCGGCGGGGGTGAGCACTCGAAGTAGGTACGGAGTCAAGGAGAGGAGGACCAGTAAATGGCCGGATCAGAGCGGAACAGAAAGAGGAGTGTTACACTGGAATGAGGGGGGTAATAATGGCGATAACCCGCCAACGTCAGAGGAGGTTTAAAACCACCGGTACCGCCACAGCAGGGCAAGGACTGAGCTATAGAATGCGGGGTTGAGAAAGAAAATGGCGCACAGAGCGCAGAACGAAACTGAAACTTAGCGGATTCAAACAACGTGAGCGGATTCAAACAACGCCGCCATCATAGGAGGAGGAGCAACAGATGCGATTCACCGCCATTAGGGGGAGGAGGAACAAATAACGTCAGAGGTCGTTTAAAACCACCGGTACCGCCATAGCAGGGCAAGGACTGAGTTATATTATGCGGGGCTGAGAAAGAAAACGGCGCACAGAATGCACAGAGCGCAGAACGAAACTGAAACTTAGCGGACTCAAAACAATGCCGCCAGCCTAGGGGGGAGGAGCAACAGATGCGCATCACCGCCATTACACAGAGGCGACCCTGAAGACCCTATGAGCAAACGCAAGTGTGCAAAAGAGAGGCGCAGGGAAACGAGCCACGGAGGGAACTCGGGGAGCCGAAACCAGCCTCCCACCAGCTCGGAGAGCATTTTCGCAGGAGCGGGACAGGAACGGAGAGCTGTGAACATGCTCACAGCCCACAACTGAAAGCAGAGGGGAAGTCAACCCGCAAAAAACCGAGGAGCACCGCCACCGGAGCACCACAGGGGTCGCCGAAGAGCCCACCTCGATACCGAGGAGCGGAGAGAGGAGTACAGAGGGGGAGGTGTACAGCGCCCCGACCCGGGGAGGGGGGCCACAACTGCTACCAGAGGAATCCCAATTGGCAGCGAGACACACTAACTAGGCAACAGGAGTGGAGCAGAGAAACCACAACACAGGGCGGGTCTGCTACCTACCCACACACCCCGGCAGGAACCAGCCACCACCCTCAGTACTAAGCACGCTGCATCACTAAGACTGTCCACCAAGCACCAAACAAAACGCACATTCAGATGAGGAGTGCCCACGATGAGGGCTGACGACAAGGGCCAACATCAGGGAAAAAAACAATACCAGACACCCCTGCTGGCAGAGAGAACCGGCAGCTGCTGTGATCAGTGGACAAGGAGCGGAGGTGGGAGACGGGAGAGGGTGCTAGTCAGAAAAGCCGAGCTCGGTCAGACCCCCGGGTGGCAGCCAGCAATAAACCTCCAACATAGAGTGCAAACGGGCCCACCACAAGTGTGACACACACCGCAACCACTCGCTCAAGCATAGCGGTGCCCGACCAATAAGGAAGAATATAAAGGAATCTAAAGGGGAACGATCACCTAACCCAACGTTGGAAGCTAAGCCCCCACCAGACACAAGGGAAGACACTCGAGAATATAGAACGCAGAACGCAGCACAAAGAACCAAAGGGAGATCTGACCTACGCCAGAAGAAGAGAGGACTAGCAAACATGGCTGGGAGCGAGGCAAGAATTCAACAACAACTAAAAAAAATACAGAAGCGAACCCATACCATCGGACTCACCAATAAAACAGAAACCAGACATCAACAGCACACCAGAGATGATTCTAAAGAAACTGGCGGAGGTTCACGATCAGGCCAAAACCACAAAACAGTCCACAGAAGCAATCAAACTGGAGTTGGCAGCTGACATGCATGCAACAAACGATAGACTATCCGCAACGGAGCAAAGAATAAGCGACATTGAGGATACAGACCGGCTAGTAAGCAAGGAACTGAAAGACTTAACCAAGACTACAGCCACACTCCAGAAACAAACGGCGGAGTTGGAAGACAGAATTAGACGGGGGAACATAAGAATCCTAGGCATCCCGGAGGGGGCAGAAGAGAAAGCGGGGTCATGCCTGACATTCCTGGAGGATATGATACCGAAAATCACAAACCTCAAATTTGACCACCCCTTCGAGCTAGATAGAGCCTATAGAGTCCCTACCTTCAGATCCGCAATAAAAACCGGAGCTCGCCCAATAATATGCAAACCGCTAAGAACACAACAGACGGACGCCATCTTCAGTTTCGCACGAAAAAACCAACAGATCTCGTGGAATGGGCAGAAGATAATCCTCACGCAGGACTACTCTAAGGCCACAGTGGACACTAGAAAGGGCTTCCTGGCATTACGCGAAAAAATGAGGAAGAAGAACATTCAGTTCTCATTTATAGGGCCGGCTAGATTCCGGATTAACGACAATGGACGCAGCCATGTCTTCGATGATCCGAGAGAACTAGGCCGATACCTGGAGGACCCAGCTACACAGGTAATGGAGACATCACCAGCGGGCACCAGTAAGAGAAGAGCCTCACCGGAACCGAGGACGAGCGAGTGAGTGAATGGTCCGAACCACGGAAACTCCCGCAAAGGAACTCACAACGCAGAATCAAGCAACCGCATCTACCTCAATCACTAGCTAGGCGTTACTAACAGACACTAACTACCTAACTACCTCGATGGCCCGGAGGGGCAAAAAAGGCACAAAATGACGGCATAAGCTCACCACAGCCGAAACTGCACCGCCGATAGGAACACCCACCACAAGGGAGACGACAAGCAAGAACACACAATACCGCTACAACCTCAGCAACAACTACCACGATGGAGCTCTCTACTCTCTACCCAACACCAAGAGGAGACGGTGCCAACACAAGTGCCACAAGTCCCACAAGTGCAGCAGCAAGCAACGCAAGAGCCGCACCGAAATGAACAGTATCACCATATCCTTTTTTAACCAACCCTGCCTGTCGGGGTGACATGAGAGAGAGAGGTGAAGGGGTGGGAAAACTAACACAAACTTTGGCATGGTAAAAGACGGTAAAAAGACTGCAACGGTGCATATTGGAATGCATAAGCTCGGACCAATAACTAACAACTCCCAGGGAGACGGAACGGCGACCCTGTCGTCGCACGTTCAGCATACAATGTTTTTACGTAAGGGGGGTGGGAGGGGTGAGGGGGGGGCAATGTTTTTCTGTTTGTTCTGACTTCCCATCTTCTCTTTATTATCACTATCACCTACTCTATTTTCATATCCTTACATTCACATTTCACTACAAGAGGTAACACACTGTCCTGATCCATACACAAGAGCAGTAGGTCGAAGGCTGTGATATACACGGAACAGAAGCCAGTCCTACATCAGATAACTGGAACTAGAGGGCACAGACCAGATCTACCAGAGATCACACACCATAGATAATGGCACCCACCAACAATCTTAACCTGGCATCCGACCTAAAGATAGTATCACTTAATGTCAAGGGACTCAACCACCCCATCAAGCGCAAAAAGATACTCGACTACCTTGCTAAACGTAAGGGGGATGTGGTCCTATTACAGGAAACCAAACTATCCCTGGATGATGTCAAACTAATGAAAGCAAACTGGATAGCACAGGGAGCATGTTCACCGGCAATAGGGAAGAAAGGCGGGGTAATCACACTGGTATCTAAAAACTCCAACCTAACAGTAGAATCGCAGCATCACGACGAGGCAGGAAGGCTATTGCTAACATGCTTAAAAAGGGGGGAGGAACGCATTCATGTTACCAACATCTACGGCCCAAACAAAGACGACCCCGTATTCTGGGAGGAGGTTTCACACAAGCTGGACAGCCTCCCACAGGACGACCTTATGGTGGTGGCGGGGGACTTTAATATTCCTCTGGACCACACACTAGACAGGCAATCAACCTACCACTCCCAGCCCACAAACGCACATGCCACCCTAAAGAACATCTGCTCCAAATTCAACCTCAAAGACCCATGGCAACTGCAACACCCAGACACTAGAGACTACACCTTCTACTCCAACCCACACAACTCATACAGCAGGATAGACTACATATTAATCACAGGCCCACACACACACCTGATAGAACATACTGAGATAGAGCCTAGGCTAGTATCAGACCACTCGTGCATCACCCTAAAGCTGAGCGGGTGCCACAACGAGGACATACCCCGTAGGTGGCGTTTTAATAGTGACGTCTTGGCCGACCCAGATAACAACAAAAAAAAAATTGAAGAGGCCATAAAAGATTACCTCAGACACAATGATACTGAGGAGATCGATTCTAATACCTTATGGGATGCACTCAAGGCGACAGTCAGGGGTACAATAATCGAAATCAAATCCAAAATTAACAAAAACACCAACCTACAGCTGACTCAGCTCGAGTAAGACATAAAAAAGTTAGAAACTGCCCTCTCCAGGGACATGCACGAGACTACAACCCTAACACAACTAACCAGGAAAAAGTACGAATACAATAAAATCCTGAGCGAGAGGGCCGGACTATGGGTAAACAAGTACAAGGCCATTAACCTTTGCGAAGCGAACAAAGCGGGGAAACTCCTAGCCTCATACCTAAAGCACAAACGCAATCATGTCACCATCTCATCTATCACGGACACAAACAACAAAACCCACACAAGACACAAAGATATATTAAAAACCTTCCAAGACTTCTACCAGGATCTCTATAAGAACAACCAGTCCTTAGACCTGGAGGAGTGCAAAAAATATCTTAGCAGACTCGGCCTCCCCAAACTATCCAATATGGAAGCACAGAGACTAGACCAAGAGATCAGTACGGCTGAGATTGAAATGGCGGTTAAGGCAATGAAAGACAACAAAGCCCCAGGTCCAGACGGGTACACAGCCACGTTCTACAAATCCTTCCTAGATCACCTGAAACCCACCATGAAAAAGGTGTTCAACAACTGTGGGGAAATTGGACTGATATCACAATCCATGTCCGAGGCCAACATAATTGTCATTCCAAAGGAAGGCAAGGACGAACAACAGCCCAGGAATTACAGACCCATATCCTTAATTAATGTGGACTGTAAAATATATGCAAAAATTCTGGCAACAAGATTAAACCCTGTCCTGCCCAACTTGATAAGCAACTCACAGGTAGGCTTCCTAAAGAACCGTATGGCTAATGACAACACGAGACTCCTCTGCCACACCCTAGAGCACACCGCTAAACTGGCAGAGCCAGCTGTGGCTATTACACTAGATGCCGAGAAGGCCTTCAACAGAGACTCATGGGCTTTCCTGGAACAATGCATGCAGTCTTTCAACCTAGGGGAAGGGTACATACGGAAGGTTATGGCGCTATACAGGAACCCAAGAGCACGCATTGTCATTAATGGATCACTCTCTGAACCACTCACATTACAACGAGGCACTAGACAGGGGTGCCCCCTGTCACCCTCACTATTCCTACTAGCTCTGGAGCCTCTGATTAGTGACATCAAATCCAACACGGAAATAAAAGGGATCACAATTAAAGACGTAGAAATAAAACTAGCCGCATATGCGGACGACATTCTTATAATGACAGAGCAACCTAAGACCTCTATAGAGGCCCTGATAGATACCATAGAGATCTACTCAAGACATTCAGGATATAAACTCAACAGGGAGAAATCAGAGTGCAAACCCCTCAACATACACACCACCCGGGACACCCTGGGAGGGTCGGGCCTGACCTGGCAAACAGGGTTCATCAAATACCTAGGGGTCTACTTTGGGAACGACATCATGTCTACACTAGACCAAAATGAGAAACTACTGTTAGAGAAAATAAAGAAACTCCTGGAGGCCTGGTCCCCCAAATTTATAACCTGGTGGGGCAGAATAGAAACGATCAAAATGATGATCACCCCAATGATCAATTACCTGCTGAGCATGTTACCACTTCTACTTACGGATGACTTCCACCGCAAGGTGGACATCCAGATTAGTAAATTCCTATGGCGGGGAAAGAAGGCACGGATTAGTATAAAAAAACTAAGACTAGACAAAAGGCTGGGAGGACTAAACCTGGCAGACTATAGAACTTTCCAATATGCTTTCCTTGCAAAACAAGGGGGCTACTGGGTGTCACCCCCCCCCCCAAGGCTACACACCAGTATGGCTACTAGTTGAGAGAACCATGCTAAACAACCTCAACCCGCTAATACTACTAACAGCTAACAAACATACGCACATATCCAGCCCAATCTTCAAAAAACACAAAAATTGCCCTACTCAAAATAGACAAAAAAATGGAGAACAGTGTAAAGAACTCGAAATGGGAATCTCTCTGGTCCAACAGTAAGATCAAATACAAAGGGAAATCACTGGCCCTCGACACATGGATGGAGAAAGGCATCTCCCACCCAGCCCAACTAGAGAAGGAGGGCCACCCCATCACGTTCGCCACACTAAGAGATAGACACAACCTACCAGACACGGAATTTTACAATTTCCTAAAAATCAAAACGGCCCTAACAAAAGCCAAACTAACAACAACCAAACCGTCAATTATGCAGTATTTGGCGACAATCAACAGAATAGGGCACCAAGTATCGCACCTTTACAAACTCCTGCGCCCAAATACAACCAAACGTAACGATAAAACTACCAAATACTGGGTAAACCAAACCAATAACTCACTAGACGAAAAAGAATTAGCTCTGCTCTGGGCCTCCCCCTCACTTAATAAAATCACCCCAGCCCCATCACAAACAAAATTTTGGCTACTCCACAAGACATACTGGACCCCTGCTCGCTTAGCCTCACTAGGCCTCAGAGAAAATGACCTATGCTTGAATTGTGGAAGCGGAGCGGGGGATCTAGCACATCTCATCTTCTATTGCCCCAAACTGAAAACATTCTGGGGGAAAATCTTTGACTTCATAAAAAACGCGCTGGGATGCACTCTAAACCCAGAATTTTCTTCCCTCACCACCGCATTTTTGACCACAAGACTTGACTCACAACATGACAGGGACCTGCTAGATCTCCTGCTGACCGCAGCAGTGAAAATGGTCCTGAACAACTGGAAGGACACCGCTAAGACATCATACAAAGGCTGGGTCAACTGGGTGACGTACCTCAGAGGCGTAGATAACATGGCTCTACAAAACTCACCCTGGAGACCTACCACTATGGGGATGTGGAAGACGCTCGATACATATCTGGACTCCTATGAGCCCCCGTGAGAGCACTAGGGGGGGGTTCCCTCACATGGCTACAAACCCAGACTAGACGCATGGCTACAGTACACCTCTTGTATCTCCACTCTTTCTCCACCCTTTCTCTCCTATCCTCTATCTCTCTCTTATTCTGTCCTTAACTTCCTAGTAAATCAATGTAAAGGGGCTCAAAGAGACACGCTTACCAAATACCTGGATCTATTGCAAATACAACCACGTTTGGCTGGTACCCCGTAACGGAAATGCAAATGTACTTGTTTATAAAATTTAATAAAAACACTTGAAATCAAAAAAGAAAAGGATAGTGGAGGGACAGAAGTGAGATTTTTTAAATTTGTTTTTGAGGTCATAGCAGTAGGAGGAGGCTTTTGGATGAGTAAAAAGGGGTTTTTGAGGGGAAGAGTCAGAGGGGAGAGTTTATAAAGGTTTGTTTTGGGGGATCGGTATAGTAAAAAGAGGTGTCAGATGATGCAAGGAGGGTAGAGTAGGAGAGAGTCTAGAAAGGGTTATTTTGGGATCATAGTAGTGGTATGGGGTTTGGGATAAATGAGAGAGTGGATGTAGAGGATATATTGATAGATGTATAGGGTGAGAGATAGGGTAGTGCATTGGAAAGAGTAGTAGTAGTCAGAAGGTTGGGCCAGAGGATATATTGAGAGAAGTAAAGGCTTAGAAATAGGGTAGTGCATTTGAAATGCTAAATTAGAAGAAAATGATAAATATATAGATCCATAAGTACATTGAAAGTATATAGATGCATAAAGGAGGTAAGTATATATAGATTAAAGATATTGATAGAGGTACAGGATGAGAAATAGGGTAGTGCATTGGATATGCTTTTTCAGGAGAAAGGTAACAGACGCACAGATCCAAGTACATGGAAGGTACATAGATGCACAATGGAAGTAAGTACATGTAGACCAAAGATGATTTATTTATTTATTTATTTATAACAATTATTCTACATGTTTATACAAAGCAATACACAAAGATAGGTACATATCTATAGTGAAAATAAATGCTTATATACAGAGGAATATGCTGTAAATTTCTGTTTGCGTATGGTGCTTATGTGGGGAAGAGCTAATTCTTGAGTAGTTTTCTGAAGATAAGGTGGTTGTCGGTGGATCTTATGTTGGGGGGGTAATGAGTTCCATAATTTGGCTGCTTGAACAGAGAAGGATGTGCCACCCATGGTTTTTTTCTTGTATCTTGGGATTTTGAGGCGTAGTACCTTCAAACGTGTGTGTGTACATACATAAACATGCAGCCCAAAACCATTCAATAGGCTAAGATGCCAAAATTGCATTGGATTTTTCATTTAAAATAAAAAAAAGTCTATATAGCATTTCTGTAAAATAGAACATGCACTTCTTTAGTGTTTCAACATAGCCTTTTATTTTCAAAGAAAAAGGCAAGTAATAGCCGGCAATTAGCCCATAGGCTGCATAGATAAAACCACAACAGTAATAAACTGGCGCTGTGCCTTTCAAGACCTCGAAGACCTCCCTGCTCCCATCATGCCCCGCAGGTGACAGTTAGGTCAGTTCTTTTTTCTGGCTCCTTCTGTGAGGATCCTGGAGCATTGAGTCCATCAGTCTTTGGCCTTTCCTATCGAAAATTGGTTTTCTGGACATTTTTCTCTACTTCACTCGACGTCTTTGACTGCTGGCTACCTTTTTCTTCTGTTTTCTGACAATTTTGTAATTTTTTTCCTGTCAGAAATGCCAGCATTATTCAATAAATGCCCTTCCTGTGCGAAGAAGATGGCTAAATCGGATCCAGACTCTGTCTGTATTGTGTGTTTACCATCTTCGCACAATCCTGGTAAGTGTTACTACTGCCATCACTTTTCCAAGAGGACACTTCTAGACAGAGAGAGGATCAAGCTACATGCCTTGCAGGAGAGGGGAAAGAGATCAAGAAGTGGCCTTGGAGGCAGCCATGCTCTCAAACAGCCCTTCTCTCGTGACAAACAAGAACAGGGGCTGAACAGAGAAGAGAAGACATCGCTCATCCTCGCAATTACATGATTGTTCTCCTTCGGCGTCACGATTGACATCAGAGAAGCATAAATGGCATGCAGCGACGTCTAAGTGAAAGTCACCGTCGAGGCAATCTTCTCCTCCGTCGATGAAAAGCAAGTCAACGTCGAGACCCCTTGCTGTAGCAGGCTCAGAAGACATAAGACCTGCAAAGCGCAAGTCGACGCCGAAAAGTGGACTTGGATCGACGTCGAGAAAATCACCTCATCGCCACTCGACGACTACTCTGCAGCGGTCGGCATCCAGAACTCCACTGCCGTCGGAGCATAGACGGTCGGTGTCGAGAGCATGGTCATCGTACAACCGCAAGTCGACGTCGAGAACTCCGCCGACGGGACATCGGTGATCAGATTCAACAGCGTCACCGTCGGTGTCGCTGCCTCCAGGTCGATGTTTGGCGTTGAGAGGCTCGACGTCAAGGCTTACCTCTCTGCACCTCTCACCACCGTCAAAGAAGCGGCGAATGGCTATTTCGCCTGCGAAGAATCCTACGGCTGCGACGGTCATCACAACGCCGAGGCTCCCGTTAACGGAGGCACAGGGAAGACGGAGCTAGACGTCGAAATCCAGACGGTTGATGTCGAGAGAAACATCCTCCTCCCCAGGCATCAGAATCATACAGATCACACCGGAGGGCTCACCGGTTCCAGAAAAGCAAACTTCTCCTATTAATCTGTCTCCACAGTGGTTGCAGAGTGTCAAACTTTGGAGAGTTCCACAAAAAAGCCCAGGGTCAGACTTCTCACCAACGTACTCTCCTTCCAGAGTCTCTGCTGGTCCTCCACCTACAATGACTGCTGGAAGATATCCACACACATCTCCAAGGAGAACGAGATCACCTTCCACATGAAGGTCTCGATCCAGAACGCCTCTCAGACGGTCTAGGTCTCACCACTCTCGCTCTTCCAGATCACAGAGAGGCAGACAGAGATCACCTTCATGGTCTACAGCGTCCTCACAATCTTCTGTTCGGGAGTATTCACCCTCTCTGTCTGCTACTCCTCCAGTTAGAGTGTCTCCAGTGGACGACATGACCACCTTCAATGAAGTCCTAAGCAGGGGTGCCAATAAGCTGAACATTGAAATGCCTACACTGGCTACCTCTGCATCTGTAATATTTGAGACACTGCATCACAAGTTTTCTGCAAGGCCTCTGCTCCCTCTGGTTCCTGGGCTGCTTGAACCAGCTCTTCAAACATTCTTGACTTCAGCTGCAGTAGGGTAGGCTCCACCACGCATCATTAAGAAGTACAAGGCGCCTAACCGGGACCCACAGTTTCTAAGAGCAGATCCACCACCGGACTCAGTAATAGCGGCAGCAGCTAGGAAGGCACATCCAGGAGCTGCCTCCTTCAGTCCCACCTGAGAAGGAGAGCAAGCACATGGCCTACCTAGGAAAAAAGATGTGCAATACTTCTGCGTCTTATATGAAGGTGGCTAGTGCCTCTGCACTCCTAGGGAGATACGACAGGGCGCTTTGGGACTCTCTTGCAAGATTCACCGATAAGCTGCCCAAGGAAGACCAACAAGACTTCTAAGAGATCTTACGGGAAGGTGGTCTCGTAGCAAACCAGGTGATCTGCGCGGAGGATGACGCTTTCGATCTTGCAGCACATGGGTACTCCCACTGCATCTGTACTAGGCGCTCGGCCTGGCTACGGCTCACGGGTCCCAAGCCTGAAGCACAGCGCAGGATCATGAACCTCCCCTTCAGTGGCAACTCCCTATTCGGTACCCATGCCGATGATATGTCCAAGATGAAATCAGAATTGGACTTCTTTAAGGCAGTCTGCCTCGAAAAGCGCAAAGGCTTCCCGCGCAAATACCGACCTTACGATCACCTGCATTTTCAACAGAGGGTTCAAACCCCTCACTGGTCGACACAACAACACAGTCAAGGTCGCATTATCATCGGTGTTGACCAGGACGAGGAAGAGGAGCCTCCAGATCAGCACCCTCCTCAGCACTTGCTTCCCCCATCCCTGTTACCCACTCGTGTGGGGGGGGGGAGGGAAGTATCATGTCTCATCTGGACGAGTAGAAAAAGATCACAAAAGACAAATAGGTGCTCAACATTGTGCACAATGGCTGCTTGCTCAGATTCAAGTCCCCACCACCAACGATACCGCCTCTGGGAACGTCTGTTGATCAATGCCATTTACTTCAGACAGAGGTGAATACTCTACTACAAAAAGACGCCATAGAGTAAGTTCCTTTACCCCAACAATGACAAGGAATTTATTCTTGTTACTTCCTGGTTTTGAAGAAAGGTCCAGACCAGGAGTGCAGACCCATACTCGATCTAAGACGCTTAAACTAGTTCATCCGCAAAGAGAGGTTTCGGTTGTTAGCGCTGCATCAAATTTTTCCCCAACTCCATCAAGGGGACTGGATATGTGCCATAGATCTTCAGGACGCATTCTTTCACATTCCAATTTTCCAAAAAGCATTGGAAATTCCTGCGTTTTCAGGTGGTGTCGGAGCATTTCCAGTATAAAGTCCTCCCGTTTGAGTCCGCGCCCCGCACGTTCTCGAAATGCATGGCAGTAGTAGCTGCTTTTCTACGCAAGCTGAAAATTTTCGTCCATCCGTACCTGGAAAGTTCGTCACCCGCTCTGCTGCAGAAACACCTCCAATGCTGCATTCAAGTATTAGGCCATCTAAGTCCACAGATCAACTACAAGAAGTATATTCTCAACCCAACTCAAAAGATCCATTACCTGGGGGCTACTCAGGATACCGTAAGCGCAAGCGTGTGTCCTTCGGAGAGGTAATCCTCAATAATGTCACTCTCTTCTGCGCGCACACCTACCTACGGCCAGGCAGGTGTCCTCTCTTCTGGGGTCGATGGCTTCCTGCATCTTCATTGTCTCCAATGCCAGGCTGCAAATGCGCTCTCTCCAGCAGGCTTTGGAAGTTCAGTGGTCACAGACCTCGAACCGCTGGGAAGACAGTGGCTCTGCCTAAGGTAGCCAAGGATTCACTCAGATGGTGGATGAAACGTTTTGCCTGCTGAAAGTAGTGCCATTCCATCAGGACCTTCCCAGCCAGATGATCATCACGGACGCTTCCCTCCAGGGTTGGGGAGCTCATTTGGGCCTTCCCCAAGTACAGGGATTGTTGTCAGATGTGGAGAAGGGATATCATATCAATATGTTAGAATTGAGAGCCGTACATCTTGCACTCAAGTCATTCGTCCCTTCCATCCAGACAAACTCCCTGTTGATTCAGATGGACAACACCACAACCATGTATTATCTGAACAAATAGGGAGGAACCAGGTCGAGACCCCTCTCTCAGGAGGTTCAAACCATATGGAAGGGGCTGCTCGCAAGGAAGCTAACCATTTCTGCAATTCACCTCCCAGGCCCTCGCAACATACATGCAGACGCTCTAAGTCGGAACTTTGTCGAAGCTCACGACTGGGTGTAAACAACGAAGTCGCACAGGACATCTTCCAACGATGGGGAGTTCCAGACATCGACCTATTTGCGGATGCAACAAACGCAAAATGCTGTGTCTTCGCATCCAGGTTCCATCAACCAGGCTCCAGAGGGAATGCGCTTTTGATCGAATGGTCAAAGACATTATTTTTCGCTTTTCCACCAATTCCGCTTATTCCTCTGGTGATCAACAAATTCTACAGAGCCAAGACCAAGATGATCCTGATTGCACCGAAGTGGCCTCACCAGTGGTGGTACCCGGACCTTATTTATCTATCCGAGACCCCACACAGGAGTTTACCGTGCCGTCCGGACCTACTATCCAAACTCAGGGGGAAGGTGTTCCACCCCAACCTTCTATCTCTGAGATTGACGGCATGTCTCCTGAGGTCCTCCAGTATCGACATCTAGGCTTGTCCTCAGACTCTATGAACATCCTGAAAGAGGCTAGGAGGCCATCCATGAGAAAGCCGTACGCTTTCAAATGGAAGCGTTTCTACATATGGTGCTCCAATAATGGTTATGATTCCATTCTAGGGCAGGGGTAGGTGATTCTACCCTACCTACTGTATTTAGCCAAATCGGGCCTTCAGTTTTCTTCTATAAAGGTGTGTTTGGCTGCTATTACAGCATACAGAAAATCTCCCATACGGGTCTCTTTCTTCCAGATGCCCGTGGTTAAGGATTCCCTTGAAGGGTTGAAAAAAGTCTATCCACCGATTAGATCTCCCTCGCTTCCATGGGAGCTTAATGTGCTTCTTTCTAAGTTGATGGGTTCCGCATTCGAACCCATTCATAAAGCATCCCTGCAACATTTGTCATGGAAGACCTCTTTCTTAGTGGCAATTACCTCTGCTTGCAGAGTGAGCGAGATACAAGCTCTGTGTTTTAAAGAACTGTATCTCATTTTCTATGCAAATAGGATGGTCCTTAGAACTCATCCTAGTTTTTTACCTAAGGTGGTCTCGGATTTTCATATTAACCAATCTATCACTCTTCCTACCTTTTTACCAAACCTTTCAAGTCCTCTTGAAAGGGCTCTACATTCTCTAGACCTCAAAAGAGTTCTCAAATTCTATCTAGACAGAACCAAAGATCTAAGTAAATCAGACCGGTTGTTTGTGAACTATGGTTCCATGCGTACTGGCTTTTCATCTTTCAAACAATCCATCTCTAGATGGATAGTCTCATGCATTACATTGTCTTACCAGCTAGCTAATAGACAACTCCCTGGTAAACCAAAGGCTCATTCCACCAGGGTAAAGGCCTCTACTATGGCCCTTCTCAAGAATGTACCAATTGCAGAAATCTGTAAAGCTGCCACATGGCGATCAGTACACACATTTGCTCGCCACTATTGCTTAGACTCTGACACTCCGGCAGATGCTCAATTTGGGCAAGCCTCTTTAAGGAACCTGTTTGGATAAATTATCCCTAGAGTGTCTGTGACTATACTGGTGTTCGTCCGCAGGATTATGGGTATGGCTTGCAATTCCATTCAGTGCTTATGACTATTGATGAGTATCCCCTGGAAGAGAAGGATAAGTTACTTACCTGTAATGCTAGTTCTCTTCCAGGGGTATACTCATCAAAGTCATAAGTAACCCACCCACCTCCCCGGACGAATACCTTTGTTTTAGTAGCATTTTCCTTCTTCATGATTCCTACACATGATAGCACACCATAAAAAAGACCTGACCTAACTGAAACCTGTGGGGCACAATGGGAGCAGGGAGGTCTTGGAGAACTTAAAGGAATGGCGCCAGTTTATTACAGTTGTGGTTTTATCTTTGCAGCCTATGGGCTAATTGCCTGCTATTACTTGCCTTTTTCTTTGAAAATAAAAGGCTATGTTGAAACACTAAAGGAGTGCATGTTCTATTTGACAGAAATGCTATATAGACTTATTTTTATTTTAAATGAAAAATCCAATGCAATTTTGGCATCTTAGCCTATTGAATGGTTTTGGGCTGCATGTTCATGTATGTATATGTATATACTCATATATATGTATGTTTGAAGGTACTACGTACATGTTTTTGGCTAAACATACATATATATATATGTATTTTGTATATGCCCTGGGGTCCCCGCACATGGGTGGGACCATTCAGTGCTTATGACTTTGAGTATACCCCTGGAAGAGAACTAGGATTACAGGTAAGTAACTTATCCTTCCTGCCACTACCCAGTGGCAACTGGACCTAAACAGGACCCTGCTGTTTGGCCTTTGACACCCCATGAGTCGCTAAGTGCCTTCCTTAAGGTCCCAGGTGGCTTTAGAACTGTACTCCTGTGTTGGATTGAGGCCTAAAGGACTAAAGTCAGAAGGTAAAATCTTTTGACCTGGACAATCCTGGTTGGTGCATCTGACCCACACTCCATCGCAGTTGGAATCAAATGGCGCTTAGGTCACAGTCTTCTGTGTTCATTGACTATCATTGTCACTTGGTGCTATTTTGTACTTAAAACTTTAAAAATCCATATCACTCGTTCCCCTTATTGGATTATTGTCCATCTTGGTTCCATTTATTAATTTTTACTTTAGTTTTCTAATTAGTTTTTTTTGCATTTCGACTTTATTACTGTTTTGGTACTGCATAAATACTTTATATTTGCCCTAAGTTAAGCCTTGTTGTTCTGCCTGTAGCTACCAGAAGGTTGAGCTCAGGTTCAAGGTCTGTGATTATAACGCGAGGTGGGTAGCCCCTCCACAACTGCCCCGAACTATTATTATTTCAATGTCTTACATTCACTGTATTATTTTATTTTTCTAATCCCCTTGCTTTCCTGATTGTGATTTCTCTGGAATTCAATAGTAGATAAGAACCTGAACACCCGCTTGTCTCGCCAATTCTTTACCTTTAAATGGGAATGATTCAAATGGCACACGTCCGTAAGGGATGTGAACTATCTTGTTTTCTGGGTGATATTTACTTGTTAACTAAATTGTGGGGTTTTTGTGAAACTTCATTTACAGTGTTGTGTCCAATCCCAACTACCAATTTAATGAACTTTATTTTAATACTGCTCCTCCAAAAACCGCTTTAATTTGGTATGTGCTGTGTTTATTCCATTTAAAAGTGTGAATTGGTCAACCTTATCTTCTGCAAGGCTCAGCTAACTTTTACAGCCATCTCAGTTCTATTGGGTGAATCTCTGTTATATATATATATATATATATATATATATATATATATATATATATATATATATATATGGTGAATGTAGATGTGCTGTATATCTCTCTCCCTCGCTGTATATTAATTAGCCTCCGACCCACAGGCGAAAATGCACTAATAGCTTTACAAAGGTGTAATGCTGATGGTTGCTCCTCTCTAGTAGACACAAGCAATTAAAAATGCCCATTTACTTTCTTGTGTAGATCAGAAGCTCAGAAATGCCACGACAGGCAAATGGAGCAATACCCATCCAAGGTAGGTAACCTAAACTATTGAAAACTACCTAAGGTGTTGCAGATGTCATTTACACTTTTGTGTATTGCCACATGTCGGTGACAATGTCTCAAAATCATCTAGGGACAAGCAGTCATGAAGAAGTGCTCTATGTCTTAATGGTAATGCTATAACTAGCATTCATTGTCTTCCTGCAAGAAGGGTACTAAGATTTTGAGAAAGCATTGTTTCCTCCATTGTTAGTAGTGGGCTAAAATGACAAAACTCACTCAGAATGGAAGAGTGCATGTAACTATGTGTCTGTGGTATTTCTATCTCTCGAACATAGCCAGAAAGCAGCGATGTGCTGTACATGTTCAAAGCCCAGCATACATACATTCAACAGGAGATAAGAGGTAGCTGGGTTGCGGACTGCTAATACATTGTGATATTAACCCATTTAAAGAGGTAAGACTTCAACTGTTTCCTAAATTGAAGTAGTGTTGGTGGGAGGTGGGGTTCCAGATAGATATGGGGATATTGTTCTAGATCCTGGGTGCATAGATGTAAAAGGCCTGCTGCCTTTTTTTTTTCTTTTTCGCAATTCTTAGTCTGTAGTCTGATAGTGTCCTGGCTCCAGGCGTGGTTAAAAAAACAAAATAAAAAACAGAAAGTGTTCTATACTTGTATCTGGTGTGATTACTTGTCGGCAATATAAATGGGGGTGCTGGCTTTGTAAATGATGCAGCTGGTTTTGAAGTTGGTGTGGGCTTGCAAAGGGAGCCAAAGGAGTTCTATCAGGATGCGGGTGATAGGATCATATTTTGTCAGGTCCTGGATAAGATGTGATGTGGCGTGTAAGATACTGTTAAGGGGCACCACTATGGAGTCTGGCAGTCAAGGAGTAGGGAATTATCACTATCCAGATGTGAGAGTATAAGGGCTTGTACAGCAGTTCTGATGTTGCTTTCTGGAAGAAGCGGTTTCACTCTCTGTAGAAGAAAGAGCTGACACTAATCTATGTTTTTTGCCAATATTTTCTTTGAGGATGAGGTTGGTGTCCAGATGTATCCAAGTGACTTTGCATTCATTTAATTTTGGGGTTTGAAGTCCTCAATGTTTGTCATCATGCCAGGTTTGTACTGATTCTTGTTTGTTGTTCTTGACATATAAAAGAAATTCTGAATTGGTTGGGTTGAACTTCAGGTAGGCGCTGAACATCCACGTCTAGATGATGTGAAAGCAGTATGTTTTATTGTAGTTTGATATAAAAAGCAGTATGGGCTTCAGAGGTGTGGTATCTGGCCATTGAGGTGTATATATTTTCCATAACAGCCACCCCTCTAATTTTTTAAGGCCTTAAGGAGGGACCTTTTCAACCCTCTCTTGTCTGCAGATGGCAGCTGCATTGTTGGGAAGTGGTCTTAATGTTTGGCTCCACGGCGATATATTTCTTCCTTGTAAACATGATCTAGCATTCCCTTCTTAGCCCTCAGGCAAGCACAGGTATGTACCAACTTATCAGCTGGAGTGGAAGGAACAGAAGAGCTGTCATCCATGTATCTTCCATAACTTACATAGAGATAATGTGTTTTCGGTAAACAATCAGATCTTGCCTGGGGCGGTCAGAAATACATTTATATTTCTAGTAAGTTGCTGGTATTCTATTCAACAAAAGGCACATAAGCACAGGAAATTCACACTATTATTTGGAAAAGCTTTACTAAAATATGAAATCCCAGTTTTTTTGCAGAATATGTGGAAAAGCAGAACTACAGATATAAAAACTATGGTTTTTAATATCTGATAGAGACTTTCAGCCTCAGGGACCTTACCTGAGAATAATCCCTAGGCGTCGGACTGGATACCTCTGCGCACTGGTAGGTGGCGTCGAGCGGCTCCGCGTGGCGTCTTCTACACCGGAAGTGACTTGCACGGTGCCTATATAGGCACCACCCCAGCACGCTGACGTCAGTTCTTTTCTTTCCGCGCCAGTCAGTGCAGATCCGGAGAGAGCTATCCCTTAATCATTTTTTGACTAAACTTTTTCCGACTTTTGTGAAACTTTTTTTCAGATTTTCTCGTGGTGTGGCTGGGATGTCACCGACCGATGTTTGTGACGGACCCATATCTTGTATGCCTGTGGTGCCTTGAGTACGACCACGATCCATAGGCCTGCTGCAATTGACATGCCATGAACCGAAGGCCTTGAGAGAGCAATCCCTCAAGCTCCTGGCGGCTTGACGTGTGACGATGCACCAATCTCATTCCCGGTCGAGAGGAAGGGAGTGGTCGCATAGACCAAAATCTTCGTTGCTCTTGAAATCGTCGGGCCTCTCCGGTAAGTCCCAGTGTAAGAATAAAAGCAAGAAGTCGAAGAGGTCTTAGACTTCACCTCGTCCATCAGCTGATGAGATGAGGGAGCATCGGCATTTGAAGCATGGGTTGGTTGAGCCAGCGCCTGGGTTGGCTCCACGCTTCCTTGAGTTTCCAGAAGCCGCTGCAACCCCACTCAACTTCAAGAGTTTTATGAGGCCATGCGCCTCATATTTGAGCAGCCCACTCCCGCCAGTTCTCCTTTGTGCCCCACGAATTCGGGAGGGGCCCCTGCTGGATCCACGCCGTCCGCTCTGGCCTCAGTGCCAGTGGGTCACCTTGGCTTCACGGAGGGATCCGGACCAACGCCGGTCGTGTCACGACCTTCCCAGATTCCGGTCCCGATGCAGTCGCTCCCAGCACCCACCGGCGGTGCCATACCCATTCTGGTCTCCAACTCCGAAACTGAGCAGGATGGGGGTCGGCCAACTCCGGCGTCGACTTGAGCCATGGCTTCCAGGCCAGAGTCTGAGCCCTGTTCCTAGGACTCGAGGAGGATTGGGAGGGGGCGCTGTACCCTGAAGAATACCAACCCTTTGACCCTAATGTGGACTAGTGTGAGGATTTGGCGGAAGACAGCGGACTGGTCACTTCTCCAGATACTGGCTTGGTTTTTCCCCCTACTGCGTCTACGGAGGAGGGAGCGTCCCTCGCTATGGTGGTGAGGAGGGCGGCCAAGGTCCTGGACCTTAACCTGCCCTCTGTTGCAGTCAAGGCTAATGTCTTCACGGTGTTGTTTCACCTGGGAGTATCCCCCTAAGAACTGCTTCTCCCCTTTAATGAAGCCCTCACTGACGTCCTGTGAACAGGGCGATAGCCCTCCAGCACCACCCCACTCCAGGGGACCCCAACTTCCTCACGCAACACCCTACCCCGGAGAGCTTGGTGGTCCAAGCCTCCACCTCCCATGGCGCTTTCCTTTCCATTCCCTCGGATAGAGAATCCAAGAGGCTGGACACCTTAGGAAAAAAGGTGTTTTCTTCCACAAGCCTGGCACTGCGGTCGGTGAACACCGATTGCCTTTTGGACTGCTACTCGCCCACTCTGCGGGACACAGTTGCGCAGGTGCTGCTGACGGTCCCGGAGGAGGCTCGGGCCGTCCACTCCCAGGTTGTTGCTGACGAGAGAGTTGCAGCGAAGTTCACCATACATGTGGACTGGACACCACCGATTCATTGGGCACAGTGGTTTAGTCGACAGTGGCATTACGTTGCCAAGCCTTGTTGAGGACGACTGGCTTTTCTGGGGATGTCCAAGCGTCGCTTATCAACATGCCCTTTGATGGCTCCCACCTCTTCGAAGATTAGGACGATTCACTGCTGGAGCGCTTTAAGGGCAGCAGGGCTACGGCCAGGTCGTTGGACCTTTCCATGGCCCCTCATCACCCCCAATCCACCTTTTGCGACTTTCGATGCCACGGAAGGGGCTTCCACTTCTGTCTGTACCTGCTTAGCCACCATGACACTGTGTGGCAAGAATGCGGTTCCCACAGACCTCGTGGGTCAGGCAGCCAGTGGTCGGGGAAGCTCACCATCCCTCTGGCAGTCGCAGCCTCCAAGCCCTTACAGTTTGCCCCCTTATCATGGGCACCCAGTGGGCGTCAGGATCCGCCATCACCTGCACCACTGCCGGTCTATCACATCGGACCAAAGGGTTTTGCAGATTGTCCGGAGCGGCCAGTCCCTCCCCTTCAAGACTACCCCTCCACCCATGCCACCTGCTTGTGACATGCTGGCGGAGGATCATCTTTCTCTGCTCCGTCAGGGAGTGATGGATCTCTTGGCCAAGGAGGCTAAAGAGAGGGTGCCAGTGCTAGAAGTAGGTTGTGGTTGCTATTTCCGCTACTTTCTGGTACCCAAGAAGGATGGAGGCCTTTGTCCTATCCTAGACCTGCACCCTCTCAACTTCTTCCTCAAGAAGGAGAAGTTCAAAATACTCACGCCCGCTCAAGTCTTGTCTGCCCTGGACCTAGGACACTGGATGGTAGTGTTAGACTTGCAGCACACATATTTCCACGTACCGTTCTGCCTGGCCGCAGGCGTTACCTGCGGTTCATGGTGGGCCGAAAGCACTTTGTTTGCTGTGCTCCCTTTTGGTCTAACTAGCACCCCTCGGGTGTTCATTAAGGTGCTGGCAGTTGTAGGAAACTGGGGTTTTGTTGCAGTTATCCCCCAGTCTGACAGTGCGCGGAGGCCTGCTAACCAGACCCCAGTGCCAGTGCTCCTTCCCCAAAACTATGTGTTGTCTAATTGTGTTACAATTGGCTAAGGATTTTAGCACCCCTGTAAGTCCCTAGTAAATGGTACCTCAGGTACCTAGGGCATGGGTGCTAAAGAGGGTCTCAAGGGGATGCAATATATGTTACTCCACCCTAAGGGACCCACACACAAATTCCACACAGACTGTCATTGCCATGAGTTAAGAAAAATGACAGGACACACTCCTGTGTGTCATGCCAAAGTCACTGCATCTAATATATGCAAGTCATCCCTACAGCAGGCCTTTGAACCCTAAGGCAGAGTTAATTATATTTTATGTGAGGACATATCTGCAGATATGCTCCTGTGATGTCTAGTTCTATTACTAGATATTGCAACGGAGGAGGGAAGCCATCTTAAAATGTGTACTGGGCACAGGTCAAAACGAGTTCCCCAGCTACATAATCGCTTCACAGAAACATATGGCGTTTGGTATCAAACACCTCGTATTAATAAACCCTCACTGATTCCAGTGATGGATACATGCACCACCCAGAGGGCACCTTAGAGGTGCCCCATAAAAACCTACCAACGACTTGTGGGCTTGCTGAATGGTTCTGACCAGCCTGTCACCACAGACAAGTTTCTCACCCCCAGAGGTGAGTGCCTACGCTCTCAGGCGGTCGGGAACAAAACATGCTCTGGCAGGAGGGGTTTACAACCCATTCCAACAGGATCACCTGTAAATTAGCATTCCAAGGCAGGGAGCTTCAAAGAGCCCACCACCTTTAGTATGCAAATCTGGCTTCCATCAGAGGTGAGGGGATGCCAACCCCCCCTGACCAGGGCCCATTTGGCGCCTGGACAGGCGGGAAGATTAGTAGTCAGAGAGGCGTGTCCACCCTCTGGCTAGTTCCACCCCTAAGGTAGGGTATGCCATTTTGGTGATGGCAAAATTAGGAACGCTGGGACAAGGTTATGCCCACTTCTCACAGGAAATGGAAATATAGGGAGTGTAGTGACCCCAGGGGTAAGTAGCCCATTGACTACTATCCTACACTCCCCTAACGCCTCTAAGTCTAGTATTTAGGGGAGCCCCTAGCACCAGGAAATCACATTCCTGCAGACCGAAGAAGGATAAAGAGCTGCGTGAAGCAACAACTGTGGAGAAGCAACTTACTTGGCACCAACCCTGCCAGTCTGTCTGCTGTTACCAACGAACTTGCACCAAAGTAGTCTTGTCCTGCAGCTGCTGCACCTCTGTAGGACTGCCTGACTTCAATAATGACCCCAGAACTCCTGTGGAGTTACAGAGCTGCTTCCCGGCATCCTGCAGGCACTCCAAAAGAACTGTGAGGACTCCGGACCACCACAAACCTGACACAGGAAAGCACCACTGCACCCGTGCCCCCTAGCCCAAGTAGAAGTGGGCCAGCTGTGCCAGCGTGGTCCCCCGACCCTCCAGAGACAAAGCCTACCTTGGGTTTGCCCACAGTGGACTCACTGACTCCGCCTGCAGCCGCTTTGTGCAGGCCCCCTCTACCGTTTGTATCTCCAGTGACAAAAACCTGATGCCTCAGAACACCTCTGCACCCGGCTACCTTGGCCAGAGGAGAAGAGGACCAAAGGTGTCCACACATCCCCGAGCATTGTGAGACCGGAGTCCTCTTATTGGTTCAGCCTGACTGATCTCCCAGTCCCAGCTTGCAGCCTATTTGCAACCGGACCGTTCCCCATTCAAGTGAATGGGACACTCAGTGCCGTAACACACCTCTGCACTCGGACGCCCCATAGCCTCTGAGATAACCTGTTGGTGTGGCCTTGGACCTTGCTCCATACTAACCTGAAGTCCAGGAGATTGGTTCTGTAAGTCGCCGTGAAGTGCCCGAATGCAGTTCATATTTTTTCCACATAGGATAACATTGGGCTCCTGATGCTGAAAAGCACCTCTGCCCCTGGCCGCCCCAGTGCTGCCCAAGGTGACCTGTTGGTGCTGCCTTGGACCTTGCCTCCTACTTACCTTAAGTCCAGGAGACTGGTCCCGTAAGTCACTGTGAAGTACCTGTATGCATTGTATGTCTTTCCTCCATAGGATAACATTACTGCTGCAGAAATTGCAGTGTCCGTTTCTGAAAACTTTCAAAATTCATAACTCAAGCATACTTACTTGATTTTGATGATCTTGGTGCCTAAAGTTATATAAAGATACGTTTTATTTTTATTAATTGGTGTCGGATTTCTTTATTGAGTGTGTCTCACTTACTGCCTTTGTGTGTGTAAGTAATGCTTAGCACTACCCTCTGCTAGGCCTAACTGCTTGCCCAAAATGCCACAAAAGAGAGCATTTGGGGTGTCATTTGTGCCCTTGTAATTCATTTGGGGTTTGCCTAGACTCTTTACACAGTGTACCTCTTTTTCGTCCACTATATAAAGAGCCAGTTTCTAACAGCAGTGGTTTTTAGCTTATCTGTAGAGATCAGGGGTGCTAGTCTTCCCCAGTTTCGATGACTGGCTGTTGAAAGTGGGCTTGCCCCAATTTGTCGTCACCCACCTCCAGACTATGGCGGACCTCCTGCATTCGCTGAGGTTCACTATCAACATGCCGAAGTCACACCTGACACTCTCTCAGATGCTCACTTTCATTGGAGCTGTTCTGGACACGGTGCAGTTTCGGGCCTATCCTCCTGAATGGCGAGTCCAGGATATTCAGACTATGATCCTGACATTTCAGTCTCTATCCTGGATTTCAGTGTGACTGACTCTGAGGCTGCTGTGCCTCATGCCCTCCTGCATTCTGCTTGTGACACATGCCCGATGGCATATGCGGGCTCTGCAGTAGGACCTGAAGTTCCAGTGGCCACAGCATCAGGGAAATCTCTCAGACATGGTCCAGATCTCTGTGGAAACTCCACAAGATCTACAGTGGTGGTTAACGAACACGCGATTGGGTCAGTGGCAGACCCCGCTCCCTTCCCCAACCAGATCTAACTGCAGTGACAGATGCATCACTTCTGGGATGGGGTGGCCATCTGGGAGAGGTGGAGGCCTAGTTCAGAGGCCTCTGGTGGAATCCGGACTCCACATCAACTTTCTGGAGCTCCGGGCGATCCGGCTGCCATCAAAAGCCTTTCTACCATCCATCAAAGGAAGCCTAGTTAGGTGTTCATGACACAACACCACTGGCATGTGGTACTATAACAAATAGGACGGGGTGGTGTCGTGGACCCTTCATCAAGAGGCCCTTCATCTCTGGACATGGCTGGAACATCAAGGCATATCCCAGGTGGTTCAACACCTGGCAGGCTCTCTGAATGCCAGGATGGACAAACTCAGCCGAAGATGCCTAGCGGATCACAAATGGCGTCTCTATCCGGAGGTAGTGTAAGGTCTCTTTCAGCAGTGGGGAGAGCCTTGGTTAGATCGGTTCGCCACTGCTGAGAATGTGCAATGTCAGCAGTTCTGCAAGCTGCAGTTTCCAAGGCGGCTCTCGTTCGGAGATGCTTTTCGTCGTCAGTGGAACTCAGGCCGCCTGTACACCTTTCGGTCCATACTACTCCTGCCCAGAGTTCTCAAGATGGTCAGGAATGACCAGGCTAAAGTCCTCCTTGTGGCTCCTGACTGGGCAAAGAGAGTTTGATATGCCGAGCTGATGAGCATGGCCATCGGTCCTCCGATCAGGCTTCCCCTTCGGGAGGATCTTCTGTCGCAGCAGCAGAGGAGAGTTCTCCACCCGAACCGGTCAACACTCCACCTTCTTGTGTGGAGATTGAGTGGCGACGGTTGATAGCCTTCGACCTTCCACCCGAAGTCTTGGATGTTATTTTGTCAGCCTGGGGGCAATCCTCCAAAATGGTATACGCCTGCTGTTGCGGCAAGCTTGTGGCATGATGTGCAGAAAAACAAGTTGACCCCCTTTCTTCTCCCCTTTCTCGGGTTCTTCTCTTTATTCTTTCCCTTGTCCAGCAGAGCTCTGTCCTGGGAACCTTAAAGGATTATTTTTCTACTATCTCAGCCTTTCTGCGGTTGATTGACCAGCCATCCCTCTTTAAACCCCCTATTGTATATAGGTTCCTGAAAGGTTTGCAACATAAGTTTCCTCCTTCTTCCTTTATCATGCCTCAGTGGCCCTGAATAGAGTCCTGATATTCTTGATGTGTGCTCCCTTTGAGCCCTTGCTCAACTGTCCTCTCGGGCTCCTTACCAGCAAGACCGCCTTCCTGTTGGCAATAACATCTGCCCGGATGGTCAGTGAGCTTCAGGCCTTGTCATCCAAGCCTTCTTACCTGAACATCTACCCAGACAAGCTAGTTCTACGAACTAGAGCTTCTTTTCTGCCGAAAGGTGTCACTCCCTTTCATGTAGGCCAGCCTACTTTTTACGCTCTGCCTCATCCCTCTCATAACTCTCATGTTGTCAAGGTAGAATGACAATGCTCTTTTTGGGTCCACAAGGTGAAGACTATTCATGGGGCATGTTGGAGCAAAGAAGGGAAAAATTGAGTAGAAACAAACCATCTCCCAATCAATCGTGCTCTTGATTAAAATGTGCTACGCACTGCCTAAGAAGCAACCCCCTGAGGGTTTGCATGCTTATTCCACTAGAGCCAAGACTGTGATCATTCCGTTAGCACACAGTGTCCTGGACATCTGCCAGGCAGCAACGCAGTCCGGTCCGCCAGGATGGACGCTTTGCCTGTTTGGCCCTGCAGGACGTTTTGAAATTGTTTTGCAGACCCACCTCTGGGGAGATATTGCAGTTACCATTACTTTCTACTTCCCTTGCATGGTCATCTCTTTATCTTTCTCTTTCCTGTGTCGCTCTGCTGCAGTCATCCTCTTCCGTCGTCAGGAAAAACAATCTAACAATGGAGCCGATGACTATGCGCATTGCAAGCAAGAGATGGAGTCCCACTACCCCGTGACTCGAGAAGAATTCTTCGAAGAAAAACAACCTGCACTCATCCGGGCCCAACACTAGATAGCAGGAGTACGCACAGCATGTCAAACTACAGCACTACATGCCACAAACCGATGCTTACAGGATATGTAACATTTTCTTTTCTCTTTCTAAACATCCTACTCCAGACAGTTTGGTTGTTCAGGGTTCAACCAGCACGGTGAACCCCAATTCATTCCCTTCATCTGAGAGGATTTAGGTGTATGGAAAACAACTGTTCCCTCCGGCTACCCTGGCATTGAGGTTGGTCAGTGCTGTTTGTTTATTGGGTTGAGATACGCATGCCCTCTGGCACATGCCCTGAGAGATCTTGATGGAGGTTCCGGAAAACCTTAGAGCAAGGGTCTCCAACAGGTACCTCTGAAGCTACTGGTAGCTCGCCTGTGTCCTGGAAGAATCTTCATGAAGTGCCCAACAAAGTACTTCATTCTGAGTTCTACACTAGCCATAGTAAAGAGGGTCACTTTGTAAGAAAAATACAAGATTTTCTTTGAACGGCTTAACCCAAAATGGAAAGTACATATTTGAAGCCATATATTTTGAGAAACTGATGTTCGAGGCATGTGAGCTGTAGATCACATGCTTTGCATACTCCTGCCATATAGTGTGGAGTACGTATTGTTGCAAGCTGTTTTTCTTCAAAGAAGTCTTTCCAGTCACAAGGCAGGTGACTACTTCTTTCGGTGATAGTGCGCATGGGCATAGACTCCATTGTTAGATTGGTTTTTTCCGCCATCGGGTTCGGACGCGCTCAACACCGTTTCTCGGGTTCCCCTCGGTGCGCAATACACTCACCCTCGACGGTATTGTTTTGATCGCGTATTTCCTTTCTCCGCGTATCGTATTTACTAAAAATCCCTCTTTCGATCGGGTAGCTCGTGGAAGGCCGTTGGGCCTACCCGTGTCGGGCCGCCTTGCAGTAGATGGAACGGACTCCATTTAAATTCTGCCCTCTGTGCCACGCGAAATTCCCACGCACCGACTCACACAAAGTGTGTAACTTGTGCTTGTCACCGGATCACAAAGAACAGGACTGCGACGCGTGTAAGGCTTTCCGATCGAAGAAGACGCTTCGCGACCGTCGGGCTCGACATCGCGACATGCAGAGCCAACACAGGTTCCATTCTGGACCTCTTCGGAGAAGATTCGGAACAGGAGACCGCAGAAGCCATAGGAGCCGAAGAAGAACAGGATCCCATCTCCGTCTTGGAATCCGGCTCCAATGGGGACGAGGACATTCCGCAAGGGCAGCGTACCGTGAGTACTGATCCTCCCTTGCCCCAAAGTCCACCTAAGCATAAGAAGAAGGTTCCGGTCCAACCCCCGCCTGGGGGCCACGGTCGGCACCGAGAACATGTTTCCAACGCCCGCCCTCCGGCTCGGCACCGAAACACACCCCAAAGCCTTCCGGCTCTGAGCTGAGTCGCTCGAAACCGGGCATCGAGCCGAAACCTTTGGGATCGAAGTCAGAGTCAGGCTCAGCCCAACCCACTTAGATGCTGAAAACACCTTCGGATCCGAAACCTTCGGTGCCGAAACAGATGGAGGTGCTGATTCCGGCAAAGGAGCTCCGTTTCATTGTTCCACCCTCGAAACCGGATCCGAAACAGAGAGAACTCTACATTCATCCAATAACTGGACATATTTCCACCAAAGTCACACTAAAACGTAGACCTGAAATGGAAGAAGCTTACCACATCCATTTAAAAAGGAAGAATGTGGGTACTAATCCTTCTCCTCCTCCTCCTCCATCTCCTCCTTCTCCTGAGTCTCAACCTTTACTAATTTCACCTGCTGACTCACTACCACCATATACACCTGATGATCAAGATGATGGGCATGGGGACAATGATCCAGCACCTACAGACCCCTGGAGAGATTGTGACACTAATTCTCCCACAGGTAACGATCCTGATCTGTACCCTACTAAACCTTCTCCACCAGACGACAGTGTAGGATACATAGAATTATTAAGCAGAGCTGCTAATTACCATGGGGTCCAGTTACATAAGGAATCCCTAGAAGATTTCCTTTTCGAAACTCTTAGCAGTTCACAAAAATCCTCGCACACACTTCCAATGCTCAAAGGTATGCTTAGACATGTAGATGACATTTTTAATGATCCTGTGCGGGCACGTATCCTCACCCCCAGAGTAGACAAAAAATATAAATCTGCACCATCAGACCCAGCTTACATAAAGGGGCAGTTACCATTAGATTCTCTAGTCGTGTCTAATACATGTAAGAGGGCCAACTTCCAAACGTCAGGGGATGCTCCACCCCAGACAAAGAGTCTAAGTTGATAGACGCCTCTGGGAAAAGAATAGCCTCCCACGCTGCAAACTTTTGGCGCATTTCCAATACCCAAGCACTTTTAGCTAGGTACGATAGGGTGCATTGGTATGAAATGGAGCAATTGCTCCAATTTCTGCCTGATGAGCACAAGTCCAAAGCTCAAGACCCAGTGCGGGAGGGACAGCTCATCTCAAACAATTCCATCAGATGCGCGTTAGATGCTGCTGACACTGCGGCTAGAGCCATTAACACCAGCATTCTCTTAAGAAGACCTGCTTGGCTACGCATTTCTGGGTTTAAACCAGAGGTTCAGGCTTCCATTCTGAACAGACCATTTGATAAACAGCACCTCTTTGGCCCTGTAGTAGACTCCTCATTAGAAAAGACGAAGAAAGACACAGAGGTGGCGAAATCTATGTGAGCCCTTCAGTCACCCTCACCCCGTGGTTCCTTTCGGCGCTCCTTCTATCGCGGAGGGTCCAAAAACACCTCCTCAGACACTACCTCAACAACCTACAAGGGCAACACTCAACCCTCTGCCTCTAAGGGTTTCTACAGAGGGGGTTACAGAGGCAACAATGGCAAGGGTAGAGGTAGAGGCTCCAACACAAGCACCTCCTACTCCAATACCAAACAGTGACTTGCCTACACTCCCCCCGACCATTTAACACCTGTTTGGGGGCGTCTTTCCCAATTCCTACCCGTCTGGCAGTCAATAACTACAGACAAATGGGTACTGGAAATTATCCGTTCTGGTTATTGCCTGGAGTTTATCAGTAATCCTCCAAACATTCCTCCATGTTCACACAAACTGTCACCAGACCACCTACACGTCCTCAAACAAGAGGTTCAGTCTCTCCTTTTGAAAGGAGCTATAGAACCCGTACTACTACAATATCACGGGTCGGGCATATACTCCTTCTACTTTCTCATACCCAAAAAGGACTGTTCTCTCATGCCTATCTTGGACCTCAGAGAATTAAATCTTTACATACAGTCAGACCATTTTCACATGGTAACACTTTAACAAGTGCTCCCACTCCTTCAACAGGGCGACTTTCTGTCTACCCTAGACTTAAAGGACGCGTATTTCCATATCCCAATACATCCCGCTCATCGCAAATTTCTAAGATTTGTGGTAGCGGGCTATCATTACCAGTTCAAAGTACTCCCATTCGGAATCACCACTGCTCCCAGAGTCTTTATAAAGTGTCTGGCAGTAGTCGCTGCTCACCTAAGAAGACAACACATTCATGTTTTCCCCTACTTGGACGACTGGCTCTTCAAAGCCAGTATGTACCAGAAATGTCTCCAACACACTCACAGGACACTGCAGTTACTGCACCAACTGGTGTTCGCAGTCAATGTGTTGAAATCGCATCTTCAACCTTCCAACACTCAAAACTATCTCGGAGCCACTTTAGATACTCAAAGGGCTCTGGCCTTCCCCAACCCATCCAGAATTCGCAACATTCAGGCTTTAGTTCACCAGTTTCCGTCCACTCTCTCGCTACCAGCTTGAGTGTATATGCAGCTGCTCAGAGTGATGGCGTCTTGCATCATGATTGTTCCCCATGCCAGACTCCACATGCGTCCCCTTCAGGAATGCTTAGCACGTCAATGGAACCAATCACAGGGTCTTTTAACCGATCTAGTGTTGGTAACAGGCCGTACTCGTCGCTCTCTGCAGTGGTGGAACCCACAAAATTTATCAAAAGGACGGCCCTTCATGGACCCGGTTTCACAGACAATGCTAACAGCAGACTCGTTCCTCACTGGTTGGGGGCTCATCTTCAACATCACACAGTACAAGGTCTGTGGAGTCAACACCAAAAAACTCTCCACATAAACCATCTAGAACTGCTAGCAACATTTCTAGCGCTCAAAGCAATTCAGACTCACCTGGTCGGCAAAGCTGTCCTAGTTCGTACCGACAACATGACAGCCATGTGTTATATACATAAACACGGGGGAAACACACTCTCTTCAACTGCCACACTTGGCCAAAGACATTTGAAAATGGGCCATTTACCACAAAATCTTTTTTTTAATTTTTTTTTTTTAACTGTTTTTATTTGATTTTGACATTTAGGTCACCAAAACATATAGCACTGTTAGAAACATATAGGTACATACATGTGATGGGTATGGTACACGCTTTTCATTCGGTTTTCACAAGGTCATTACACAGCAAGTACATATAACTTTTCAGCCCACAGTGTTGGTAACAATTCGGCCCTTGGAGCAGCATTGTGTGGCAGTCTCACCCAGTACTTCCGGACTTTCAATTTCTTTTTGTGTGTGCACGTTCTGATGTGAACCTTCTCAACAATTCATAGACAAATAATATCTGTGCCATGGTCCCTTCTGGCTTCCCCTATAACAGCCTACTGTGTGTACAGGAGGAATAGTAGACAAGGAATGTGCTTGCAGGAGGTGAATCTCTCGGGAGTCTACTAACACAAGGACAGTGTATTATGATTCCTGCACCGGCGCATTATCAACATCAGCTGGCGTATGTGTGAGAAGGTACACTTTCAGAGGGTCCCAGATGTCCCTAGGGCGTGAGGCTCTTGGGAGTAAGTCTGCGTAGTTAGTGAACTGCTCCTGACAATATATCAAATCAGTGAGCCAATCTTTGAATTTCGGTGCGCGTCCTCTGCCCCAACGACACGCAATTTGGCGTTTCGCCATGAGTAAGGCTATGGCGAGATATTTGCGGTACGGTTTGGCAACATGTTTTGTGTAGCCGAGTAAGGCGATCAGGGGGGTGCGCTCTAGGGTCTGCAAGGTCATCTGATCCAGGGCGTCAAACACAGCCCCCCAAAACATGTGCACTGCGGGACATTCCCAGGCCAAGTGTAAAAAATCAGCCGCAGGGGCTCTACATCGTCTGCATTGATTGGAGTCTGACAGTTTATATTTATATAATTTCGCTGGAGTGTAGTATAAGCGATGTAGAAATTTATAGTGCGTGATACGTAGCCTATGGCTAGCAGCGATTTGCTCCGTATGTTCGCAGCAGTATGCCCATTGTTCAACCGTAAGTACGTATCCCAATTCATTATCCCACTTCGCTCTAGCAGGGCATGTGGTCCTCTCTTGTGTCGTGTGTACCATGTGGTATAGTGTAGAAACCATGTGTCTCGGTGAATCGGCTCGTAACATCCACTGCAGAGGAGGCAATGTGGGGGGCTCGTGTGGGAAGTCTGGTGATAAGGTACGGAGGCCTTGCCGTAATCGTACATAAAGGAAGACATCTAAGGGAGTTGGTTGGGTCTCCTTGAATATGTGGATTAGTGTTCGGAACTCTCCCTTATGATATAGGTCACCCCATGTGGAGATGCTGGTCCGACCCAGGAGCTGTTGGAAACCTTTTTCCTGGAAGAGTTGCATTCGGGATGGTATGTCAGAGGGAGCAGTGGGGAGTAGAGCATGGGGCAATTTAGTAGCGTCAATATTCGATGCCATGCACTCAGTGTGCAAGTCAGTGTGGTGGGCGTCGTGTCTCGTCGGGCAGGGGGATGGAATATCACACCGTCCAGTGGTATAGGATCTGCCAGCCAGTGTTCTACCGCAACATGCGGCATGTAGCGGGGGGATGGAACCAATAATAAGCGTAGTGCGCTTGCGCACAAATGTAATACAGTTCAAAGTCAGGGATGTCAAATCCCCCCTGTACATTGGGCCTAGTAAGTACCCCCCATTGCAATCGGGGTTGTTTGCCTCCCCACACTAGTCTGATCATTTCGGTTTGCAACATTGTGAAAAAGGTCCGTCCAGGATTATACGGTATATTCAGGAAGAGATATAGCACCTGAGGGAGAACCACCATCTTGATCAATGAGGCCCGCCCCGCCATCGAGAGGGGCAAGGAGATCCAGTGTGTGACATTGTCTATAATGCGGTCTAACGTTCTACCGTAATTTAACCGCATGAGCTCATCTCTATCTGTAGTGATGCGAATCCCTAGGTAGCGCATGTCTGAGTGGCACCACTCCAGAGGGTAGACTAAGGGGAACGGGGCTGCTGCAGGGGTGAGAGGTAAGATCTGCGATTTTCCCCAATTTATATGTATCCCCGACATTTTCCCAAACACTATGAACTCACGGAGAAGTGGATTAAGGTTAGCCTGCGGGTCACGAACATACAAAGTGATATCATCTGCGTACAATGATATCAAAATTTGGCGCATATAGCACCGCAACGCTCTATCTTGATGATGTTGGCGTAGCTTAGCTGCCAAGGGTTCTACTGCTACAGCAAACAATAGGGGGGAAAGCGGGCACCCCTGTCGCGTGCCTCTGGTAATATGAAAGGCAGGTGACATGTGACCATTTATGCAAACCCTGGCTGTCGGAAGGTTATACAGTAACTTAATCCAAGAAAGAAATATTGGGGGAAAGCCCATACGCTGTAGGACTCCCAGTAAATAATCCCACTCTACTGAATCGAACGCCTTAGTGGCGTCTAGGAAAACTGCCACTAATGGCAGGTCTGGGTCCACGTTGTGGAGGATTGCAAAAAAGGTTCGTAGGTTGTGGGTGGTCGCTCTGCCAGGAATAAAGCCGGACTGATCCGGGAGGGCTAGTTTGTCCATGATCAGATTTAATCTGTTTGCTATGACCTTCGCCAGGATTTTGGTGTCACAGTTGATAAGTGACAGTGGTCTATATGAGTCACAGTATAGAGTGGATTTCCCTGGTTTCGGCAGAGAGATGATGTGCGCCTCTCGCATGGACGGGGGGAGCCTGCCGTTGTCTAATGCATCTTCAAAAACCTCTTGGAGGATGGGGGCAAGCAAATCAATATATGTTTTATAGAATTCTATAGGGAGTCCATCCGATCCCGGTGTTTTTCCTGATTTCATATGCATTATGGCTTCCTTTATTTTGTCCAATTCAAAAGGAGCGCTAAGGAACTCCCGTTGATTGTCGCCCAGCCACCCCAACGCTACATCTTCTAAATAAGCATTGAGATCGAGTTCATCGTGTCTCTGTGATGTATATAGTGATGCATAATGTGAAGTAAAGGTGCGTAGTATGTCCTCAGTATTCCTGTATATGACCTCCCCCGGACCCGTTATCTCCAATACGGTATTTGTGAAACGTGGCCTACGTATTGTGTCTGCTAACACCTTCCCAGGGCGTTCTCCCTCTCCGTATTTCCGTGCAACCCAATGTTTACCCCTGTATTTCGTTTCTCTGTCAGCAGTGTCTGTGTATTCAGTGATTTTGTCTCTAATTTCTCGATTCACTTGTCTATCCGTGCTGGTGCCGAGCCGTGTCTCTAATTGTTTGATCTCCCTTTCTAATTTTTTCAGGGACCTCTGAATGTCCCGCAGTACGCCCGAGCTTTTGGATATGCAGAACCCCCTAATTGTGACCTTGAAGGCCTCCCATACTGTTTCTATGCTGTCCACCGATCCCTTATTTCTCTGTAAAAAGTCCTGTATTTCTTGTCCCAGTTCTTCGTGGTACACCGGATCTAGCAGTGTTAGTGGCTGGAGCCGCCAGGTCCTTTGTGGGGCGTCAAATGAGAGGCTTACTGGAGCATGGTCCGAATACGTTCTGGCTAAGTGTTTGGTCTCGACAATCAGTGAGCATAGGCCTCGTGTAACAAGGAAGTAGTCCAAACGGGCCCAAGATGCGTACTGAGTTGCGTGGTGTGTGCCTTCAGTTGTATGTGGGTTGAGGTGCCGCCAAGCGTCTATTATACCATTAGCTTCCATTATGTTGCGCAACACTTGCATGAGGCATTGTAATGTTGCGGGCGGGGTTAGATCTGTCCATTGTGGGTTTTAACGCGACATTGAAATCCTCCCCCCAGATAAGATGGGTGGAGCCTATCTCTAAGATTTTCCCCCATAATGTAGTGAAAAATTCGGGTGAGTCTATATTGGGGCCATAACAGCAAGCCAGAGTGATGGAGTCAGTGCCAAGTCTGCCCCAGACCAGACAGTAGCGACCATGCTGATCTTGCATCGAGCCTGCCAGGACAAAAGGAAAGCCTTTTTTTATAATTATTGCTGTCCCCCTAGAGTAGGAAGAATATGAGGAAAAAATTCTATGTTCTGCCCATTTACTGGCAAAGGAATTAGTGTGTCTCGGATTAATGTGGGTCTCCTGGAGCATAGCAACGTGTGTCTGGTGCCTATCTAGATACGCCAGTACTTGGCGGCGCTTTCTGGGGTCTCCCAGACCCCTAACATTCCAGGTGAGGATCCTCGCTGCTGGGGAGCCCGCTAGGTCAGTCATGGGGGCTGGTGTGGTGGGTTGAATTTCAGGATAGGTCCCTTACGCATGTGAGGTGGAATCAGACAAAAACAGTACAATTGGACATCACATGTATCATGCGAGTTGCGAAAAAACTGATTGAACAACCTTATACCCTCCCCCTCCCACTGAAGCATCCCAATCATGCCAGAGTTACATGTCCCACCCCCCTCCCTTTTCCCCCAACTTGCCCAGAAACAAATGCTGGCGTAATTCCAGCATAAAACATTTGGGGAGCGCCCTCGGGGGGGACCTCCCAGGGGATAGCACATACTCTCCCCACCCTCAGAGAGCTCCAGCGTTGGAGTGGCATAGCCCCAAGAGGGCAGGGGTGCCCAGAGTATATTGTGTCCCTTGATCCCAACTGTCACTTATCTGGTGGTGGCCTCCAGGCGGGCAGGCGCGTCCAGGAATTTGGGTCCATCGTTCAATCTTAGCACCCCCTAGTGCTAGTTTCCTACCATGACGGGGTTACCAGCATTTTGTGTGTTCGTCTGCATTCTCGGAGGCGACTCCTTCAAAGTTCAAGTTGTGTTACTCCGTTTCTGGTGATTCGGTTCTCGGGGATGAGTTAGGTGAACCTGTGGGGTTATTGTAGCGTCGGAGGTGCTTTAGGAAGTCGTCCACTTGCTGCGGTTTGGTGAAAAACGATTGTTTCCCTTGATACGTGACTCTCAGGCGCGCTGGGTATAAAAGGGCGTAGTCGCTGTTTCTTTTTAACTAGTACAAATTTACGCCGTTCCTCCTGCACGGTTGCTGTAAAGTCCGGGTATATGGTAAATTGGTTGCCTTCAAAATTCAATTGCCGCTTTTCCCGAGCTGCCTTGAGGGCGATGTCCCGGTCGCGATAATTTAGCATCCGAGCAATGATTGGACGGGGCGTGCTGCCTGGGAGGAAGGGGGTGAGTCTGGGCCCCAATGACCGGTGCGCCCGTTCGACTAGAAATTGGGTCGAGAAGGATTCGGAACCAATTGTCTCTTAGTAGACGTTCAACATACTCCTTCATTTTCCCAGTATTGGTGCTTTCCGGTATTCCAATCACGCGTATATTATTTCTGCGACTGCGTGCCTCCAAATCTTCGTTCTTAGCAGCAATAACTCTCAGTAGTTTGTCCATGGCGGTCACTTTGGTCTGGAGTTGGGATGTTGTGTCTTCATTATCCGAAATGTGACGTTCTGTCTCTTTTATGCGGTCTTCATGGCCGTCCAGTTTGTGCACTATGGCGTCCATACGGTTTGACATAGAATCCATTTTGTCAGCAATGGCGGCTAGACCTTGTCGCACTTCTATTAGTAGGGCTTTCATGTCTCCTTAAGGCGCTAGAGCTGATCCTGAGGCTTCGGTGCCTGTAGCGGCCTCTTCCTGTTGCATACGCCCTCCCTTTCTGGCCTCAAACATAAGTCTTGGTTGTTTTGGGTCTGCCTTACCCATGGTTTTTCGTAATACAGCCCTGAGAGTCTGGTCTGGATCAGAATGATGCTGTCTGCTTGGTCAGTTGGCACTTTGCGCAGCCACCTGCCTAGCCCTCCTGTGTTTTCCAATAACCGGCGGTATCGTAGCTGCTAGCGTTGTGTCTCTGTGTCTCGTGTAGGTTTTGGAAATGATCCCCCGTTCAATGTGTCGGTGCTGCAGGCTGGGGAGGTCAAGGCGGCTTAGAACAACTGGGGCTTCTTGAATGTGTGTCTCAAGCGCTGCACAGCCTTGCCTTCTCCTCTTTCCTCAGCTCATAGTGGGCTATGCAGGGCGGCCAAATGGTTGTGCTGTGATTCACAGGTGGCTTCTCTCCCCCGCAAGCAATGTCGATGCTGCTTCCCAGGTGCTCGCAGGACCGGTGTCAGCTTTCACCTGGCGGGACACTCCTGCAAGCGGTATTTGTATGGCGCTGCGCTGTGGATGTGTTCAGAGTCGGGTGCCACCCTCTTTGTGCACGGGGAGTCGGGGCCGCCGACGCGCTGTATTCTGGAGGCCTACTTCAATCACCCCGCCTCAGGTCTTCCGCATCGCGCACTCCCCAGCAGCGCCTCCCGGTCAACATCGGCAGCAGTCAGAGGAGTCTTATACGCTGCAGCCAGGTGCGGGGTACTCTTTAGGGGCCTCCGTGTCAGTCTCCCTGCACGGACGCAGTCCAATATTGGCAGCAAAGGCTGTGCGGCCCCCCTTGGTACCTGGTGTATCGGCGTCAGCTCCAGCGGCGCAGTGCAATCCGGCAAGTCCTCCCCGAGTGCTTCCCGCCTCCAGTAGGTAGCGATGTGATGTGGGAGGGTGAGAGTATTGGAATCCCTCTCACTATGCTGTCCTGTGTTGCGGCCGCAATCGGCTCAGGGATATTTGCCTACGCTTTTCCGCCTCTCCCACTCATTCCATTAGTCATTCAGAAACTCAGGCAAACATCCCTTACACTGATCCTAATAGCTCCCACTTAGGCCCGTCAACCGTGGTTTACAACCCTGTTGGAGCTGTCAGTAGTTCCACATCAAGAACTACACCTCGCATCCAGTCTCCTCACACAGAGCCATGGAGAAATCAGACACCCAGATCCCAAACAACTGAACCTCGCGATCTGGCTGCTGAAATCATAGACTTTGGTTCTATAAATCTCCCACCAGTCTGTATGAACATCATCAGAGAGGCCAGAAGGCCTACTTCAAGAGCCTGTTATGCAGCTAAATGGAATTGTTTTGTTATCTATTGCAATAATAACAACATCAATCCTCTTGATGCTTCAATACAAAATATAATTTGTTATTTGTTACACTTGCAGCAGTCGCATTTAGCTTACACTTCTATCCGACCCATCTTGCTGCAATAGCTGCATATCTACAAAATAGGCAACACTTATCTCTTTTTAGAGTGCCCGTAATCAAAGCTTTCATGGAAGGACTTAAAAGAGTTATTCCACCAATACTTCCACCTGCCCCAGGGTGGAATCTTAACATAGTCCTCACATGATTAATGGGCCCACCTTTTGAACCCATGCATAAATGTGTTCTACAGTTCTTCTTCTGGAAAATTGCTTTCCTCATTGCAATCACTTCACTGAGGAGAGTGGGTGAACTACAGGCACTAACCATAGAAGAACCTTTGTTCGAGGCATATGAGCTGTAGATTATATACTATGCATAGATCGCCATCTGGTGTTGGGCTCTGATGTTTGCAGTTTGTTTTTGTTCGAAGAAGTCTTTGTAGTCACGAGATGACTCCTCCTTACGATGATAGTGGGCATGGGCATCGACTCCATCCCCAGATTGTTTTTTTCCGCCCTCGGGTTCGGATGTGATTTGCTGCGCTCCGGGTTGGTATCATCTTCGAACCCCCCTTCAACCCGCAATCCTTCACCACTCGGCGGTATTGTTCTCGACACGCATCCTCCAACTTCAAATAATCTTCGACCAAGAGCTTCGACGCGGGCCGTTGGGCCTACCCTCGCCGACCACGCCAGCCGTCGATGGAACGGACTCCGTTTAAAAAATGCCCCAGGTGTGGTGCTAAATTCCCACACATGGACTTACACGAAGTGTGTAACCTCTGCCTCTCCCCCGAGCACGAGGAAAAGCACTGCTAGGCCTGTACATCGTTCCAGTCGAAGAAAACCATCCGTGATCGTCGGGCTCGACGTCACGAAATGTCCTGCGGGAGCAGCTCGATTCCAGACCTCTTCGGAGCAGGTTCTAATGTCCATCCAGAACTCCAACCTGCAGAAGAGGATATCTCCGTGTCCGAAGCCGACGACTCCGAGGAAGATGATCAGAACGTCACCCCGGCTCAACGGACAGCGAGTACTAACACCCAGGCTGCCACCAAACCCAAGGCTCCGGTAACACCTTCGCCCTCGGGCTCAGGTCGACACCGTGAACATACTTCAGACGCTCCGCCCTCGGGCCCGGCTATGAAACCGAATCAAAAGCCTTCCGACTCGGGCTCGAGTCGGCCCCATTCCGGCACCGAACATACACCTTCGGCTCCGAAGCCTAAAACCAAGCCGGTGCCCCACCCTTCATTGCCGGCACCGAAGACACCTTCGGTGCCGAAAACCTCGGCACCGAAGCCACCAAAAGACAAAGCTTCAGAACCGAAACAGGACAAACCGAAAGCTTTGAAGCCGAAACAGGACAAACCAAAAGCCTAGGAGCCGGAAAAAATCTCGGAGCCGAAGAAAACTCCCTCACCAAACGTTTTGGAGTCGAAAACCCCTACAAAACCTTCACAGCTTAAGCCCGTTAAGGAACACTCTACGCCCAAGCTTCCGGCGCCGAAACTAAATATAAAGCAGCTCCCACAGACCCAGTGTATATCAAAGGCCAGGTACCTTTTAGACTCTCTGGTTGTGTCTAACGCACGCAAGAGAGCTAATTCCCAAGCTACAGGCGACGCCCCTCCTCCTGACAAGGAGTCAAAGCTTATAGACGCTTCAGGAAAAAGAATTGCGTCACAGGCTGCTAACCATTGGCACATTGCCAATGCTCACGCTCCCTTAGCGCGCTACGACAGAGCGCACTATGACGTGCTGGAAAAACTAATGCAGCACTTACCAGAGGAACACAAAAACAAGGCGAATGAACTCATTCAAGAGGGCAAACTTATAACTAACACCTTCATAAAATGCGCCCTAGATGCGGCTGATACAGCATCTCGTGCCATTAACACCAGCATATTACTGCGTAGGCACGCTTGGCTTCGAATCTCCGGATTCAAGCAAGAAGTTCAAACCACCATACTCAATCAGCCCTTCGATCAAGAGCATCTTTTTGGACCTGCAGTCGATACTTCATTGGAGAAAATGAGGAAAGATACCGAGACTGCTAAGTCCATGGGGGCCTTGCAACTACCTTCCAACAGGGGTTCCTTTCGCCGCTCCTTTTACAGGGGTGGCTCCAAAACAATGTCGTCAGAAAATCCCTCCTCATCTTACAAAAGCCCCAATCAATCTACCTCCTCCAGAGGATATTTTCGGTGAGTATACAGAGGGAACAATAATAGGGGAAGAGCCAGAGGTAACAACACCCGCAATTCCCCTACCACCAAGCAGTGACTTCCCTACACTACCCCCCGACCATTCCACTCCTGTTGGGGGACGTCTCTCACAGTTCCTACCTGTCTGGAACTCTATCACAACAGACAAGTGGGTAAGACAAATTATCCAGTATGGTTATTGCCTAGAACTCACCTCCACTCCCCCAAATATCCCTCCCAGGCAACGTCCAATGTCATCAGAACATCTCACCCTCCTAAAACAAGAGGTTCTCTCCCTGTTACAAAAACATGCAATAGAACCAGTCCCCTTGCCTCATCAGGGCACAGGGGTTTACTCTCTATATTTTCTAATTCCAAAAAAGGACGGCTCTCTCAGGCCAATACTGGACCTCAGACCACTAAACCTCTATATTCAGTCAGATCACTTCCACATGGTCACCCTCCAACAGGTGCTCCCATTGCTTCAACAAGGCGACTTTCTTTCCACTCTGGATTTAAAGGACGCCTACTTCTATATTCCCATTCATCCAGCTCACAGAAAATATCTCCGGTTCCTGGTGGACGGTCAACATTACCAGTTCAAAGTCCACCCGTTCGGGGTGACCACAGCACCCAGAGTCTTCACCAAGTGCCTCGCAGTAGTTGCAGCTCACTTAAGAAGACAACACATTCACGTGTTCCCATATCTGGACGACTGGCTCATAAAAGCCAAGTCACACAGCAGCTGCGTTCACCACACCCGCAAAACAATTCAGTTGCTTCACAATTTTGGATTCACCGTGAATTTCACCAAGTCACACCTCCAACCATCCAACACACAAATGTATCAAAGAGCTACAATAGACACTTCCAAAACTCTAGCTTACCCCAAACCAGTTAGAATACACAACATACAGGCTCTAATATCACAATTTCAGCCTCAACACTCATTACCAGCTCGAGTGTTCATGCAATTTATCGGGATGATGGCCTCTTGCATTCTAATCGTCCCTTATGCAAGGCTCCACATGCGTCCTCTACAGGAATGCTTAGCACATCAATGGAACCAGGCTCAAGGTCAGCTAACAGATCTGGTGTTGGTGGACAGCTGCACATATCGCTCTCTGCACTGGTGGAACACACAAAACCTTTCCAAAGGGCGGCCGTTCCTCGACCCGGTTCCACAGATAGTGCTAACAACAGACGCATCGCTCGCCGGCTGGGGAGCTCATCTCAAAAATCTTACCATTCAAGGCATATGGACTACACAACAAAAACAATTCCACATAAACCACCTGGAATTACTGGCAATTTTTCCGGCATTAAAATCCTTTCAACTCCATCTAGTAGGCAAAGCTGTCTTAGTCCGTACAGACAACATGACCGCAATGTACTACATACAAAAGCAGGGAGGAACACACTCTCTACAGCTTTCACACTTAGCTCAACGCATATGGAAATGGGCCATTCCACAAAACATACATCTCCTTGCAGAACACCTCCCAGGAGTACACAATCAAATCGCAGATCTGCTCAGTCGTCAACAACAACAGATCCACGAATGGGAACTTCATCCTCAAGTTCTTCTTCCATTCTTTCAAATGTGGGGCTACCCAGAAATAGATCTGTTCGCCACACACCAAAACGCAAAATGCCCAACCTTCGCGTCCAGGTATCCACACCCATTGTCCACAAGCGATGCGATATGGATGAACTGGTCAGGGAAATTTGCTTATGCTTTTCCGCCTCTCCCACTCATTCCATTAGTGGTTCGGAAGCTCAAACAGCATTCCCTCACACTAATCCTGGTTGCTCCCACATGGGCTCGACAACCCTGGTTCACAACCCTATTAGAAATGTCAGTAGTTCCTCATCAAAAACTACCCCTCTCTCCCAAACTTCTCACTCAGAACCATGGAAAGATAAGGCATCCAGATCCCAGTCAACTCAACCTTGCGATATGGCACCTGAAGTCTTAGAGTTTGGCTACCTTAATCTCCCAGTACACACAAAAAGAAGGGGTGAGGGTATGGACTCACCTACCCCGAACCCCCTGTCAATACTAAGTACACCAGAAGGAGTAGGGAACATTAAATTATTTGTGTCTCGTGATGGCACGTGCTATGTGTCCTAATACTGCCCTCACTCACACAATTGTGTGACTTGCTTCATCATAGGGCTGCTTACAATACACCCCGGCGTAGCCACGCACGGGGTGGAGCAATAGGGTGGGGGAAGACAATACAGCACAGAAAGAAACAAATTATTTCCACAGTGGCTGGGAACGACGGTGGTGAAAGTGCAGTGTGATGTGGGTTAAAACTAGCTCGGAAGTGTCGCTGTGCCTAAGACTTTATTCCTGGACCCTTCGGTCAGGGTTAAAAACTTAAAGGATGGTGGTGATTGGGAGATGCAATGTGCTCCTAACACCCCTCCTTACTGCCAGGTGGTCGACATGTTTCGGCCGTGTGTGTGCCCCTCGATTGGGGTCACGCCGCCTTTCCTCAGGACTGCACCGGTTCCAGTGAAATAATACTCTCACCTCAGATTGAGATAAGAGGGTGTCTAAAAGCCTTTTTTCCGTTTGAGGGATTTCCTCAGAATAAAAGTGTAATTACTAGAGGAACAGGAAGAAAAGAAGATCAACATTGAAAGGGGGGAGAAAAAAGAGAGAAAAGAAGTTAGGAGTAATCTTCTCCCTTGTGTTTCTCAAGCTCAGTATATAAATGTCTATCTACACATGAGTTCATTCTGTTGCATCGTCCATTGCCCCAAACAACCGTGGGTGCATTGCCCTTGGTAAATTCACACTCATCAGGTACGAATAAATGGAAATTCAATAGGTCTACAATGCCTGTTTCCCTTCATGTAGTCATAAAAACCAGCGTTGCATACCTCATGCTCATTATTCCACAGTCCATCCACTCTAAAGTAGGGGTCCGGTGTATAATTACTCACCGAGTTTCACCCTATTTCTTGTTTGAAATTGCGATGGGCAAGGAGAGACCCCTGCTAGTCACACTCTTTTTTTTAGGGGAAACTAAATCACAAAAGAGAAAGATAGTCATGTTAATGATTATAAGATAACATGATTATCCTGAGGAAATCCCTCAAACGGAAAAAAGGCTTTTAGACACCCTCTTATCTCAACTGCTCTTTCACCACCGTCGTTCCCAGCCACTGTGGAAATAATTTGTTTTTTTCTGTGTTGTATCGTCTTGCCCCACCCTATTGCTCCACCCCGTTCGTGGCTACGCCGGGGTGTATTGTAAGCAGCCCTATGATGAAGCATGCCACACAATTGTGTGAGTGAGGGCAGTATTAGGACACATAGCACGTGCCATCACGAGACACAAATAATTTAATGCTCCCTACTCCTTCTGGTGTACTTACCTTAATCTCCCGCCAGACTGCATGAACGTCATTAAAGAGGCTAGACGTCCTACTACCAGACCATGCTACGCAGCAAAGTGGAAACGATTTGTAATTTACTGTACAAATAATCAAATGAATCCACTAGACGCTTCCACTCAAAACATTATTTGTTATCTATTACACCTACAATGCTGTAACCTAGCATATACATCTATAAGACTACATCTAGCTGCAAAAGCAGTTTATCTACAAAACAGAAAACACTTGTCTTTGTTTCGAATACCCGCTATTAAAGCTTTTATGGAAGGACGTAAAAGAATAATTCCCCCTAGAGTTCCGCCCTCTCCAGTGTGAAATCTTAATATCGTCCTTACAAGGCTCATGGGCCCACCATTTGAACCTCTGCACAAATGTGAACTACAATTCCTCACTTGGAAAGTAGCCTTCCTTATAGCCATCACATCTCTTAGAAGAGTGAGTGAGCTTCAGGCACTAACCATACAAGAACCATTTTTGCAAATTCATCACAACAAAGTGGTTCTCAGGACTAATCCAAAATTTTTACCTAAAGTTGTGTCTGCCTTTCACCTTAACCAGTCTGTTGAACTACCAGTATTTTTCCCTCAACCAGACTCAGTGGCAGAAAGGGCTCTTCACATGCTAGACGTTAAAAGAGCACTACTCTATTACATTGAAAGAACTAAATCCTTTCGAAAGACTAAACAACTCTTTGTTGCTTTCTCCCCACCTCATAAAGGCAATCCCATTTCAAAAGCAGGTATTGCACGGTGGATTGTGAAGTGCATCCAAATATGCTACCTTAACCCCTTGACCGCGATCGGAATTCCGCTCGTATGCTGGACATTCCGATCGCGGGTGGGGTCGTGACGAGCTCAGCTCGTCATGCGCACAGCGCTACCGCGCAGCATGACGAGCTGAGCTCGTCATGAGCACGGAAAGGGTTAAAGCCAAGCGTACATTAACCATTCCCCCTAGGGCTCATTTTACGCGCAAACTAGGGGCTTCTATGGCCTTCTTAGGGAACATTCCCTTAGATGACATCTGCAAAGCTGCAACTTGGTCTACACCGCACACATTTACAAAACACTATTGTGTAGATGTGCAAGCAAAACATCAAGCTAGTGTGGGCCAGGCTGTCTTAATAACACTTTTTCAAACCACTGCAGCAGATACAGGTTAGCCACCGCCACAAACAAAACTGCTATATAGTCTATGCATAGTATATAATCTACAGCTCATATGCCTCGAACGGAAAATGCTACTTACCAGTATTCATCTGTTCTTGGCATGTAGAGCTGCAGATTCATATATGCCTACCCGCCTCCCCGGGTACCTTTATCTGTTGCAGTGTTATCTTACTTAGATACATCACACATCGACATCTCTTTCTATTTCTTACTAACTCCATCATCACCCTTTATGGCGAAAACAATCTGGGGATGGAGTCGATGCCCATGCGCACTATCATCGTGAGGAGGAGTCTCCTATCTCGTGACTACAAAGACTTCTTCAAACAAAAACAAACTGCAAACATCCGAGCCCAACACCAGATGGCGATCTATGCTTAGTATATGAATCTATAGCTCTACATGCCAAGAACAGATGCATACTGGTAAGTAGCATTTTCCTTTCCAACTTCATAGAGACAAAGTGGTTCTTCGTACTATTACTAAATTTCTACCTAAGGTAGTTTCTGCCTTTCACATCAAACAGTCAGTTGAGTTACCGGTATTCTTTCCTCAACCGGATTCAGTGGCAGAACGAGCTCTACACACCTTAGATGTTTGAAGAGCTCTTTTGTACTACATAGAAAGAATAAAATCATTTTGTAAAACTAAACAACTTTTAGTTGCTTTTGCTCCACCTCACAAGGGCAATCCCATATCCAAGTCAGGTATTGCCAGATGGATTGTTAAATGCATTCAAACATGTTATGCAAAAGCAAAGAGAACTTTAACAATACCCCCTAGAGCGCATTCCACTCGCAAAATAGGGGCTACAATGGGTTTCCTGGGAAACATCCCCATAGTTGACATTTGTAAAGCTGCAACATGGTCTACACCGCACACATTCACCAAGCACTACTGTGTAGATGTGTTAGCAACACAACAAGCTAATGTGGGCCAGGCAGTACTTAGAACACTCTTTCAGACAACTCCAACAGCTACAGGTTAGCCACCGCTTTGGGAGATGACTGCTGTATAGTCTATGCAAAGCATGTGATCTACAGCTCACATGCCTCGAACGGATAATGTTACTAACCCAGTAAGCATCTGTTCTTGGCATGTAGAGCTGTAGATTCACATGCGCACACCCGCCTCCCCGGGTACCTGTACCTGTTGCAGTTCTCTATCTTACTCTATATACATACGCATGGACATCTCTATTCTGTACTCACCAACTCCATTATCACCCTCTGCTGGAAAACAATCTAACAATGGAGTAGATGCCCATGCGCACGATCACCGAAAGAAGGAGTTACCTGCCTTGTGACTGGAAAGACTTCTTCGAAGAAAACAACTTGCAAACATCCGGACCCAAAACTAGATGGCAGGAGTATGCAAAGAATGTGAATCTACAGCTCTACATGCCAAGAACAGATGCTTACTGGGTAAGTAACATTATCCATACTGAGGTTTGTAAACAAAAAGATTAAAAATCCAAAACATATTTAAACTGCTGTTTGAATGATGGTTCATAGCAAGTTTTGTAGAGTTATAGGGCCATTTACTTCTGTGGCTGTTATGTTATTAGTCAGGTGGAGGCATTTTATTATGATAAAGCTTTCCTGACACTGTAGTTAGCAACGTTATGTTATGTTACTAGATTTATAAAGCGCCTAGCTGCCCCAGCAACGGGGCGTCCCAGCGCTAAACCCAGAAATAACATTGCAAGGTGGAGAATACCGGAGGCAACAACTAGACCGGGAAGAGCCAGGTTTTTATGGCCCTTCTGAAAGCCGCATGATTCTGGATACTCCTGATGGTCACAGGTAGGGAGTTTCAGAGGGCTGATCCCAGCGCCTTGAAAGAACGTCCCCCTGCTCTTTCTCTTTGGACTCGAGGGATGTATGCTAAATGCAGAATCACGGAGTGCGGCGTGGTGTACAAGGCAACTCCGTCTTATGCTTCGGGTAGATGGTGCCCAACTACAATATCGAATTCTAAACATAGTCAGGCCAAAATATTGTGTGCGTCATTTAGACCATCACAGTATTCTGAAGGATAGTAAATAAAGGTAAGTTTTTTTGTTTTTAACTCCAGTCTATCCTGAAGATATATATCTTTGAGGTATATAGATGTGGAGTTTAGAATTGAAAGTCTATACTTACCTTTATATGTACATTTGTGATATTGAATGTCTTAGTCAATATTCTGGATATGATATATATATATATATATTTTTTTTTTGGGGATATGATATTTTGACAATCATATGGATGGTCACTACTTGTAATTCTGCACTGTTGTGATAGTCCCCGATGTGGTCACTACTGTAACAGTTGTCAAAATCATTAACAGATCGGGACTGTTTTCATCGATCAGAAGTAGCTGTTGTTATAGAAAAGGTTGGACACCCCTGCCTTAGAGCCTCAGACCATTCAAGATGGTCACGATACCGTCAAATATGTGACTCATGCTGGCCTCTATACTACTGATTGTCTGGGCAAGGCGGTTGGCACCAGTGTGGCGCTCTGCTACCATGTGTGGATGCACTTCAAAGAATTCTCTGGAGACGTATAGACCTCTCACATGGATATGCCATTCCATGGCTCACACCTATTTTAAGAAAAAAGCTGATTCTGCCTTGGAAAGTTTCAAAGAGAGAAGGGCCAAGGCACGTTCTCTGGGCCTTTTGACCCCTCCCAAATAGTTTCCTCATGAGTTTAGGAAATTCCGAGGCTACTCTAGGGGACTAGCAATATAGGCAGTGTCTGTCACTCCGTTCAAGGTGGGGGACATGAATTTGGTAGGCAATGTGATGGCTACTGAGGGCACTACTCATCCCTGTCTGCTTCCCCTGGAGCAACAACCACCAGGCTGCTTTAGCTTGCCATTAGTGGTGCACAACCACCCTGTGGGGTAGAGGATCCAGCACTTAATCCCAGGGAAGCGATCAAACCCATCCAACAGATGGGTCATTCAAATTGTACAGCATGGCTTTGCCGTAGGTTTTTTCCTACCTCGGTGACTGACTGTTGAAGATAGAATTGCCACAGTCAGTTGTAGATCACTTCGAGATTACGGCAAACCTACTGACGGGATTCAGAATCTACAAGCCAAAGTTGCACCTGACGCATTCTCAGAGACTTCCTTTTATTGGAAGTGTCCTGGATACAGTACAGTTCAGGGCCTTTACTCTGTTGCCACGAATCCAGGACATTCGGGCTATAAGCCTGGATTTTGGTGAAAGCAGTTCTTAGGCTTTTTGTCCTTTTAGCATCCTTCTATTCTTCTTGTCAGCTATGCCAGGAAGCATATGCAATCTCTAAAGTGGAATCTCAAGTTCTAATCGTCCCAGCAGCAAGGAAACCTAGGAGATGCTATTCAGATTTCAGAGAAACTGCACGTGTTTTTGCATTGTTGGCTGCTCGACCGCAATTGGACGGATGCGTCACTGCTGGGATGGGGAGAGTGGGGAAGGTGCAGGTGGAGATCAGAAGATTCTGGTCTCAAGCGACAAACCGGCTCCATATCAATCTGTTAAAGATGCTGACCATTTGTCTGGATTAATTGTTGTGTGCCTCCTGGAGTTGGCTGGACCATCAAGGCATTTCCCGGATCATGAATGACTTGGCCGGATCCTCAAATGCCATGACAGACTAGCACATCCGGCAGTGCCTGGTGGATCTTGAATCATGTGTACATTCCAAAGTGGCGCAAGGCATTTTCTGCCAGTTAGGAGAATCCCGACTAGAATTTTTTTGACACTGCTGAGAACACATGTCAAAAAGTAGGTCTCTTAGAGTTTATAAAAAGACTCTTGCTAGGAGATCCAATCTGACTGGAATGGAACATGGGACTTCTGATTGCCTTCCTGCCTGTCCTTCCCCGGGTTCTGAAAAAATCAGGAACAACTGGGTCCCTAGTCATCCTAGTGGCTCCGGATTGGGCGAGGAAAGTGTGCTACCTGGATCTTCTGGGTATGAGCATCTGAATGGTGTAGGACTTTGTTGTTTATGGTCATTTAAAACCTTTACAGTATAAAACAGCAGGTACATGCAAATGAAAGAATAAAATGTAAATATTTAAAACGACGTATTTTAGATAATACAACACATATTGTAGTTGCCGTATCAGTCGAGCACATAGAGGGACACACTAATTATTTCTCTTATAAAACTGCACAAAGTCAGGTTTTTGCAAGTTAAACGGGAATCAAGGTTTTGCGTTTTTCTTTTTTTAATGAAGAGTGCGACTTTGAAATGGAAACACAAAGAATAGGTAAAGTGCAGGTACAGTGATGCGGCATGGCAGCTTTAGTACAATATTAACAGCAGCACAAAGTTCTAATATGGTGCAGATGCTTTGCCAACACATTTTACAGAAGTCAAATGTAAAAATAAAAAAAAAAGCTATATTTGCACTTGGTCAGAATTGTTACCTCATTGGCTAGTTAGTAGGTGAAAGCAGCGGGTTATTCTTTGGTTACAGCAGCACAAATTTCAGTAAAATACAAAGGACAGCTATAAAAAAAAAAAGCAGAATTGCCCTTAAAAGCGCAGAGGATAGATAAAGTGCAAGTGCAATGAAGCGGCAGCCTAGTTTAACACTTTGTTCACTTATAAGTGACAGCAGCAGGTTAGTCTTAAGTTATAGCAGCATAAGGTTTCAATAAAGTGCAGGTGCTATAAAACAACTAGTTTTTCCAGGTAATCGGCTATAAATACACTGACCTAAGAGTGCCCTCGGCCAGAGTTACAGAAAACTGCATTTTTAAACCCCTAGCCGACTGAACATGTTGGCTGCAGTGGTGACAAACCTGGTCAACAAGATATTCAAACTGTGTTATCAGGATTTAAAGAGGCAATGATGGCTGCTGACATGTACGAACACCCAGTTTGTTCCATTCTCTTCGTAGGCTAGCCCTGCGTTCGTTTAGCAGGGCTGGTCAAAGGCACACTACATGTTCAAATGATTCCTCGCTGATTCCACAGCCCCTGCAGGTTGTATTCTCGCTTGGACGACACCAACTGGCTAGGTGTTTAAGAAAAGGCCACTCCCCTAGCCTAAGGGCCATAAATCTTATCTTCCAGTAAACGGTGTACGTGCAGGGAAAATATGATGATGTGGTGGCTGGCAGATACCCGGTGATGATTGACCAGGTGTGTCGGTGTTTGGCGAGTTGTGCCCTGTCCGAGTGAAATGACCAGAGCCGAATGCACTTTCTTAAGCTCAATTTGAAGTGTTGTTGGGTTGGATTACTGACCCAGAGGTCCTTTGCTTCCAGGAGCTGCAGGCAGTCTTTTAGATACTGACGGTGTGCCTGACCTGGTTAGCTACGGCTAATTTCGGACCATAGCAATGCCTCCAGGCTGCCAGCCCTGGCCCTTCATAACTTATTGCACAAGTTGAGATGAGCGCCAGCCCCTGCCCCCCTTTGGCCTTAAATGCCAAATTTAAGTCTGACCTGGGTGGGGGATGAGGATTTCGGTAGTCTGAATACTTTCTTATAGATCTTAGCAATGAGATTATTTAACAAGCTGTAGTACTTTCCTAGCTTGATTTCCCGCCATAGGTTAAAGAGGGGTGAATTTTTGCCCTCATTACTGCAGTTAACTGAGACAGGCTTGGTGCCAGTAGCTTCTTCGCTAATTTTGATAGCGTTACCTGTAGGATCAGGGCTTTTGCTCGGACCTCTTGTCATTGTTTCACGAAGTAACATCTAGTATCAATGTGAACCCCTAGGTATTTGTAGGACTATTCCGTTGTGATACTTGTAGGACCAACTTCCTCCTTAATATTTATTTTGCCCTTATGTTACAACCTCGGTTTTAGACAGATTCAACTCCAGTTTTTTGTCAGTTGCATAAATACATAATTGGTCGAGTCGTTGAAGGCCTATCCTTGTGTAGCTGAATAGGGTGAGATCGTCGGCATACAGCAGGTTGCTGATCCAGGTGGCACCTTTTTTGGGGGAATTACTATTGGTGACATCGAAGGACTGCAATAAATAGATTAAAAAGCATGGGGGACAATACGCACCCCTGCTTCACTCCTCGTGATGTCATTATTTTCCTGGAAATATGAGCTCTTTTGCCCAATTGAATGCGAATCCATGTGTCCGAATGGAGCGGTATTATGGCATCCAGAAGGGGCCGAGGTATCCCTCATCTCTGTAGTTTAGCCCAGAATAAACCCCTTGGCACTCGATCACACACTGCCTTGAAGTCAACAAAGCAGCTGTATATTGAAGATTTTGAGGCTGTTGCTTTTTTTGTTTTTTACGGTGTTTTATATAGCGCGAACTTGACCCAGTATCGGGTATCAGAGCGCTTTACATAGCACCAGTTGCGTTACATGAGGACACATTCATTTTTTGTTAGGCACGGGGAGATTAAGTGATTTGCCTAGAATCACAGGATGTTCAGCGTCATTGCCGAGACTCGAACCCGGTTCCCCAGATTCGAGGACGACCGGCCTAGCCGTTAGGCCAACTCCTCTCCCCAAGGAGAGGAGTTGGCGAATCAGCAACAACAGTGTGGTATCAGTTCCTAAGAGAGAAAGAAAGAAGAGTTCAACAACCTATTCTGGTTGTGAGTCAATAAGCTGGTCTCCAAAAAACGGTTTGGGTGTGCTTGCTGTGGAGGTAAAACTCCTATCTGTTCTTGTGCCCTCACACACCCTTGCGAGTGTAAAGCATCATCATTGGGCTGTGCTCCTCGTGGGGGTGGCGCTGCAGTCCCTCACGGGCCCCACAAGAGGGCTCTTTAGAGGAGATCTTTTTAGGAGTTGCCGCATTTGTGCATGTGGGTGTGTGGCCGAGTGAGTGAGTGAAAGTGAGTTAAAATTACCTATCGGTACCCAAGCAAATTTAATGAGGGGTCCTTTAGGTAAATTAAAATTTGTATGGGTTTGGAGACTCTCCTTAAACAAATACAGGGAGGGACCAGTGTATTCCCGCTGCTCTCAACCCGTAAAAACGTGTGTGATATTTAAAAGTGAATGGTGGTCGACATGTTTCGCGCAACCAGTGGGTCCCCTAGTGGATCCCTGTTCGCTTCATCAGGACCTAGAGAATGCAAAATTCTAAGAGAGGGAGTCGGGGAAAGACACCCTATACTCCCACCAAACCTATTGTCAGGTCAGGAAAACGTCTTGCCGTTCAAGACACGTAATATTCGTGTTCTCAATACCTAAACCTAATGGAGACATAAAAGAGGGAAAAAAGGAGAGAAGGAAAGATGTTGGTACTTTTCTTAACGTCTTAATATACACTGCACACCATTGTTAATAATGTGGGAGAAAGTGCACATTATATAATGTTCCGTATTAGGCGTGACAATTTTGTTACTACTGTGATGCAATCGCTATACACTTAAACAAAAAACTGTGTACCGAGGCCGGTGTGAAATTACACCCCTACATGCAGTGAAGTCACTCTAGGACTCTCACACACAGGGTGATGCTGAGCATCATGAAGGTATTTAAGTATGGCTAGGTTATCATGGTGATTCATCATGAAATCACTTCAAAGAAGTGCAGGTGTTATTGCAGAACGCAGTCTAATGACAATTACAAAACTGCGGCGATCATAAAGGATGCGTCCTACTCATTTCAGATGACAGTGCTACAATAAGCATCAACTAAAAGTGATGCGGTTATGCTCATTAACTGGTTCGGGCTGTGTTCTTTACAAACGGTGAGGCAGAAACGGGTACAGCTACTCACACAATCGAATAACATGAGTAGCTGTACCCGTTTCTGCCTCACCGTTGTTTGTAAAGAACACGGCCCGAACCAGTTAATGAGCATTACCGCATCACTTTTAGTTGATGCTTATTGTAGCACTGTCATTTGAAATGAGTAGGATGCATCCTTTATGATCGGCGCAGTTTTGTAATTGTCATTAGACTGCGTTCTGCAATAACACCTGCACTTCTTTGAAGTGATTTCATGATGAATCACCATGATAACCTAGCCATACTTAAATACCTTCATGATGCTCAGTATCACCCTGTGTGTGAGAGTCCTAGAGTGACTTCACTGCATGTAGGGGTGTAATTTCACACCGGCCTCAGTACACATAGTTTTTTGTATAAGTGTATAGCGATTGCATCACAGTAGTAACAAAATTGTCACGCATAATACGGAACATTATATAATATGCACTTTCTTCCACATTGTTAACAATGGTGTGCAGTGTATATTAAGACGTTAAGAAAAGTACCAACATCTTTCCCTTCTCTCCTTTTTTTTCCTTTTTTTTCCCTCTTTTATGTCTCCATTAGGTTTAGGTATTGAGAACACGAATATTACGTGTCTCGAACGCCAAGGCGTTTTCCTGACCTGACAATAGGTTTGGTGGGAGTATAGGTGTCTTTCCCTGACTCCTCTCTTAGAATTTTGCATTCTCTAGGTCCTGATGAAGCGCACAGGATCCACTAGGGACCCACTGGTTGCGCGAAACATGTCGACCACCATTCACTTTAAATATCACACACGTTTTACGGGTTGAGAGCAGCGGAATACACTGGTCCCTCCCTGTATTTGTTTAAGGAGAGTCTCCAAACCCATACAAGTTCTAATTTACCTAAAGGACCCTCATTAAATTTGCTTGGATACCGATAGGTAATTTGAACTCACTTTCACTCACTCACTTGGCCACACACCCACATGCACAAGTGCGGCAACTCCTAAAAGATCTCCACTAAAGAGCCCTCTTGTGGGGCCCGTGAGGGACTGCAGCGCCACCCCCACGAGGAACACAGCCCAATGATGATGCTTTACACTCGCAAGGGTGTGTGAGGGCACAAGAACAGATAGGAGTTTTACCTCCACAGCAAGCACACTCAACCCGTTTTTTTGGAGATCAGCTTATTGACTCACAACCAGAATAGGTTGTTGAACTCTTCTTTCTTTCTCTCTTAGGAACTGATACCACACTGTTGTTGATGACTTCTTTAGGAGCATTGGTACAGGACCTTCCATCTCGCAACCACTCCTAATCTCGCCCCCCCTCTCTTTGGATAGCGTTTATATTTGCTTTGTCAATCAGGACTGATATTGTCATAAGGTTGGATAGAGTCCCCGATTTATCCAAGCACCCCGTTTGATTAAAGGGGATTAATCAATTTTGTTGCACCAATGGCGTTAGGTCTTCCAGCAGCAGACTTGCGTAGTATTTAGCGTCCTTGTCGAGGAAGGCTATCAGCCTGTAGTTTTTGAGGTATGAGCATCTGTCCTCCGGGCAGGCTACCACTTCAGGTGGATCGCTCACCTTACCAGGGCAGGGTCCTTCACCCGAACCTGCACAATCAACACCTATATGCGTGGAGGCCGATTGCTGTGGTTAACTGCATTTGACCCGACACTCAAACTTGTGGATGTCGTCCTTGCTGCCAGGCGCCCTCCCAAAAGCCCATGTATGCTGTGCGCTGTAGCAAATTTGTGGCCTGTGTGGAGTTCTCAAGAGAGACCCTTTACAAGTCAAACGGCCGGATGTTTTATTGTTTGTTGCATCTTTGGCCCAGCAAGGTCTTGCAGGGGGCAATATTAAAGGTTATATGCACTTTTGGCCTTTTTTACATTTACTGGACAAACCGTCTTTGTTTAAATTACTTATTGTGATTCGTTTTATTAAATGTTTGACACTCGTTCACTCCCAGACTGTTTGTAATGCTTCAGCTGGACTTTAATGTGGTCTTGACATTTCTCACGTGTACCCCCTTTGAGCCGATGCACAGCTGCTTGTTGTATCCTCCGACCTTAAAGACTGTTTTCCTCATTTCGATCACTTCACCTTGTTGCATGAGTGTACTTCAGGCACTATCGGTCCAACTGCTCTACTCAACCTTTTTCCCAGGCAAACTGGTGCTGAGAACTCTTGGCAGGCTTTTTGCCAAACGTCATGACTGCTTTCCACATTGGCCAATCCATCATTCTCCCAGCATTCCTTGCCCCTACTTCATACCTCGAAAGAGGTGGCGCAACTCCAAAGGTTAGACCTCAAAAGGGCTTTAAGCTTTTACATCAATCATACCAAGGACCATCAGGTGGTTGGGTTTTTGTGGGTTTGCCTGGGGTGATAAAGTGAAGTCTGTGCAGAAGAGGTTTCTGTCTCGGTGGATGGTTGTCTGCAGTAAGATCTGCTATGCACTGGCAAAAAGCAGGTTCTGGAAGGACTAAGAGCTCAATCCACTAGCGCAAAGGCTGCTTCTGACTGTGTCCACCCCTACAGACCGGGAGGTACTGCATAGGTATCTATTCTAAAGGTGAGGAATCTGGGGTTAGAAATATCCATCAGAAAAATAAGTTACTTACCTTTGGTAATGCTCTTTCTGGTGGATACTGTATTTAACTGTAGATTTCTCACTGCCCTTCCATATCCTGTTCTGTGGAGTGGCCTCTTTTCCACCATCTAAAAAGGTCTCCATAACTGGTACTGACAATTGTTTAATGCTCTGCATCTGATGATGCTGAAAGGGTCAAGCAAGAAACTGATGTCGGCGTACAGAGGTGGCACTCTTGTGGCTCTGTTCGATCATTTCTGGGGCAGTGCAGTCCCACATGGTGCCACCTAGTGGCACTCTGAAGTGTTGCAGACAAAGCTTCCAGATCTACCTGGGCACCTGGGGAATATTCTAAAGGTGAGGAATCTGTGGTTAAATTGAATATCTCCCAGAAAAAATGCTACTGAAGTTAAGTTGATGATGAAGTAACTAGTTCTTCTGTCCTAATACTAGCTAATGTCTACATTAGCACCACATTCTTGATATAAATAAGAGCTCCCACGATTGCACAGGACCATATCTGCGCATTGCTCATATTTTTCCAGCCCTGCTGCCTGCCCTTGGATAATCTGTTCTCATCTCTGTTATATACAATGTTGTGAGAGAGGCCCCACATGCAAGTAGAAAATGTGAAGGCAAACCATACGGACGCCAAACAAAATCACGGAAGTTGGGAAAATTTTGTTCCGTGGAGGCTGACGGAACGTGGTCTTTATGAACGAGATATTGGGGACATAATTTTGGCCCAGGACACTGTGAAGAGTACCCACCAGGACCAACTACCAATAAAAATACAAAATTGGCCCTCTCTATACTAGAGAAGGAGCAACAGAGTCCGGCTAATGATTGATTTACTATAAAGGACATTGCTCCACACCTGGTTAGGATGAATCAAAGAGTTGAATCGGTTGTACAGACAACGGTTTTAAAGAGGGACACAAATTTTGGTCTTGAAAAAGGTGGTCGCTATTCGTACAATACCATCGACGCATTGGACAGACTAAATCCATTGAGCATTCCAGCATAATTGTGAAAAAGTTCGAACTAATCAGATGTCCGTTTTGATTGCGCATATAGATTAGTTCACGAATTACACATAAGTGCTTTGTCGTATATATGTTTTGTGTCTTTTATTGTCTCTCTTCTCTTTTTTAAAAATATTTTTTCATCGTTGTTGTCCTGCCACTGGGTTTTATAGTGTATTTTATTGTACTGTTATAAAACATAGGCTGATTTTGTAATTGGACCCTATGGGTCTTTTGACCCTTGTGTGATAATTAGATCATGTTGGGAAAGTCCTATATTCATGAAATGGTTTTTATGTATGAATTGATTTTTTTAAACTGTGGTGGAGTAACACTGTACATTATTTTTAATAAAGCAAACACAAAGATGATGGACAGAGTGCTGAAACTTTTCAAACACTCACCCCCAGTCACAGATCTGGGTTGAATCCATCATCATTCTTTAGCTCACTCTGCCACCCCAGTTCAGACACAGCTATATGCAAATCAGCCGTGACCCTGTGCCTCATGGGAACAGTCCAGACCGAACTGGACCGGAATCAAGCATCCTGGGACCGGTTTCGGGCTAACAGCCCTCATCAGCCAGGCTAGCTTGAATCCAGTGGCAAAGTGAGCAAGGGACCCACGTCTGGGCATACCCTGCCAACTTGAGGCGAACAAAGCAAACACAAGGAGATGATGGACGGAGTGCTGAAACTTTTCAAACACTCACCCCCAGTCACAGATCTGGGTTGAATCCATCATCATTCTTTAGCTCACTCTGCCACCCCAGTTCAGACACAGCTATATGCAAATCAGTTTTGACCATGTGCCTCATGGGAACAGTCCAGAGCGAAGTGCCAAGCCATGTCTTCCCTGGACCAGAATCAAGCAACCTGGGACCGGTTTCGGGCTAACAGCCCTCATCAGCCAGGCTAGCTTGAATCCAGTGGCAAAGTGAGCAAGGGACCCACGTCTGGGCATACCCTGCCAACTTAGGACGAACAAAGCAAACACAAGGAGATGATGGACAGAGTGCTGAAACTTTTCACTCACTCACCCCCAGTCACAGATCTGGGTTGAATCCATCATCATTCTTTAGCTCACTCTGCCCGAAACCGGTCCCAGGATGCTTGATTCCGGTCCAGGGAAGACATGGCTTGGCAGTTCGGTCTGGACTGTTCCCATGAGGCACAGGGTCAAGACTGATTTGCATATGGCTGTGTCTGAACTGGGGTGGCAAAATGAGCTAAAGAATGATGATGGATTCAACCCAGATCTGTGACTGGGGGTGAGTGCTTGAAAGGTTTCAGCACTCCGTCCATCATCTCCTTGTGTTTGCTTTGTTCGCCCTAAGTTGGCAGTGTATGCCCAGACGTGGGTCCCTTGCTCACTTTGCCTCTGGATTCAACCTAGCCTGGCTGATGAGGGCTGTTAGCCCGAAACCGGTCCCAGGATGCTTGATTCCGGTCCAGGGAAGACATGACTTGGCAGTTCGGTCTGGACTGTTCCCATGAGGCACAGGGTCAAGACTGATTTGCATATAGCTGTGTCTGAACTGGGGTGGCAAAGTGAGCTAAAGAATGATGATGGATTCAACCCAGATCTGTGACTGGGGGTGAGTGTTTGAAAAGTTTCAGCACTCCGTCCATCATCGCCTTGTGTTTGCTTTGTTCGCCCTAAGTTGGAAGGGTATGCCCAGACGTGGGTCCCTTGCTCACTTTGCCACTGGATTCAAGCTAGCCTGGCTGATGAGGGCAGTTAGCCCGAAACCGGTCCCAGGATGCTTGATTCCGGTCCAGGGAAGACCTGGCTTGGCAGTTCGGTCTGGACTGTTCCCATGAGGCACAGGGTCAAGACTGATTTGCATATAGCTGTGTCTGAACTGGGGTGGCAAAGTGAGCTAAAGAATGATGATGGATTCAACCCAGATCTGTGACTGGGGGTGAGTGTTTGAAAAGTTTCAGCACTCTGTCCATCATCTCCTTGCGTTTGCTTCATTATTTTTAATAAACATACTATATTTTCTCCACTATTTGAGTATTTGTGGCAATACGACTATTGAATAGGAGGTTTGAGGGTGTATACATGAAGTATGAATGAATGTGGTATTGATTGGAGAAGAAGGTGTAAGTGAGTCCAAAACCAAAGGGAATATCAATTCTACATTCCAGCTCATCTCTGTTATGCCACATTTCTCAAATGACCAAATAAGTGTATGAGAAAGATGAGATGCGTTCAGCTGAAAAATTGTGTTTGAGGTATGTGAGCTGTAGATCACATGCTTTGCATACTCCTGCCATCTAGTGTTGGGTCCGGATGTTTGCAAGTTGTTTTTCTTCGAAGAAGTCTTTCCAGTCCTCCTTTTGGTGATAGTGTGCATGGGCATCGACTCCATTGTTAGATTGTTTTTTTCCGCCATTGGGTTCGGACGTGTATTGCTGCGCTCTGCTTCGAGATAGTTTCTTCGGGTTCTCCTTGGTGCGCAATCAACTCTACCCGCGTCGGTATTGTTTCGAGCGCGTATCCCACTTCTCCGCGTATCGTATCAGTCGAGGAAAAACCTCTATTTCGATCGAAGATCTTTGAGAAGGCCTTCTGGCCTAACCGCGTCGGTCCACCTCGCAGTCGATGGAACGGACTCCATTTGGATTCTGTCCTCGGTGCCACGCGAAGTATACGCGCACCGACTCACACGAAGTGTGCAACTTGTGCTTGTCTCCAGAGCACAACAAAGAAGACTGCGATGCGTGCCGATCTTTCCGATCTAAGAAAACGCTCCGTGATCGTCAGGCTGGACATCGCAAGATGCAGAGTCAAAACGTCGAATACACGCCGGACATCTTCTGTGAAGAATCCAAGCAAGAGTTCGACGCACAAGGGGCCAAGGAAGAACAAGAGGAACTTGCTTCCATCCCAGAATCGGAGTACAAGTCGGAAGATGAGTTTCCACAAGGTCAACGTACCGTGAGTACCGAACGCCCCTTAACCCAAAATCCAATTCAGCCGAAACAAAAGGCTTCGGTCCCACCCCTACCTTTGGGCCACGGTCGGCACCGACAAGATGTTTCCGACGCCCCGCCCTCCAGCTCGGCACCGAAACACTTCTCTAAGCCTTCCGGCTCGAGATCGAGTCGGCCAAAGACTGGCACCGAGCCGAAACCTTCAGGCTCGAAGCCGAAAACCCGCTTCGGAGCCGGAATCCTTGACGCCGAAGTCAAAGCCTCCTTCAGCATCGAAACCTTCTGCACCGAAAAGTGATACCACTCCGGCGCCGAAATCTAAATCTGTGCCTCCGAAGCGGCAGGATCCGAATTTCAATGCCCTAACACCCAAATCGGACAAAAACAGAAGGAACTCTACATAAATCCTAATACAGGACATGTTCCTACTAAGTCATCTCAAAAACGCAAACCTGAGTTAGAAGAACAACCTTTCTTCATTCCTTTAAAGAAAAAGAATGTGGGTACTAACCTTCCTCCCCCTCCTCTTTTACCACATTCCCCTACACCAACCTCTCCACCTTTTGGGTCATTTATTAATTACACCAACTAACTCTCCACCACCACCTGATGATGATGATGATGATGGGAACGGGGGGGACAGTATTAAGCCGATAGATCCCTGGAAGGATTATCACACAGATTCTCCTACAGATAAGGACCCAGATCTTTACCCTACAAAGCCTTCCCCTCCTGACGACTATCTAGGACATATAGAATTACTTGCGAGAGCTGCAGAATATCATGGGGTGCAGTTACACAAGGAATCTTTGGAGGAAGATTTCGTATTTGAAACCCTCAGTACCACACATAGGGCTACTCACACTCTGCCTACTCTTAAAGGCATAATGAGACATGCCGATGACCTCTTTAGAGATCCAGTGCGGGCTCGCATTCTCACATCCAGAATTGATAAAAAAATATAAGGCTGCTCCCTTAGATCCAGTCTTTATTAAAGGTCAACTACCTCTAGACTCTTTGGTAGTCTTTAATGCCCGTAAACGGGCCAATTCACAGACTACAGGTGATGCTCCCCCTCCAGACAAAGAGTCAAAACGTTTAGAGGTCTCTGGTAAACGGGTAGCCACCCAAGCAGCAAATCATTGTTAGCTAGATATGATAGGGCACACTGGGACGAAATGGAGCAGTTTCTACAACACCTCCAAGATGAACACAAAGCAAAAGCCCAAGATTTAGTTCAAGAAGGAAAGCTTATTTCCAATTCCTCAATAAGATGCGCTTTAGATGCTGCAGACACCGCAGCTAGAGAAATCCACACTAGTGTGTTATTAAGAAGACATGCATGGTTGAGGATTTCTGGTTTCAAACCAGAAGTGCAACAGTCTATTTAAAATATTCCTTTTGACAAGGAACATCTCGTCGGGCCAGAAGTAGATAAATCATTGGAAAAAATGAAAAAAGACACAGAGGTAGCCAAGTCTATGGGAGCTCTGCAGTCTCCCTCTAATTGGGGCTCCTTTCGTCGCTCCGTCTACCGTGGGGGGTCCAAAACCATGTCCTCTGACAATACTGCCACCTCTTACAAGGGCAATAATCAATCTTCCTCTACGAGGGGCTTCTTTAGAGGAGGATATAGCGGTAACAATAACAAAGGTCGAGGCAAGGGTTCCGCACCGTGTAATTCCCCCTCCCCCAACAAGCAGTAACTTGCCTACACTTCCCCCCGATCATTTAACACCTGTCGGGGGACGTCTTCTACAATTCCTCCCCATTTGGCAATCCATCACCACAGACAAATGGGTGTTAGGAATTATCAAACATGGTTATTGCCTGGAGCTTACCAACAATCCTCCAAACATACCACCACGTTTTCACAAAATGTCACCAGAACATTTACATCTACTTCAGCAAGAAGTACAGTCTCTCCTCTCCAAAGGAGCCATAGAACCTGTGCCATTACAACATCAAGGGACAGGTGTGTACTCCTTGTACTTTCTCATTCCCAAAAAGGATGGCTCCTTGAGACCTATTCTGGATCTCAGAGAACTAAACCTCTACATACTGTCAGACATTTCCACATGGTAACACTTCAACAAGTGCTCCCGCTTCTACAGAAGGAGATTTTATGTCTACTCTAGACTTAAGACGCATATTTCCATATTCCAATTCATCCCGCTCATCGCAAATACCTCAGATTCATGGTAGCGGGTCACCATTACCAATTCAAAGTGCTACCGTTTGGAGTCACCACTGCTCCCAGGGTATTCACCAAATGTCTGGCAGTAGTCGCAGCACATCTAAGAAGACAACACATCCATGTCTTCCCATACCTGGACGACTGGCTCATCAAAGCCAGTACTTACCAAATGTGTCTCCACCACACTCGAACGACTATTCACTTACTTCACCAACTAGGGTTTACAGTGAATGCGTTGAAGTCTCATCTACAGCCTTCCAATACGCAAACTTATCTGGGAGCCACAATAGGCGCTCACAAAGCTCTAGCCTCTCCCAATACAGCCAAGATTCACAGTATTCAGTCCCTTCTTACTCAATTTCAGCCCAACCAATCATTGCCAGCAAGAGTCTTCATGCAACTGCTAGGCATGATGGTGTCTTGCATTACAATTGTTCCCCACGCAAGACTTCACATGAGTCCCCTTCAGGAATGCTTAGCAAGTCAGTGGAACCAGTCGCAGAGTCAATTAACCGATCTAGTGTTGATAGATGGCCGCACCCATCGCTCTCTGCAGTGGTGGAACCCACAAAATTCATCCAAAGGGCGGCACTTTCTCGACCCTGCTCCACAGATAGTGCTAACAGCAGACGCATCACTCACTGATTGGGGCGCTCACCTACAAAGTCACACAATCCAAGGATTATGGATTCTAAAGTACAGGAGCCTTCATATAAATCACCTAGAGCTACTAGCAGTGTTTCTAGCGCTCAAAGCCTTTCAAACTCACCTGGTAGGCAAAACTGTCCTAGTCCGCACAGACAACATGACAGCTATGTATTACATACAAAAACAGGGGGGGGACACATTCTCTCCAACTGTCACGCCTAGCACAAGCCATGTGGAAATGGGCAATACATCACAAAATGCATCTCCTAGCACAACACCTTCCAGGAGTAAACAATCAAATTTCAGACCTTCTCAGCAAATCCATGAGTGGAAACTTCATCCCCAAATCCTGCTTCCCTACTTTCAGGAATGGGGGTTTCCTCACATAGACCTGTTCGCCACAGATCAAAACGCAAAATGCCCAAGCTTCGCCTCCAGGTTCCCACACCCGCTCTCCAAAGGGATGAACTTGGTCAGAGATATTTGCCTATGCTTTTCCGCCTCTCCCACTCATTCCGCTATTTTGGAAGCTCCGGCAGTCATCCCTCAAACTCATTCTCATAGCTCCCACATTGGCACGTCAACCTTGGTTCACCACCCTGTTAGAGCTCTCAGTAGTTCCACACCAAAAGCTGCATCTCAACTCCAGTCTCCTCACTCAGAGCCATGGAGAAATCAGGCATCCAAATCCCAAGGAACTCAACCTGGCGATTTGGCTCTTGAAGTCATAGAGTTTGGTTATTTACAATTACCACCAGACTACTACTAGGGCGTGTTATGCAGCAAAGTGGAAACGTTTTGTTTTGCAGCGTGAATCCTTTTCTGGATTCACATGCTGTGCGTTATTCCGCCATCTAGTGGTTGGGTCCGGAATGGTCTGTTTTTTTATTTTTCGCTGTCGACCACCATTTGATGCCAGGTACGTCCCCAGTGTGACGTCAGACGGTATCCTGGAGGTCGACGTGCGTGGTGGCCACCTTCAGATTCTTTTTTTCCGCCGTTAGGTCTGGAAGCAAGACGGGAAGCTCTGAAGATTTTCAGATTTTTCCCAAAAAACCTCAAGAAACCCGAAAAAAGGTTACCGTGAATCTCATCGTTCATCGACGCCGTAACCAGGGACAAGATTAGAGCTCCGGTTCCGACACCACAGAAGACCTCGTCGGTCCACAAATGGCGAGGTAGGGGACATGGAAAATACCCCTTCAAGTTTTGTCCCAAGTGCCACCACAAGTACGCTCAATGCGACCCACACGAGGTCTGCAACCTCTGCCTACCCAAAGACCATCTGGACAAGGACTGTGAGGCCTGCGCGGCGTTCCTGTCGAAAACACTCAGAACCCGCCGAAAACAAAGAGAGGCCCATTAAGCCACGATGTCGCAGACCACGAAGAAAACTTCCCTCAGAGACCTGGGTTTCTCCAGCGACGAGGAAGAATGTGGAGTACCAGCAGAATCGACGCGTGAGGGATCGGACTTCGAAATTGTAGAAGTGGACTCTGAAAAATCCATGCCCAGAAGAAGGCGAGCGAACCAACGAATAAGACGGATAAGGTAAGACACCATAAACATCCGTCGGAACCGAAGAGCCACGAACATAAGGCGCAATCCAAGGCAGCCCCGACGCCGAGCAAAAAGGCGATCGAGGGTCAGCCGCGATTAAAAGAACCCCACGAAACCCAACCAAAGGTTACTGAGGAGGGAAAATCGCAGAAGACGCCGAAGCCAAGGGTCGAACACGAACCCGCGAAGATAAGCGCTACACTGTTGAAATCGGATGTAGGCGCTAGTAAGAAGAGGAAATCTCTGGCCTCCGATGCCGAGAGGGCTCTTGAAGTCGAAAAGAAAAAGACTCTAGGACGAAATGGCGACGCTCTTCCAAAAGAAGAAGGAGTTCGACACGTCTCTGAAGGATTTTCGAATCCCCAAAGCCCCGGTTGCCGAACAAGAAAACGTCGACGCCGAAGAGGCGGAAGACGCCGAGGGAGAAGAAGAAGGTATCTTCAATCACCTCCAACCCCAGAACCTTGCAACGAAGATCCCGAGGAATACGGGGACTTACCTGAAGAGGAGGAAATCCTCAGAAAATTTTGCGGATTCCTGGAACGATCTCGACACCGAAAGCCCCGAGGAGGAGGTATGCAGTTATCCTTCGAAAGCATCGCCACCAGACGACATAGCTTTCAACAATGGCCTAATCAAGAGGGCAGCAGACCAATTCGGAGTCACCCTCGAGGACGAAAAAGGAGACACATGTTTCCTCCTGGAAACCCTAGCCCCTGCCACCAAGGGGACTCAATCCCTATCAATGCTTCGTAGCATTCTGGCTCAAGGCAAAGAAGCCTTCAAGGAACCAGCTTCAAGCAAGGGTGTAACACCCAGGGTAGAGAAGAAATACAAGGCCTCCTCAAAGGACCCTAAATATATTTAGGGAAACACAGTGCCTGATTTAATTATTGGCACCACAGCCAGAAGGAGAGCTAATGCAGTCTCCAATACAGGCCCTCCACCAGAGAAGCAGAGTAAGAGAATGGACATGGTGGGGAGAAGAATGGAAAAGGAAGCGGCAACACAGTGGCGCATCGCAAATTCCAATGCCCTACTAAACGGATACAGCCACCAACAGTGGGACGACATAGAGGAGCTTCTTAACAAACTCCCGAAGAGGACAAGAAAAGAGCAAGGTCTATTGTCCAGGAAGGCAAATACGTGGCAAATACTTACCTTAAGTCAGCACTTGATGCAGCAGACACTGCTAGTAGGCAAATGTGCACAGGCACCATCCTGAGAAGACATGCCTGGCTCAGAATATCAGGTTTCAAACAGGAGGTTCAAACCTCCATCATCAATAGACCATTCACTGGGGACGCACTTTTTGGAAAGGAAGTGGATGAATCCCTTCAGCAGATTAAAAAGGACAACAAGACTGCAAGGGCGATGGGAGCCGTACAGCAGAGAGGTTCCTTTAAAAGAGGTGGTTTCAACAACAGAAAGCCCACAGGAAGGGGTACATTTGGCCAGGGACAGCAAATGTCACAGCAACCACAGGGTCAAAGCCCTGGTCAACAAACAAGTCCGCAGTCAAGCTACCTAGGTTGGCATCAACAGCAGAAGCAGCCCTTTCGGGGGAAAGGCAGAGGTAGAGGCCAAACCTTTAGAGGAAGAGGAAACAGCTCTAACTGACTCACTCACAAAAAAGGACCCACACAAAACACCAGTGGGGGGGAAGAATATCCTTTTTCCTCAACAAGTGGCAAAATATCACAACAGACAATTGGATATTAAATTTGGTAAAGTACGGGTATTGCATAGAGCTGACAAAAACACCACCTGCAAACCCAACAAGAAAATTCCTGAAATCAGAACAGACACAGCTAAATTCAGAGATCAAGGAACTAATCCATTGATTAACATGCAATAGAAGTAGTACCAAAGCAGTCCTGGTTCTACCGGGTTGTTGAATTCTGTTGGGGACCCGCCTGGCATTGGGGGGTACCGCTTACCTGACTACACACCTCGGGCAGGTTCCCTTGATGGCTCTTGTTTTTCCGGCAAGCGTCCGTTTCTGCACCCCTCTGGCATTTACCATTCCGTTAGCTGATCGGATTCAGCTCATTTAACAGATCCACGTTTCTTTTTGTATTCTTCTATTTATTCTTGTTTTAGGACCCAATTGGTGTCCTCTTGTACCGCTGATTAACCGTTGCAAGTACACTTGATGTACAGACCAGGTGAGTCAGTTGTTCGTTCTGACCATTGCATCCACTTAGTTGCCTCTATTTTTGTTTTATCCATAATATTTTAGAGAAGATATTTGGTAATAGATATCACGGTATCGCATTCTCTATCACATACTGTGTGTTTGAGTAACTACATTTAGTATGCACTGGGTAGCACACTATCCGTGGGGCCTTTTAATAGCAATAACAGCTTGGTGGACATTGAGGACTGAGTATGTTTGAACATAATATTTATATTGTCTATATATGTTTTCTTTTACTTTTCATAGGTCAACTACCTGTGTCCTGGGTATGTAGAAATTCACTTACCTTTGAAGTGTAGATAGCGTTTTATTCGATCCTGAGGAAGTGCCTTGATCTATAGGACTACAATGGCACGAAACATGTCGATCACCTGAGAGCTGGGCATTTACCACTAGATACACCAGTACTAGTCCTGTACCCCTCTCATTCTTTTACACTAGGCAGTTTACCTTCCCAATAAAGGTTTTTAGGATTAACTGACCTATTTTACTTTCACCACACATCACATCTACACACTAGGGCCCTTACCCCCACTGCACCTACCGGCAGGAACAAAAGATCCCCGACAAAGAGCCCCGGTACGGGTGCCCGTCAGGTATTGCAGCGCCGACCTGACGAGGGGCAGGCTCATATGATGAAGCATGACACCTAGCTTGCTGGGTGTGTGAGAGCCCTAGTTCCTAAAAGGGATCTTCCCCCCTTTTTCTCTTTTCCATACACTCAGTGGTCCTCCTTGTTTCTCCACACCAGTCCCCTACCCGCTTTTCTTACCATCTAGAGGAACCTCATACTTATTTTTTGCTTACTAGTCCTTGTGGGGCATGTACGTTGGACCTCGTTAAATATGCCCTTAGTCCCTCTCTTTGTTGAATAGTTCTAGCACGGGTTTTCCCGTGGGACTCTATTTCAGGTTACCAGCAGATCACCCTCTGACCTAGACTGGCCCATTTTTACTCTTGTGTCCTCTATACCTGTGAGGAACAATGGATCAAGCTCAAGGTTTGAGCTTTGGCGACGATGCAGTCACGGACATTTTAGACAGAACACCATCTATTTTAGGTGGTGATGGCAGTTCAGCATCTGGTTCCAACTCTGATGACTGGAACACATTGACCACACTGAAAAGAGAGTGGCTTAAGATCACGCTTCACGGCGCACTCATGACGGAATATCTTAGAGCTAATATTGCTCCATCAGGCTTGATAGTTAACAACTTTCCCAGACTATTCCTGGATGATGCCACCTTCAAAGTGAATGGTCCCTAGTTGCTTGGAAGTGCACTAGGGACTGGTTAGTTTTAATCATCAACACGGCTAGAAGGTTGGCAGATGCCCTCTTAGTGAGAATCCAGATATCTGAAGGGGCCTTAAAAACTACTATCCAGATTACAGCCTACAAAAGTAAACTTTCGGAAATCAACAATGAAATTTCTGACAATAAAGAATATCTCATGAAGCAGAAAATCAACAAACTTCAGAAAGATATTCAGAAATTCTCTAAAGAAAAGGCTTACCCCTATCTTAGGGATGATTACACTTCCACAAAAACGAGTTATTCCTCTGACGAGAGCTCAGATAGGAGAGACTCTAGTGATAGCAACTCAAGTACTAACAGTGGGGGCAACAATACACCTAGAAGGAACCGACGCCCCAATCAATATTACCAGGGACCACCTTACCAGGACCCCTCACTATACCATGGTCCACCACCTCCTTTCTGGCAATTCCCTCAATATTACCAGGGTCCACCCCAATTCTTTAACAACAGCAATAGGCCTTTTTTAGAAAGAGGTTGGGGCAGAGGAAGCGGACGCAACAGAACAGGAGTAAACAAACAGGTCCATTGGCAAGACCAACCGACCAGTGGCATGGACACTCGGAGCAAGACAAGAGCAAACAAGACCTAGTGGTCAATCTTTCCCACCGTACCCTCACTGAACCTGAGAAAAAGGTACTATAGATGGGCCTAGGTTTTGTGCCAACGCCCAAACCAGATAAATTTAGAGACCAATGTGAGATACATAATTGGTTCCGCACAATACGACTGAAAGCTTTCTTTAAAGATACTGTTCCTATGGAACAGAATGATTCAGGCCTAAGGAATCCCTCACCCTTTACTCCACATAACAACATGGTTCCGGTAGAAGTCCTTGCCTTCGAGCAGGCAGTTCTGAACGAAATGGACCTACCAAATAGAAAGGCACCTTTTCATAACCTTTCCAAAACAGAGGAAGCTTTAGTGAGGGCTCTAGCGGAAGATGTGACCATCACCATTAAACAAGCGGACAAAGGAGGGGCTACGGTAGTACAATCTACAACTGATTATGATGCAGAATGCATCCGCCAACTATCTAATGAGAGATATTATACTCCCATCACAACCGATCCTACTACACGTCTCACGACGAGTATTTCCACAATGGTTTACGAGGCAGAGTCCAATGGGTGGATCAGCCGTAAGGAAGCTGATTTTTTAATTTCTAAGGAGCCTAGAACACCATATTTTTACACCCTTCCTAAAATTCATAAAGGTGTCCTACCGGTCCCTGGTCGACCTATCGTCTCCGGGATCGGATCCATCCTCGAGCCTCTTTCCATCTTCTGCGACCATTTTTTACAACCAATTGTGAAAAACACCCCCACCTTTGTAAAAGACACTACTGATATCTTGAGGATTATTGAGGGAACATTAGACACTGGAGACATTGACTTTCTCGTCACTTTTGACGTAGAAGCTTTATACACAAACATTCCCCAGAGAGCCACCCTAGCAGTTGTGGAAACTGCCCTCAATACATTGGAGTGGACATCATCCACCCCTATTTCCTTTATAATGGATTGCGCTACCCTGGCTCTAACTGAGAATTTCTTTGAATTCAAACAACAACTATTTCATCAGAGTCAGGGTACTTCTATGGGTAGTACCTTTGCCCCTAGTCTGGCGTGCCTTTACATGACAGCTTTTGAAAGGGAAGTAATCCTTAACACTACTAACCCATATTACAACAATTTGAAACTTTGGAAACGTTTCATTGATGATATTTTGGTGTTTTGGCATGGAAGTCGATCAACCTGCGAAGATTTTGTACGATGGATCAATATCCAGAATGAGTACCTAAAATTCTCACACAACATCTCTGATACCACCGTCCCTTTCCTGGACATAAACATCACACTGAGTGCAGGCAGTCTCTACAGCTCTCTCTATAAGAAACCAACTGACCGCAATAGCTTACTCCTATACAACAGCCACCACCCTAAAGCATTAAGAGATAATTTGCCATTTGGGCAATTCTTGCGCATTAGACGCAATTGCAAATTGGTTAGTGATTACAAAAAGAAGCCGATATTTTAGCATCTAATCTTACGGCAAGGGGCTATCCACAGAAACAAATAAGAGATTCATTGAAGAGAGTGAGGAATAACCCTAGAGAGTCTCTACTTGAAGTACATCCTAAACTAATCACTGATACCTTGACGTGTGTGACATCATTTACCCCAGATTCTTCACGAATCAAACGGATCATTTTGAAACACTGGGGTATTTTAAACACTGGTGACCTACAATTACCCAAACCCAGGTTCGCGTATAAAAGAACTCGTAACCTTAAGGATACCTTAATACACACCAGACCAAGGAAACACAACACCGACACACAGAGGACACTGTGGGGCCTTCCGGCAATCACTGGTCACTACCCATGTGGTTCTTGCAGTGTGTGCCCGCTTACCATTACATCCAAAAAATAGCCCTGTCGTCCAACTTCAGATGGACCCTGAAGAGACACACGAACTGTAACACTAAACGATGTATTTACATGTTGGTCTGTCCCTGTGGTCTCCAATACATAGGAATGACTATGCGATCAATTAAGACCCGTATAACAGAGCATAAAAGTAATATCAGGTGCCAAAGGGTCACCACCAAATTGTATACACATTTTAAGGATACACAACATGCCCCTGAAACATTGCGTTGGATAGTCCTAGAAACATACCCACAGGTAACCAAGACTGTACTGTTCAAAGCTGAACAAAGATGGGTGTATAGATTATCCACACATACTAAGGGCCTCAATGATGATATACCGTGGGGTGCACTTACTTGAATTATCTACACTGTGGCCCCCACCTTTACACAGTATAGACCATGCACCCTTATCTATGACGAGTTACGCCATGATTACACTCTTCCATTTTTGAATGGAGTAACTCTAGTTAGCATGACGAGCATCTGTATAGGTGTCTATATCAGTATTTAACTTTGGGACTATATTAGCATCTGTTAGTGCATTATCACCACCTTGTTGGATGTTCTATCTTATGCAGTTATGAGGTTGACTCCCTTCAGGTCTTTCAGATCATTAGATTGCTAATCCTCCGATGCTTTTTTCCACATGCTGTATATTACAACTCTCTCACAGTTAATCTTTGGGTTGTTCATAACTGGTTTTGGTTCCATGCTCACGTTTATAGCACGCCCCCATAATTTTAGGCGTTGTTTCTCGTAGCATTCCTTGTTATAGATGTTTCGAACTATTATTCGTTACTTTTCACCTGGTCAGGTCCCTTTAAGCACCAACAGGGACACTCGATTAAGAGTTCAGTATCTCCCTTTTAATATATTCTTTGGAGCATTTTCACACTCTAATATGGCCGCTGCTTTAGTTATCATGCGTGCTACTCATTCCAGCCGAAGTCACCAGTCACTAGGTTCACGACCTCACGCATCCCGTACTACGTCATGGGAACCGCCCACAAGTGGGCTGCGACTCGCTTATTTATGTTTCTCCGGCCCCCTGCCTGCTACCATCCCGGTGGCGGCGGCAGGGTAGGTCTTAACGCAAGGAGCGTTAATTCGCCGGTGAGTTGGCTTTAGTTACGACATACAACTATCAGAGGTGAGTGTGTGCGGCGGTACTTGCATCCCCGCAAATCGACTGCCCTCCTGAGATCACGAGGCTCCCTAGTGTTACTTCGGGTCATGGCGTGTATCCTCCCGGGCCCCGTGGTGATCCTTGCATGCCAGTTGGTTCCTCAGTCCTGGTTCTACCGGGTTGTTGAATTCTGTTGGGGACCCGCCTGGCATTGGGGGTACCGCTTACCTGACTACACACCTCGGGCAGGTTCCCTTGATGGCTCTTGTTTTTCCGGCAAGCGTCCGTTTATGCACCCCTCTGGCATTTACCATTCCGTTAGCTGATCGGATTCAGCTCATTTAACAGATCCACGTTTCTTTTTGTATTCTTCTATTTATTCTTGTTTTAGGACCCAATTGGTGTCCTCTTGTACCGCTGATTAACCGTTGCAAGTACACTTGATGTACAGACCAGGTGAGTCAGTTGTTCGTTCTGACCATTGCATCCACTTAGTTGCCTCTATTTTTGTTTTATCCATAATATTTTAGAGAAGATATTTGGTAATAGATATCACGGTATCGCATTCTCTATCACATACTGTGTGTTTGAGTAACTACATTTAGTATGCACTGGGTAGCACACTATCCGTGGGGCCTTTTAATAGCAATAACAGCTTGGTGGACATTGAGGACTGAGTATGTTTGAACATAATATTTATATTGTCTATATATGTTTTCTTTTACTTTTCATAGGTCAACTACCTGTGTCCTGGGTATGTAGAAATTCACTTACCTTTGAAGTGTAGATAGCGTTTTATTCGATCCTGAGGAAGTGCCTTGATCTATAGGACTACAATGGCACGAAACATGTCGATCACCTGAGAGCTGGGCATTTACCACTAGATACACCAGTACTAGTCCTGTACCCCTCTCATTCTTTTACACTAGGCAGTTTACCTTCCCAATAAAGGTTTTTAGGATTAACTGACCTATTTTACTTTCACCACACATCACATCTACACACTAGGGCCCTTACCCCCACTGCACCTACCGGCAGGAACAAAAGATCCCCGACAAAGAGCCCCGGTACGGGTGCCCGTCAGGTATTGCAGCGCCGACCTGACGAGGGGCAGGCTCATATGATGAAGCATGACACCTAGCTTGCTGGGTGTGTGAGAGCCCTAGTTCCTAAAAGGGATCTTCCCCCCTTTTTCTCTTTTCCATACACTCAGTGGTCCTCCTTGTTTCTCCACACCAGTCCCCTACCCGCTTTTCTTACCATCTAGAGGAACCTCATACTTATTTTTTGCTTACTAGTCCTTGTGGGGCATGTACGTTGGACCTCGTTAAATATGCCCTTAGTCCCTCTCTTTGTTGAATAATGGATAAGGTAAGACACCATAAACATCCGTCGGAACCGAAGAGCCACGAACATAAGGCGCAATCCAAGGCAGCCCCGACGCCGAGCAAAAGGCGATCGAGGGTCAGCCGCGATTAAAAGAACCCCACGAAACCCAACCAAAGGTTACTGAGGAGGGAAAATCGCAGAAGACGCCGAAGCCAAGGGTCGAACACGAACCCGCGAAGATAAGCGCTACACTGTTGAAATCGGATGTAGGCGCTAGTAAGAAGAGGAAATCTCTGGCCTCCGATGCCGAGAGGGCTCTTGAAGTCGAAAAGAAAAAGACTCTAGGACGAAATGGCGACGCTCTTCCAAAAGAAGAAGGAGTTCGACACGTCTCTGAAGGATTTTCGAATCCCCAAAGCCCCGGTTGCCGAACAAGAAAACGTCGACGCCGAAGAGGCGGAAGACGCCGAGGAGAAGAAGAAGGTATCTTCAATCACCTCCAACCCCAGAACCTTGCAACGAAGATCCCGAGGAATACGGGGACTTACCTGAAGAGGAGGAAATCCTCAGAAAATTTTGCGGATTCCTGGAACGATCTCGACACCGAAAGCCCGAGGAGGAGGTATGCAGTTATCCTTCGAAAGCATCGCCACCAGACGACATAGCTTTCAACAATGGCCTAATCAAGAGGGCAGCAGACCAATTCGGAGTCACCCTCGAGGACGAAAAAGGAGACACATGTTTCCTCCTGGAAACCCTAGCCCCTGCCACCAAGGGGACTCAATACCTATCAATGCTTCGTAGCATTCTGGCTCAAGGCAAAGAAGCCTTCAAGGAACCAGCTTCAAGCAAGGGTGTAACACCCAGGGTAGAGAAGAAATACAAGGCCTCCTCAAAGGACCCTAAATATATTTAGGGAAACACGGTGCCTGATTTAATTATTGGCACCACAGCCAGAAGGAGAGCTAATGCAGTCTCCAATACAGGCCCTCCACCAGAGAAGCAGAGTAAGAGAATGGACATGGTGGGGAGAAGAATGGAAAAGGAAGCGGCAACACAGTGGCGCATCGCAAATTCCAATGCCCTACTAAACGGATACAGCCACCAACAGTGGGACGACATAGAGGAGCTTCTTAACAAACTCCCCGAAGAGGACAAGAAAAGAGCAAGGTCTATTGTCCAGGAAGGCAAATACGTGGCAAATACTTACCTTAAGTCAGCACTTGATGCAGCAGACACTGCTAGTAGGCAAATGTGCACAGGCACCATCCTGAGAAGACATGCCTGGCTCAGAATATCAGGTTTCAAACAGGAGGTTCAAACCTCCATCATCAATAGACCATTCACTGGGGACGCACTTTTTGGAAAGGAAGTGGATGAATCCCTTCAGCAGATTAAAAAGGACAACAAGACTGCAAGGGCGATGGGAGCCGTACAGCAGAGAGGTTCCTTTAAAAGAGGTGGTTTCAACAACAGAAAGCCCACAGGAAGGGGTACATTTGGCCAGGGACAGCAAATGTCACAGCAACCACAGGGTCAAAGCCCTGGTCAACAAACAAGTCCGCAGTCAAGCTACCTAGGTTGGCATCAACAGCAGAAGCAGCCCTTTCGGGGGAAAGGCAGAGGTAGAGGCCAAACCTTTAGAGGAAGAGGAAACGGCTCTAACTGACTCACTCACAAAAAAGGACCCACACAAAACACCAGTGGGGGGGAAGAATATCCTTTTTCCTCAACAAGTGGCAAAATATCACAACAGACAATTGGATATTAAATTTGGTAAAGTACGGGTATTGCATAGAGCTGACAAAAACACCACCTGCAAACCCAACAAGAAAATTCCTGAAATCAGAACAGACACAGCTAAATTCAGAGATCAAGGAACTAATCCATTGATTAACATGCAATAGAAGTAGTACCAAAGCAGGAATAGTTCAAAGGAAACTACTCCCCATACTTCCTAATACCCAAACAGGACCTGTCTCTAAGGCCAATCCTGGACCTAAGGTTCATAAACAGGTTCATACTAACACAACGCTTCAAGAAATAATTCCACAAATTCAAAAGGGAGACTACATGGCAACAACAGACCTCAAGGACGCCTACTTACATATCCCTATGAACAAAAGACACAAAGTACCTGCATTTCCTACACAACGGAACACATTACCAATTCAAGGTCCTTCCCTTCGGGATAAAATCAGCTCCACGTGTCTTCACAAAGTGCCTAGCCGCAGTAGCGGCACACCTAAGAAGGGAAGAAATCCACGTCTATCCCTATCTGGACGACTGGCTCATAAGGGCACACTCAAAGCAAACATGCCACAATCATGTTCAAACAGCTATCCAAACGCTACAGGAACTAGGTTTCTCAATAAACCACAAAAAATCTTCCACAAAACCAGAAAGGGAATAAACCTTCCTGGGAGCAAAATTAAACACAAGGAGTGCGAGAGCGTACCCCACTCAAAACAGGATACAAGCTATCCATCAAGAAGCGAGCCTCTACCAGAGGGGACAATCTCTGACAGTGAGGAAGGTCATGAAACTGATGGGCATGATGGCATCATGCATCCCACTTATCCCTCACGCCCGCCTACACATGCGCCCATTCCAGGAATGACTTACCAACAGCTGGTCTCAAGCCACAGGAAGTTGGGAGGATCTAGTGGTTGTTACACAAAAGGTGCAAGCAGAGATACAATGGTGGGCATCCAATAACATAGCACAGGGGAGACCTTTCAGGAACCCAATTCCATCTGTGACAATCACCACGGACGCATCCCTCAACGGTTGGGGCGCACACTTCAACCAGCTGAAAGTATGTGGTCAATGAAACTAACAGGATTCCATAAAACACATCAACTTCCTGGAGATAAAAACGGTCTTTCTTGCACTGAAGCATTCCAGAAGCACATCCAGGGGAAGACTATCCTAATCCAAACAGACAATACAACAACAATGTTCTATCTGAACAAACAGGGAGGTACAAAGTCATTTCCCCTGAGCAAACTTGCGCAGGAAATCTGGCAATGGGCAGTAGCTCAAGGAATCAACCTACAAACAGTACATCTACCAGGAGTAGACAACGTTACAGCAGACCAGCTGAGCAGACAACAACTGCTCCCACGAATGGGATTTGAAACCAGAAACAGTACAATACCTTTTCAACCTCTGGGGAACACCAGGGATAGACCTGTTTGCAACAGTGCAGAACAAGAAATGCCAGTTCTTTGCCTCGAGGTTTCCACACCACCTGTCAAAGGGGAATGCACTTTCACTCAATTGGTCACAGACATTTGCTTACGCCTTTCCACCAATACCCCTGATGCAAAGAGTGTTAGAAAAAGCAAAGAATCCAGGAACAAACATGATTCTCATTGCACCTCAATGGCCAAGGCAAACATGGTACTCAACTCTGCTAGAACTATCCAAGGGGAAAATGATCAAAATCAAAACAGACCAGGACCTGCTAACAATGCAACAAGGCCAAATCTTTCACCCGGAACCAGCAACACGGCATCTTGGCACATGAGTACATAGAATTTGGCCATCTTAATCTGCCTCTACGAACAATGGAAATTCTAAAAGAGGCAAGAGAACAGTCAACAAGAAAATGCTATACAGCAAAATGGAAGCGATGTACCACCTGGTGCACCGCTAACAATAAAATCAGTTCAATCAACACACAAGAGACAGTAATCACATACCTTACTTACCTCTTGGACAACAACATCAACTACTCAAGCATAAAGGTGCACCTTGCTGCCATAGTAGTATACACACGAGGGAAAGCATGAAAAATCTTCTTCACAAGACCTGTAATTAAAAGGTTTTTAGAAGGATCAAAAAGATTTGCCCCACCGAGAGCGGCTCCACTACCCACATGGAGCCTGAATACAGTACTTCCCCAACTAATGGCAAAACTCTTCGAGCCAATGCATGCAGCGGACCTCAAACACATTACTGTAAAAACAGCCTCTCATCGCTATTACTTCCCTACGGAGATTAAGTGAGCTACAAGCTTTGACAATACAAGAACCATACTTGCAAATCCACAAAGATAAAGTAATCTTAAAGACAAACCCACACTTCTTACCAAAGGTGGCTTCAAGATATCACTTAGATCAGAATATCCTCCTGACTGTTTTCTTCAAAAACCCAAAAACTAAAGGAGAGAGAAGCCTCCATACCCTGGATGTAAGGAGGGCGTTGCTGTATTATGTGCTAAAAACAGAACAGATCCGCGAAACAAAACAATTGTTTGTCGCCTACGCACATACCAACACAGGATCACCGGTCACAAAGGCAACAAATGCAAGATGGATAGTACAAACCATCCAATCATGTTATGCCAATGCCAAAAAATAACTAACCATGTGACCAACAGCTCACTCCACTAGAAAGAAGGGAGCAACCCTGGCTTTCATGGTCAATGTACCCATTGACACTATTTGTGCAGCAGCAGCATGGGCATCACCACACACTTTTACAAAGCATTACTGTGTGGACATACAAATGAGTAAGGAAGCTCAGATTGGACAAAGGGTGCTTCAACACCTGTTTGCAAGGTCTTCCTCTCACCACAGCCTCCCAAGCACGGGAAAAACCGCTATGTAATCTAATGCACAGCATGTGAATCCAGAAAAGGATTCACGCTGCAAAACGAAATGGATACTTACCAGTAGGAGTAATTTTGCAGCTTGAAGAATTTTCTGGAGTCGCATGCGACCCACCCGGCCTCCCCTACAAGGAAAACAAACAGGTGGGGAAGCAAATGATTACATCAGTTATTTAATAACCATCTCAAGGACTACAAAATGGAAATAAGAACAGAAAAAAGAATCCAAAGATTGCCACCGCGCATGTCGACCTCCAGGATACCGTCTGACGTCACACAGGGGACGTACCTGGCACCAAATGGTGGTCGACAGCGACCACAACAAACAACAACAAAAAAACAGACAATTCCGGACCCAACCACTAGATGGCGGAATAATGCACAGCATGTGAATCCAGAAAATTCAAGCTGCAAAACTACTCCTACTGGTTAGTAACCATTTCGTTATATACTGTAACAATAACAATATCAATCCCCTTGATGCTTCAGTGCAAAACATCATATGTTATCTTTTTCACTTGCAGCAATCTGGATTAGCTTATACATCCGTCCGATTGCATTTAGCAGCAGTAGCTGCATATTTACAAAGCAGACAACACTCATCTCTATTCAGAGTACCAGTGATTAAAGCCTTTATGGAGGACTAAAAAGAGTAATACCACCAACAGTTCCACCTGCACCAGTATGGAACTTGAACATAGTACTTACAAGGCTAATGGGTCCACCTTTTGAACCAATGCATAGGTGTCAATTATAATCCTCTCATGGAAGGTTCTTTTCCTATTGAAATCACTTCCCTAAGGAGAGTTGGGGAACTCCAGGCACGAACTATCCAAGAGCCTTTCTTTCAACTTCACAAAGACAAGGTGGTTCTTCGAACCAATCCCAAATTTCTACCTAAAGTGGTTGCTGCTGTTTACATCAATCAATCTGTTGAGCTACCCGTGTTCTTTCCTTAACCTGATTCTGTAGCAGAACGAGTTCTACATACACTTGATGTTAGAAGAGCTCTACTATATTATGTAGAAAGAACAAAAGATTTTCATAAAACAAAACAGCTTTTTGTTGCTTTTTTGCCACCATGCAAAGGCAATCCCATTTCTTAATCAGGCATTGCAAGATGGATCGTGAAATGTATCCAAAAATGTTAAAGGCGAAAAGAACCTTGACAATACCCCCTAGTGCATTCCACACGCAAAATAGGGGCTACTATGGCCTTCTTAGGGAATATTCCCTTAGCTGACATCTGTAAGGCAGCAACATCGTCTACACCACACACATTCACCAAACATTATTGTGTAGATGTGTTAGCGAGGCAACAAGCTAATGTAGGCCAGGCAGTACTCAAAACACTTTTTCAAACAACGGCAACAGCTACAGGTTAGCCACCGCTTTGGGAGAATACCGCCGTATAGTCTATGCAAAGCAAGTGATCTACAGCTCACATGCCTCGAACGGAAAATGTTACTTACTCAGTAAGCATCTGTTCTTGGCATGTAGAGCTGTAGATTCACATGCGCCCACCCACCTCCCCGGGTACCTATACCTGTTGCAGTTCTTTCTTATCTTATAGACATACGCCTGGACATCTCTATTCTACCTTTTCTAACTCCATTCTCACCCTCTGCGGGAAAACAATGTAACAATGGCGTCGATGCCCATGCGCACTATCACCGAAAGGAGTCACCTACCTCGTGACTGAAAAGACTTCTTCGAAGAAAAACAACTTGCAACCATCCGGACCCAACACTAGATGGCAGGAGTATGCAAAGCATATGAATCTACAGCTCTACATGCCAAGAACAGATGCTTACTGGTTAAGTAACATTTTCCTTTAAGGGCATCTAAGATCATGTCAGAATAGGGAAAGCATATGCTTTGATTGACCTAGATAAATGCGAGTGTTGTCGTAGCCATCACAGACAGGTTGGTTCAGATGCGGGCCCATACTGTGTACCTATCTCTAATGCTGTTTTTTTCCCCATCTACAGCAGCAGAAAACATTCACGTTTCAGTTCAGGAAAGTGGAGCCTCTGTCTACCAGGTAAAAGGATATAGCTCTCTCCAATGGACTTTTTCCACTTTTTGTAAATAAGTAATGCTTTGTATTTATGTTGAACCATGCAGACGTTGGGTAAGGACATGCAAGATACGCAGAAGCATATTTAGGAGACAAACCAGAGACCTCAGCCGGATAAGGCTCGTTTACAACAGCTTGTAGTCAGTAAGGTGTGTGCTTGAGTCTGATGCTTCTGATTTTTTTTGTTGAGCTTTGAAAGCTCCATGCAGTAATATTGAGAACGTTTGAAACTAAGAAAGCAGCAACTGAATGCAGGGTGTGAAGACTGCCTGCAGTCTTACTAACCAGGGCACAAGGCCTAAAAAAAGAAGTGGGGGGACTCTCCAAGTTAGGTGGTGTGACAGGAAGTGTCATCACGACGGGAAGTGTCATCACGACGGGAAGTGTCATCACGACGGGAAGTGTCATCACTACAGGAAGTGACATCACAACAGGAAGTGACATCACAACAGGAAGTGACATCACATGTGCAGCAGATCTATCATTTGCACTTATTGCAAGATTTAACAATTGAAGCTGCTCAGTGCTTAAGCCTGTGACTTAAGGTCCCTGTATAGAGGAATTAACAGCCCAAATGTGGATGAAGTTTGGTGTACAACTACATTAGTAAAGACATTAAGTGCTGTAAGCGAGGCATACTAAAACATGGCACCATGAACAAAAGCAGAGTTTGCGCGTTTTGTAAAAAAACAAAGAAAACTACATGCTAGAAACTAGGGGAATAACTGACAGAACCGGAGAATATTAATGTAAAATGATAATGCATTACATAGAACCGTGGTGGGTGCACTCCCTGTCCCCTTAATGCGTCATTGGTTATAGGAGAACGTGCATTATATACTCCTCAGGTCTGCCTACATCATGCACAAATTAAACAACAGAGGTGAAGGTTCATTCAGTCTACTGTTAATGAAAGTTTTGCAGCTTCCCCAGGCATTCACAGTAAAGTGCCTATTAAACTAAAGTGCTTGGCATTTGTGAACTCATGATGAACCAATAAAGCATCCTCCAAGCAATCAAGGGAATAGGCGTTTTTACTTTCTGGACAGCATGGTGTACATTTACAATCAGAGGCGCAACTAGAGGGAAATTACGGGGGGGGGGGAGCTAATAAAAATTTGGGGTGGGGGGCTAATTCTTCCAGCAATCGGCAGAGTGAAGATGCAGGGGCTCTAAGAAGGAGTGAAAACACAACAAAGCCTCATTCACAAGCAAATGGTCTTTTAAAGACCTGTGAAGTACTCGGGTGGGGCTGTGTGTGTGCCCGGGAAGCTGTCTCAGCCCGGGCTGCCACACACAGCATGGGGGAGGGAGGGCTGGAGCCCTTTGAGCACAATGGGCGTTACGCGCCTGTTTACAATAGCCTGTGTGGTTCTTGAAGACAAGATCAGCCTAGCTACTTCAATATTAACATTGACGTCTATCAACTCTAAATCATGTTTTGTGACAGCCCGTTGTACCGTTGAATATACTATGACTAGATAGTGTGCTTCAGAATAGGGACCGCCTACGAGTGGGAATTACCCTTTATCTCCCAATTATTTCTAAATCTGTTTTGGAGGAGATGGAATCAGGCGATAGCCTAATAATTAAATCTGATTAGGAGATGTAAGAAGCTGAATGCCGCATAGAACGGCCAGTTGGTATCAAACTCGCGGTGCAAGGGCAATGGGTGTCGCTGCGAATGAAAAAGAGAATGCGGCACGCAAGTGCTTTGCTGGCTCTCTCAGTCACTTGCTGATTTTCACCCTGTAGCGTTTACAATTTTAGCCAAATCACGTTGGTGTGTAAGAGTTCCATTATTAAAACCCCGATTATATTCACGTTTGTCCAGCAATGTTAAGTGCATTTCTGATTCGATATGTTTCTTTCTTATTGAGAGGGTAGTCAACCTCCATCACTAGCTCATTGTTGGACAAGTGGAGCAGGAGTTGGTGTCTTCACCTTCTATAAACGTTTGGGTATGTGGAAGTGTTAATCGAAAATTTGTCAGCGTTTGACGGTGTATCATGTCACCTAGATTGCACCAATTATATTCACCGGCATTTGCAGATTGGGTTCATCAGCACACTGCAGCGTTTCAAATAGTGTATTTTATGGGCTTTGAAACTGCAGTTTTTGCTGAAGAGGGCCCCTGCGTTTTTCCCATATTGTACCGATTATGTGGGCGTTTGAGCTACGATCTATATATCTTAAAGGCTGCTAGTGTTTATATTGCTTCAAGTATTCTGTGTGATGCCCGAATGACATATTACAGCTGGACGTGGTTCGATGTTAGAATCACACTTGTCCGCTGTGTTTATTTATTGCACTGCAACCCTCTGGTTCCCCGGGCAGTGCTTTACAAATGAGATCGGCTGCTCCGCTGATGCATTCCTTGCCCATGAAACAGCTGAGTCCCTTAAACTGTTTATTACAGAGCAGTTTGTCCACAATAGGGCGGCCGTGCGGGCAAGTGACAACATCATTGAAAGTCCAGCATTTCAGCAGGGGGGGCGGCGTCCACCCGGTAAAATAAGTGGGGGGACGCCATCAACCCTCGTGGTACCCCGACTCGTGCCCTGTTACTAACAGGACTTCAATCAATACAAGATATCTCTGTGTCCCGGCAGGAACTGAAGGAAGTAATTTCATAGAAAACACTGTTACTGAAAGCAAAGTCTGTTTGACCACAGTTAATATCTTTGTAGACAGCAGCTTTTACTGCCTGTGACCCTCTTAGGAGAATGAGTCTCAGAACATCATTGCATTATGTAGCACGCTGAGAATGGAAATAATTGAATCGGCACAATCATTTTATTTGTACGAAAACAACATATATTAGTTTCACCGTTCTGCATTCTTCTCAGACAAAACAATACATATAGTAGTAGTGGTATTTCTGAAGAACCAAATGTGTATACCCTATGAAAGTGAGGTATTATGGGAGGTGTTTTGAAGCCCATTGTGTGTTGCCTCTGGAAAAATGTTTTGTTTCTGCAATCTCCTAACGGATTCACAAGCCAATAACAGTGTCTGATTTTGGTTGAGCAAACAAAGTTGACCTTGTTATGCAGGGGGCACAGACATGTCTAGGCATGTTTCTGATGTTTTCATTATCTGGGCCTTCATACGGACTGTTGGTTTGAAGTGTCAACTGATTGCCATTGCATGCAGCTTCCTTTATCTATCTTAGGAGAGCTTAAGTTGGCTTCTACTTTTGCTTTGAACTGGTAACATTTTAGTTTTGCAGTATGAATTCATTACGTTTTGTCCGAAATAAAAATTCTGGAGTGCATCAAATCCATGGCATGTTCCTGTGACACCTTTGCATGATCCTGATCATAACCACATATTGCCCTTGATTGAGCATTATCTTCAGATTATTTTGCATCCACAGTAATCCAAACAACACTGCTTTATCTGTACAGAATTTGGAGAATCCTTGTTTCCTGTGCTCCGATAACGGTGTCTGCGCTGCATTTATTAACAGGTTTTTGGGGGCTGCTCGGACTACTCATGGAAGTGGGTAGGAGGAGGAATGTCAAGAGGTATCCAAATTAAAGTGTTTTTTCCCCCTTCAAAGAATAGCTTCATCACTATGGTCCAAAAGTCCTGTTGGGCATGAGGCACATAGTACACACCACTTGTCTCCCTGTTCAACACCGAGGGAAACTGCATTCTGTCAAAGGATTAAACCAACAACACTCCAGTGACAAACTGAGGCAATGTGACCAGAAGTGAAGAGCAGGAGTTGGGTCAGTCATTATCATCTCTGAATTCTTTGAGGTCCTACTGGAGAACTTTCAGTGAAACTAAGTAATTTTCATTAAGGGATAATCAGGGTCTCCAACACTCAGACGGTTAAATACCAGCCTGCCAAAGAAGTGCATCATATTTGACAGTGGAATTCAAAATAACCTACTGATCCCTCTAATTAGGAGTTATCAAGGTAGAAAGCAAAGTTGCTTTTGACGTCTTTGGTCTAGATGATAGAAAAGCAGCTAACCTCTGCTTCAGCCATAAGAGCTTAAAAAGATCAAGCGGAGAGCAAATTGGAAATAATATTTTATGTCAAAACCTGATTTTGACCTGCAGATTAGCTGGAACAACAAAAAGGATTTTGAGTGTGAAGGTGATATTTATTTTGCAAATCCAAGATCATTGTGGGATGTACACTCCAGACGTTTACAGGACAATGATGATGGGACCACCCCATATAAGGTTTTTTTTTCACAACGCTGTATTGAATCTTATTATGGTGAGGTGTACTTAGCCAGGTCAACATATGGTGGCTTTTCACGCTTCCATTCGGAGCAAAGCACTGGATTATGATATTGCACTTCCAACAGAGAAATAGATAGTGTAATCATCTGCAACATTTAGTATAATTTTGCAAAGGTTTCCGTGTTTTCCCAGATTCAGCAAAGCATTTATGCTTTGACTGTGACCTCACTGAGATCAATAACCCCCAGACTAGAGAAAAAAATTGACACATCCCTCCTGAGATCCTAAATGTGCTTGGGCAGCTAAGTGCCGGTTCTGCGAGTGTCCTTCCATCTAGGAACAGAGGCAGGAAACCTCTAATTACAGTATGTGCATCTCCGGAAAGGGATGGTAAAAGGGTAGATGCTCTGATAGAGACCAATGGATGAATAAACATAATGCATTTCTACCACACCCCAAAGGAAGTGGCAGCTACAGATGAGGTCACGTTAGTCTCTAATAACGAACTTCTTAACTCACTTATTGTGACATGCAGTAAGTACTACAGATCTCCAGTTTTACTTGGATGTCTTTTGCTTTATGAAGACATATGTAGTATATAAGCCATTTGGTCAGGAAGGCACTGGTGCACAAGCAGGTAAAACTTAATAACAAGCATTCACAAAGCCAGTAGGTCTCACCTTGTTGATCCGTTGACTTTTCCAATAATTGTTGCCGATACTATACAGCAATTTCAAAGAAAGAAAATTAAAAAGGCGCAATGATGCAGCCACTGCTGCATCACTCTGCTGTGACGTGCATGTGCGTGCCAGCGGAATGACAAGAGCATCATTTTCTTTTTTTATTTATTTGGATCCAAGATGGCTGACGCCAGTTAGATGAGTAAATAGAAAAATAAGTCAGTAAGTCAATTCTTTATTCGATTTTTGATTAAAAATCATAAAAGTACACATAGAAAGCTGATGCATCATAAAAACCTTAAAATGTCGAAAAAAAGACCTTAAGCGGCTCGATATAAAAGAGGTATCAGTTTTATATGTTTATATACTGGTTGCACGACTTAGCCAATTACAAAGCAGTTCCGTTATAGTATGTAATTAAGCCCTATTTAAAACTGTCTGGGTTGACTAATACATCATAAAGTGCAATTACCAGCAGCATTTCAAGCATCCAGTGTCAACAAGGCAATTACTCTAGAGGCCAATTTTCTGCTGGTCATGATACAGAGCGCAGGCCTATAGCCTGCTGCATAGAAGTTGCAACTGAATAGCATAGCTTTACTGTGGATAGCCTTTGGAGGCACTCCAGGGCAGCCTTGCACTGCCTTATCTTGGCCTGCTTCAAGAGTGGTAAGATTTATACAGACCTCAATGCAGAATAGTATTTGCAAAAGAGGATAAAGTGCATGGTGCTCTCTGTACAGACAATCCGTCACAGAGACAGGCTGGAAGAGTGGCAGAAAAGATGCTGTGCATTGGGTACACCACCAAGAAATGGGCAGTGTTAAGGCGTAGTCTGACCAACAGGTACTTGTGCTGTATATTTTTCACCCATAAAAGACCCGCTCAATACCAAGGCAGGTTCTCATAAGGGTGTGATCTACAATCATGGACAGACCAGAGTTTTTGACATCGTTTCCTCTGCACATTTAGCTAGGAAGGCTTTCACTAGATGTTTTCGGAAGCTGGGCCTGAAGATGGTAGGGTCGGGGAACTGCTCATCTAGAGCCAGCCAGTTACAAGTCTTAGATATCTATGATAGCCAAGGTATTTTAGATCTCTTTACCAGAGCCAGGCAATCAGTCAGGAGCCAGGCAAATAGTTAGCCAAAAATTCCCTTTTGATATGCCAAACGGCATGGCAGAAAATGGCAGCTGCCACGCGTTCACAATAATAAAATAACATGGAAACAAATATTTAATGGACGCAAAAGCAAGTAGGGGTGTCGGGGGTTTGGATGGGGTGAAACAGTGGGGAGTGGTGGGGGGTCAATGCCCTGTAAATAACGAGACCTACAAAGTTTGGTGCAGAAAGCTCCAAAATCTACATGTTATACACCATTTTTTGGGCATATATTCATAATTGGTGCTATAAATTCCACGCCCTGCAGTTTAGAATGCAGTATAGTTATCGGATGAAGTAAATATCTTACTTTTCTCTAGGCCGGAGAGTTATAAATTGCACTACATTTACCTCTTTCACTCCCACACACATTTCCTCTCTTTTTTCACATTTTTTCTCCTTCTCACTCTTTTTGTTTGGCTTCTATACTTTCTACCTATTTTCTTCCATTTGCTCCCCCCAAAACGATTAGTAGGTAGTTGCAGTCAATAGGGATGGAAAACCAGGACATTTGTGATGTTGTGGAAAACAGACAGAGAAGAAAAAATAATGTGAGATCATTATGTTTTTTAGGGTCTCAATGAGTGTTACACGATGCAGAGCCGCCCTTTGGGGATCTGTCTGATTATTGACTGCATTGGCAATGATGCAGGTAAGTCTTGCCAGGACATGCTCTGATTGACTATTGGGAACAATGCTTGTATGCTTTGCCGAGACACCCATCTATTACAGAAATGGGCCATAGATAATAAGGTCATGCTGTAATTCATATCATACAAAACCCTTTTAATGAGTATGTTATACTTTAATAAACATATGTAGGTCCCACTTAATAGCCACAGTTACGTGGATCGTATGTGGTAATTGTAAGAAGAGGGTATAATGGGAATAGTAGGATGTTGCTCTTAGGCAAGTAACTTTTCCCTGCTTTTGTATCTGGGCATCTTATGTTATTAAAATATAGACACTAATTAGCAAGGAACAAAGCAATGCAGGAGATGGATGCAGCTTGGGCAGATCAGACAATGGGCTAAAATGTTAAGTCTACATGAAAACATGAATGTGTACTTGTGAGTTTGCAGCCAGAAAGTAGTGCTCTAGACTCCAATGAGGGAGACAGGCCAATTGCACAACTCTGAGGTGCCCTAAGAGAGTGAAAGACCTACATGATTCTTGAACATCTTTGAGACTTGTCTCTCTTTGGTTAAGTCTGGAGTAATGTGGCACTGCATTAGGTAGCCATACTAATCCGAGTTTGAACGTGGACTCACGGAAGCTGTGAAGTCAGGGTCACTCATTGGAAATGGCCATTTGCCTTTGATTCTGTTGCAAGATTTAGGAGTAATGTCTGACAAGCAGGTACAGCTCTTAGTTTCTGTTTCCCCAGAAATTCATTTCAGTCCGTGAAATTTTCCATTTTTGTGAGAGGCTAATCAGTTTCTGTTTTTTTTATATTTACACTTGCCCAATTTTAATGTGTTTTGTTGTCCCTCTCAGAAAATGTTGTGCCTAAATAATAAATAGTCCACTTTTCTACTTTTTTCTACACGTTCAAACAATCGCTTTAGTTTATAGCTACACATAGCACATATAAAATTACATGTGTGGCATATATAGCTGTAGATACACATGCTGTGCATACTCCTGCCCTGCAGTGCTGGGCTCGTACGTGTACAAATTGTTTTTCTTCGAAGAAGACTTTTCAAGTCACGAGGTACTGTGACTCTACCTAATATTGGAAATGTGCATTGGCTTCATTGTTAGATTTTTCTTCTCCACCATCTGGTTCAGACGTGCCCCTTCGAGCTCCGGTTCAATGCCAGGTGGTGTTCTTGCCGGGGCTGCTCAGAGCCGTTCCTTGCCGGAAGAGTCTACAATCATGCGTCTGGTTCCACCTATTGCTCATTTTGACTCATTTTTTTTTTTTTTTTTTGTGGATCAGGCCTTCAAAGCCATCTCCGACCCACAAGAAGGTTCTTGTGATTGAAAAGGATTCCATTCCGTTTTTGCCCTAAGTGTCACTTGAAGTACCTGAGGACACACCTCCATCTCCTGACCATCGAGAGGACTCCTGCGCAGCCTGTCTCGCTTTCCGTAATAAAAAGACCCTTCGGAACTGTCGAGCCAGTCATATCGCCTCGGCCTCGATGGTGCACAAACAGCAGGAAGACAGCTCTGACCTCTTCGGGGACCGATGCACAGAGGGCAACCAGCATTAGGAGGCCACCGGCGGTGAGGTAGAGGAGCTTTTGTCAGCTAAGAGTTCTGGTTTTGACGTTCAGTAGAACTAACCCCTCCCAGCGCAACGCAAGTCCTAAGTGGACGCAGTGAGTCCTACCTCCCAACAGATGGTTCCTCCCCGTCATTTATCTCTGTGGGAGGCTAGAGCTTCGAGCTCTCAAGGCACTCATGAGGTCCCTGTGTCACCACTTCTGCAGGGCCATGGTCTGCACAGAATAAAGGGTTTGTACTTGACGCATGCGCATACTTCGGCGCCAGAGGCTGCCTCTAAGCCTCGCCCGTCAACCTCAACTGCTTCATCGTCTCCAGCCCTAATAACAGCCTTGAGACCCATTTCTGAACTGAAGGCATCTGGTCCGAAAGCAAGCTTGGTGCAGTACGCCTGCCTCTTCCGCAGACTCCGAGGACTTTGAACAACCATTCCTTCAGTTTCTCCATGAGGAGCGCGACACCAGACACATTTGCATCCAAATTCACCCTGTCACCGGTCAGATCCTGGCCAGTCCTCCGGATTAGCCCAAAGATCCTGCTCTTCTCAAGAGGAAATAATCTTTTGAAGAGGCACTAAACCTGCCTTCACAGCCAACACTCCTGGAAGCATCTGCACAACGACAAGGGCACCTCACCTCCACCTTTGCCTCCCCTACCTACTCCTCGTCCTCCTCCCCTTCATCCTTCTCGGCTTCCTGCACGACTACCCACTAAGCCCACCTCCACTACCGCCTGTGGACCATATGCCACACTCAACACAGGGATCTTTTTCTTTCTGGGGGGATGGAGGGGGGTGGGCAGTCCAAGGTCTCCCTATAACCAATATGACCTGCCCACATAAGGACCCCTGGAATGACTACGATGTAGAACCCCCAATTGATACAGACCCGTATCTTTAAGCCATCACCCCCGGATGACACCACTTCATATCATGACTGGAAATGCCCAAGAAACTTGAAGAGGAGGACTTCCTTATGGAGACCCTCTCTTCCACACATAGGTCAATGCAGTACTTGCCTGTGCTGAAAGGTATGCTTCGACCAGCGCACATTATCTTAGAGGCGCCAGTAAAGGCATGTGTTGTCACCCCCAGGGTGGATAAAAAATATATGGCATCCCCTCCCCTTAAATCAGGGGTCCGCTTCCACCTGACTTATTGGTGGTACACACGGCACGCAAGTGTGCTAATTCTCAGGATACAGGTGATGCTCCCCTTCCAGACTGAGAGATCAAAGATTGAGGCGGCTGGCAGACTAGGTGGCGACACCTAGTCTGCCACACATTGGCGCGTGGCCAATTCAGTGGGCCTGCTCCCTCCGTACGACCGCACCCACTGGGATGATATGGAAGATCTAATTCAACATCTTTCTAATCAATATAATAAATGTGGCCAAGAGTTGTTTGTGAAAGGAAAAATAATTTTGCACACCATCATCAAGTGTGCGCTAGATGCAGCGGCACCACTGCACCTGCAGTCAACACTAGTGTCCGCCTCCGCAGGCACACGTGGCTGCACATGGCTGGCTTCAAACCGGAGATCTAACATTATCTCCTCAACTTGCCTTTTGAAAAGATGTACAAAATTAAAAAGGACACCAAGTTATCCAGGCCATGGGTGCCCTACAGATACCAGCTGCTTGTGGTTCCTTTTGCTGCACACCATGTCGTGAGGGTGTGGGGGATGCAAATCCTCCTCCCCTGAGGGCTCAACATCCTTTTCCAGACAACAGCAACCACCCACCCGAGGTTAGGGGCGGATATAGAAGCAACAATAACCGATGCACAGGAAAGGGCCCAGCCTCTAAAGGGACCGCACCTACTAAGGAGTGACTTTCTTATCCTTCCCCCGACCATCTTACATCTGTCGGAAGAAGATTGCAGGGGTTTCTGCCCTTCTGGGCAGAGATCACCTCGGAACAGTAGTTCTAGATATTATAGCGGAGGGGTGCTGCCTAGAACTCACCCACAGCACCAAATATTTACAACCACCTCCCACACCATGTACACACGCTGTACCTGGAACATCAGCGACTCATCCAAGAAGGGATGCAGCACTACTCAGCAAAAGGGCTATAGAACCTGTGCCACCCCAATACCGTGGCAAAGGGGTGTACTCCTTGTCCTTTCTGATCCCTAAAAGGGTGGGATCACTAAGGCCCATCCTCGACCTCAAGCCCCTCAATAAGTACATCCTATTGGAACATTTAGACATGGTGAAACTCAAATGGGTCATTCCACTGATAAAGCAAGGTGACTTCAAGACCGGCCTATACCTGATTGATGCCTACTTCCACATGCCCAAACACCCAGCACATCGAAGTTTCTTCCAGTTTGTGGTAAATGGTCAGCATTATCAATTCAAAGTGCTACCCTTTGGAGTAACCACAGCTCCCACGTGTTTAGAACGTGTCTTGCAGTTGTAACCACTCACCTTAGATGGAGCGGCGTTCACATCTTCCCTTATCTGGACGACTGGCTGATCAAGAGAGCTACGCACCAGCAATGCCTTGCGTACACCCAACCCACCATACATCTCTTACACAGCCTAGGCTTCACCATCAATGCAACCAAATCTCCTCTCCAGCTTCTACAGGTACAGTCTTTCCTCAGGGCCATACTTGATTCCCAAGTAGGGAAAACATTTCCCAGCCCAGCAAGGGTACTAGCATTCCAAACAATGCTACCTCTTTTTCAGCTAGATCGCCAGGTAACTCTCAGTAGGATCATGTGCCTCTTAAGCATGATGACATCCTGTATAGCCATAGTCATATATGCCCAGTTACTCATGCCTCCATTGCAGGAGTGTCAAGTGGCACAGTGGTCATAAGTGGAAGGATTTAGTGTTGATTTGGGGGCGTACTCATCACTCTCTGCAGTGGTGGAATGAAGGCAACCTGTTGTAGGGATGGCCCTTCCTGGACCCACTTCCCCAAGTGACCATCACCATGGAAGTCTCACCGACCAGTTAGGGGGCAGACTTACAAGAACTCACCTTCCAAGGTGTGTGGACACTCGATCAACGGGATCTTCACATTAATCATTTGGAGTTGTTGACGATCCAGTTAGCCCTCAAGGCCTTCCTCTCCCCTCATTCAAAACAAGGTAATTCTTGTCCAGACGGACAACACAACTGCCATGTTTTACCTGCATAAACCGAGTGGCACACACTCACTTCAGTTGTCGGTCCTGTCCCAGGGCATTTGGCGGTGGGCGATTCATCTTAAGGTCCGTCTCCTCATACAATACATACCAGGGAGGACAACTACTTTACAGACCTGCTCAACAGGATGCATCAACAATTCCACGAGTGTGAACTCCACCCCCAGGTTCTACTCCCGTTTTCTGTCATTGGGGGTTCTCCCACATAGGCCTGTTTGCCACCACTGAAAACGCAAGATGCCCAAACTTTGCCTACAGGTTTTCACAGTCAATGTGCAGTGCACTTGGATGAGCTGGTCCAGTCGGGTATATTTGCATACACTTTTACCCCTCTCCCACTTCCATTCATGGTTCAGTAGCTCAGACAAACATCCCTCACCCTCAACGTGGGCCAAACAGCTGTGGTTTACCACACTTCTGGACCTCTCTCTAGTGCCTCACGAGAAGCTACCCAACAGGCTGGATCTTCTCCCAAAATGTTGGCACCCTCAGGCATCCCAACCCCAAACAGCTCAATCTTGCGATTTGGCTCCGGAAGTCGTAGAATTTGGGTACTTTGTCCTGCCTGCAAAGTTCATGACCATTCTTAAAGAGGCCCCAAGCCTGCTACCATAGCATGCAATGCGGTCAAGTGGAAACAGTTTGTACACTACTGTCTCCCTAAAGACGTTGATCCTCCCAAAGCAACAATCCAAGACATTGTTTATTAGCTGCTGCATTTGCAAAAGTCGCGCCTTGCTTATACTTCTATTAGAATTTATTTGGCTGCTGGCACTGCTTATTGTCAAAACATGTAGGACTCTTTTCTTTTCAGGGTGCCTGTTATCAAAGCGTTCATGGAGGGGATCAAAAGGATTACCCCACCAAGGGTGCCACCTGCTCCTGTCTGAAACCTTAACATTGTTTTTACTAGACTAAAGGGCCCTCCTTTTGAACCGCCCCACTCTTTCTCTTTGCAGTTCTTTCCTGAAAAGTAGGTTTTCTGGTAGCCATCACTGCCCTTCGGCAAGTTAGTGAGATACAGACTCTTACCCTGGAACAACCTTTCTTCTGAGTACACCATGGTAGGGTGGTACTCAAAACAACCCGAAATTCCTACCTAAGGTGGTGTCTAGCTTCTACCTCAGTTAAACCATTGAGCTCCCAGTGTTCTTCCCACATCCAAAATCGGTAGCAGAATAAGCTGTCCACACATTAGATGTCATGCGCTCATGCATTACATTGACAGAACAAAACACTTCCTCAAGAGACAACAACTTTTCGTCTCCTTTTCAAGACCGCACAGGCACGTGCACTGTCTAGAGCAGGTATTGCATGCTGGCTGTTCAAATGTATGCAGACATGTTATGCTAAAGCCATGTAGCCATGTAGTGAGGTAGATTCTCATGCGCCAACCCTCCCCGGAAGCCTTCGGGTGTTGAAGACGTTCTTAATTTCAACCTTAATCTTTCCTATCCATAGTCATATTTTCTGTATCTCTATGCTCATCTACATCCTCACCCTTCGTGCATAAAAAAACAATGGAGCCGATGCCCATGCATATTACCGGTAATAGGTGGAGGGACAGTACCTCGTGACTCAAAAAGACTTCTTCAAAGAAAAACAACTTGCATACGTCCAAGCCCAACACTAGATGGCAGGAGCATGCATAACATGTGAATCTACATCACTACATGCCATGAACAGATGCTATCCACTGGACATACATAAGACTCAAAAATAATAAACAGCACTAGTTTTACATTTTACTCCCAATGCACAGATTATGTTAATTGTACGTGGTGCCAAATATCTGTCTAAGCCAAGAGATTAGCTGTTGTTTCCCATGAAAAATGAGTCTGCTTAATGACCATCTTGTACAATTATAAAAGAAGGGTGAAAACTGTTGGTCTTCTGGCCATCTTTTTGGAAAGGCTACCTTCTCTAATTTCCTGTAGTAAAAAAGTTTGCAATAGTTTTGAACTGAACAAAGTATTATTTTGCATATGTTTTCTTTAAAATACTTAGAACCGGAAGTACTGAATGTCCGGATATAAGCCAGTCGCTGTATTTCCACTGTGGCTCCTTTACAACACGACCATTATTTGGCTGTTGAATAGGAGTTATAAAGCGTCCAAAGCAAATGGTTCTTTTGGTAGGTTTCACAAAAATGTTGCTTCACGCTTATTAATGGGGCAGGTATTGCTTTGCAAGTCCTATATACGGACTGCTTATGCAGTGAAAGAGGCCGGAGAGGTATAGGTAGTTATTTTATCTCCTCGTAACTCGCCTTTGGAATTCCATCCTCCTTACACACCGAGCTAGTGACAGTCATGGGCTCATCAAGAAACAGCTGCTGTTTCTACTAAACAGTATGTATTACATCCTTTTTTCAGGCCTTTGAAGCCCCTTGACGGGATCCTGTTACAGCAAATTTACAGCGCCTTGAGACCCTAATGGGTGATAAGCCGCGTTTTTTAAGACGCCTGATTAATTGATATATTTGTCTATGTGTTTATTTTTCTGTAGAAATGCTGACACAGACGTTCACCGCTCTTTGCTTTGAAGTTCAATTCTACTTGCACGTAACTTTGGACGATCTGATCCGGACTGTTCAGGACATGGCAGCGGCGCTCAAGCACAAGGATTATGACTGCTTTGTGTGTGTTATCGTCAGCCGTGGTAGCACACAGGAGGTGTTCGGCATTGACCGGAATAGGCACGGATTCATGCTGGATAACATACGGAATATGTTCACAGGGGCATTGTGTCCTGGGCTCCTGGGCAAACCAAAGCTTTTCTTCATTCAGAACTATTTAGCTGTAGGTGGGCCTGAGTTTTCGGACAGCCTGTTGGAGGTTGACGGGAATGAGCATAGATTCCTTGCAAACGATGGGAGGCAGGGCTCTGGGATTCCTAACGAGGCAGACATCTTCTGGAGCCACTGCAAGGTGGATTCATCCGTGCTTGAGAAGTCCCACAGCGCACCCTCCTTCTACCTGTGGTCTTTATCTCAACTTCTGCGGGATCATCGGGCACGGTAAGCGATAATATTTTACTAAAGAAGGACAATTCTCAGGTAGGAAAAAAAGGTGATGACTAGGCAGTGGTGTTTAGTCTCTGTAAAAGCACATAGATCGGCCTGATCAAAGCCATAAAGACGGTATGAATTTGACGTGCAACATTTGTCGGCGTCTTCCCGCTTCACAGTTTGTAACAGAACCACAATCTCAAAGCCTCCGTACCAATTTTGTTAAGAGCTGAGTTAGGCCCAACATAACATGTTCAGGTTAGACATAGCTCTGCACAGTAGATGCATTCCAGATACCATAATAAGGAAAAATAAGTAATCCTGTTGAAAGTTATAAACCTTCAGGCTGAATTCAGAACACCTTACAGCGTAATCGCGCACTTGTTTTCCGCTTACAAAAAAATTAATTACCCCTGTTGGAGTCCAGTCATGAAAACATGTCTTCATAATGGACAAGCATTGCCTCTTTTAAAGGTGTCATAACAGGACATGCTCCAAAAATCAGTAGTTGTGCTGCCGCCCATCTTATGTTTTCCCTGTCTCATTTAGAAGTGTGGAAACTGCTTTTTTTCCCACAGCAAAACTGGTGTTGGATCCTCCATTGGAAAACTGTATCCACCGGACAAATTCCTTGCCGAGTAAGTGAAGAACCCAAAATAAGGTGGGGAGGATCTACTGCTGGTGGGGAGGATCTACTGCTGGTGGGGAGGATTTACTGCTGGTGGACGCGTGAGCCACAGTCGGTGTCTCCACCACCCCAGCTTCTTGGTATCCTCCCTCAAGAGTTTAAATCATTTTTTCAGTCTGCTGTTGAATACAGAGGGTTCACCTGCTTTAGTTAATGTAGCTAAGAGGTACAGTTGTTAATCCAGTTTTAAATTCGACTAAACGCAATTCATTGCAAAATCTTAGAGATTTTGCTTAAATAAGCGAAATTGTGTGCTGTGTTCTCAGACAAATAATGCTTTTAGGATTGGTACCTATACATGGGATCACAGAGGTCAGATTAAGAGCTATTCGTTTGTTACATGGGTTAATTTAAAGTGCAGCCGCCTTGAGTTGGGAGTAATGTCTCTCATAGTCTCACTTTAGACTGCTCGCTGTTGGGTGAAAACCTCTGCTTCTTTGAAGGGTGGCAGCTTCCCCATGGTAAACACATGAGGGGCATTTGTTAGGCATTTTCATGAGCTCGTGAGTTACGGTAGTACTTGTTATAAACTAAAAGCCCATCAATGAGGTCTGTCTCACGAATTTATTTGGCTTTTCTTTAAAAAAAACGGCTGTAGATGGGGTTTCATGAAGGAATTTCCTCACAGGACTGAATTTGCAGTTCATGGGCTTAGGCCTCGTAGGGTAACTCCTTAGTGTCCTGCAAGTAAAATTCAAAATGAATGGAGAAGTCCAGACGTTCATTGCAGAGTAAAATCCAATATATTTACCACCTCTGTGAGATTCTTCAAGAGAACTGACTGCTGTGATCCCTACAGAGTATCAGCGATTCGAAAGATTATTTGAACTCAAGTACCCCTACTTGCCTGCTTACCCTCAATTGCAAAGGGGCCGTTACAGAGGGGGTGGGATTGGGCTTAGTGACCCAAGGCCTCCTTCCCCATTGGCACAACAGAGTTTGTACCCTGGCTTCTCATTGACAGCTGTCATAGCATCTTTCTGTGTTAAGCCCCATTTGTAACTAACTGTTTTACAATGGGAGGTATGCTCCACAAATGGTCAGAAGAGGGCATTACTGAGCCACGAAGGCTTCTCTGTAAATAAACTTGAGTTGTCATTTGTGGACTGGTTTATTTCCTAACCAACATTCCCCCAAAATTATTTCAGTGCATTACAGAGGAATGTGAATGTCAAATTTCTAATTCCACATAATCCCCAGCCTTACCACATTCGCACACCCTCTCCAGTCTACATGACATTTACTCAGAATTGCTTAAGGAAAGGCAGTTCCGTAACTGCTTGTGTTCCATTGATATTGAAGTTTGAAGAGAGCATTTGACCCCCCTAAATGTCTTATCGCCCACTGAATTGAGGCTTTTCATTCAAAAAATTATAATTGGCTTCCCTAAACAACTGTGAGACTCCATGTGAGAAACTCCCTCACCTGCAGCGGTGCCTTGCCCTTGGGGCATTGAGGTTCATCACTCCTTGTTTTGTGCCATTTGTATACTATATTAAGTCAATATTAAATTATTATTCACTATTAATATAATAAGAACCTAACTGTGAGTGACGGTCAAGTAGCAGTGTGAGGCACTGAATCTTTCTGATTTCTGGCATAAGCGCTTAGAGGCGCCAGCCATTGGACAGATTTTCCTTGGCAAAGACATGTTCATGGCCTCAGGGGTCTGACAAGCCTCAGTGACTCCCAATTTTTGACTCGCTGCAGAGTAACAGGTGAGGATAGTCCCCCTGGCTTTTGTCTTCAGCCCTGTAGTGCCGGGTCTACACATCACCCAGACTGTCACCTCCCCGGTCCCCGCTCATTACAGGGTGGGATAGGGTCAGAAGCCTCACTGACTCTGACGAGTTGAAAGAGGGTGAGGTGAAAACAGAAGGTAAGTAAACAAAAAAACTGAAATATTGTGTGTGAGCGTGTGCATGAGTGCATGTGTGAATGAGAGTGAGACTCAGAGTGAAGTGAGTGATTGAGAATAAATGAGTGAGAATGTGTGGTAGGGTGTGAGGGAGTGGACGTAATTGAATGTAAGTGAGTGGGATTTGAGTGTATGTTACGTTTGTGAGTCTGCCGCTGACCTTGGCATGCTGGAGGTAATTCTTGGATTACCGAGGTAACCGTGTCAAAATGCTGATGCTGGCATATTGAAGGTAACTCGTGGTATTAGTGACACCCATAGAAAATACTGGTGCCAAATAGTAGAGGTATCTCTTGGCTTATGGGACAGCTGTGGCAAAATGCTGGAGATGTCGTATTGGAGGTAATTCTTAGCATAAGGGAGGACAACCATAACATACTTACCGGGAACAGTACTTGAATAATTATTGAGTGTCCTTTCAGAGCATATGGCTTTTTAGTAAATTTGTTGTGAAAATTATGCTTAAAAATGGCCACTTATTTTTCAAAAATTTCTCAGGGGGAGAATACCCTCTCCTCCTATGTTTCGCTTTCAGGCCTCTTATGCCAAAATGTCAAATCTGCTGTAAGGAGTTTGTTAAACTCTTGCTTATCTTTAAGATGCTCCACGAGGACCTGAAAGATGTTTGAGACCATATAGTTGTTCTCCAGCTCTTTACCTTCAAGACTGTGTCATTTGAGGTGTCCCATTTTCAGTGTTTGTGAATTCCGGTCGTGTTTCTCCAGTATTTACTTAACGTTTGGAAATCGGTGTTTATGCAGTTTACTCCCAACAAAAATATATACAAACTTTTCATTGTGTACATAACATATTGCTTTAATTGCGGTTTGTGTATAACGTACATTTTTCATTCAAAGTAGCAATCTTGCTGAAGATATGCTGTTAGGCAGAATATATAATTGGCTTCTCGGGGATGTGCTAAGCACAATTTTACATTCCTGTCACTCCGTTTAATTATCGCTCTCTCAGTTACACTCTCACTGTTGCTTTTAGTACTCTGATCTAGCGCCTGATTGGAGAATTACTCGTGGCTCAAGGTTTAGTAATCTTAAAGTGTTTAAGAAAATTATTCCTATGGAGAGTTTCCTCCTTAAATATTAGAACATGTATAGATGTGGGCAAGCTTGCCCACAGTTCTCTACCTTGTGGAATATGTTGTTCAGCACCTGAAACCTGATTCTGCATGTGCTCCGTATTGCTTTTCTGTACTCTTCCCTGCTTCTCTGTACTCTTGCCTTGCCTACATGGAAGTGGAGCTGATACTGTTATGTTCCCTAACCTAGGCCCAAGTAGCACAGCGACCTTTTACCTACATTCGTCCTACCTTGCTCTGCATAACGGTTTTAGCAATTACCTTTTACCCAGTTATGTGCTGAATAAAATATCGATTGGTTTCCTTGAAACTACACATTTATTATGCATAAGGATTCGTAGTACCATATCTTAATCCCCTGCACATGACGTACATAACAGGATTAACATACTCTGTACAAAAGTCATCGCTGTCTTCATCCTCGAGCGACAGGGCTACTTTGCATAATTGCAATTATTGATTTAGGTTCATTTACATAATCGTACTCACAACATATCGATTGTGGTAGAACCCTGAGGCTAGCTTTTTGGTATAAAAGAACCTCACCGTTGCTAGATGAAAAGAGGAGACACTTCCACGCTGACACTGAGATCCTGCATGCAGAAGCTTTGTCACGCAGTGGTCTGACATCCCTTGCGGGGTGTCCAAATCGAGACCAAGACGGGTCCTTCATTCTCTCCCATCAGGTAATGGGGTTGGCTCTTTCTTAGGGCATTCTTGGCTTCACACCTACATACATTCTAGGTACACTGAGGTACACTTAGGTAGGATACGCATCGTAGGAGTACGCTTGATTACTGTCTTGTTTATATGCCTGCATATATTCACTGTTTTAGCACCATGGTAGAACTCTACCCTTTATGTACTCTGTTGTTGCTTGTAATCTTATACATTTGCTTCTGTCTAATGATTGTCGCAGCAAACATGTTTTACACTAGAATGACGCTGGTTCAATAAATGCTTATTGAAAACGTCCCCAACGTTTATTCTGTGTATCTCTCTGAGCCTAAGTGAGGATGAGTGAGCGAGCAAAAAGTACTTCACTGTTTCCACGATCCCTGAAGGGTCAAGTATTGTCATGTTCAGTGGTTGCCAGAAACTATTTGCTCCTTGGTACAGTTTGGGGGCTTAAGTGGCACTGTGAGCTAGCTGGTCTACAGGCTGACATATCCTGTGGGGGTGTCTGGAATCAGTTTAGACACCAATCCCGTAGTTTGTTGTCCCACAAACGCGCAGATCCTATGTATTTGTAGGAACTACACGACAATACTGTGTGGATGTTCAGAGTTGCTGAGTGGACCTGTTTTTGCTTTTTTCCAGTCATGACAGTTAAACCAACATCATAGTGTATTCTGAGACTTGTAGTTTTGCTTTGGAGAAAACACCAGGATTGACTGAAGGCGTCACACATTACATAGGGCCTCTTGGCAGCTATGGATATTAGCATTACATTGCAAGGTACATGGAAAGCGCTGTGCTGCGCTTTCAACGCTCCTCTGCGCATAGAGCCTGCTCACTTCCATTAGGTATCAGTCACTTCTCCATGCACTCCATGATTAAAGCATGGGTGTTTCGCATGTGTCTTACTACGGACACAGGAATCTGAGCTGACAATCTTGCATACCATTCATTTTGCGAATCTATGATAAAATGAAAACAACAATCCCAAAAGATCAAATACAATGTATTTTTCTCAAATCCCCTTATGTAAAAATTTTTTTAAATCAGTTTGAAAAAATGTGATTTAATGCTTGTAAATGCTACAGCTCTTTGTACGCTAAGAGAAACAAAAGGAAAAAGAAACAAAATGTTTTTTGTGTTTTTCCTACCACAGGCAGATTATTTGCAGATAGTTCTTCTTTGCTGCTGCTCCCTGTAACCAAGTCACCTTCAGGGAGCAACTCAATGAGAAATCAATAACTCATTCGCTCTGTTATTTTTTGGACAGCAGTTTGGTATGTTGCAAAACCAGCCCTGTCAACCTGCATTAGCGGACGAATGTCTACCCATATAAGAGTATAGGGAACACTATCTGTTAATGCTGCTAAGGGCTAGTTCACTGTCAGTGGCTTTTTACAGGAGTGTGTAGTTTCAGACTGCAAACAGGAAAGCCTAGTCGTACAGTCGTCGTACTCCCACCCCTCTCAGGTATGCCTTGGATGCATCCCAGATTTATAAGAACAATGGTTCAAGTGTGGCCTAAAAAGGTCCAATAGCAAGAGGGGTGACCCAGAGAGGGGCACTGTTTTTTTCAAAAATGAAATTAATTCAATAGGGAGCAAGAAAAAGAGTCTGTAAAGGGTCATGTAGGTCACAGAATGACAGATATTTATTCGCATAAATTTCAATTTTAGGGTGTTCACACAATAAGTGAAAGAAAGCGTGACGTGAAATAGTGATAGTGAATTTTTAAAAAAAAATCGCATTGACAACAATATAGTTGAACTCCCTAAATGATTTATACAGGTTACGAGGAGTTCATGTTGTAGAATGGTCGACAGCGTTTCGAACCCATTTTTTGGGGTTCATCTTCAGGACAATGGTGAGCTAGTTGGAGATCGTACTAATTGATCGTGGTCACTGGCGGTAAGTCAAGGGAAGGAAAGAAACTTGGTCCGAAGCAAATTGGATTTAAAGAACATAACCCATGATTAGCTGGGTAGTTCCCGGGGACAATGATTCAGCACGGGAGTCAAGGACTCCCCGTAGGCAGTGTATTTAAACAGCCAGATGAAATCGTCATGTGGCATTGACTGTAAAATCTCTACTGCATTGGGTTCAGGACGCCGCTTGTGAATGCAAACCTTAGTTCCATCGATAAATGGTCAGGATTCTTTGACCGCTATGCTTGAAGAGTTTTTCCTAGTAATAGTAGTCACTTTTCAAATCTAGGTGCCTCAGCGTTCGGCCTCCTTTTGTAGAAGCTTCAGACCTCTGATTAGAAGAACCTCTATGTGATGTAAGTATCTTACTTATCATAAATTTCGGTCTCCTCAAATGAGTCTATTACTGAGCTATCTTGGATGATGTCTGGTAGTTCCCCTTTTCCTGATCGGCTGGAACTTAAATATCCCCTTTCAAGCTCTGTTTCTGAACGCAATCTCTTTATTTAGAAGATGGAAGATTGAGGACACTGCAACCTCTGCAAGTCAGCAACTGTTCTGTGTAACAGTCTCGTCTTTTTGGAGGAGTCTTCTAATGCCGGCTTTTACCTTCCAAGAAAGTTTGCTTTTTTCACCCTGAAATAAGTCCTGTTATTGTCTCCTTTTCTCCATTAAAACCAGTTTTATCTTCTTGTGCATCGTACATTTTAATGCAATCTTCATATAAGCTCAGTTGTAACTTTCTGCCAATTCACTTTGTCGCTAGGTCAACCTTCATATCTCTACCAGTTTTATCTTCTTGTGCATCGTACATTTTAATGCAATCTTCATATAAGCTCAGTTGTAACTTTCTGCCAATTCACTTTGTCGCTAGGTCAACCTTCATATCTCTTCCTGGCCTTAGGACAAGTCTGCTGCTCAGTTCTTATCAATGTAGGACCATGTGCTCAAATATTTATTTTTGTAACCATCCTCAATCCACCCTGTTCCATCAGGGCTAGCATCGCAGGATTTTATATTCGATTATTGTCCCCCAGACTTATTCAGTCCCTGCAAGTGCTTCCAGAAAACTCCTTGAAAGCCGGGAGTTCTAGTGATCAACCACAAGAAAAGCATAATGTCAGAAGCATTGGGTAAAAAGAAAGTATGTAGCACAGTTGTACCTTGTCTCTAGTTCACCAACTCGGATAGCTAGATTTTACCATATTCCCTTCCTTCGTCACACCAGATTGTAACAAGCATTACACTTGGGTGTTAGTGATCACGCCCAATGTGCAAAGCAGTCAGTTCACCAGTTCACCAAAACACCAAGAAACTTGCCTCCGAAGCTCAGACTGGTGAAAGAACAGCGTGCCAAGGCAAGAGACTGGTCACAATTCTATACAGTATGTAAGTATATATGAACTATAATTAAATATAAGTCCTAGTCCCCCAAAAGTAAGGGCCATGCCCACCCCTTGAAACAATCAGCAAACATTAGGCACTTAAGGAGGGTGAAGCTTCCTTTCGACCACACTTTGTCATTCGGACTCCCCTGCAAAATTCCACATATTCAAAGGAGAGATGGAGAAAAAATCTGAGGCTGTGGACCAGAGCATTAATGGCCTCTGTCACGGCATTGTTTTCACTTGAGGTCTCAACATTCCTATGTTTTAATTTGTATCCAAAGCACAAGATGTGAGTCTATAAAAGATTCTTGGTGCAAAAGAATCAAGGGCCAGATGCACTAAACTTTTTAGTGTTGTACACAGTCCAAATCATTGTTTGTGTCCACAAAAACTATTTTTGCCATGTACTAATGGAGTTTTAGGGGTGAGTGTTGTAGGTGTTCCATCCAGTAGTGACCTAGTATGAGATGTAGTTGGGATGGTAAGCGGAAAAAAAGTTTGTTGGGAGTAGTCAGTGGTCAAAGGGACCACTATCAAATCGTAAACCATTATAAAAGTGCACTTCTATTTTTAAACGCTGCACCATTTCCTTTAAGGAAATGGGCTGTATTAAAAAAACAAATAATAATTTTTAAAAAAAAGGTTTACTTTTCTTAAACAACGATCATATACGTGGTCTGCTGACCCTAGAAGGCCACCATACCATCCTTGTGCTGGTCACCAATCCTGTGGGGGGAGTCACAGTTTGCGGCCTACCTCATTAATATTCATGAGATAGCTAAAATTGTGACCCTTTTTGATTTGGAATTTTACAAACAGACCTATTAGTGCGTAGGACATTGATCGGTTCATAAAATTCTTTACTGGTCACAGATTGCAACCAGTTAGTCGAGAAACGTTTTTAATACATTGGGCCCCAAGTGTCTTAGCTATGATAGTAATTTGGAAGACAAGGTTAAGAGTTAAAGAGTTTCATGAAATGCAGCAATGATGGAGACACCTACAGATCATGCCTCTGGATCTACCACCAGCGAGTCAAAGCCACTGAGTGCTCAGCATTCACCAAACAGATTCAAAACAGCTCCAGCTCCTGGACGAAATCTTTGCCATAGTTAAGGCAGTTACATCCTCTGCCATCAGTTCCACAACCATTACTCCTTTGCAGGAACTCTGCACCCAGCTCTCTCACTACTTTATCAACAAAATCATCACTATCTACAACATCTTTGGACCCGAGCCAGACCTTTCCATCCTTGCTATCCTCTAGTCCAATGACAAAAACACTCCAGAAACTGGCCTGACCTGTTGGCCAGCCATCACCCCTGTGGAAACCACCAAAACCATGCCAACAGCCACTTGGGAGCCCCTTCGGAACACTGCCCTTACTTCATTTTCACCAAAGAACCCAACCCCAGATGTGCAGCTCTTACACCAATCCTCAGCTTTGATCTCACCACCTCATATTCCCAGACCCTTGGAAACACGCCACCATCTTGCCGCTCCTGAAGAAAACCTCAGAGAACCAGAAGAGACTGGATAGCTACAGACCCATCTCCGCCTTACCCAGCCAGGGTACAAGAAAAGCGTACCAACAACTGACTGGCCAACCATATCAATGCCCAACCACATTCTCGACCCCTCACAATCTGGAGTCAGACCTAACCTCACTACTGAGATCACCCCAGTTGCTGCCACCGAGGATATCCGTCTAATAACAGACAAGGGGGGCACAGTGGCACTCATCCTACTCAACCTCGTGGCCGCTTTCTACATGGTTTCCCACCCCATCCTCACCCAATGTCTCCATGAGACCAGAATCCACGGACCATCACAATGATGGATCCGTTCCGTCCTCCGAGGATGCCGCCAGTCAGCATAGCTTTGCACTTGTCCACTTCCTCCATCTTGATCTCTAGCATCCCTCAATGCTCCTCACTTAGACCTATGCTATTCAACACCTACATGACCCCTCTTGCCAACACCGTCTGCGCTCACGGGCTCAGCTCCAACTAGCTCATCCTCTCTCTTTCTGAAGACACCTTGAACACCCAGGCAAATTTCATCAGCTAGAAACCCAAGGTCGTGAACTGGATGAAAACCAACTACCTAAAACAAGACCGACCAGATGGAACTGGTGCTATTCGGAAGAGACATCTCTCACTGATCCTCGGCCAGGTGGTCCGCAGAGGTAGGACCAATGTCAAGCCCATACATCTCCGGCGGGAACCAGGACATCATGATGTCCAACCATATCAACATGGTTGCCTTCACCTGCTTCCACAACCTCAAGCTCCTTAAGAAGGTCCACAGGTGGCTCCCGCTGAACACTCAAAGATCCATCACTGAAGCCCTGATCCCTGGCTGACTGGACTATGGCAACGCTTTTTAAGTTTGTATCACCTCTCAACTCGCGTAGAGACTCCAAGTCATACAGAACACAGGAGCCAGACTCGCTCTTGAACTCCCGCTCCGCTATTCCATATCCAAACACCTGAATGACCTCACTGGCTCCCAATCCACAAACGTGCCTCTTCAAGCTCCTCTTACACACCTACAAGGCACTACATAAGCCAGGCCCAGCTTTACTGCTGCATCTAGGGTTGCCATGTGGCTGATTTTTTCTGACATGACGAGTATTTTAATGTCCCAGTTAGTAAAAAAAAAAAAAAAAAAAATCAGGAAAATAGGCGAAAGCCTGTATTGTTTCCTCCTATTAGCACATACTTAAAACCGCAAATCAAAGAAGAAAGCACTTTAAAATGTGTTCTGAAGTTGGCTTAATGATCCATGACTAACAAAGAAAAACCATGGTACAATGAAAACCTACAATATTATATAAAGTTCAATTTAAGCATCGTGTCCAAGTCTTTCTAGAATTTTAAAACGTGAACAAAAATGGTCGGTATTTTTCTGCGGGAAAGCTGGCAACCCTAACCGCATCTAGTTCCACACAACAACTAGACACTTTAGCTCAGCTAATCCTCACGCTGCCCACATCTGCTGAGCAAGCCGTGCGTTTTCCTACTTGGCTCCCAAAGCCTGGAATTGTCTCCCCATCACAGAATCCTGCAAGACACTGAAAACTCGGCTGTTTTCCCAACACGCTGCAGTTGAGGCATCTCCACCCTTCTTAGGTCCCAGGATACCCTGCCGGGTTATATGCACGCCAGACAAATAAGCAAGACAAAGCATAACTATTTCCAGATCTCCCCGAGAAGTAGAAGATGTTTTTTTTGTCATTGTGGTACAAGGATTTCTTTCAGTGGACCCCAAAGATTAACTATTTTTTCACGAAGCAAATAATTCCGGATCCAGGCGCTAGATGGCAGACGACTGTTACTTATATCGTGCTAAATCACTATTGTGTCTGAGAAGGAACGCTTGTTGTTTTTGTTTCCAGGGTAGACGGTGGCGCATGAGTGCCATCAAGTGGTCCACAGAATAATTACACAGTATTCACACTTTAAAAAAAGTAATGGTCCCAATTATACCGGAACAGCTACATGTTTATGTGTAATAGTCTCATTTGGCAGGCTCAGCTTCTCATAAGGTCGTGAATTCTAGTGTATAATTTGCCACTGTCTGTGTAATCAAGCTCGCCATAATCGCCCATTAATGGCCAATGTGTGGGAGACGGGAGCTATTATTCCTGTACAGCTGTAGTCCATCCTGTATGAATTCCAGTCAGGGCTCTGTCAAGGGGATTGATTGCCTTCGGACCGGCTTCTTCTTGACATTGAACGAAGAATCCCGCAACTCTGCAGTGCTGCATTATTTGTGTATGTTCACCCACGATTGGTGTGGCTGCGTGATACGCGGCAGTCTCGTATTTGCATTTGGAGGAGCTCAGAAGGTGAGGTTGGACTACTTTATTCCACCTGGTAGTGTGTGTAAAGTTTAGGTCTCTCTGGCCCCTAAAGTGAGAGGGATGTCTCTACTGATTTCTTTGACAGATGTCCTCAGAAGTAGAACTCGCCAAGTCTTCCTCTTATTCACATCTTTTATCCGATGTTGCCTGAAAGCTTACGTGTAGCGTAACATCTGTTCATTTTGCTCACTTAAGTCATTGTTATGAAGCATACCATGGTCGCTTCTGGCCAATACAGCGAGAAGCCAAGACGCATTCGCATTTTACCAGGAAATCCAGGCTAGAGCGTTCTCTTCCACGCTTCATGACCCAGAAAAATTCCAAGTCCCTCAACCTCAGTGAGTTCAGAGGTACGATGACAACCTTCAGCAACTCGATCGTCAACTTTACAGGACCTTCTTGGCCTCTTTTGTGGCTCCTAAAACATGTTGCATTAGGCTGATTGCCATGGTGCCATCGTGGGCTCTAAGCTGTTGCTAACGCTGTGATGATGAACTTCTTTTCGTCAAATAAGTCTGTTAAAAGGTGTCTCACTTTGTGTGACGTTTTCTGCCACTTAATGAGGAAGATGTCCGGACCTCTTAACCGTGCAGTAAAAAAAAAAAAAAATCGGGAAACTTTTTTTTAAACGCAGTGCTTTAAATGGGCCGGTACTCACCGGTACTGAGTACCGGCACTTATTAGATTAATAACTCTGAGTACCGGCACTTCTCTACTGCCGTGGAGAGTACCAGTACTCATGAGAGGTAGGCTTATTGCCTGTGCTGGTGAGCAGGAGTGGGACGTGTCTCTGGCAGCCAAGGCGCCGCTTCTGCAGCCCCTGATCTGAGCCCAAGCTGAGCTATTCAGCAGGGCTCATTTAAATAATGTCGGGTGCTCACAATCACGCTGTGCTTGACAGAGCAGGGTCCGTTCAGGCCCTGTGCTGTCAATCACATTCACACTATCGTGTGCATTCCTGCAAGCACAGGAATCATGTCAGTCCCCTGGCAGTGGCAATCAGGCCATGGCCAGTCCGGCCCTGGTGGCAATTAAAAAGCCATGGTAGGTGAAGAGAAAAATGGCTTTCATCTACCTTAGTCTTTTGTGTGTCTGCTATGTTTGTGTGTATGCCTGTTTTTGTAAGAAAAAAAGTGAGAGAAAGAGAGAGAGAATCCAGACACTCTCAGTAGGTATTTTAAAGAAAATGGGTGGCACTTTGTTTGTACATGTCTGTTCGGCGACAAAGATTCATAAATAACGTAAAAGGGAGGGTGGGTGAGTGAGTGAGTGGATAGATGAGTGAGCAAGGGTCGATGTATAGATGGATGGATGAATAGATGGATGGATGAGTAAAAGCATGCATGGGTGAAAGAGGGTGGATGATTGGATAAAAGGGCGGATGATGGTTGGATAAGTGAAAGATTGGATGGATGAATGAAAGGTAGGGAGGATGGATGAAAGGGTGGATGATGGATGAGTGAGGAGGGATTGAGTGAAAGGGCTGATGGAATAAAGGAGTGAAAGGGTTGATGGGTGGATGAGCGAAAGGATTGATGGATGAGGGAAAGGGTGGATAAAGAGATGGATGAGGGAAAGGATGAATGGATAGGTTTGGAGATGGATGGATAGATTTGGCTATGAAGGGTGGATAGACGGAATGGTGAAAAACTGAATGATTGATGAAAGACTGAATAGACGATAGAATGTAAATGTTAAATGGTGGACATCAGCAGGTAAATGGTAGGATGAAAGGATAGATCGATGGAAGAGACCAGAGATATCTTCTGGGGAGGGTCATGATGAGTTGATTCATTTGCTTGGTGCCATAAGAGCTTTGATTCGACGTGGGGGTATTTGCAGTTTCTTCCTACTCGCGTGCTCAAAAATATATAGTATTGTGCTTAACAGCAATTAACAGTATGACATTAAGAAGGTGCAACTATTGCAAAAAAGGAAATGTTAACATATTATTCCATTTCTCTTTCATTTTGTGTAATGAGTTAACCTGCTTTGTTTATATAAACATATTTCTCATGTGTTTTGGTATGTGCTGCAACTAATATAGAAGTTGTTGAGTATCATCAGATCTTGCCCTTAGCCCCGCCCCTAGCCCCGCCCCTCACTACACCTATAGCGCATTTTAATGAGTACCTGCACTTATTTTTTCCCATTTAAAGCACTGGATAAAACACTTTTTGGGGGTGACTGCATCCATGTGATACCCTGTTTAGTATTACATTCTTGAAGTTGATTATGTTTCCCTGGCACATGACTTATGAACCACACTTTGAAACTCAGACTTCGCTACATCGGTCAGTTAACTGTTTCTTATTAAGTTCCTACAAGGGAGGCTTCAGGCTCTTTTTTCAAGCAGAAAGTATTTTCTGATGTATGAAAATAACATTAAAACGGGGTCGGAGTCATTTGCAGGTGTGGCCTAGCAACAGCTGTAGCTGCGACAGTCGTATATCGTGAAAAAGACCCTCTTCATCAATTGATCTGTTTAACTGTAATTCACATTTCGTTTCTGGTCTCCACAAGATACATAATGGGGAATTGATTCGGTCCGTTTTTGCCCTGGACTGTCTTGCACTGAGAAAGTACAGTACTCCACCCTCGAGCAAGGATCAGTAGTGGATGCCTGGGAGCACGCCACAAGTAGGCAAGTAAGTAGAATTAAGAAACCTTGATGTAAATAAACCAAAAGATGTCTTGCACTGTGAGTCGTGGCATTTTGCTTGACCACATGTGCACATCCACTTAAAAAAGTGCAGTTCAGTGCCAGGCTTGGGGGGACAATACCTTACTTTGGCACAGCTTTTACTTTTCATGTTTTGTCCTTTTTATTTGTTAGTTTAAACTCACAAGGATGACTGTGCACCTTTCTTTATGGAATTGGTAATCCGATTTACCTGTGATACGCGTTTAAAGTGAAAAGGGTTTCTATATCTGTTCTACGTACACCTGCTTGCTAATGAGCAGCCATAATTTTATTCAAGTATTTTTTTTATATTAAACATTTATGGCCAGCATATGGTCACCACATTTACACAGCAGAGGTCTTTGTTTTTTTTCCTTTTAGTGGCATATGCTTCTAATAAAAAAAAATAATTAAGAACATGAATTTTCACCCTTGCGAAAACCAGACCTATTGACCTTTCCAATGTAGGATTTATATGCAGTGCAAGAACACCATAATTAAGACTTTTTGCTCCTACAACAATTAGAAAATATATTTTTTAGCTTTGTACTCTATTCATCTTTAAAGGGGGAAAAAAGCAGTTCCTTACGTTTTTAAGTAGTCATCTACAGATCTGTAAAATAAACCAACAGTGATTCAGACAGAGAAGGTTGAAAACCAGCATCAGATCTGGGAAGCCAGTTGTGCAAACCTATAAATATCTTTTAAGACCTACTTTTTCGAATGAAACCTTTGAAGTCTATGATTCAGAGCTGAGAGGTAACATAAAGTCCTCTGATCTGGTTTGTGCAGTGGAAAACTGGAGGAAAAATCTGTTGGCAGGATTTCCTCCACCGAAGGGATAATGTTGCTTGGGATTTCCACCAGTGGGTTCTCCTATGGACTGACACATCTTCCTCAGATTGTAGGATTTTTTTTTACCGACTAGCTGTGAATCAGAACCCTTGATTAAAAAATGCGGTGTTGTGGAAGGTACCTTTTATGCAGTCATTTACGCTGTAGGATACATGGTCAATAAGCCGTGGAAGAGGCCATCTGCAAAGCTGTCACAGATCTATAGGTTCAGCTGCACTGTTGGCTGTGTGAGGCTATTACTGAACTGTCATGGGGGCTCTCTGTGAAGCCGCCTCAAAGCTGTAATCATAGCTGTCGTACAGTCTGTGTGAGAGATGCACATGTTTGCAGTTGTCAGTTAAGGTCATGGGCTGTAAGGTGAATGATGGATTTTAATGTGCCTCAAGAAGCAGGCTTTTACTTAACACATCTTTTCTGTTCGTCAGATTTGGTCCCATCACCTAGTCCACAGTTTTGTTTTTGAATCCAGTGACTCTCTAAATCCTCTACTTTATTGACAACGTGCTTAGCTCTTGCTGAAGCCGGAGAATGGTAGACATCCACCGCTGATACCCCACTTCTTTTCACAGACTCTGATCTGTAAAGTTAGGCCTGCACAGTATTTACTGTGATGGCATCCTCACTTTTTGTTCACCGGAAATCAGGACTCCATTGCCTGTAGGATGTTGGCTAGAGGGTTGGCGCGGTGTCCAAACAGTGATTCTCGTGCCCCGGGAGGCCAGTGATGTGCATCTGCCTAAGGTCTCAAGCTGAGGTTCTAGCTGGCCTGGTCTTTGACTCTCTGCGGTTTTCGTATTGCTGTTTGTCTTGGTGAAATGAATTTAGCGACTGATTTAACATTTTAAAAAGTATAAACTAAAATCGCTAGTGTGGGAGCAGGCATACCGTGGTGCGTTACTAGTTCTCCTCGAGTGCATGTGTAAGAATAGTGAACGGAGCAAATGGCAAACAATGTGTGCACAATTTTAAGCAGAAAATCCTTACTAAAGATTGTGGTGAGCCTCCTTAGCAGTTGGGTACACCTTTGGAAATTGTGTAGTGATGACTCTACATTGTTTTAGAGGATGTCTGCATTTTAAACATGCGGTAGTGAATTTCTGCTGTTCCTTCATTACTCTGCCTTTCCTCTTCTACAGGCGACTGCACCTGCTGGACATCCACACCGAGCTCAACCGCAGAGTGTACGAGAGAAACACCAGTTCAGACCCAAGGGAGCATTACTTGCTGTTGTTGCAGCACACGCTACGCAAGACACTTTTTCTAACCTCCAGCTAAAGAAGCTACAGAAATGACATATAAAGAGGGCTGAGAATTCCAGTTACACCACAAGTAGATGTCAACACATTATTCCATGGATACAAAGGTCCATTTAGCCTTATTGGCGCCATTGATGCTCGTCTCACAGCAATATCAGACTCTCAACTAATGGAGAAACTGTCAATCTGCATTCATTTGTGCAGAGCACCTGGCTTGTATTAGTCTGTGGAGAAATATACACGCATCACATCTGGCCGGGGTTTAGAGTTGGGAAAGCAGTTAGACAAACTGACCAAATTTAATTTTTTATATTATCCTCTTTCTGCCAGTGGTAGCTAGAGTGGGGCTAGCAGCAAACAAAGGTGGACACATTAACACTTTTTCTTTAGCTCTTGAACTTGTGGCTGGAATTAGAGCTGCAACAGCCCTGGGGCACTCCGCTCCACCTAGCAGTGTCCTTGTAGAAGTCATCAGTTGGTGATAGAGTGGACTTTAGGAAAATCATGGCGATTCCGGGAGGGTGCGCGGCTCTGAATGTCCAGTAAGACACATCAAGGATCAGTGGCAAGCTAGGCTCAAAGGGCTGGACCTCCAGGGGCTCTGAGCTGTTACTTTGAGATGCAGAATGAAGCTGAGGAGGGATTTGAAAGAAATATGGTGATTTAATGGTCACAGAGACCAAAGTAAGTGTATAAGTGCCTCAGAAAGACCATTTGTAATTCTGTTGATTATCTGGGTGAGGGTAACAAAAGAGCCGCAGGGGCAGCGCTTGATATACCTTTCCTCCATTTTAATGAGGAGGGCGAATCGACGCATTGTGTGCCGGGAATGTGGTTCTTCGGACAATGTACCCTGCTTTTACTTTTTAGTAGAATGGGGACACCCATTCTTCATGCAGCATACCACCTTTCTACAGTTATGTCTTCATTTGGACCATGTTAAGCCATGCTGCCTCCGAGTCCATGCTGTGGTCTTGAGTTCAGTCAATAGTACAAACTGCATACTGCAACTGTTTTTTACCTAATTACGTTCATACTAGCCCTGCCTTGAAATATATATTTCTGTAGCTCTGCCTTGGAATATATTTTTCTGTAGCTCTGCCTTGGAATATATATTTCTGTAGCTCTGCCTTGGAATATATTTTTCTGTAGCTCTGCCTTGGAATATATATTTCTGTGGCTCTGCCTTGGAATATATATTTCTGTGGCTCTGCCTTGGAATATATATTTCTGTGGCTCTGCCTTGGAATATATATTTCTGTGGCTCTGCCTTGGAATATATATTTCTGTGGCTCTGCCTTGGAATATATATTTCTGTGGCTCTGCCTTGGAATATATATTTCTGTAGCTCTGCCTTGGAATATATATTTCTGTGGCTCTGCCTTGGAATATATATTTCTGTGGCTCTGCCTTGAAATATATATTTCTGTGGCTCTGCCTTGGAATATATATTTGTGGCTCTGCCTTGGAATATATATTCCTGTGGCTCTGCCTTGGAATATATATTTCTGTGGCTCTGCCTTGGAATATATATTCCTGTGGCTCTGCCTTGGAATATATATTCCTGTGGCTCTGCCTTGGAATATATATTCCTGTGGTGCATTAATCACCTCCCTCGAACACAATTATGGAGCACACTAGCAGATTGCTTTTGGGGTATGCTACAAAAGTGGTCAAACCACAAATTGTAGGTGCGGAGAATATTAGCTATCCCATGAGCGCTTAGAAACCTGGGGCCCAAGTGGAAGACTTGTAAAACAAGAGAATGTCTGTAGGAAGGCACCACGTGGTCCATCCATCATGTGGAGGCCTGAGTACGTGGCTTTCCAGTACAAGCTTCAAGCTTTCGGGATTTCTTGCCTAAACCTTTGCAAGGTCATGGTGGCCTTCTGTAACAGTTAAAGACCTGGCGGTATGCCAAGAAGTTAGGCTGCGGTATCAGTTGTCTGAGTCAGTTAGCGCCAAAAAGCTAACAAAACGAGGTAAAGAAGGTATACTAAACGAGGTAAATAGAAGTCATTAAAAACATATTTTTTTAATTAGTGCTTGGGCAGTGTAATGAAGAATCTCTTTTCTCACCACTGTTATTTTGTGAAATATTTAGAGCATGTTATCAATATTTATTTATTTTCTAATATATCTGCATATTTTTTTACTAACGTGTTTGGAGTAGTTTCATGCGAGTAAACTATTGCAAGTGTGAGGCTATATAATGCAATAATCGTATGTGTATTGCATCAAATCTTTATTCCCTACATCAAGATCTGCTATTTAAAGGTGGTCTCGTAGTGGTAGTATCTACATGTAGGCAGCAATCCATATAGCCCTAATGCCCGACCATTGCTGAGGTGTTTAGGAGGGTTGGTCATAGGTCATTATGGAGACAGAGATACCCAACCAGCTAAGTGCGATGCCTTTGTGAAATAATTAAAAGCTACTTGTGTTTTTTGCTTTTAAAAATGTGAACATAAGTTTGTTTTGTGGGACTTAACCCATCAATATAAATATTCATAAAGACCATATTATTGGCTTTTATTGCTTCTATAAGATATATATTGCTGTGTGTGTAATGCTAATATTATTACTCGCATGCAGGTAATTTTAAGAGGGAAGGACTGTTTGCACATGAAGTATATATGGAGGTTACCAATAATTAATATCGGGGTCGAATTTCATTTAGTACTTGGGTGTTGATTTTTGTGTTCTGAGGTTAGTAGCCTGGGTGGAGAAGCACCCATAACCGTTAGCTGTGAATCTGATGGTCAGTGCTTACTTTGGCGAGGTTGCTTGATCTTGTAGGATAGTCAAAGGTGATGAAACGTGCCTCTTGCCCTTCCTGGGAGCTAATCGATGTTTCCTGGGAAAATGTCAGTTTGCGTCTTTTCTTTGAGGCCAGAGATTAAATGTCACATGCTTTTGGGCCTACTTGGCCCTTATGCACATTGGCATATAGTGCATTGATGTGGTACCTTTTGTACTTCGCGAGGGTTCCTGTAACTATGGTGTGCTGCGCTATGTGTAGATGAGCATTATACTAAGCGGTCTTAGCTAGAAACATACATTAATTTAATGTTTTGATTTAGAAAATCATGAGTTGTGCTATAGAAATTAACCTATGTTTTGGTAGGGTGAGGGGAGGTAATGTGAGGAGAGGACAGTGGCCTCGGTTACAAACGTCTTTTTTTTTAACTGATGGCTTTAAGGTTGCTTTTTCCCTTCCTCTCTGATGGGATTTGTAGTGCTTAGCCAGGGTGGGACTGCTTGATGGATGCTGGCTTGCTACTAACTGCATGTTTTTTTATGAAGTTGTTTGTATTGAAATATAGTGCTTAGGATGGGGATGGAAGCTTCCAGGGAGGTGAAAAAAAGGTCTAAATTATACTGAAAATAATTTGAAACCAGTTTATAAAACTTTGGAATGTTTTGTAGCCTTGAAAATTATTTCTGTGGTGAAAGAGCACCGTTTTATAGTTTGTTTGGACTTGGTCTATGTATAAGGTGACTCTGTTGATTTGGGCTTTTGTATACATTTTCCTACAGTGTTTCTGTGCTCTTGCGTGTCCTCAAAGCAGCTGAGGTTGTAAATAGGGGATTTTTAGTCCAAATTAAGGTGGTGCATCGATGTAGAAGATCAGCCTCCTAATCTTCCACACAGGAGCAGTGCTCCATAAAACAATTTGCCCAAAAAATGTTTGTCACATAGTGCAGAGACTCCATCAAGATTTTTTTAAAAGGGTTCCTTTATTTACATTTTATGCTTTAAAAAGAATTCTCTCTCATGTAGCCTATGGGAGCGAATTTTTTTTTATGAGTCTGTGCCCCATGTGATTTAGTCACTTTTGTAATGCTCGTGTATTTGATATGATGGATGGTGGGTGCTGATCATTTTTTTGGGCAAAGTGGTTGTAAATAGGGGTCATTCAATTTGATAGTAGAGTGATGAACTTATCAGACTGGTCGAAAGTGATTGAGGCTTTGCGATCTATGAGCATAGAATAGTTTGACTTTGAGCCTTTACTTTGATATTGGAGGGGGGAGGGAGGTGTTTGGAATGGAGAATGAGGTTGTCAGTGGAGATATGCTTGGAAAGTTCCTTCTTCTAGACAGAGAAAGGGGGTTAGCCTGCAAGATTTTGATGTTCCAGTAAAAAAGAATGTGGCGGCGGTTGTTCTTGGTGTGTGGTGGGAAGTGGTAATGGGAAATGAGATCTGTTAGACGATGGCTTGAAATTCAAATGAAATGAAAGGGTCCTTCCAGAAGTTGCTTCCTGCTCCTAGCATTTAGCATAGGCCTTTCCTTCAAGCTGAAAACATTGTGATCTTAGGGCTGGGATCCTCACGTCTATCTCTGAAGCTGAGATTGAAGCTACCAAAATGCCTTGACATTACTGTTTCCGCTACGCAGGGCTACCCCTTTTCACCAATACCAATAATTTTGTCATTGATATCAAGCTGTTTTACCCGATATAAGACTGAATGCATTTGTTACCCATTTAAACAAAGGATGAGCTATCAAAACATCTTTACGCACATATTATTTGGCTATCTTTAGGCTGGTTACAGTGCATTCTTTTCAGTAAGGGCGAGGGGGGAGTGCGGGACTATAATTTAACCATGCAAAACAAACAAGTTAAGAAGTTGGTGATATCATGGCCTTCCTCCCCTTTAAAATCTGATGATCGGATAAGCCTTTGCAAGATGGTTATTCTCTCCCAAGATTACCTTCTTGTCTGACAAATCTCTGATCAACATTATATTTAGGTTTTTCACTAGTTTTGTTAAATGAAGCCTGGATTTTTCAAATGTGTTGTTGCTGCCAAGTAATTCCAAGTCTCTATATTCATCTCATGTTTTGTTCTCCCTCTGTCCCTCTTCTCCTTTCTTTTTCTCTTATGGTCCCAGTTTGTTATGAAACCTTGTCTCACACATATATTTACCATTTGAGTTGGTGCAAATGATGGTGATAGTCTCTCTTTTAAATGTTTTACTTTTTTTATTTACTTCTATCTATAAATTGTTTCTTGGACTCTCCTTTCTCTCCCGCTGAATCATCATTTCCTTATGTTTTTTTCTGAATTATGTATACTATGAGGAAGAGGCTGCACTGCACACCTTTGGTGGTATGGTAATAATAAATAAATATTCCATATCTCCCCCCGACAGTGTCTCCACTTCCTCCTCCTCTTGTAGTTTCATGGTATGCTCTAAAGACCCTAGAATACAGCTTCTCAGAAGTCTGCGTGTTTGTAGTTTTACTCCTTTCAGGGCTTAGTTATGATCACCAGTGATTTTAACATGCTAAACAAACCATGCTAGGGCATATGAGCATTAGAATATCTAATTTTAAAAGCGATAAAACTATAACAGAAATGCCATACTCTTATTCCTAAATTAGGGGAAGTTGTTTAGAAGCGAAATCCTGAGCTTGCCTGCACACGCTGGGGAAAAAGTGGCACCCCATTCTCAGACTCTTGACTATGGCGATCTCTGCAAGAAGGTAGTCATTCAAGGATGGGCATCTGGTGGGATTCTATACTTTACCAGTGCTTGTGCTGTAGAGAGTTTCCTGGAATATTGTCAAGAGTGCACATTTAAAATGGACTGGCCGTCATTGTGGTCTACAGCTGGTCAAGTCTTTGTGTGTATGAGCTATGGATCCCACTCTTGCCGCTGTGGTTTGCACTAACTGCGGTGTGACCTCTTGACTGCTGGGGTAGCTGCACTCTTGTGGGTTAGATACTTTTTCCAGTGTTTGGAGAAAGATAGTTTGGAGGGGCCATTTACTCCACATTTGTGTCTTGCGTCCACAATGTATTTCATATACCTCAAGCCTATAATGGCTCTTGCAGCAGTAGCTCTGTCAACCTCAGAAATAAAGGGACGAATTCTTAGTATCACTTTCAGATAGTAATAGGAATTGTCTAAGATTGTGTTAATCTGCTTATCCACAATCAAATGCAGTTTAAATAAAAAGGCTAATGCTTTTACTTTTCCTATAACTAAAATACATTGCTGAAGAGGTTTGTTTTTTATGCTCTTAGAATGAACCATGCTCAGTTCCCCATGATCCTGTTATGACTTTCCACGTCATCGTTCCAGGTTCGGAATAAATAGATTCCTGAGAAATTAGACCCACTGCAGCCATGTCTCCGAACTCATAATAGACTCTGGATCCTCCCCTCTGCCCATGAGATCTTGCATGCATCTGCAGAACTGTCACTCTCTCACAATTCTGACATCACCCACTGCAGTTGCAGTCGCATCTCTGCTCATCACCACCCCTGGTTATTTCTGTTTCACAACACTATAGTTGGAGTATATCAAACAAGCTCAAAATGTAGGCATTAAGGTGGGATTATGCTTTGATAATCCTAAAGTAAAAATATATTGGTATTATTAACCACTTGTTTCATTGACTCTGAGAATCTTAAAAGTAGCCTACAGAGCCCCCAGCAGACTTCCTTAGCCTGCCAGCATGATTCTCTGACGCATACCACTGACCTTTTTGAAGTGCTTTTGATTCAGTCATTGCGCAAGGAAACACATTATACGGTATTGTGAAATCATGTATGTACATTTTATATTTTATTTCCACCCCTTTTTCACTCTAATGGTTGTATTTTTCCTTTAATACAAAAGTTCATAATAATATTTCTTTTGTACTTCTCTGCTTTGAAAATAATAAAAATACTTGTGGCTTTAAAATATTTGGGGTTCAGTGATCTGTTGAATTCAAGTACTAAATTAGCTGATGTCAGATTTAAGATTATCTGTGAACTGTCACTTTATTATTTTATTATTGACTTCTCCTTTCATGGCTGCACAATATATTCTATTTTTAGTGGTTTCCCTCCTGCATGCATTTTTCTTTGTCTTAAAGTATTTTTAAAGTTTTTTTAAAAATTACTGTATTGCTTACCGGTATATAAACCTTCTTCCGAACTCAAGAGATAACAGTCGCCACAGAACAGTGCACTGGAACATTCTCTGCACAGCCGCCAAAGGGCCCTATGGTTCCTGCAAACCATCTTCAGGCTAAGATTTTTGTGTCATTAATATTTCCCTGCAGCTTCAGTCCGGGGCTGAAAAACAATAGCCTGTCTGTGATTCCTTATTTTGTTTTGGTTTCTAATATTGGGCTTCCATTGTGGAATATGCTCATGGATGTGCCTTTCAATGGCTAACATTTCCCACAATGTCCTCTTTCAATTCTTTTAGATGCACAAAGGATAAATAAATTATGAAAAGCATGGATATATGACAAAAGTGCTGGGTACCTGTGACAAACCTCTCTGGTGAAAACATATAAAGTAGTTTGAGTCTATGAAACACGTATGCATCACACGCTTTGTTGACGAAACAATAACTAGACTCTACTCATCCATCTAGCTGCCGCTTTAGATCAGATTTCCGCTTTGCAAAGATCATTGAAGAAAACGATTAATCTTAAATTTGCATGTTATGAGTTTAAGTTGCTGCTGGGAGGTAGGCTGCTTGAGATCATAGTTGGCAGAAGTGGCATAACGGGTTGTAGGCAGTGTACCCATGTTTAGTTTTACTGTTGATGCATTTTGGCTTATCCACTGCCTTTGACACAGTAGATCGTTATATCTTGTTGGATAGACTGCAAGCGGTTGATGGTATATTTTACTGAAATAGAGCTCCTATGGATGCCTCCGTCATAGGGAGAAAGTGGTGCGAGTCTTTGGACTCCAGCCCAGCAACTGCTGAACGTCAAGATTGTAATTGGGTATTTGTAAAGCGCATGGCTACTCCACGGAGTGTCCCGGCGCTAAAGACCGCTGAAACAGGCAGAGTGAGCTCACAGCCAATAGCTAGTACTACTGTTGAAATAGCCAGGTTTTTAATTTCCTCCTTAACACACCTAAGTCAGATGTCCGTCTAAGAGAAGGTGGCAGACCGTTCCACAAGCGGGATGCCACCACTTGAAAAGAGCGGCCGCCCATGCGAGAACGGGAGAACCTAGGAATGGTCACGAGGTACTGAATCGAGGACCTTAACGTCCGTTGAGGGGCGTAGTGCTGGATCCTTTTCCTAATATAATGGGCCCCTGAGTTGTGTGGGGCCTTAAAGGCCAAGGTAAGAGCCTTAAACTGGACCCTCTTACGCACCGGAAGCCAATGAAGAGATTTTAAGTGGGGGGGTCATATGAGCCCTGGGTCCTACCATCAGAATAGCTCTGGCCGCCGCATTCTGAATCACCTGTAGGCGACCTAAAAGATATTCCGGTAAGCCTAAATATAGGACATTAGCGTAGTCTAGCCTTGATGCAATCAGGGCCTGAACTACCGTCTTTCTGAGGGGGACCGAGAGCAGGGGGAGGAAGTTCTTCAGCATTTTTAAAAGCCCAAAGCAGGTGCCGGCCACAGTTTGAATTTGGGTCTTCATGGACCTGTCCGAATCCAACCTCACCCCGAGGTTTTTTACTGTGGTAACAGAGGACTTTGGGGGGGACATGTCCAGTGGCCACCACTGGCGCCACTCCTCACTCTAATTGGAACCAAAAAAAATAATCTCCGACTTTTCGGGATTGCACTTTAATTGGTTCCCTCTGAGCCAGGAAAACACCTCCGTTAGGCAGGTGTTTAACTCACTGCCTCTGAACACGGTGCCCTTCTCGCTGATGAACAGAAGTTGCGTGTCATCGGCGTAAGATACAATTTCAGCGCCGTATTTCGCCGCTAAGAGTGCAAGGGGGGCCATATACATATTAAACAGGGCCGGACTTAGAATTGAGCCCTGGGGAACTCCTACTTTCATGGGGGGTGATAGGGGTTGAGAAAGGGGGGGACCATACAGTTTGCTGGCGGCCACTTAAAAAGGAAGTGTACCATTTGAAAACCGTGCCACCAATACCGCAGTCCTGAAGTCTTTCCAGGAGTTGGTCATGGGGCACGGTATCAAAGGCCGCAGACCGGTCTAATAGCACCAGTACCGCATTGCCCCCACTGTCCAACGTAGTTTTGATAGTTTCAGAGACTTCTAGTAAGGCCGTCTCAGTACTGAAGTTTGCTCTGAACCCTGACTGACTCGGATGTAATATGTTATTAGCCTCCACATACTCCGTAGTGACTATGTTTACATATTTCTCCAAAACTTTGGAAAAGAAAGGCAGCAGTGAAATTGGCCTACAGTTACATGCTATCAGAGGGTCAGCTGTAGGTTTTTTTTACAGTGGGAGAATTCTAGCGTGTTTCCAGCTCTCAGGCATCATTCCCTCTGACAAGGAGGAATTCAAAACTCGGTTCACTGCTGGGTTAATCACTTCAGCGATTGACGCCAGTACTCGCGCTGGACAAGGGTCCACAGGGGAAACGGATTTTAGAGCCTTCATTATCTCGAGAGATTTATCTAGTGGGATAGGCGGGAATTGTGAGAGAAACACACCTGGAGTAGAATTAATTCTGGGGGGAGCAGCTGTATTTAACCCCTCTACCCGGGGCAGCTCCTTAAAGGAATCTTGGATGATTTTAATCTTCTCATAGAAATAATGCGCTAAACTGTTAGTCCAGTCGCTGGTCGGGATAAATGGGCTGTTCATAGCATTCGGGGATGTAAAGTCTTTAACGATTTTAAACAATTCCTTACTCTTGTTCCCCGCCTGTTCAACTTTGGTGGATAGGAAGAGTTTCTTTTCGTCACGGACCTTGGAGTAATGAACTTTCAAGGCCTGTTTATAAGTGGCTTTGTCAGAGGGATTAAAATTCTTCTGCCATATTCTCTCAAGGCATTTACATGCGCTTTTACTTTTTCGAAGGGCCTCCGTAAACCATGGCGCTGAGGCCCTACTGGCATTAGCTGCCCGGGTCGTCGGAGGGGCCAGCTCCGACGAGCGGAGCTGTAGCCAGTTCTGCAAGGAGAGTACATCGCTCTCCAACATTCCATTGGAAGGGATGGGGTGTAGCCTGAGTGCACTGTCCAGTGCCTCAACCGTAAACTTATTAAAAGGCCTAAGACTATTCGGGCGGGGCCTGCAATATGATAGAGGCCTACTAGATTCTTTAGGGACTCTGAACGTAAGCAAAAAATGATCCGACCATATTATGGGGAGAGGCAATTCCATTTCTATACTGGCCGTTGAAAAAATCTGGTCTAAGATGTGGCCTTTTTCATGAGTGGGCAAGAAGACATAGGGGGCCAGGTTGAAAATACCCAGTGATTCACACAACCTGGAAGGCTCAGGTTCTCCAGGTTGATCCATGTGGATATTAAAATCTCCAAGTACCAGGCAATGCTTGTATTTGGCAGCAATAGGGGCTATAGCATGACCAATTGATTCTAAGAAGTTTCCGGGCGATCCAGGGGGTCGATAGATTACGACCCCGGTGATAGATTGGTGTGCCGACACAGTTAGAAAAAAACTGAGTCCCTCCGCTCCCTCTATCTCTGCAATAGGGAGCAGCGAGCAGGAATAAAGGTTTTTATAAATGATGGTCACTCCCCCACCCCTGCCCCCCGTCTATCCTTCCTAAGGATCCGGTACCCCGGGGGAATTGCGCTAGTAATAGGGGGGTTGGAGCTGTCATTTAACCAAGTTTCTGTAACAAACATAATGTCAGGCTTTAGGTCAGTTACAAGGTCGAAGAGCTGAAGCTCATGTTTTTTTAACGACCTGATGTTTAACAGGATAGCCTTCAAGAGGCTCCCTTCCCCTAAGGTCCGATCCTGGTGGGCGCCATTATCGGATTTCTGTGGAGCCTCCGTGCCCTTCACACTGGGCGAGGCTGTCCATCCACAAAATTTGCAAGCAAGGCAGTCCGCATCGGTAAAAAAGATAGATGGGGGCGGCAGCTCATGCACTTTCCGATGGCTAATAGCTTAGATCTATGATACCTAATGCCATAATAGAAATCCGGCGAGTGCCCAGCAGCCTTTCTGGCGCCGGTCACCTCCGGGACGCTGACGGGCGCAGACAAGCTTGCCTTAGGCAAGCCCGGCCTTAGTGGGAGCTGTTTGGTTATTCCTAAAGGCATTTTACCGAACATTTTGTGAGAATTCAGGCAGGCATTCATTGTGTTTGTTGCAATTCGTTCTGAAAACAGGGAATCATTTTGGCGTCTGGTCACCTGGCAGGCACATTGAACGTGAGAGTGGATATCTTGAGTCGCCTGTTCTGGAAGATAATAAATCGATACTCCACCCTGCTGTGATGGTTGTACTTTCTCCAAGATGAAAAGCTTACTCAAAAATAACCCAAAATCCCCTCTCTTCAGCGCTCTGCACGTCCCACCATGTGGGTTTGTTGGAAGTCTTTCACTTGATGTGGTTGTAGTCTTTACGCGTTCTCTTTGATTCTGCTCATGTCAGGGTGCTACTGAAAGTATGCGAGGATGGTGATTTCATCGACCAGAACTGGGCAAGGAGGTTTTGGTACACCAATCGGCTGGAACTTGATGTTTAGACCCTCTTCTGGACAGAGTAGATATGCTTTTGCAGCAGAATGGCAGGGTTCCGCAACCCAAACCTTGGATGCTTTGTCTTCCTGCATGGAGATTGAGCAGTGCCAACTAGGGGTTGTTCGTCTCCTCTCGGATGTGGCAGATGTGATTCTGGATGCGCAGAAACTGACCTCCAGTATGCAACGTGCTGGAACAAGTTTCTTTCTTTGTGCAAGGTTAAAGGGTTGAGGTCTTCTCCCTTGCTCAGCAGAGTTTTAGCTGTCTGTACAGTGTAAGGGTCTTTGGCTGCAATTTCTGCCTTCCTGTGCCCTCCCGACCACCCTTCTTTGTTCACATCATATCCTGTTGGCTTGATTGTTTAAAGTTTTGCTGTATATGTATCCACCCACACTTTTTGTTTACATTTAAATTTTTTCCAGGCTTGTTACCTTCAGATCTGCTTAACTTGCCTTGGCTATGGAGTAGCCTATCTAGGGACAATTATTTTTAACCTAATCAGGTCGCAGTCAAAGCTGGGGATGTGAAAGTCTCTTTATACCAACTATGCTACTCCAGCAATGGTCCCTTTTGTATTGATGGTGAATCTTCCAGCCCAGTTGGCTTGGCTTCAGCAGCTGTATGCAAGAGAAAAGTCACGGTTCCTTCTTTTTTACTCTGTATTAGATAAACAAGGTGTAAAAGCTTGGAAACATCAAGAGGAGCTAAGCTAACCATATGGATATGCCCTGCATAAGCACAACATTGAACCAGTTGCAGAATTTATCCCATTTGAAACTGGGGGAGAATTGCTCTTCTACACTTCTGAAACAAAATAAACTGCCCTGAAGCAATTGTAAATCAATAATGATTAGGTTGATGCGATGGTTGTGGCCATGAGTGGCCCAGCCTTTATATAAAGGCAAGCATATTTTTATCATTTTGCTTTTTTCTCTTAGTTGATACTATATTTCACTTTGCCTTTGTGAAAAACTGTGAGGCTGTCGGGTCTTTTAACTCCCTATCCCATAAACTATAAATAAATATATAAGCATGGCTTGGGATGTCCTCGCTTCATGGGGACGCTCGGAGGAAGGTGATTGGATCTACCCTTTGACGCAAGAAACTATTCTACCTATGGCCGAAGGGACCCAAGTGAAGTGAATATCATGGGTGTTGTTTGTACATGTTCTACTTCTGCATATTAGGAGTGATGCAATTAAAAAGAGGGCTAAACTCACACTTAAACTAACATCATTTGGCCATGATGTTAGCTAAAAGACTCATTGCACTCTATTGGGAGAATCCAAAGTGTCCTGCACTGCATCTTTGGGCCCTTCAGTTGCAGCAAGTTGAGGGAGCAAAGGCCTGAACAACAGGTAGAGGACACGGAGTAGATTATTTGGGATGTAGCAAACAGTTTCATAGTCTACTGCGAATAACAAATAACTAAGGAAGCTATTAATATTACTGGAAAAAGGGGCGCCGTGACCAGCAAAGTGCATTGTGGACATGTTTCACCGAACTCGTGGACTGTCAGCCTGGCTCAGCGAAGTAAATGGGCCCTTAATGGCATAATACCCTACCAGAAAGAGTGGAAAATGCTTTAGGAGCATCAGACATTGTTGTATCTTTATTTAAATATGTATTCTTGTGATGTGGTATTTAGAATGTGGAATGTTTCTGGGGCGGTTTTCACTGGGATGTCTTGGCAATAAGACATGCGATGCTGTGCTGCCAATTAAAGATCTGTTTTCTACAACTGGAGTGCGTGACTTCAATTCAACAGACATGCTGAAGAACTCCAGAGATGTGGGTGACGCCTTAGTGTTGTGAAGAGATCTGACGTGTCTAGATTCAAAAGAGCCTGCAGAACACAAGATGGCGATGTGAGAAATAATGGGAGCCGGTCTGAGGAGGGAAAGGCTGACATGAGGGCAGAGCAACGTGGTGGAGAGATCTATGCTCCAGCCTGCTTCTCACCTCAGTCCCCAAAAGTGAGTGAAAGTGAAACATGGTGTGACCAACCGCCCTCCATTTTCATCTGTGGCACAGACATGCTGCTCATTAAGGCCCAGGAGGGAGGCCACCAGTTAAACTGAAACTTGTTTTAGTTAGTAAGAAACTCATAACAAAAAAGTGTGGCACCACACAGGACGCAAAGAATGTCCATGTTGCTGACGGAGTTACCTCACCCAACACACTCACTATTAGGAACAGTCCAGATCGTTACAAAAGGGATAGGATGGCTATCAATGAACTGAGCTGGTTCCAGAATAAGGCAGAATAGTGTATGGTATATAACTTGTAGATGAGACACTTGCCTGCATTTGCCGAGGACTCAGATACGTGCATTCAGCATAAACCGACTTAGAAGAACAGCAGCAATATCGAAACTCACTAGTACACCTCTTATTATCAAATGCAACCAGCATCCCACCAGTCTCTGGTGCACAAACTGACATGGCGTCTAGAAAAGAGGACCTGAACTTAATGAAAGAAGAGCTTAAAACCTGCATGTAGGTTGGGGAAGGGCAAAAGGAGCCTGATCGAGACATTGTCTGCCATACAGTGGGGTGTCGGATGCAAGCCGCTGAAACTGAACACTTGCTGGAAGACCTTTCTGCCTAAACCTTTGGCTCGTGCAACAAACCATTTGCCCTGGGGGCTCATGTGTACAAGCTACAGCTGAAATGTTAAGACTTGGACAATGGAGAAGAAAAGACTATCAGGATTCGCAACTCAAGCAAGGAAGGAAGCTGAAGGCTCGGATATCTGCACCTATGTATACGCAGTCTCTGGTCACATGTTGAGATTGGAAGGAAAGGAATCAATAGGCATGAAGAGGGCTCACAGAATATGACCCAGAAGGTGTGGTGGAGCTATGAGGCCCTGAGACATTGTGCTGAAACACTCATCGTAGTATCACAAATATTATCATTTAAAAGAAGCAAGGAAAAACTCTCTGATCATGTTGGGGGAATGACAACCAATACTCGGTTGAAGTGTCGATTAAAACCGGGGTGGTAGTGGTTCTGATTGCAGTTCTTTTGCTGTGTTATACTGTAAATGTTGATTAATAGGGAAGGATAAGTCCTGGTGAAAGAAAGGGTGGGCGGGGAAATACTCACCATTGTTACTGTATATGCACCCAGTAAGGGACAGGATTGAACCCTGAAAAACCTTTTACAGAAAGTGAGAGGTTTTACTGAAGGGATCCTATTCTCGGAGACTTCAACATATTCATGAAATGGGGAGTGGATGGATAACCAATTCATCTGGACCTAATAAAGAGGTTTCACTGGAAGTTAAGAAATAACTTGAGGAATGGGGTCTACTACAAACATGGAGGGTGACACTTGCGAGAAAGGGATTTCATGTTTTACTTACCAGTGCACCACATATTCTCTAAAATTGACATGATCTTCCTTTCTAGCCTCATGCTCAGGGCAGTGGGAGAGGTGGAAATAGGCCCAATAGCAGTATCACATCTTGCTCCTGTATGGATTACATTTAGCAATCCTAAGATTCCTTATAGAGAAATAAACTGGAGACCTTCTCCAAGAGGTGGCTAAACCATAGATTAGTATATGCTGACCAATCTCACAGCAGGTTTACCACCTTTCTTTCTTTGGGATGCCCTTAATTGAGGAACGTCTGGTGGCTAAGGCGACAGCAGCCAAAAGAGAAGAGTGTCCTGGTGTAGTCCCGACTACTATCCGAGCTGAAAGCGGCGGAGAACAAACATAAGCAGTTATGATCCAAGGCAGACTTTCCAGCACTCCCCACTATTAAGGACAACTAAGAGTGCCTCTTGTTAAAGCAATGAGTCATCCTACCCCTGAAAAGGAAAGTGTTGTAATCTCTTGGTTTTTCCCTTCTCCACTTTCCCCCCCCTTCATCGTTCTGCTCTTGGAATGTTCCGACAGTTGGCGAGTCGAGATTCCACAGCTGCCTCCAGCTGACTGGAACATGTTGGTGGTGTAAGAAGCATTAAAGAGTCCTCTTCACTTACTCAGTGTTACGTCTTTTTAACACTGGCGACGACCAGCTGCGTGGGGGCAGCCACACCACCATCCCCAGCTGTATTCTACCTACGATACAGCAGTACTCCAAGACAGCAGTATTTCCTTTGAAGACCTTCACGTTCGTCTTTCTCAACTGCCAAGGTACTTTTAATCCATTTTTCTAAGGCAATTTTACCCTCCCTCACTCTTCATCGGATCTCAACAAGTCTTACCGTGTGCCCAGTTGATTCTGTCTCCGTCGGCATTTTTTTGCCGTCTCCTCGACTACGGGGGGAGGGTCTCTGCCCTGCTATTCTTCCTGCTGCACCTCCTGCTTTCGCGAAGCCACTCAGGGAGGCTCTCCGTTCTCCTGTTGGGTGTCCTGGTTGACGAAGACTCCGTTGAGAACATTGCAGTTGGATTTGCTTCGAGACTCCCGGAGAGATTTTGGCCATTCCTGAGCCACGCTCCTCCTGCATCAGTCGTTCTGTTCGGAGCGAGTTCCTGGCGTTGATTGCGTGCACTGGTGGGTTTCCTGTGTGGCTTTCTTCCATCTGTGCCTCCGCAGCGTCGTCACACGCATTTCCGCACCGAGGTCAATGCGTGTACCCGGCAGTGATGGCCGGTGGCTCCTCCTTGGTGTACGCCGACAGGCATTGTAGCCCCCGCCTTCTCTCTGCCCTATTTCTATCGCTGATGGGCACAGCTGACTTTTATTGTGCTCTCTACCACGTTGTCGCTGACGGGCACAGCAAGGCCGTCAATTGCACTCCTGCTTCATTTCGTTGACGGGCACAGCAAGCTCGTCAGTCACTGGATTTCCTTTTCGCTGACGGGCACAGCTGACTATTATTGCACTATCTACCACGTTGTCGCTGACGGGCACAGCAAGTCCGTCTATTGCACTCCATTTCGCTGACGGGCACAGCAAGCTTGTCAGTCACTAGTTTCCTTGTTCTGACGCACACATGCTTTTTCGTTGTTTTTCCCTCTTCGCTCATAATTCAGCTAACTAGACAAAGGGATTCTTTCTCACTGTACTCACGTTACTAGCATAGCAAAGTACTGGATTTTTTTTTTATTTCTACAGAATTGATACTTGCCATTCTAATTCGCAGTTTGTTTGGTATCAACCCTCCTAAGCCTTCCTTGTTTTTCTCCCCTTGGCTACTTTTCCCCGTCAAGCCTGTTAACCTGGTATTTTGTATTATGGCTGCCTTGAATATGTCCTTACCACCTCCATTCTTAAATGAAGTCGGTGAACCCAATATTCCTTGGAAAGAATGGAAAGATCTGTTTGAGTCTTACCTCATAGCTATTGGTGGGGACAAATTCTCCCACTTCAGGAAACAACACATTCTGTTGCACAATTTGGGTATTGAAGGTCGTAAAACTTCCAATAACCTAAAGGATTCTGAACAGGGGGTTGATGAAGGGGATGGTTACTTCAATGTTTATTTAGCAACTGTGAACAAGTTGGAGAAACATTTTGGGCAAGCCATTATTGTAGTTTTAGAGTGAGACACATTTTTCTCTAGAGTTCAAGGCAAAAATGAGCAGATCAGATCATATATTGCTGTGCTCAAAGGTTTGTCCAATACCTGTGAGTTTGAGGGTTTGACTGACTCCCTTATCAGGGACCAATTAGTGAGATACACTAATAACCATAAAATGCAAGAGAAACTATTGGCAGGAAACCCTGATCTTAAACAAGCCATGGAAATTGCGTTGGGAGTAGAGCATACCGCTGAGTGCATAAAAGGAATGAGAGTGAGCACGGAATCCTGTAATGAAGTCAATGCCATTTCCAAACAGAGTAAAGAGGTTCACAAGTCAGATAAGGATTACAAACTCAAAAACCAAATGCTACAGGTGTGGTAACCCGGCACACTTGGCCAATAGCCCTTCCTGTCCTGCCAGGAATGTGACATGTCATAAGTGTGGACGGAAAGGACATTTGGCCAGGGTTTGCCGTGATGTGCGTGAAAAAACTGTATCCTTGATAGAACATACAATACCAGTAGAAACCAAACTGGTGTTCCAACTGGAGAACAAGGATGATAGGGTCAACTTTCCTGAGTGTTGTATTACTCTAGACAACAAACTAGTCAAGGTCTTTGCGGACTCATGTTCCCCTTACACTCTATTAGAGGGTAAAGCTTTTGACAAAATGTTCCCCAACAGACTAAGTACACTCCAGGCTGCTGACATTAAACCTGGAGGATACAATGGTGATCCTATTCCCTTGGTGGGTATGACCACCATGCTGTTCTGTTAACAAGGGGAGGAGCACTGTGGGTAAAGTTTATGTTACTAAGAAAGGTTCCAATCCTTTAGGTTGGAAACACCAAAAGGAACTGGGCATCAAACTTGACCATAACAGTCCAGACCAAGTACTTTTAGTTGATCGTTCAATATGTGGTCAAGACATTTGTGAGGAATTTCCAGAAGTCTTTACTAATAAACTTGGACTTCTAAAAGATTCCCAACACCACATAAAACTTAAGGACAAGGCTAAAGCTGTAGCACATAAAGTCAGACCCATTCCACATCTTATGCAGATTCCCCTTCAAAAAGAGTTAGACCGGTTTCTGGAATTGGGTGTTATCGAACCTGTAGAGAGCTCCCAATGGTTAGCTCCCATCGTTATCACGTCCAAATCAGCTAGATAGGAAGTCAGGTTATGCATTGACCTCAGAGATTTAAATAGGGATATCTGGGTAGACAGACATTCCGAGGCTTCATGAGATTTTAACTCTCATCAAGGATGCCAGTTATTTCAGTGTCCTTTACTTATCCTCGGCGTACCACCAAGTGGAACTGCACCCTGAGTCTTGACACCTCACTTCGTTCATCACCCCTTTAGGTGCATTTCAATATTTACGAATGCCTTTTGGACTGGCCTCAGCTGCTGCTGCTGCCTTTCAAAGAATTATGCAGCATATTCTCAAGGATGTCCCCGGCACCTTGTGCTTTCAAGATGACATTCTTATACATGGGAACGACATAAAAGAGCACAATGACATGCTGATGCAAGTTCTAAACAAATTGAGTAAAGCTGGCCTAACACTAAAGAAAGAAATGCCAAATCGGAGTAGGTTCTGTGGAATATCTAGGACATACTATTTCCCGAGATGGTATCAAGCCCAAGATGAATTTGGTCGATGCCATCCTTAATGCTCTTGCTCCTACCAATGTTGAAGAACTGAAGTCTTTCTTAGGCTTATCAGAATACTACTCAAAATTCATACAAAACTACGCCAGCATGGTGGAACCCCTACGAAATTTACTCGGAGCAAAAAACCCCTTTGTATGGGACTAAGACTGCCAAACAGCATTTGTTGCCATCAAGCCCTGTATCACTAATGCACCATTTTTGGGCAGGTTCGATCCTACGAAAACTACCTTCTTGTCAACGGATGCCAGTAATAGAGGGTTGGGAACCAGCCTCACTCAAACGGTAGGGGATAAGGAGCAAGTCGTTGCCTTTGCTTCGAGGACATTGAAGGGAGCTGAACAACATTACTCCGTGGTAGAGAAAGATGCCCTTGCTTGTTTCTGGGCCATAAGACACTTAAAGGTTTTCTTGTGGGGAATACCTTTCACTGTTAGGACTGATCACAAACCCCTCACCTATGTTCACGACCAAGGGCTCAAATAGGACCACACCTAGGATCTCAAGATGGATTTTGGGGTTGGAAGGCTACAATTTTAAGGTAGAATATGTACCAGGTAAACAGAATGTGGTTGCCGATTTCCTTTCTCGTGCTCCTCTTGATGTAAGTGCTGACACCCAAGAGGAGGACGTAGTGTTGGAAGTAGGTCTGGAGAAGAAAAATTGGGATGACTGCAATGTACATGATGAAACAGTACCTTTTATTAAAGAAATACATAACGGGTGGTTGGCCAGACAACAAGTGTGCACTACCTGAAGTTCTCAGCAAATATTGGGAAGTGAGATTGGAGTTGTGCATAATTGGGATGCTATTTATCGAGGAGAAAAGATTGTACCTCCTATGGGCATCAGAAACAAAATTGTAGACTTAGCACATACACAACATTTGGGTCGCAGCCTCACTAAAAGCAAGGTATGTGAAGAGTATTGGTGGCCAGGCATGGATGCCATGGTAGAAGATACTGTCAAAAATTGTAGTGAATGTGCTAGAAGCGACAAAACTCTCACTGTCAGGAAAGCTCCGTTGTCCCCTGTTCAAGTCCCAGCACAACCATGGTCTAAGCTTGCTTTGGACATTATTGGCCCGCTAAACCTCAAATATCTGAATGAACGCTTCATTTTAGTCCTCATAGACTACCATACTCCTTGGGTAATCACCAAATGTGTACACCAAATTGATACCAAGTCTCTCATTCAATTTTTAAAGGATACTTTTTATGACGAAGACATACCAGGCACTCTTATAACAGATAATGGTGTCCAATTAACATCTGATCTCATGAAGGACTTCCTTTCGGATCTTCACATTTCTCACCAAAAAACTGCCTTGTATTGCCCCCATGCAAAAGGGCTGGTAAAGCGCATGAACAGGGTTATCAAGAAGTGTCTTCGAAGAGCGGAAGTGTTGAATGTTTCAGTCAAGTCAGCTTTGCAAGAAATTATATGGGCTTACAGAACTTCGCCCAATATTGTCACAGGAGTCTCACCTTTCATCTCTTTGAAAGGTAGGAAATCCAAGACCAACCTCACTGCTGGATGGTTACGTAAAGACAGTACATGTCGTGTAGATAGATCGGAAATTGCCAAAAGAATTGACTTGCAACAAAATAAATATAAAAGAAGATACAACCACACTAAATGTGTCAAAACACAGATGTTTAAACCAGGTGAATGGGTACATATTGACCTTCCCAAAGAAAGGAGAAAGAACTACTCTCGATTTTCTGAACCTTTCAAGTTAGTAAGTGTGGGAAGGAATGTGGTCCAGTTAGAAAATGGACAAAGTAGTAACGTGCAAGTCTCCTCAGTTGTTTCTTAATGATGCCAGTACCAGTGGTATGCAATTGGAAAAGTTAACAAGTTTCCCTCGTAGGTCACCAAGGAACAGCAGTTGTCCTATGTGGCACAAAGACTATATTCTTGGTTAAAACCTGATCTTTGTATAGCTGTTCTTTCATTTGTTGGAGTTAGCTTTGGATGCCCTTGAATTTTCTTGTTCTGTTTCCAGTTTCCCTTCCTATCTTTCCTAGCTCTCCTCTCTCGCTTTTCCTAGTCCTTTCCTTTTGCTTCCTGCCCAGGGAGGTGTGTTGTCATCTCTTGATTTTTCCCTTCTCCACTTCCCCCCTTCCTCGTTCTGCTCTTGGAATGTTCTGACAGTTGGCGGGTCAAGATTCCACAGCTGCCTCCAGCTGACTGGAACCTGTTGGTGGTGTAAGACCCATTAAAGATTCCTCTTCACTTACTCAGTGTTGCATCTTTTTAACAGAAAGTTTGAGTCTGGAGATAAAGCCATCACCTATTGGCTAACCGACTTAAAGATAAAAAGAATAAAGAGAGAATCTTCGGTCTCAAAGGCGTCAGTGGAGCATTGACCCATGATAATTAAACTGAAACAAGCATGTTTAGTTCCTTCTACGCTACAGTGTACTCTGAAGGCCATACTGTGGGGGTAAAAACCGGTGCATTTCTAGATGAATTGACATTCCCTCGCTTATTGAAGGTGCAGGTTGAATAATTAAGGGCTCCTATAGAGGAACACGAGCTACATGCAGCTATAAAAACCTTTTAACCAGATTACTTTAATTAAAATTTTAGAGCAGCTCCTCTAGACTAAGACTAGTCTCTAAGGTGGTATTTTACTAGTTTTTAGGCCGAGCCTAGCGTTGCAGCGCATGCGCTGGTCGCTTTGCTAGGCATGCTGTATTAGGGTATGTTTTAGAAGTGGTGTGGAAGCCCTGCCCATATTTTTCATTGGCTGGCGTCATCGTCCATGGTAAATGCTGGCTTCCGATTGATAATCAGGCTTCTTAGTCCCTCCTTGATACCGCCCTGTCTCCTTTTGGGACCGCCCATCAGGACTGGATCTTTTACTTGCGGCGTTATACTGTCTCCTTCAATTAGTCGGTAAGCACTTTTCAGTAAGCACTTTTTTTTTTTCCATTCGGCTTTGGCAAAGGCACCGCGTGATGCAGTGCAATTGTCAATAGGTTCCTTAGATGCTCGAATGAAACATTTGCATGCAGTGGTAATGCGCTCTTTGTGACCCCCCTTGAATCTGGAATATGAAAAGGATTTCATTGGCATCGGCACCGCTCCTACCCGTGCTGAGTCACTGGTAGCTTATTAATCGAAGTAATAATAGAGAGGGAAGTTCAGCATCTTGTCACGACTCCAGGGAGGGTGGGGGCGGGTTCTTTCAGCATCGCTGTCACCTTCTCTGCCGCCCCCAGCATGAAGTGGCTGAGGCCCGTGCTCCTGTCATGTTTCACTTGTGACTCTGTCTGCAGTTTGCGCTTCTGGCATTTGTCAGCCCCCGCGCTCACTGAGGGAGCAGAGTCTCACTGCTCCACAGCCCCGCGCTCACTGAGGGAGCGGAGTCTCACTGCTCCACAGCCCCTGTGCAGCTCTCACTGCTCCACAGCCCCCACGCTCAGTGAGGGAGCAGAGTCTCACTACTCCACAGCCCCCGCGCTCACTAAGGGAGCAGAGTCTCACTGCTCCACAGCCCCCATGCTCACTGAGGGAGCAGCATCTCACTGCTCCACAGCCCCTGCGCTCACTGAGGGAGCAGAGTCTCACTGCTCCACAGCCCCCACGCTCACTACAGGAGCAGAGTCTCACTGCCTAACAGCCCCTGCACTCACTGATAGAACAGAGTTTCAGAACTCCACAGCCCCCGCGCTCACTGAGGGAGCAGCGTCTCACTGCTCCTCATCCCCCGCGCAGCTCTCACTGCTCCACAGCACCCACGCTCACTACAGGAGAAGAGTCTCACTGCTCCACAGCACCCGTGCTCACTAAGGGAGCAGAGTCTCACTACTCCACAGCCCCCGCGCTCACTACAGGAGCAGAGTCTCACTGCCTAACAGCCCCCGCGCTCACTGAGAGAACAGAGTTTCACAGCTCCACAGCCCCCACGCTCACTGAGGAAGCAGCGTCTCACTGCTCCACAGCCCGTGCGCTCACTGAGGGAGCAGCGTCTCACTGCTCCACAGCACCCGCGCTCACTGAGGGAGCGGCGTCTCACTGCTCCACAGCCCCTGCGCTCACTGAGGGAGAGGAGTCTCACTGCTCCACAGCCCCCGCGCAGCTCCCACTGCTCCACAGCCCCCACGCTCAGTGAGGGAGCAGAGTCTCACTACTCCACAACCCCTACGCTCACTAAAGGAGCAGTCTCACTGCCTAACAGCCCCTGCGCTCACTGAGAGAACAGAGTTTCACAGCTCCACAGCCCCCGTGCTCACGGAAGGAGCAGCATCTCACTGCTCCACAGCCCCCGCGCTCACAGAGGGAGCAGAGTCTCACTGCTCCACAGCCCCCGCGCTCACTGAGGGAGCAGCGTCTTACTGCTCCACAGCCACCGCGCTCACTGAGGGAGCAGCGTCTCGCTGCTCTATAGCCCCCACGCTCACTGAGGGAGCGGAGTCTCACTGCTCCACGGCCCCCGCGCAGCTCTCACGGCTCCTCAGCCCCCACGCTCAGTGAGGGAGCAGAGTCACTACTCCACAGCCCCCGCGCTCACTACAGGAGCAGCGTCTCACTGCTCCATAGCCCCACGCTCACTGAGGGAGCGGAGTCTCACTGCTCCACGGCCCCCACGCAGCTCTCACTGCTCCACAGCCCCCACGCTCAGTGAGCGCGGGGCTGTGGAGTAGTGACTCTGCTCCCTCACTGAGTGTGGGGGCTGAGGAGCCGTGAGAGCTGCGCGGGGGCCGTGGAGCAGTGAGACTCCGCTCCCTCAGTGAGCGCGGGGGCTGTGGAGTTCTGAAACTCTGTTCTCTCAGTCACTACGGGCTGTGGAGTTCTGAAACTCTGTTCTCTCAGTCACTACTCCACAGCCCCCGCCCTCACTACAGGAGCAGAGTCTCACTGCCTAACAGCCCCTGCGCTCACTGAGAGAACAGTTTCACAGCTCCACAGCCCCCATGCTCACTGAGGGAGCAGAGCCACAGCCCCGCGCTCACTGAGGGAGCAGAGTCTCACTGCTCCGCAGCCCCCGTGCTCACTGAGGGAGCAGAGTCTCACTGCTCCACAGCCCCCGCGCTCACTGAGGGAGCAGAGTCTCACTGCTCCACAGCCCCCGCTCTCACTGAGGGAGCAGCATCTCACTGCTCCATAGCCCCCGTGCTCACTGAGGGAGCGGAGTCTCACTGCTCCACATCCCCCGTGCAGCTCCCACTGCTCCACAGCCCCCACGCTAGGGAGCAGAGTCTCACTACTCCACATCCCCCGTGCTCACTACAGGAGCAGAGTCTCACTGCCTAACAGCCCCTGCGCTCACTGAGGGAGCAGAGTCTCACTGCTCCACAGCCCCCGTGCCCACTAAGGGAGCAGAGTCTCACTGCTCCACAGCCCCCATGCTCCCTGAGGGAGCAGCATCTCACTGCTCCACAGCCCCTGCGCTCACTGAGGGAGCAGAGTCTCACTGCTCCACAGCCCCCACGCTCACTACAGGAGCAGAGTCTCACTGCCTAACAGCCCCTGCGCTCACTGAGAGAACAGAGTTTCACAGCTCCACAGCCCCCACGCTCACTGAGGGAGCAGCGTCTCACTGCTCCACATCCCCCGCGCAGCTCACTGCTCCACAGCACCCACGCTCAGTGAGGGAGCAGAGTCTCACTACTCCACAGCCCCCGCGCTCACTACAGGAGCAGAGTCTCACTGCCTAACAGCCCCTGCGCTCACTGAGAGAACAGAGTTTCACAGCTCCACAGCCACCACGCTCACTGAGGAAGCAGCGTCTCACTGCTCCACAGCTCCCGCGCTCACTGAGGGAGCGGCGTCTCACTGCTCCATAGCCCCTGCACTCACTGAGGGAGAGGAGTCTCACTGCTCCACAGCCCCCGCGCAGCTCCCACTGCTCCACAGCCCCCACGCTCAGTGAGGGAGCAGAGTCTCACTACTCCACAACCCCTACGCTCACTAAAGGAGCAGTCTCACTGCCTAACAGTAACCCTGGGCAAAGCGCTACGCTCGCGTAGTTTGCGAAGTTTGCGCTACTTCGCACAACGCGAATTGCACGTAGCACAGTGCAAACTAGCGTAGCGTAGTGCAGCGGTCATTTTTTGCTTGCTCGCGGTCCTCAACGTCAAGTTGGCGACCGCGAGCAAGCAAAATGACTATCCCGGCGAGACTTTTCCTCGTTCGCGATCAGCAACATCAAGTTGCCGATCGCGAGCGTGGAAAATAAACCTCCGGCGAGATTCTCAACGCGGGGAGGTCAGGTTTCTCATTGCGAGTGGTCGCGTATGCTCGCGACCGCTCGCGATGAGAAACTACCAGTCCGCGTTGAGAAAGCTGCCGCTCGAGTAAAAATCTACTCGAGCGGCAGTAAAGACAGCTCGCACTGTGCAAGATGCCGTTTTCAATGATTGCACAGTGCGGACAAGCATCCGGCACTGTGCAATCATTGCGAACAGTGCACTACGCAGTTCGCGTAGTGCTACGCGTAGCTCGCGTAGTGCGAACTGCACTTTGCGTAGCGCTACTTCGCGAACTACGCCCAGGCTTACCTAACAGCCCCTGCGCTCATTGAGAGAACAGAGTTTCACAGCTCCACAGCCCCCACGCTCACTGAGGGAGCAGAGCCACAGCCCCGCGCTCACTGAGGGAGCAGAGTCTCACTGCTCCACAGCCCCCGTGCTCACTGAGGGAGCAGAGTCTCACTGCTCCACAGCCCCCGTGCTCACTGAGGGAGCAGCGTCTCACTCCTCCACAGCCCCCGCGCTCACTGAGGGAGCAGAGTCTCACTGCTCCACAGCCCCCACGCTCACTGAGGGAGCAGCGTCTCACTCCTCCACAGCCCCCGCGCTCACTGAGGGAGCAGAGTCTCACTGCTCCACAGCCCCCGCGCTCACTGAGGGAGCAGAGTCTCACTGCTCCACAGCCCCGCGCTCACTGAGGGAGCAGCATCTCACTGCTCCATAGCCCCCGTGCTCACTGAGGGAGCGGAGTCTCACTGCTCCACATCCCCCGCGCAGCTCTCACTGCTCCACAGCACCCACGCTCAGTGAGGGAGCAGAGTCTCACTACTCCACAGCCCCCGCGCTCACTACAGGAGCAGAGTTTCACAGCTCCACAGCCCCCACGCTCACTGAGGGAGCAGAGTCTCACTGCTCCACAGCCCCCACGCTCACTGAGGGAGCAGCGTCTCACTGCTCCACAGCCCGTGTGCTCACTGAGGGAGCAGCGTCTCACTGCTCCACAGCCCCCGCGCTCACTGAGGGAGCGGCGTCTCACTGCTCCATAGCCCCTGCGCTCACTGAGGGAGAGGAGTCTCACTGCTCCACAGCCCCCGCGCAGCTCCCACTGCTCCACAGCCCCCACGCTCAGTGAGGGAGCAGAGTCTCACTACTCCACATCCCCCGTGCTCACTACAGGAGCAGAGTCTCACTGCCTAACAGCCCCTGTGCTCACTGAGAGAACAGAGTTTCACAGCTCCACAGCCCCCACGCTCACTGAGGGAGCAGAGCCACAGCCCCGCGCTCACTGAGTGAGCAGTCTCACTGCTCCACAGCCCCCGTGCTCACTGAGGGAGCAGAGTCTCACTGCTCCACAGCCCCCGTGCTCACTGAGGGAGCATAGTCTCACTGCTCCACATCCCCTGCGCAGCTCTCACTGCTCCACAGCACCCAAGCTCAGTGAGGGAGCAGAGTCTCACTACTCCACAGCCCCCGCGCTCACTACAGGAGCAGAGTTTCACAGCTCCACAGCCCCCACGCTCACTGAGGGAGCAGAGTTTCACAGCTCCACAGCCCCCACGCTCACTGAGGGAGCAGAGTCTCACTGCTCCACAGCCCCCACGCTCACTGAGGGAGCAGCGTCTCACTGCTCCACAGCCCCCACGCTCACTGAGGGAGCAGCGTCTCACTGCTCCACAGCCCCTACGCTCACTGAGGGAGCAGAGTCTCACTGCTCCACAGCCCCCGTGCCCACTAAGGGAGCAGAGTCTCACTGCTCCACAGCCCCCATGCTCACTGAGGTAGCAGCATCTCAGTGCTCCACAGCCCCTGCACTCACTGAGGGAGCAGAGTCTCACTGCTCCACAGCCCTCGCGCTCATGAGGGAGCAGAGTCTCACTGCTCCACAGCCCCTGCACTCACTGAGGGAGCAGCGTCTCACTGCTCAATAGCCTCCGTGCTCACTGAGGGAGCAGCGTCTCACTGCTCAATAGCCCCCGCGCTCACTGAGGGAGCAGAGTCTCACTGCTCCACAGCCCCCGCGCAGCTCTCACTGCTCCATAGCCCCCATGCTCAGTGAGGGAGCACAGTCTCACTACTACACAGCCCCGCGCTCACTACAGGAGCAGAGTCTCACTGCCTAACAGCCCCTGCGCTCACTGAGAGAACAGTTTCACAGCTCCACAGCCCCCGCGCTCACTGAGGGAGCAGAGCCCCACAGCCCCCGCGCTCACTGAGGGAGCAGTGTCTCACTGCTCCACCGCCCCCGCGCTCACTGAGGGAGCAGTGTCTCACTGCTCCACCGCCCCCGCGCTCACTGAGGGAGCAGTGTCTCACTGCTCCACAGCCCCCATGCTCACTGAGGGAGCAGCATCTCACTGCTCCACAGCCCCCGCACTCACTGAGGGAGCAGCATCTCACTGCTCCATAGCCCCCGCGTTCACTGAGGGAGCGAAGTCTCACTGCTCCACAGCCCCCAGGCTCAGTGAGGGAGCAGAGTCTCACTACTCCACAACCCCCACGCTCACTACAGGAGCAGAGTCTCACTGCCTAACAGCCCCTGCGCTCACTGAGAGAACAGAATTTCAGAACTCCACAGCCCCCGCGCTGACTGAGGGAGCAGAGTCTCACTGCTCCACAGCCCCCACGCTCACTAAGGGAGCAGAGTCTCACTGCTCCACAGCCCCCGCGCTCACTAGGGGAGCAGAGTCTCATTGTTCCACAGCACCCGCGCTCACTGAGGGAGCAGAGTCTCATTGCTCCACAGCCCCCCGCACTCACTGAGGGAGCAGCGTCTCACTGCTCCACAGCCCCCGTGCTCACTTGGGGAGCAGAGTCTCACTGCTCCACAGCCCCCGTGCTTACTGAGGGAGCAGCGTCTCAGTGCTCCACAGCCCCCGCGCAGCTCTCACTGCTCCACAGCCCCCACGCTCAGTGAGGGAGCACAGTCTCACTACTCCACAGCCCCCGCGCTCACTACAGCTTAAACTCGCGTAAATGCGAGACCTATTGCATTGCAAATGCTTGTTTGTCTTGTGGTAACACACCAAACTTAATGGACACTACCGCTGTAGTGATCCCCAAGCCATGGAATGACCATTCAGAATGTTCAGCCCATCGACTGATCACACTACTAAATGTAGATTTAAAAATCCACATGAACGTTTCAGACAACAAGATTTGATAAAGTACGTGGTTCCTCGGTGAATACAGAGTATTTATAGCAGGTCGTGAAAGGAAGGGGATTCTTCCTTTCGGAACCAGCGGAGAGGGGTAGGTCAACCACACAGCTTTCATTGAAAGCAGACACATAACTTATATGTGTCCACGGCCCGCTGGATACTGACGAGGCACGATTCAATTAGTGATTGGGTCGTCCATAGAAACAACGGGCGCACAACCCGCTTATCCAAGAGTGGTAGGTAGTTCACCACACCACTGGGTGTAGATAGACTCACTTTACGGTCCTGAAGAATCGCCTTTGATCCTTAAGACAACAATGGCGAGAAACATGTTGACCCACTAGGAATAGAGCGCCCTGATCTTGACCCATTATAGTCAGATAGACGCCTCTCCTTTTTCTATTTTAAATCAGGCAGGGGCCTACCAAGAATAAAATATGTTCCATAAGGCACCCTGACTTGTTTTAACTCACTTCACATACTACTACATCCACACAATCAAAAGGGCCCTTACACCCACGGCACCCACCGGCAAGGAACAAAAGATCTCCGATAAAGAGCCCCTTTTTTGGGTGCCCGTCGGGTATTGCAGCGCCGACCCGACGAGGAGCAGGCCCAGATGATGAAGCATGACACCTAGCTTGCTGGGTGTGTGAGGGCACCAGTTCCGAAAGGAAGAATCCCCTTCCTTTCACGACCTGCTATAAATACTCTGTATTCACCGAGGAACCACGTACTTCTTCTTTATTGATCATCTAGGGCATGTACGTTGGACCTTTCCAAAAGCCCATTGTCCCCATTCTTTTGTAAAAAACAAGATTTGATACCCTTAATCCTTCATTCTTACATAAAGACTAATCAGGATTTGTGACCAGACAGCAGACATTTGACCATAACCGTAGGTTGACCCACCTTGTGGAAAAGGAAAAATGCAAGAAGTCAAGACTATTTCTACTGCCACTGGATGCTGAGAACACCTTCGACTTGGTCGACTGGATCCTAAGGACAGCTGTGAAACATCTGGGTTGGGACCTCATTTATTAATAAAGTGCTGCCAAGGTACCAGTCCCTGAAAGCTAAAGTAGCCATTGACCGAATCCTCAGAATATATTTTTTTCTTATACATTTTCACTTGAACCAATACACAAATGTTGAAACCAAAACATTAATATTTAAACGCACAGCATCGTTGTGGTTTATTTTTGCTGAGTGGATTATTTGCCCTCCCAGACCCTTACACCCTCTCAACTCATTACGGCTCATCTGCCCCTGAACCCTTCTGAGGTTGGGATACATTTATCAGGATTTCTCCTCATCTTTCCGAGATCTTCAAATGTTTTTGGGGATGCCCTCTGACCTCATATGTTGTAGGTTTGAGAATTCAGCAAGTGTACAGACCCCTCTTCTATTTCATAATCCCAAGGGGATGTGAATTTCTCCAGTTTTGGGTGAAGTCCCTCTTACCCAAAACCAAACCTAATTTCAACAAGATCTTTTCAGTGCGTGAGAACCTCTCATCCTCCCAAATCTTCAACATGGCGATCTTCGGATTAATTTCCCATGGGTGGCCTTGAACCCTATGGAGTGTGTTTATCCCCTTGCAGAAGGGTTTGATAATTCTCCATGCCCACACTATATGAAGGCGATCTCACCACTCAGGTCTCCCACCTAAGACAGTTAGGGTTCAGGCTTAATTGTGTATGCCAGAGCTTTTAAGGGGGTAATTATATGTATACTGTGGAGGTAGTGAAATTGTATGAGGCAAAATGTCCTTGGAATTGCTGCCATCAGTGCAAAGGTCCAGTCCTCAAGGACACAGGATATTTTGCCTTTTTGTGGGAGTTGTGACAGTGTTAACTTTGATTTTTACTTCCAGTAGACTGAACTCTGGCATGTCATTTTGCTCAGGTAGGTGATGCATGATAGCATGTCTAAGCAGTATCTACCTAATGGAAAAACTGGGAATGAATGAGCCTGAATTCTTCCCTCAAGGACATCGATACCTGAGGAAACATCATCCAATATAGAGATGCCTAGGCAGTCCCACCCCCAGAATCATCCCAGGGAAGTAACCTGAGGGAGACATGTGCCCATCCCAAGTGGGGCCTCCCCTGTTATTTTATCTGACCATCCAATCTGTGGGATGGAGGCCTTCAAGTGTTCAGTACTACTTTGGTTGTAGGAGTTCTACCTCCATATAAGGTCTACTTACATATAATTAGTGCATAGGAAAATGATTTTCCAGTGCACCCTGTTCCATCGAGTATGGTAGGTTTGCTGTTGAAGTGAATATTGCTACTAAAAGATGCACTGCTTTTATGGTCGATCATACCTAGTCTCGTGTTTTATGTTGATTGGTAGCAAACGCAACAAGATGATGGACGGAGTGCTGAAACTTTTCAACCACCAGTCAAGAGATCTGGGTTTAATCCATTGTTTCTTTGCTCACTATGCCACACCAGTTTGGACCCAGCCATATGCAACTCAGTCTTGGCCCTGCTCCTCATGGGAACAGTCCAGCCCGAACTGCCAGGCCAGGTCCTCCCTGGACCGGAAACAAACTTTCTGGGACCGGTTTCGGAGTATCAACCCTCATCAGCCTGGCTAGCTTGAATCCAGTGGCACAGCAAGCAAGGGACCCACGTCTGGGCATACCCTTGGCCACTTAGGGCGAACATAGCAAACACAACAAGATGATGGACGGAGTGCTGAAACTTTTCAACCACTCACCCCCAGTCAAGTGATCTGGGTTTAATTCATCGTTCTTTTGCTCACTATGCCGCCCGAGTTTGGACTCAGCCATATGCAAATCAGTCTTGACCCTGCTCCTCATGGGAACAGTCCAGCCTGAACTTCCAGGCCAGGTCCTCCCTGAACCGGAAACAAACATCCTGGGACCGGTTTCTGGGTATCAGCCGTGGGTCCCGTACTCTCCGTGGCACTGGAGTCAAGCTAGCCTGGCTGATGAGTGGTGATACCCTGAAACCGGTCCCAGGATTCTTGTTTCTGATGTATACATCTGCCTGTGGATTCCTCACCTTTTGAATTACCCCTGCGCCAGCATTCCACAGAAACTTTTTCTTAACTCGCCCACGTCGACGTCACAATGACACGGCTCCGCTCGGGACTCCGGAGCCATAAGAAGACCTCGTCGGCGTGTTGACGTCAGTTCCCTTTTTTCCGCGTCGTCGACACGCAACGGTTTTTTCAAGGACTCTCCATTTTTGCTGGGTTATTTTAGTTACTAGATTTCTTCGCGTTGCACTGGAAATGGCTACTTCGAAGAGTTAGGGTTTCAAGCCCTGCAGATAGTGTGGTGGTCGTATGTCCATCACAGATCCCCATGAAGACTGCCTGTGGTGTCTCTCTTCGGACCACAATGTCGAAGGGTGTTCGTACTGTCGGGGGATGAACCAGAAGGCGTTGAAGGAGCGAGAGGCGAAACTCTTCATGGCTCGTGCAAAGGAAGAGAAGAGGGGTCGTAAGAGGTCGAAGTCAAAGCCGTCGACTTCGCATGCTTCGAAGTCAAAGAAGCATAAGAAAAAGAGAAGACATGAATCTCGATGTCGGTCTTCAAAAGGCAGGGCATCGAGGTTGACTTCACCTTTGAAGCGGCGTCATGAGAAGGATGCCGTCTCGCCGTCGCCTTCACCTTCTCCACAGGCGACTCCGGCCCATACTCCGGCGTCGGGGTATTCACCGACGCCAAGAGGTTCTCTGGTTCAGAGAGAGTCTTCTCCGGTTCCTGTGGCTTTGCCTGTGCCGGCTCTGGTTTCTCCGGCGCCGCAGCTCCAGCCCCCTGTAAGGCCTTGTGTGGAACAGGACCAATGGGCACCGGATCCTTATCCTCCCCGCTCCAGGACCTGGAGCGGATCCATTGCATTTCCTGAATGCGATGTTTGGCATGTTTGCCAAGGCATCTTACCCTACCGGTGCGCCGTCTGGCCCCGTGGGTCCGCTTGCCTTCAATTTGGGTATTCCCCAACAGTATGCCCAGGCACCTTTCGTGCCTTTTATGCCGACGACTCAGTCATGGCAGTTTCCGGCGCTGAGGTTTTCGACTCCAATACCTCAGTCTCCGGCGCTGTCTGCCGTCGGACCGGTGTCATCGTGGATTCGATCGACGCCATTGCCTGCTTCGGAGGGGCCTTCTTTGACGCCGGCACCGTTGTCACCGGCGCCCCGGCCGGCACCGCCGCCGATCCTGAAGCAGCGTTCCAGGAGGGAAGCGCAGAGACTGCTGGAGGAAGAGGAGTATTTGTATTTTTATTTATAAAGCGCAACATTCATCCAGAAAGGATATCACAGCGCTGTGCTAGGACTCCGGTAGATGGCTGAGTGGTTGATGAATTTGGCCGGTATTAGGTTTTAACGAACAGGTGGGTCTTTAGTTTTTTTCTGAAGACAAGGTAGTCCTCAGTAAGGTGGAGGTCTTGTGGTAGTTCATTCCAATGCTTTGCTGGCAAGTATGAAAAACTACGACCCCCTGCCCTTGCTTTCTTAATGCGTTTTGTTCTGGCTTGGGCTAGAGACCCTGATCTTAGGCACCTGGTAGGTACATAAAATTCAACTTTATTCTGTAGGATAAGAGGCCCTCGATGGTGCAGAGCCCTGTGTGCGTGACTGAGCAGCTTAAATTTCGCTCTTTGGTGCATTGGCAGCCAATGAAGTAGTTTCAGGCACTCAGACGCTGAGCTGAGTCTGTCTTTGTTACATACCAGTTTGGCGGCGGCATTTTGCACCACTTGTAGGCGTGTGAAGAGATAGTCTGCCATGCCCACAAACAATGCATTACCATAGTCCAATCTACTAGTAAGTAATGCTTGCATGATAGTTCTCCTACAATCTAGTGGGATCCAAGGAAATAGCCTTTTTAGGAGCTTCAGCATCACGAAGCTTCTTCCACATAGAACCCGCACATGGTCCTGCATGGATAGGGTATTGTCCATAAGGATCCCCAGATTCTTAGCGCATTGCTTTGGAGCCGGGGCGTCACCCAACGTCTGGGGCCACCAAGTGGAATTCCAGACAAGTTTAGCTCCTCCGAAAAGTAAAATTTCAGATTATCCAGCATTTAATTTAAGGTAGTGTTCTGCCATCCAGGTTGCCATCTCCGAGAGGCAATTATTCAGTCTTAATCTAGTGTTCTTGTGCCGTTCATCAATGGTTATCAGCAGTTGGGTGTCGTCTGCGTAGGAGCAAATACCAAAGCCCCACTTCTCACTGATTTTTGCCAGAGATGACACATAGACATTTAAGAGTGTGGGGCTCAGGGATGCCCCCTGTGGAACACCATAGCCGATGGGTTTTGGTTTAGATGAAAATTCCCCCATTTGTACGCTCTGTGTTCTATTATTTAAGAAAGAGCTTAGCCATTGAAGGGCTTTAGCATAAATTCCTTTTCCATGAAGAATCTCCAATAGGCGATTGTGTGAGACAGTGTCAAACGCCGCCGATAGGTCTAATAAAATCAGAGCGGCGGCTTTCCCTTGGTCAACCAAGGATCTAATGTTGTCAGACACGGCTAGGAGAGTTGCTTCCGTACTGTTAGTGGCTCTAAAGCCAGTTTGGGAGGGATGCAGTAGGTCATTGGACTCAAGGTAATTAGACAGCTGTCTATTAACCAGTTTTTCCATAACTTTGGAAAGGTACGGGAGTTGGGAAATAGGTCGGTAGTTTGCAGGATTGTGCACATCTGTGCCTGCTTTCTTCAGAAGGGGGATCACTACGGCCTGTTTCCATGTTTCTGGGAATACTGCAGTGTCTAGCAGGTTGTTAAATAGTTGGGTAACATGTGGACAGATTATGGGTATAAGCCTGGAAAAGACAAAATGAGGGCAGGGATCATGGGGAGATCCTGACTTAACTTCCCCCATTGTTTTAGCAACTTCTTCCTCTGTAAATGGGGAGAAGCTGCCTATGCAGGCAGATGCATCGGGTGGGGGGGGTTAAAGTTTCGCAGTTGAATGCTGGCAGTAGGGTGTTGGTGTTGAATGTGGAGTATATTTTACTAATTTTGTCTGAGAAAAACTCGCTCATTTCTTCACAGCATTCCTCTGAAGGTGGCAAAGTTTGGGTTAGGCTCACTGGGTTGCATAGCTCCCTAACTATTTTATACAACTCTTGTTGAGCTACAGTTCTCGTTGATTCTTTTGGCAAAGTAGGTCTTCTTAGCTTTCTTAATGGCATTATTGTAATTCCTCAACTCTGTCTTGTATGTCTGTCTGTCTGTCTGTTTGTGATTTAGATAGTCTCCAGTGGTGCTCTGTTGTTTTACACTTTCTTTTAAGTGCCTTGAGTTCATGTGTATACCACTTTCCTGGTTGAGATTTGTTTGACTCCTTTGATGGCAGTTTAGGTACAAACGAATCTAAGGTGTTGATGATTTCTTTTTCAAGATTCGTTGTTTCCCCATTGGCCTGAAGAATACTTAAGGCCTCTGGATTCCTGGGGCGGAAGTGGGACCGAAAAGTATCTTCGGTAACCAGCTTCCATGCTCGCCTTATCCCCTGTGAGCGCCTCGAGGGCTTGATTGCATTTACTGGGAGCTTAAGTACAAAAGATATAAGTGAGTGATCTGTCCAGGGAAGGGGTTTAATCTCCTGTATAAAAATTGAGTCGAAGTTTGAGAATAGTAAGTCCAGAGTATGCCCTGCAATGTGCGTGGGCCCTGTAATCCACTGCTTTAATTGAAGAATCTGCATGTCATTCCCCAAGTGCAAGGCTGAGGAGTTTTTGGCTTTCTCAAAGTGGATGTTGAAATCCCCTATGACTAAATAATGTTTATATTTCAGGCAGGAGGGGAATAGTTGAGTTAATAAATGGGCGCTAAGTTCAGATTGATGACCAGGGGGGTTGTAGATTACGGCTCCGCCGAGTAATAGGTGGCCCTCTCTGGTCACCTGAAATGATAGTACCTCATGCTTCCCTACTCGTGCCGCTGCAACAGGAAGGCAGGTTAGGTGGTCTTTGAAAAGAATGGCCAGTCCCCCTCCTTTCCGTTCCTGCCTATCTTGTTTTAAAATTTTGTAGTCTATGGGTAGGGCGGTAGCAATATCAGGAGAGTTGCTTTCATCCAGCCATGTCTCCAGTATCAGCAGGAGCATGAGGAGGGGGGAGATCCTCAACTCCGTAGACGACTTCGAAGGTCTGCAGGAGGCCAGTGGCCTGGATACTTCCCCTGAATGGGAGATTTCCTCTCCAAAGTCCTTGCCTTCTCAGGATGTTGCACCATACCATGATGTCATCAGGAAGGCTGCTGAACTTTTGGACCTTCAATTGCCCACAGCTGACACCGGCCAAATATTCTCACTGAGGTGTTGCATTCTCCATCTTCTGTAGTTGAGCCTCTTTTGCCTTTTAATGAGGCTTTGACAGAGCCAATTCTTGAGGTGTGGCGGAAGCCCTTTTCTGCTCCTGCTGTTTCAAGGACTGTGGCAAGAAGGTGTAGGCCTGCTCCTAATGATCCTGCCTTTCTAACTGCTCATCCTTTGCCGGAAAGTTTGGCGGTGCAGGCTTCCTGTTCTAAACAGTCGGTTGGGTCGTTCCCTACAACTCCGGGGGACAGAGACTCTAAGAAATTGGAGCAATCTGCCAAGAAGATTTTTCTCTTCTTCAAGCATGGCGTTAAAATCTACTAATGCTACGTGCTTGTTGGAGAGGTATATCCATGCCTTAATGGACTCGGCCAAGCAGTTGGCTGCTAAGTTACCAGACCATGATCGTAGCTCCTTTTTGGAGGTTTTGGTGGAAACTCATCAGGTTATTCAGTCTGGCCTCGACACTGCAGATTCGGTGGCCAGGGTGATGGGTTCCTCTGTTGCTACTAGGAGGCATGCCTGGCTCAGGTCTTTGGGGTTCTCTCCAGATGTGCAGGCTACTCTTCTTGATCTATCGTTTGATGGATCCAGACTTTTTGGTGAAAAGGCGGATTCTGCACGGCAAAGGTGCAAAGACAGTAGAGCTACTGCAAAGTCCTTGGTTCTGCAGTCCCAATCTAGGGGCTATGGTTATAGGAGGTACCGAGGTTTTGGTAAGACGGCTTCCTTTCGGGGCCGTCAGCAGCCTCAGCAACAGCACCCTCTGTACAAGTCGTACAGAGGAATGGGCAGAGGTAGTTTGCGGGGGGCCTCCCGGCAACTCTCCTCCTCCTCTTCTTCCTCCCCTGCCCCCACCGCTGGTGCCACGGGAAAGCATCTCTAGATCCCCCATCTTGGAGCATGTTGGTCCTGTAGGGGTCGGGTGTCCCATTTTCTACAAGATTGGAGATCTGTCACTTCGGGCCTTTGGGTTTTGAATCGTGTGGAAAATGGGTACGCCCTACCCTTCAGAGAGTTTCCACCTCCTAACCCTCCTCACCAGGGCTGGTGTTCGGAGGACCATTTGCTGCTTCTGCAGCAGGAGGTTCTTGCTTTACTTCAGAAAGGTGCGATAGAGGTGGTTCCGGAGCAGGGTAGGGGTCAGGGATGCTACTCCCGGTATTTCTTGATCCCCAAGAAGGACAGCAAGTTAAGACCGATCCTAGACCTCAGGGTCTTGAATTTTTACCTCAAACAGGAGAAATTCAAGATGTTGACCCTAGCTCATGTTCTTCTGGCGCTGCAGCAGGAAGACTGGATGGTGTTGATCGACTTGCAGGATGCATATTTTCACATTCCCATCCTGAAGTCGCATCGGAAGTATCTCCGTTTCACAGTGGGGTCTCAACACTACCAATTTGTGGTCCTCCCGTTCGGTCTTACTTTCGCGCCTCGGGTCTTCACAAAGGTGATGGCGGTGGTGGCAGCTCATCTCAGAAGGTCGGAGATTCCTGTTTTCCCCTATCTGGACAACTGGCTGCTCAAAGCAAAGTCTCCAGAGATGGTGCTTTATCATCTGCAGGTAACAGCACGGCTGTTGTTCGACTTGGGCTTCTCAATAAATGTGCCCAAATCTCACCTGGTGCCCTCACAGCGCAATCTGTTCATAGGGGCAGTACTGGGCACGACTGTGTGTCGAGCTTTCCCGCCTCTGCAGAGGATTCAGGAGATGATTCCTTTGTTTCACGATGGAGCGGTTCCAGTCCTGAAGGTACTACGCCTGCTCAGTCTGTTCGCTTCCTGCATACTGTTGGTCAGCCATGCACGCTGTCACATGAGGGCACTCCAGTGGTGCCTCCGCAGGCAGTGGTATCAGCACAACGGAGATCTCAGGGAGATGGTCAGGATCTCAAGAGACACTGCAGCGGCGTTGTCTTGGTGGAGTGTGGAGGGCAACCTGTCTCGAGGGAGGCCCTTTGAACTTCCTCCACCGGTGGCCACCGTGATCACGGATGCCTCCACTCTAGGGTGGGGTGCTCATCTGGGGGATCTGGAGATCAAGGGTCTTTGGTCTCCAGAGGAAAGGTTGCTCTGCATCAAACTTCTGGAAGTGCGGGCAAAACGTTTGGCTCTCAAGGCTTTCCTTCCCTCCCTTTGCGGTCAGTCGGTTCAAGTCCTAACGGACAACACTAGGGCGATGTGGTACATAAACAAACAGGGTGGCGTAGGGTCGTATCGGCTCTGCAGTGAGGCTCTGCAACTCTGGTCCTGGGCTCAGGGCCATCAGATTTGTATGTTTGCAAATCATCTGGCCGGAGTGCTAAATGTGCGTATGGACAGTCTCAGTCAGCAGTTCTCGGCCGACCACGAGTGGAGGCTTCTTCCGGAGGTGGTCCATCACATCTTCAAGAAGTGGGGGGTTCCTCGGTTGGACCTTTTCGCCACTCAAGAGAACGCGCACTGCCCGTCGTTCTGCAGTCTTCAGTTTCCGATGCAGGGAGCGTTGGGGTACGCATTTCAGTTGGAATGGGGTTCGCAGCTCCTTTACGCGTTTCCTCCCATACCTTTTATTCCTCACGTTCTGAGGAAGATTCGCCAAGACCGGGCCCAAGTTATATTGATCGCCCTGGATAGGCCAACCTTCACCTCTCATCGCACCCTCCGCTCTGTCTCGTTCTCAGGGCAGACCTCCTCTTGCAGGGGCAGGTTCTACACCCCCACCTCCAGAGCCTGCACCTTCATGCCTGGAGATTGAACGGGGCAATCTGAGTTCTTTCTCTCTCCCACCGGATGTGGTGGATGTTATTTTATCATCCAGGAGACACTCCACCAAATCCATTTATTCCTCTAGGTAGTCCAAGTTTGTGAAATGGTGTGGAAACAGGTCCATTGATCCTTTGAAGGCCCATTTATCTGATGTTCTTGGATTGTCTCTTTCCTTGGCTCAGCAGTGTTGTGCTGTGGCTACGGTAAAGGGTTATTTGTCGGCCTTGTCGGCTTTTCTCTGTTTGCCGGACCAGCCGTCTTTATTTAATTTCCCCATTGTTATGAGGTTCATTAAGGCCTCACCAATACGTTTCCTCCCACTCCCTTCATTATGCCTCAGTGGGATTTGAATCTGGTACTTACTTTCCTGATGGGTTCTCCTTTTGAGCCTCTTCATAGTTGCCCATTGAGGCTTCTTTCATTTAAAACTGTCTTTCTGATCGCTATTACCTCAGCCAGGAGGATAAGTGAGCTGCAGGCTCTTAGTTCTAAGCCTCCTTTTTTAACCATTCATGCAGAAAAGATGGTTCTCAGGACCAGGGCTGCTTTCCTGCCTAAGGTGGTCACTCCTTTCCGGAAAAAACAAAAAGGGGGAGCAAAGAGGTACTGCTTGTCACAAGCAGTGGAGGTGGATACGTCCTCCTTCAGTATATAGTCATTAAACCACAAAGATCCACCCTCAGTTTCAAAAGCCATGTCCTCCCAGGTGGAGTATGCTTCCTACAATGGTGGGAAAAACAGTGTTTTTAAATACCCCTCACACACCAAAAGGGCCCTTGGTGTCATGCTTCATCATAGGGGTCTTCCCGCCCCTCGACGGGGCGTGCTACAACCTACGGTTACGGGGGAGCACTGTTGTTATGAGAAGACTATGTGTCGTGTAGGAGTGTTAGTGGAAGGGTCAGGGGTGAATGGAAAAGTGAGGTTAAAAAATACCTGGCTCGGCGGATAGAATTTTTTTTTTAATATACCTTTGAGCTAGTATTGTTAAAAAAGTGGGGACGGAGGTGTATTTGCCTCAATGAGCTATGCCTCCAAAGTCAGTCAACATGTTTCTAAGCTCCCCTGGCTTCTTCTTCAGGACTTAGCAGATCCCTTCTACACTCACTTTATATGTGGTGTGTTCATTAAACTAATCCTCTTCATGAAAATGTGTTCGTGAAAATAAATATACAGTGCATGTGGATTCTCAATGCACATATACGATACCTAAATAGGTATCTGTCATCGTTACCTGGAAGAAAAGACGGCATCATACATATATGTTAAAATGCGAGACGAAAGTACACCATTCATCGTGGTAAAGTAGTGACCTGAAAAGGAAGTGAAATGAGTTAACATATACTCTTTATCGTTAATTCACAGTGCAGTTTGATGGTGATGTGTCCCACTGTTTACCGGAGGAAAAAGACATTTAACAAAGACTCACACACATGAAACATAAAGCACACACTCTATGCAAAAGGACCCGGTCTAATCGGTCCGTAGGGTATTGTCACATCTGTACAGTAAAGCACATGGTTATATAGTGTTTTTCAGGGAAAAAGGTGCATCTCGGTAGGAAAAGGATAACCTACTTGTTTTCAAATGTAAAAACGCCCCATGAGCCTGTAACGGGTAGGAGGGGTGCCTATAGTTGCAACCTAGAGAAAATAGATAGGCAAGTTTGTTTTTAAAGTGATTGTCTCGTCCAGAAACAAACACTCGACAGCACGTATGACCCCCGGCTATGCTGTACTCACTGCTCCTGAGACACTGCCCCGCCGTGTCTGGCCTCCCCGCGGCTCCGCTGGATAATGGAGCTCGATCGTGGAGGATCTTAAATACGACTCTTAATTATTGTTCCCGCTCTAAATTAAGAGCGTAATTGGTTACACCTGTGTTTCGCCGGAAGGCTCCGTAGCTTAGAGTGCTGACCTCCGATGTTTCCTGGGAGGTGTTCCGGTGACGTGCGGTGGACGCTGCGCTGCTGCGTGTAGCAGCGTCTCTGCGTTATGGCCGGATATGGGTTTAGAAAGTATCCGGAAGGGGATAAACGATTGGGGAAAGACTAGCACTAGCCTGCCAACCTTCTTTTAGACGGAATCCTAAAACTAGTAGTTAATATACATATGTAAAGAAACCGGCGGTATACGGTTTATTGAAACTAATGTTGTGCACATTAGTTGTTATATCCTGACATTAGCAGTACTCCTGTAAGATTTAAAAAATGCACGGACACATTAATCAGAGTCTTTTCACATGGGTAGAGCTCCCATAGGTGTTAAAAGACATGGCAGGCGTTTTAATTAAGGTACATATCCTTCCAAAAGGAACTATCTCTTAATACCCCTTTCTGTCAGTTTATGGTGTAAACTCAGAAGGGACTAGTCTGGTGATGTTAGGTAATGGTGTAAAACCAGAGTTTGCTGATAAAATGTGTTTAATCAGAATCTTGGGGTTCAATTCGGGTTTAAGGTGGGAAGTTAGTGTCCAAGGGCCACCCAAAAAGAGCGGTGTGTGCGCACCCATTGTACGTATATCCATAAGTACTAGAGGTCCTACATGGTCTACAAAGACCGCTGTAGTGTCTGTCGCGAGCCTGATGGAAAGGTTAGGCGCGTGGGCCCAGTTCTCGGAGTGAAGGTTACGCACCTTCCAGACTGAGGACACTTCTTACGTAAACTGGTTTCATGGTATTTCGTCATTCAGCCCATCGATGTGTGTTCCAAGGCGGAACACCCACCGTTGTTCCTTTTCAAACAAGCCATTCTCGCTATTTAGTTGTTCAATCGCGGTCCACTTCAAGTCCCCCATTCCGTGATTGTGGGTTAGGTAGTGGGTCGACATCTTAGTTGTGCTCCTCCTGCAACGAATGTTGCTCCTATGCTCCCCAATGCGAACTTTGACAGGTCTTGTGGTCATCCCTATGTATTCCAGGCCACATGGGCAGGTGATCATATAGACAACTTTCTTGCTGTTGCAATTCGTGAAACCTCTTTCTCCCACTCACTGCCATTCCTGAATTTCAAAAACCTACTCCTGCAGGTTAGGTGGCATGTGCTGCAGTTGCCACACGGATGATGTCCCTGTACTGGTGGCAATAGTAGGCCCGTCGGTCTTGTCGGTGCAGATTTCCTTGGTCTGGTATGGACAAGCATGTCCTTCAAATTTTTCCCTCTTTTGTGGGCAAACCTAGATTTAGGGAAGTTCAGTTGACAACTGTTGAGGAGTCTCCAGTGCTTATTGACAATCTTGGTGATCTGCTTGTCCATAGCAGACCAAGGCAATCCGCACCGACAAGACCGACGGGCCTACTATTGCCACCAGTACAGGGACATCATCCGTGTGGCAACTGCAGCACATGCCACCTAACCTGCAGGAGTAGGTTTTTGAAATTCAGGAATGGCAGTGAGTGGGAGCAAAGAGGTTTCACGAATTGCAACAGCAAGAATGTTGTCTATATGATCACCTGCCCATGTGGCCTGGAATACATAGGGATGACCACAAGACCTGTCAAAGTTCGCATTGGGGAGCATAGGAGCAACATTCGTTGCAGGAGGAGCACAACTAAGATGTCGACCCACTACCTAACCCACAATCACGGAATGGGGGACTTGAAGTGGACCGCGATTGAACAACTAAATAGCGAGAATGGCTTGTTTGAAAAGGAACAACGGTGGGTGTTCCACCTTGGAACACACATCGATGGGCTGAATGACGAAATACCATTGAACCAGTTTACGTAAGAAGTGTCCTCAGTCTGGAAGGTGCGTAACCTTCACTCCGAGAACTGGGCCCACGCGCCTAACCTGTCCATCAGGCTCGCGACAGACACTACAGCGGTCTTTGTAGACCATGTAGGACCTCTAGTACTTATGGATATACGTACAATGGGTGCGCACACACCGCTCTTTTGGGTGGCCCTTGGACACTAACTTCCCACCTTAAACCCGAATTGAACCCCAAGATTCTGATTAAACACATTTTATCAGCAAACTCTGGTTTTACACCATTACCTAACATCACCAGACTAGTCCCTTCTGAGTTTACACCATAAACTGACAGAAAGGGGTATTAAGAGAGAGTTCCTTTTGGAAGGATATGTACCTTAATTAAAACGCCCGCCATGTCTTTTAACACCTATGGGAGCTCTACCCATGTGAAGAGACTCTGATTAATGTGTCCGTGCATTTTTTAAATCTTACAGGAGTACTGCTAATGTCAGGATATAACAACTAATGTGCACGACATTAGTTTCAATAAACCGTATACCGCCGATTTCTTTACATATGTATATTAACTACTAGTTTTAGGATTCCGTCTAAAAGAAGGTTGGCAGGCTAGTGCTAGTCTTTCCCCAATCGTTTATCCCCTTCCGGATACTTTCTAAACCCATATCCGGCCATAACGCAGAGACGCTGATACACGCAGCAGCGCAGCGTCCACCGCATGTCACCGGAACACCTCCCAGGAAACATCGGAGGTCAGCACTCTAAACTACGGAGCCTTCCGGCGAAACACAGGTGTAACCAATTACACTCTTAATTTAGAGCGGGAACAATAATTAAGAGTCGTATTTAAGATCCTCCCCGATCGAGCTCCATTATCCAGCGGAGCCGCGGGGAGGCCAGACACGGCGGGGCAGTGTCCCAGGAGCAGCGAGTACGGCATAGCCGGGGGTCATACGTGCTGTCGAGTGTTTGTTTCTGGACGAGACAATCACTTTAAAAACAAACTTGCCTATCTATTTTCTCTAGGTTGCAACTATAGGCACCCCTCCCACCGTTACAGGCTCATGGGGCGTTTGTACATTTGAAAACAAGTAGGTTATCCTTTTCCTACTGTTAAATGTCTTTTTCCTCCGGTAAACAGAGGGACACATCACCATCAAACTGCACTGTGAATTAACGATAAGGAGTATATGTTCACTCATTTCACTTCCTTTTCAGTTCAGTACTTTACCACAATGGATGGTGTACCTTCGTCTCGCATTTTAACATATATGTATGATGCCGTCTTTTCTTCCAGGTAACGATGACAGATACCTATTTAGGTATCACATATGTGCATTGAGAATCCACATGCACTGTATATTTATTTTCACGAACACATTTTCATGAAGAGGATTAGTTTAATGAACACACCACATATAAAGTGAGTGTAGAAGGGATCTGCTAAGTCCTGAAGAAGAAGCCAGGGGAGCTTCGAAACAGGTTGACTGACTTTGGAGGCATAGCTCATTGAGGCAAATACACCTCCGTCCCCACTTTTTTAACAATACCAGCTCAAAGGTATATTAAAAAAAAATTCTATCCGCCGAGCCAGGTATTTTTTAACCTCACTTTTCCATTCACCCCTGACCCTTCCACTAACACTCCTACACGACACATAGTCTTCTCATAACAACAGTGCTCCCCCGTAACCGTAGGTTGTAGCACACCCCGTCCCGTAGAGGGGCGGGAAGACCCCTATGATGAAGCATGGCACCAAGGGCCCTTTTGGTGTGTGAGGGGTATTTAAAAACACTGTTTTTCCCACCATTGTAGGAAGCATACTCAACCTGGTAGGACATGGCTTTTGAAACTGAGGGTGGATCTTTGTGGTTTAATGACTGGTCACTCCTTTCCATCTAGGGCTGTCTATTACCTTACCTACCTCCTATCCTACCCCCTCACCCTTCCAATGAGGAGAGACTTCATCGCCTGGACCCTAAGAGGGCGGTCAGTTTCTACCTGGACAGAACCAGGGACTTAACACTGGACGACCAGCTCTTTGTTGGGAAGATGAAGGGCAAAGCCATCCGCAAGAGAACGTTATCCAGGTGGATCATCTTGTGCATCAAGATTTGCTACGCCCTAGCCAAGAAGGAGCCTCCTGAAGGTATAAGAGCTCATTCTACTAGAGCTAAGTCTTCCACATCTGCTTTGGCTAGAGGTGTTCCTGTAGTGGACATTTGTAAGGCTGCGACATGGGCCTCCCTCCACATCTTCGCGAAGCATTACTGTTTGGATTCTGAGGTGAGGAGGGATGGCCATTTTGCATGTTCAGTGCTGCAGGACTTTTTGGTATAAGTAGGTGGACACCCTCCTCCGGGAGGGGGACTGCTGTGGGATTCAATTCAAAAGGTGAGGAATCCACAGGCAGATGTATCCATCAGAAGAACAAGTTACTTACCTTCGGTAACGCTTTTTCTGGTGGATACAGTATCTGCCTGTGGATTCCTCACTGACCCACCCTCCCCGTTGTCCACCTTCGTATACCGAAAAAGTTTTTCATTATTTGACATGGTTGTTTTCCTATGTCTTTTGCTTGCCATGCTGTTGGTTGTTAGGAAATTGTTTGTTTCTTTAGCTTTTACCTTTTTAACTATATACCGTGTATAGTCGTGTATATATTGTATACTGTGTATACTCCAATTATGTTCTCGGTCCATCCGTTAGCCTCGAAGGCATGGAAAAAATGGGTGGAACTGACGTCAGAACGCCGGCGATGTCTTCTTATGGCTCCGGTGACGTCATACGGAGTTGCGAGCGGAGCCGTGCCATTGTGACTTCCTCGTCGACGTGGGAGAGTTAAGAAAAAGTTTCTGTGGGATGCTGGCGCAGGGGTAATTCAAAAGGTGAGGAATCCACAGGCAGATACAGATCCACCAGAAAAAGCGTTACCGAAGGTAAGTAACTTGTTCTGGTCCAGGGAGGACCTGGCCTGGCAGTTCGCGCTGGACTGTTCCCCTGGGGAGCAGGGTCAAGACTGATTTGCATATGGCTGGGTCTAGACGGGAATGGAATGATGTACAAAAAAACGATGGATTTAGGCCCAGATCTCTATATTGAGGGCGAATGTTTGATATTGTTTCAGCATTCCGTTCATCAATTGTTCTTTTTGTGTATGTTGATTGTTAGCATTTGGTCACTGCTACTCTTGAACAACTGTTATGCCAAAGAAAGTATCTCAACAAGCGTGTTAAATTTTTCAGAAACATTAAGGGAGGATTATTGTGTAGGATGTAGAGAATTTTGGGAATGATGATCTTTTTTATCAAAACTATTCTCCTCTACAGACAATGGGAGAGACAACCCATTTAGGATGCCCCTATAGACTGTCTATTAGCAGTTGAATGTTTTCTGCTTGAACCACTTCCTTTCTATTTCCTATCTGAAAACATAGATGTTTAAAGTAGTGTGGGTTGGATTGTAACCCTAGCTCAGAGTTTCCCCAACTGTGGGTCACGAGCTGATATTTGGTGGGTTGCGAAAGTAGAGCAATCGATATAGATGTCTTTAAATCCTGTAATTATCTGGTCACATCTGCTGCACTTCAATGACAAAGGTAAAATGTCAGGCTATGCCTTCTGACAAATTAAGGATGATGGTTATATGTACTTTATGTATTATGGGAATGCCACTTCACCTGGTGCTGTTTCAAACAGGTCCCTGAAGGGATGATCTAGTGGTGTTGCAAAAATCTGGCCAGGAATCCGTTGAGACCCGGGTGTTGTCTGAAGGCATCAGTGGTTTCTTTTTTCGTTGATGTTTCTTTCAATAATGCTTTGTCTTCATTTGACAAGCAAGGTGTCTGTACCGATCTCTGGTATGTGGTGATGGGTTCCTGTGTGTTGGGCTACATAGACCTATATAAGGATCAATACAACTGAGAGAATGTATTTGCTCTAGCTGTTGGGTGGATTATTAAGTCGTTAATTGTATTGTGTATTTATCTGAGGTGTATGAATTCTTCCACTTTACCACTTAGTCAGTGAATTAATTTGCCTATTTTGTCTCCCTGATCATATAGTCTGCTTTGCAACACTTGCTATATTTTTTCTGGGCTTCATTCATCCTGGCCTTTGTGTTTTTTCTTGGCATGGGGTAACCTTTGACCTCCGTTTTATCAGTTGAATGTATTTGCTCCGATCTTAGTACCTGTGATTCTCACTCAATCAATTTTTTTCTTTGCTGGTTTCCGTTTTAAATAGGACACTTTTCTAGTAACGGGCCCCCTTTGGTCATTTTGTATGTTCCCCTAGAGAACTGCATGAAATTCAACTCTGCCTCCGTTTATTTCAAAGTAATGTGTTGTCTCTTCTTGTAGCGTCTCCCTAACATCTAGTTTCTCTAGCCACCAGAGGCTGAGCTGCCATGGTTTTAAATTGTGCTGGGGTTTACCATAAATGCGTTTTTCCAGTGGGGCATAGTCAGACTCAAGCGGATCCGCTTAACTGATATCTGGTCTGCTGTCAATAGTATAGAATGATAAGTAAGGCTCCCATTTTTACTTATATTTACAGATCGAAAAAGACAGAAAATCATCTATTTCCCTGTCCGCATTTCATTTTAAAAATGGATAAACACTTAAAATTTTGGATGGTTCTCACTACTGTCAGTCATGAGTGCTAGGCCAAAAGCTGTGCAAATTGACAGGCAGGGGAGTTAAAAAAATTTTTTTAAAAAGATTTCTTAATGAAACAGAACTGCATCAGTACAGTGGTTTAAGCTGTTTGCAATGCAAATGGTTTCCAATGACTATTATGCTGTTACGGTCTAAAATCCATTGGAAATTCAAACAAGAGAAAACATTTGTCAAATAAATATATTTGGAAATATACCCACTGTGGGTTCATTTTTTACATTAAGTGCAAAATAAATATGGATAAATACAGACGGAAATGTCAAAATAATAAATACCATAAAACCGGGAGCACTATTTATGAGCCATGGAGAAGAATATGAAGCCTCCCTCTCTGAGTTGACAGTGTCTCCAATCGTCCTTGAATCCCATCGAGCGGGTACAATCTGCCAGCAATGAAGTATTGGTCATTATCCAAGTATGGTTAACCAATAGGGTAAGATGTATGTTGATTAGTATAGCTACCCCTCTTGAATCCAGCGTGATATGTGGATGTTAATCCTGATTTGCAGAGGTACTTGCATGCATTAGTCAGCAGATGTTTTTCTTGTCACATGAGCACATCCGCACCATTGGTGAACGAAGGCTGGAGGGGCCAAAGGCGATGATTTCGGTGCTGCATGTTGTGGTTTACCTGTTGTCATGGGTGACCTCAAGTTATTTGTTAAGTCTTACTAGAAGGCAGCCAATTTAGAGTAGGGAGTGGCCAAAACCTGAACAGGGCAGGTAGAGTCCTGCCAAACCAGATTTACCAGTTAGAGGCCACAACTTCGATGACATGCACTGCTTTCTCATTCCATGAAGGGTTTCTGAAACGTGCAGTAAAATATTGATATAAGCTAATGTATATACTTGGGAATTTATTTAGTAATACATTGTAATTAGAATGGCACAATGACACTTGCGAGTCCACTTTGACACAGGTTGGAAATTTACAGACCTAAAACATTAACAGCATTACATAAAGTGATCATGTTCTTGAGTGAATGTAGCAGAAGTTTGATTAAAGACCTCCGTACCCATCTGTACTGATTCAACCCATCTGGTCCCTTTACAGGGAAACTGACCAACCTGTGTTGTTAGGAAGGGGTAGTAAAGTAGACCCTGCTCCAGAATTCTGATAGGGTCATGAAGGAGCATATGAGGGCAGGCAAATAAAAACCACAGGGACTTTTGGGAAATCATAACTGACCAATTCTGACATATCTATGAAGTTACCTATCTTAGCACTATTGGGTTTAATCGTGAGGACCGTTAACTATGCTCCCTGTCATGTTTGTACCGTGAGCAGGGTGACTGGTCCACAGGACATGGGTGCAGACCATGCCATGTTCCTAGTGCTTAATGGACACAGCAGCTGCAGGCCATGCCCAGAGGGTTATTGGCACAAGACATGGCCAAAGGCCATCAATTTTGACCGGTGCCTGCCAGTCCTAGCTATGTCCAGACATTATGGCAGGGAGAGGTCTTTTAGTTGCAAGTACTTCTTGGAGTGTATTAGGTGCGAACTCTGTGCCAAAATGATTCTTCGATCAAGGCCTCTAAACTTTCAAGGATGTCTAACTGCAGCAGACTGGATGTCCGCTAACACATAAAAATTAGAGGTGCTTGTCATAGTGCCCACCCCAACACTCCCCCCATCTGGATCCCCTGCTTGATGGCCTCCTTCCTTGTGTCAGTACCCATGCAGGTGACAAAGTCCAAAACCTGGACATTGTGTTTGATTTGGATTCAACTTTTACTCACAACTTTTAAACACAGGACTGTAGCTGTTTTCTTATCCTGAGAATATTGTGGAACATTCTCCTATTTACCACATGGATGTCAAAAGACTTGTTATTCAAGTGACAATATGAGGCAGGTTAGATAATAAAAATCCCTTTACCCATGTATGAAAACTTGAACTAATTATCTTCACCAGAGCTTCATTGGCTCCCACACTACTTTAGCAAGAGTCTCTTCTGAGCCTTACACACTCACAGCATGGACACAGGCTGTTTACCTTCATAGGTATACAGTACATGGTCACAGACATAGCAGAGGCAAAGAACATTTTCTGTCTACCCTCCATGAGTGACTTGTCACCAAGGAGGTAGCACCTCATCAGAAAGATATCCGAGGCGATTGGTGCAGGCAAAATACAAATAAAGCTCGAAGAGAGAAGAAACGACATCGGGACAAGGAACCCTTGCTGGCTTTTTTAGAAGAGGGCTAATTGTCCCAGGCTGGGCACACTCAAATAGCAGAACCTTCTCACCCATTAATTAACACCTAAACTTTGTGGGTGGCTTTTACCTGATTCACCCTACCCAATTTGCTGCAAGGGCACACAAAACTTCTCTGCACTGTGTCAACACCTATTGGCTACTCCAGTGGTTCCCAAACTTTTTCGAGCCGTGGCTCCCTTGACCCATTGGCTGTGGCTCCCCACTATGTTATTTTTTTTTTTTTTAAAGTGGGGGTAATGTAAGCCCGGCCTCAGGAGTACTTCCATTTTTCTCCCTGAAAATAATTGAGATGAAGCGGATGAAGGTATTGTAATCATATACACAGGGTGTTTCGTATTACTACGGCAGTAACTCAAATAAAATCTTCCTAGCTACACTTCTTTGCTCATGCCTTTTTGTTTTAGAGAACCCTCTCAAACATGAAGCCTGTTGACAATCGATTGGACGATAGACACACTGACCATTGACCATATATGCAAGCTTCCAAATTTTATCTGGTTAATACTGTTTTTGTTCAAGGTTATGATTTATTTGTTCCCTTGTTTCAAGCTCAGTTCCCAATTGCCACATGCATCCACAAACCGAACTGAGAAGACAATGCTGCGATGTATCTTTCCCAGTAACACTGCCACCCTCCGGCAACCCGAGGTTGCAAGAGGGCACAATTGGAGGACACACCGCTTAGGCTAATGTTCTATTCCCTCCTGCAGAGGGCCTAATATGCAGGGGCTGATTCCCCCACCCCCCCCCCAGTAAAAAGGAGAGCACAGCTACACTGGCTTAAACTAAAGGAGGTGGCTTTGGACTCCAGACAGGAGACCCACCTTCTCAGGAAGTACGTGACTAGGCTCCGTTTGTACTGGTTCCCATCCCATTTCCATGAGGTGGCCACATCTATGACGAAATCCGTAGCTATCCTGTTGCGGCTAGGCCTAGTCTTCGATTTAGAATCTAAATATCAGGACAGGGAGGCATCCAGGGCAGACTCGGGATATGCCTCTGACGATCTTCTCACTGCGCCCCTAACAATGATAAAGAACATTTCAACAGGACAGCGTTACCATGTGTCGCAAACACCTCCAAAGGCCATGTTCTAATAGGGGAGACTTTAACACTATCCTGAATCCTGACTTCGACCAATTCCACCGGAGACCAGGACAAATTTATTTATTTAGAGTTTTATATAGCGCTAGCTAGACCCGGAGGTATCAGAGCGCTTTACATAAGGAAACAGCGTGTTAACAGTTACAGAAATTTCACATTAATTACAGAAAAATTACAAATTCAATACAGGAGTTATTGGCAAGACGAGTGTCAGGATTAAAAAAAAACAGGGGGAGCTGGGAGTCCATTGGAAGGAGACAGCAGAGGAGAAAAAGGCGAGACATATGTCCGAAGTCCGGCTGGGTAGGTAGGTGACGGCCAAAGCGGTGTGCCAGGGCCAACCTCCTCTATAGCTGTCGGTGCAGCTCCACCGGGAATCGGCCATGCGGTTCGGGCTCCGCCGGACGAGTTTCAAGATTCAAAAAGAACAGGGGGAGCTGGGAGTCCATTGGAAGGAGACAGCGGCGGGGAAAAAGGCGAGACATATGTCCGAAGTCCGGCTGGGTAGGTGGCGGCCAAAGCGGTGTGCCAGAGCCAGTCTCCCCTATAGCTGTCGGTGCAGCTCCACCGGGATTCGGCCACGCGGTTCGGGCTCCGCCGGAGTTAGAGAGATGATCAGGAGGTGACCGAAAATCAAGAGTCCAGATACATGTGAGTGGCCCACAGCCTCAGCCACGAGACTTCCCCTTGAACTAGATGGGATCAGTGGCAGCCATTTTGGGGTCGGGCGCAGAGTCCTCCACCTTCACTCACCGAGGGTATGACAGACCTCCTCTTAGATGACATTTGGAGATTACAGCATTCGGGGATATGGACTACACCTTTTATTCCAATGTCCACATATCCCATTCCTGCATTGACATTTCATTTTCTTAACTTCGAAGCCCCTCAGATCTCAATTTGTCTCTACTGAAATCATCCCAAGATCCTCTCTGACCACGCTGCGGTCTGGCTACACCTCAAAAACTATCATACCTTACCCACATCCCCGTAGTCTATGGGTACTCAGCGAGTGGCTTTTCGAGACCCAATAGTGAGGGACAGCATAAAAGATATGATCGAACATTACTTTTAGGAAAATAATAATGGGGAGGTACTCTGACTGTGGGATGCTGCGAAGGCAGTCGTAAGGGAAGAGCTCATCTCCCACACTGCGACACAAAAATGCCAAAAAAACAAAAAAAGGCTGAATTGGAGAGGGAATTTGCCTGCTTTGGGGCCTTACATAAGCGGGATAATTTGCTACACACACAAAGAAAATTGTGCAAGGTACAGGGCGAGCTGGAGCATAATTTGAGTGACGCTGCCAAATAATTGTTGTACCTAAAGTGCACCTATTAAGAAAAGGGGGATAAGGCAGATAGACTACTAGCATATCAACTGAAACGAGCACGCAGGAAGAACCATATTCATCACATACGTGACGAGCATGGAATCATCCACAACGACACCAAATCTATTTTAGAGTGCTTTACCACACACTATAAAGCCCTCTTTACAAGCAAAAACCTATCATCGGCCAAACAGAATGATAACTGCTAAAGCTACATAAACAACCTACATTATGTGCCTCTTACAGGCCCACTGCACTACTTAACACTAAGGCAAAAATATTTGCAACTGACATACTAAAGATAATACTAGATTGACTGTAACGATCATGGAGGCATCAGAGAGAACACAGACATCTATGGTTCTTCTCTCCTTAAACGCCGAAAAGGCCTTTGAGAGGGTGCATTGGCTATACCTATCCAAACTTTTAGATAAAACACCCATGGGGCCGAACCTTAAGCGCATGTTTTTGGTTAACTTCCAAAACCTGTTGAAAGTGAGCGGGGACCTTTCGCTCCTGCTCCCCATCTCTCAAGGCAGGACAAGCTAGCGCAAATAGAAAAGGCCTGAAAGTTGGCACAGATGAAAACCAAGGTGGCGCTATATGCAGACGTCCTGTTTCCTCACTGACCCCCACGTCCTCTATCCCACTTTAAAGGAAGAACTGACATGTTTCTCTGAAGTCTCAGGCTTTAAAGTGAATAACACAAAATATAGTGGCCTAAGGATAGCGACCCCGAAAATAGATGCCAGGGATGTCCTAACTCACAATGCTGCGCACAGTCGGCAATTCCAAACTTGGGGGGGGATATTCCAAATTCAAGCTTATCGACTCAACAATCCACCCCTCTTGAATACACTCTTCAAAGACCTCTATGGTTGGGGCAATTTGGAGATCTCTTGGCTTAGCAGGATAGCATCCATGAAAAATGATTTTTTTACTGAAACTTTTATATGTAGACTAAACCCTACCACTTGAATTCCCAGCCTCCACCCTAGATCAGATACAAAAAAAGCGCTTGTCTTTTGTGTGGAAAGAGCGAGCCCGAGGCTGCCGAGGACAACGCTCTACCGACCCACCACGGAGGAGGGACTAGGTTTCCCGAACATCTCATTCTACATATTAATAGCCCTGCTTTAGATTGAACTGCACACACAAGCAACAAAAGATGGGCACTCGGTGGAACAGCAGTTTTCACCTGTCCCACTCCATGGTCTATTCTGGCTTCCCAAAGAGCCTGACGCGGGAACCAACAGACTTAATATCACCCTAACATTCCAAGACTACTGGCAACAGATCACCCGTAAGAGGGGCTCCACCACCTTCCCATCCCCAATGACGCAGATAAACCATAATCCAGGCAGGGTGACAGGCTCAAACTTTAGACATTGGAACGCTGGACATCCCCCCCCCCCCACCCTAGGAGACTTGCACGCAGATGGGGAACTGTGCTCGAGGAAGATTTCCAGATAAACTGCCATTTGGACAGGGACACTTATCACCTCATCTTGTGTGTTTTACACTTATCACCTCACACAACTATTCCACTGGGCAGACTCCAGGGACATAAAGGCCAGCAGGACAAAACTGCTCTAGAAACTCTTTTTGCTAATAACCCTATGCATTCGGGCATAACACTATTGCAAAAGATTATTCCAGACTTAGGCCCTAATCCTAAACATTACTACATGCTGGCCTGGGAGGGAGATCTGCGGCGAGAAATCTCATCTAAAACCTGGAAAAGAATTTGGAGGAGAGTGGAAAAGTCCTCTATCTGCACTAACCACTTGGAGAGTGATTATAAGGTTCTCATATGATGGTACCTGTCCCCAACAAGCTTATATGCCATGTTTTGGTACCTCAGGCGCTTGTTGAAGGGGATTCTCCTTCCATATGTGGTGGTCCTGCACTTTAGCACAGTAGTATTGAACGGAAATGTTATCACAGATCAGACAAATAGATGTTAGGCGAATCACTGTCAATTGATCCGCTGGTGGTCTTGCTCGGAGACCCCGGCACAAGCAGTATATATCCCCCAACGATCCCTTTGGGAAATCTCATTACCCACATGTTGACAGCTGCTCGTCTCGCTCTGGCTCAATTTTGGAAACAACCAACCACCCTACCGATACATGTTTGGTGGGTTAAGATCTGGACTACTTCGGCTCTGGAGAGACTAACAGCCTTAGTGCATGATCGCTATGGACAAACTTGAAAAGATATGGCTTCCTCTTAAGACCTACATGAATGGAGATTGTTCTACTGCAGCAATCCCAACTAGAATCCCGGACTTGGTCCGACGAGCAGATCTCAATTTGATATCCTCCTCTCAGAATAGCTCCTCTGGCTCAAATTGTATAGATTAACAGTGCCACTTTTTATGCATTACATTGAATCGATGCCAAGTTGATAGAAATGACTTGTATTATGTTCACTCAGCTCCAATCGAATATGTATCAATGCTGGGCTTGTATATGCAATTGCAATTGGAAAACAAACAAAATAAAGTGTTTAAAACAACAACAAAAAAATACTCTGATGTTGAGACTCTGCTGTCCAGTTCTGATTCCATGGCCTGATTCATTTGCAATTGTCCTTTATTTCGGTTAGGCAAACAGATTCCCAGATATGCTCTCTTTAACTTCACCCCTGGACCTGCTTTTAATCAAGACAATTAGCTGAAGCTATATTGTCACTTAGCATTTTATCTTTGACAATGACATAAACGTGAAAGCATATCATACTTATATCATTTTGCACTGAAATACAGCCAGTAGGTAGCATTCAGGTATTTTACAATTGAAACCATATAACAATAAACATAACTTTGAGCCTGGTCCTATGTAAGAATCTTGGTTAGTGTAGTATAGTGGTGTCCGTGGGTGTTGTGCTGGGGCGCGGCTCGCCGCTCTGTGGCAAGTATGGAGGTATGGTGGGAGCAGGGGGTGGTATACTGTTGCACGGTTCATAGGCGAAGGGGCAAGCTCGCAAGGGGGTGTGATGTTGCTGGTTTGTTAGCCTATAGTGGCCTGGTGTCCTCATCAAGGTCATTTTGGAATGTAAACAGTAAGTTGTCACAGGCTGCTGCTATGGGGCGCTTCCACAGGCCCTGTTCCTCTTCTCGGCGTAATGCAGTGAACTCCACCGTGGCCCATTGGATCACCTTATTTTGCTACTGTTATACACCCGGTAGTGACGTGGCTTTCCATCTCGTTGTGATAGTGCACCTAGCTAGTATCAAGGCCAGGTCAATGAAGCGGTTGGGCGCAACTCCCGGCCTTGGACGCTTGTAAAGACCAAGTAGGCAGCTGTCAATGCGATTAAGGTCCTGGGGACCCGTTGTCTGTGTGAGGGCCACGCAGACCATATCCCAGGAACGGGCGACTGAACAGTCCCAAAACATGCATTATGTCTGCCCTCAGGGCGCAATAGGGGAGACAATCAGGAGAGGCTGTAGGGTAGATTTTGTGGCTGGTGTTAAATGGGCTCTGTGCAAGATATTGTGTTGTATGTATTGGAATCTCCGCGGGTAAATGAGCGCTCTGTTCTGTTGTTATGGGGTGGTCTCTTTCGTTTGCATGGAATCCTTGGTATTTGGGACTTCATACACCATTGTTCACAGATGCGAAGCAATTAAACATTTTACTCTATCCTCAAATCAATCATCCTGTTTGAAGGAACTATATGTATATCTACTGTTTTTGTATTTACAGGCAACAAGACACATTAATCTGTGGCTTCTCCTGATCAAGGCACACTGTGTGCCAAAACGCGCGTAGATACCATCTGGTTTCTAGTCACGTTTTCTTTTACTGTTGTTGTGCTGATCTAGACACCATCTGGTTTCCAGCCATGTTTCATTTACTGTTGTTATGCTGAGCCTAGTCTTTTAATCATCAATATCTTTATGAAGTAGATTGATCAGCTACTGTGAAATCAATTATATATATATATATTGATTTTGGTTATTGTCTATTTGTATGGTTTCAACTATGAGAATGAGTGAGTGAATGTGGATATGATTGAGTATGTGGATTGATCTATATTTTATGTCTTTTGTATTGCTTGAAGAAAATAAAAAACATTTTGTATTTTTCTAAACTCTGTTCCTTTAGTTCATTATGAATTATTGTCTGTTTTTGATTGTTACTTGAGTTGCCTTAGGACTTTGCATTTATATTCTCCAGATCTAAGACCAGCCAGGCAGAATAGACAGGACTTCTTCTAGCAGTCTATGCAGCCTGTGGACATTGACTGATGTGGTCTGCCTGATGTGAATTCATTTTGGTCATGGTGGACTAATTATGGCATATGTTCCATCAACCTTGCTGCCAGTATTTTGAGTATCTTGTGGTCACTTTCCAGCATGGATAAAGGCCTGTAGAAGGCATCTCCAAGGGAATCCTTTCCTGGTTTTGGGAGGAAAACCAACAGCGCCTTCCGCATGGATGGTGGCAAGAGTCCTGCAGTGAGGGCGGAGGTATATAGTTCAGCCAGCTTTGGGACTAGTAAGTCCTCACGTTTTATAAAACTCGATAGGTAGGCCATCAAAACCCGGGGGAGAGTTGCATATAGCACCTCGTATTTCCTGTTCTGTGATTAGGCCATCTAGGATTTTCCTCTGCTGTCACTGCTTGAGGTGTAATAGTGGGAAGAAATTCTTCGAGTCTGGCTTGCAGCGAGACAGACGCAGGGTTGTACAGTGTTTGGTAGTGTGTGCAGAATGCTCTGTGTATTTCATCTAGGGAGCCTACAATGGAATCAGGGGAAATGCGGATGGCTGTTACTGGCATAGTCGAGAACAAGAGACAAGGGAGACCCTACTCACAAGGAACCAGGGTAGTCAAATTAACAACAGAAAAAATGATTCCTGTGGAATAGTACAACAATCTATACTGGTATGGGTGTGCACAATCGCAATGAAAAGGGTTAGTTTGATGTCAAAAGGAGAAGAGACCACATACACCTTTGTTTCTTATTTTTAACAATCGTTTTTTAATAATAAAGGTTTAAGCAAATATTTACAAAAAATGATAAAACAATAGTGCGTGGTGTCCCCAGTGAAAATGGAACCTAAAAGATCAGTGACATATTTGTGACATATGCGCTTGGTTTCCAAAATTTCATAAAGTCGACCATCTCAAATTGTACACAGTAAGGACAGCATCTATATACAATGATAAGCGCTGGGTAATGGTTCGCTTTAGTTATTCTGTCGACGTTTCGACCCTTTGTGCAATGTAGGGTCTCTTCAGGACCTAAGAATGTAGGGACATCTACGATTAAAGGAAAGAAAGACTATCAATATGTCGCCATAGATATGACAACAGTACTTGAGTTGGAGCACCAAAGGCCAAGCAGTACCTGAGAGAATGAATGCGCAGCCGCGTGATATATGTGTGCCACAGGCAAGTGAAAAGGAAAAAAGGAATACTCACAAGGGACCCAGTCGGGTGCTGCACATGTGAGGAGGAAAATGAAGTAGTACATTAGAGTAGGAAAGACCAGGGTCAACAGTGTAAACTGTAGGGGTGAAATGCTATCGATTGAGAGCTTACCCCAATGTGAGGGTAGGGGAGGGCTGGCAATCTGAAGAGTAGCACAGCGCGTTGAGTATGTAGATGCGTAGTACAATGGTTTCCTGAGTGCACAGCGATGTGTGCGGACCTGAATGATCTCTGTGGGAATATATTGTGTATGAATAACGCTGTTAGTGAAACGGTGATTGAAAAAAGAAGGAATGGTCAAGGCATAAACCTTCTATAAAACATGTTTAAACTGTGATTAAAAAAGATTGGTAAAGGCTTACCACGGGCGAGAAGATAACCACAGGAGATGCGAACGCTCCGACCTGTGACCTTTCAATGCAGCCAAAGACTCCGTGAATCAGTCTATGGATATGCGATTTCCTAAAAAATAACAAGTATGTGTAAGTTACTGGAAGGCCGATCGTGTCTGTGGCCTGTAGTATGCGTGGAGGAAGGCAAGGGCTCTTACCTATTGTGCAGCAATACAGAGATCAAGACGCATGCCGCGCTACGCGCAAAGGTAGAGCCGCGTGTGTCAGTCTACCTGGGTCAAATGACAATGAGCCTGCGGTGAGACCAGCCGTATGTACGCTGGGATCCCTCCAAAAGTGATTCACATCGCAGGCATTACTCGGGATTGTCGCCTATCTGTGTGATCCGGTTGTCGGTCATCCATAGAGGAAATAAAGGAAAGACCGGTTTTTTGAGAAGGAGATAAAGAACAGATATAGTGAAGAGACAGGTAGAGATAGAAGTAATGTGAGAATACGAAGTTGTAATAAATAGGCAAATCATGTGCGGTGTGTTCCGACCTGATGTGTATGTGAATACCAACAATTTAGTTAATAAAGGGGATTACAATATGAAATGATGGAAGACAAATTTGTTAACAAAGGGGATTACAATACACAATGATGGAAGATGCATTAACCGCCCGATACAAAAGTACCATGCTGTCGCGGTTATAACCATTTGAACATCAGCCAGTATATAATACATTCAACGATATCTACACCGTTGTAATCTCAATAACATGATAAGTAGTAAAAATCGTAATGTCTATTTAGTGCAATATCCGCATTCCTACAAATATCACCCATTAGGTAGTAAGACAAGGGAAGCAAACGGTCAGGTTTGTACTTTACTAATCATGTAGAGAGTTGTATACAGCATGGGCTCACGAGTAAACCTTTGAAGAGAACAATGTACATTAACATAAATGTCAATACATACGAATCATAGGAAACAAAATCGAGTCATCCCTGGTACCACATTTACATGGTGGCAATATATACAAGTGTTCTAATGAATTAGTGAGGTCACAAAGCCTCGCCATTCCTCGGCGGAGTTAAGCCCCTGGGTTATGGAATTTGTCCTCTCTATCCAACGGCATTCTAGTCGTTGTAGAATCTGTGTGAGATCCCCGCCTCTTTCTGGGATAGTTCCTCTGTCAATGATCTGCCATCTTATGTCGTCTACAGTATGGTTCTTCTCAGAGAAATGGATAACTAAGGGAGCATTAACTACAGAGTGCCTTATGCGACTGCGATGTTGGCCAATCCGTGCCTTAATAGGTTGTGGAGTTTGTCCAATGTATGGCAAATTGCAAGGACACCATAGACAATAAACCACATTGCATGTATTGCAGTTTGAAAAGAATTCAAGGGTTTGTTTTACATTTGCATGTTCGAATGTATTAGTGTTGAACGTGAAAGCACAAGAGACACTTGCCACATTTAAAGTGTCCTTTTAACTCTGGTAGGCCCCAGGCTGATTGCAATGTGCAAGTTTTGCACACTGTACTTTCTGTGGATGAACGTATTAAGTGATCTTTGACATTTTTTCCCTCTTTTGAAAGCAAACATCGGGGTCTCAATCTTGGGATCAATGCTTTTATTATGTCCCAGTTTTTTACGATTAAATTGCGGACCTTGTTGGTATGTACGCCAAATGTAGTCACACAGATTAGTCTGTCAAGTGGAGCTTACTCTTTTGTTTTTAACAGTCGCTCTCTAGGGCAAAACCAAGTTCGTTTAAGTGATTTTTTAATTAGTCTGTTTGGGTAATCTCTTGCCACCAACCTAGTTTTCAATCTTTCCGCCTCAGTCATGTAATCCTCTTTGCGTGAGCAGTTCCTGCGCAAACGTAGGAACTGACCAAAGGGTAAACCATCTCGTAGTGCTCGTGGGTGGTGGCTCTTATACAATAGAAGTGTGTTCCTCTCAGTAGGTTTTCTATGGAGAGAGGTGTATAAAACACCATTGTCATGTTGAATATTTAAGTCCGAAATGGCTATTGTAGACTTATGTATTGTGGAGTTAAATGTGAGGTGTTTTTGAATGGTATTCAGATACATTACAAAATCATTAAATTCTGTTTCACTCCCAGACCAAATTAGGAAAATGTCGTATATATACCTTTTCCAACACTTAATGTTGGGGCGGTACATATTTGTGACGCTCAGGGCATGTTTTTGTTCAACATGATCCATATAAATAGTCGCCAGATTGGGTGCGAAAACGGCCCCCATGCTAGTACCGGAGCATTGTTGATAATAGCTACCTTCAGAGACAAAATAGTTGGATTGAAGGGCAATTCGGAGCAGGGAAATAATGAATGAGGTGGGTACTTGGATGGGCCTAGACCTTGTCTCCAATAGTTCTCTACTACCTGAATGCATTCATTTTGAGGTATATTCGTGTACAGCGACGAGATGTCCAAGGTCGCCAGCCAGTTTGATTCAATATCATAGGGCATGCGGTCTACTAGGTTAATCATGTACATGCTAACCCTTACGTATGTTTCTTGTGTAGGGACAAACCCTTTAATGAAGAAGTCTATGTACTTTCCAATGGGCTCTAAGATAGAACCACAACCTGACAGAATAGGGCGCCCAGGGGGGTTCGTGATGTTCTTGTGAATCTTAGGGAGTGTATAAAAGACAGGGGTTCTTGGGTTCTCAGCATTTAAAAACTCAAATTCCTTTTTACTTATCTAGCCCTCATCCTTTCCTTCTGTAGAGACTTTCAAGATTTTGTTTCTAATGTCTGGTAGCGGGTTGGCTCCCAGTTTCCTGTAGTGTTTTTCTTCACTAATTTGGTTACGGATCTCTGTGTCATAATTCTTACGGTCTTGAACCACAATTCCGCCACCTTTGTCGGCGGGTTTCAAAATTATAGTTTTATCATTTTTGAGTTCCTGTAGTGCTTTTCTTTCTTGTAAAGTAATGTTGTATGGTATAAAATATCTGTTCATTTTTAAATTATCTAGTCCTCCTAGTATTAACTTCTCAAAAGTTATCAACTCTGGTGGCATCATGGCATTGGTAGGATAAAACGTAGAAGGTGGTCTAAGACCTGTAACTGAGTCTTGTGGCTAGGGTTCCCTGTCATTGAAAAATAGTTTTAGGCGTATCTTTCTGAAAAACTGAAAGAGCTCGGTCTTCAAATTGAAAAAATTGGTACGCTCTGTAATGACATACGACAGCCCCTTACTTAATAGAGATATTTCTGCTGAAGGTAGTGTGTGTTGTGATAGGTTAAAAATGGGAATTACATCCATTCTGTATGCCTCCTGATCTAGTATGTTTGGGGACCCCATTGATAGTGCTTCCTCCTAGTTTGCCATTCCCCTGGGTACTGGTACCATGTTTTCCCTTTGGCCTTGCCACCTCTTTCTAAAAAAGGCTGACCTGGGTGATTGTCTGAGTGGCTAGGACCAGGTTGGGCGTCTGAGTCTTCTGAACCCCCCGATGACTCTGAAAAAGTAATGGGTTGATTTCTCCTGAATCTCCCCCAAGTGTTCTGTCTGTTTTGCGAACCTACAGTGGTGTAGTAGTCTTCCCTTAAGTAGGGGTAAGCCCTTTCTTTGGAAAAGTTATTTATATCTTTCGTGACCTTATCCGCCTTTTTCTTTAGCTCGAATGTGTTGAACTAGTCTACTGTTTTGTTTAGTTTATCCAACAGTGTTTTAGCCTCTGCCACCCCGTCACCTCCAAGGAGTTCCTTTTCTAGTTCCTCAATTTCTTTTAATTCAGCTTTTGCGTGCTCTACTGCCGTTTCTACACCTAACACCATCCAGTGGCGTGAACAGGTAGTTGAGATGTGACTGAAATTTCCTTTAAATTTAGGGTCTTCCCGGAAAATACCCGGGACGTTTCTAACTTGTAATCCCTGAGGAATGATTCCTGCCTTAAGGTATTCAGTTAACATCCGAGCATGAAGCTCAGTTCTTACGTGCTTTTTCTTTGCCTTCTCCAGTTTTTCAAGTAATTGCTGTCTAGGGCTCACAGTTTTGCTAGGTTGCGTGGAAAACAAGGATGGTCCACTAATAATCTTGGCAATATACGCGTCGGTGTAAAGGGGGGCTTCTCCTTCGGACATCGTAACCCAAGAAAAGGGGAGTAGGCCCTATGATGTCATAGGGTATGTGGGAAATCCTGTTAACAGATACTTCCCTCGCAGTGCAGCCAGGAAACCATTGTACTACGCATCTACTTACTCAACGCGCTGTGCTACTCTTCGGATTGCCAGCCCTCCCCTACCCTCACACTGGGGTAAGCTCTCAATCGATAGCATTTCACCCCTACAGTTTACACTGTTGACCCTGGTCTTTCCTACTCTAATGTACTACTTCATTTTCCATTTTCCTCCTCACATGTGCAGCACCCGGCTGGGTCCCTTGTGAGTATTCCTTTTTTCCTTTTCACTTGCCTTGGCACACATCCATCACGCGGCTGCGCATTCATTCTCTCAGGTACTGCTTGACCTTTGGTGCTCCAACTCAAGTACTGTTGTCATATCTATGGCCACATATTGATAGTCTTTCTTTCCTTTAATCATAGATGTCCCTACATTCTTAGGTCCTGAAGAGACCCTACATTGCACAAAGGGTCGAAACGTCGTTGACAGAATAACTAAAGCGAACCATTACCCAGTGCTTATCATTATATATAGACGCTGTCCTTACGGTGTACAATTTTAGATGGTCGACTTTATGAAATTTTGGAAATCAAGCGCATATGTCACATATGTCACTGATCTTTTAGGTTCCATTTTCACTGGGGACACCACGCACTATTGTTTTATAATTTTTTGTAAATATTTGCTTAACCCTTTATTATTAAAAAAACGATTGTTAAAAATAAGAAACAAAGGTGTATGCGGTCTCTTCTCCTTTTGACATCAACCTAACCCTTTTCATTGCGATTGTGCACACCCATACCAGTATAGATTGTTGTACTATTCCACAGGAATCATTTTTACTGGCATAGTGGCCGATTCGTGCCGAAGCAGCCACACTAGTAAGTGGCCTGGCTTGTCTACTGCATGCATCTTGACTTGGTATGCCTTGTAGTCGATGCACTGCTGCGACTCAAGCAATCTGGCATGGTGTTCCCTTGCCTCTACCAGCTCGTCACAGCCAGTGTCATTCCTCATTGCGGCCAGTTCCAGGCCACGCAGAGAGGTCTTCACTTGTTCTAGCTCATGGCGAAGTGCGCCTCTCGTTCCTATGGTTGGGTGTATGCAGTGCCCTCTCACTCCCATTTTCAGGGCATCCCACGCCACTAGGTGCGTGGTGGCTGTGTTGCTATTTTATGTTAGGTAGTATGTGATTGTTTTGTGTGTTGTTTCATAGAATGCTTGGTCTTTGAGCACTGTGGGCTGTAACCTTCGGGTGGGAACTGGTGGGACATGTTTACCCCCAGTTGAGCTCCCCAGTGAGCTGCAGCAGGAGCGTGTTGCGTCTGAGAGTCTTCCCCAGGTAGTCTGAATCTATTATTAAGAGTTGTTTTGAGGGGTGGCACAAGAAGCAATCCAGTCTAATGTGGAGGTCATGGGGGTGGGGGGGGGGTAGATGGGATATTCCAACTCTTGTGAGTGCAGGGCCCTTCAGCTGTCCACTAGCAACCACTTTGACAGGTATGCTGTGATGTGGGTTGTGGACGACCAGGGTTGGGTGCGATTCGTCTAATGTAGTTTCTAAGACACAGCTAAAATCACCTCCTATTATTCAGTGGAGGAGCCAATGGGTCAGATTGGTGTAGAGCAGCTGTCCTGCATTTGGTAGGTATACACTTCCCAGGAGCACAGCAGTATCATCTAGTACCATCTCCACAAAACCAGAGCACCCATCTGGGGCTGCTTCCACAACAGTGCTCTAGAATGGGACCGATTGTCGGATCCAAATAAGCACTCCTCTGGCATAGCCAGAGCTATAGCATTGAGCCCTTCAGCACTTCTGGAGTCTAAGGTCCGCCCTCTTAGCTAGGTGGGTTTCCTGCACTAAGGCTATGTGGGCCCCACGCCGTTTGAGATATTGGTGCGTACAGTGGCACTTCTTGCCGATGCTCATGCCACAGATGTTTCAAGTTGTAAGTGACAATTTGCCCATGCTATTTTGTAGGGTGAAGTGGCGGGGGCGAGAGGGCACAGACTAGAAGGTGAGGGGGGCTGGATGGGATCAGGCGTGCTGCCCAGGGACATTCTGCACTCAAAAGGATCGATTTCTGGCTCAACCAAGCCTGATCCCATCCGGCTCAACCATAAGAACAATGGAAACTACCCAACTCCCATACCCAGAATGGAGAGTAACATCTGACTGCCCAAACGATTAAGATAACACCTTGTAGATGTGGAACATGTAGTATGGTGTGCTGCTAGTCGCAGGGTTCACCATGTGGAGGGGGGCCTGACTGGGCAGGCCTAGGTCACGCTACCATTTTGTAATCTGGGGGAACTCTAGTTTAGTGTAATGTGGGATGCGTGGGAGCATCCGGAGTAGCTTTGAGGCCCTGACAGGCAATGTGTGTGGATATGCTCTGCTACGGGGGAGGGTGATCAGCAAGGGCCACACTCTATAGCTTCTAGCGGCTGTAATTGCAATGCAGGTGAGTCGCAAGAACTGCGCAGGCTGTTTGCTTTGACCGGTTGAAATGTCAGGTGCTGGAGAGTGCACCAGCACATCAGTATCCTTTGTTGCGCTCCCCAAGGCGGTTACATAGTTCCAGTGTCAGGCCATACATTAATATGATGTCCTCTGCCACTTGAGGTGGGATGGTAAGAGGCACAGTGGAGGCCATACTTGACTGTGAGGTCTCGGAGTCTTTATCAGAAGAGGCATCGTCCGATAGGACTACGGAGTGAATCATACCGGGTTCCTGAATGTTGGACATTGTGGCTAGGGCCGAGACCCTCTCACCAGCGCCGGTGCTGGGGTGCCAGAGACAGATCTGGGTGTGATGAGTCTGCAACATGAGCCTCGTCTAACCTGAGGGACTCTTGGGTGTTTGAGCAGGGTGGCAGGTTCAGTCTGGGAAGAGTCACATCACCCCTGTTCTACCCAGCCCCAGAATTATGTCATTTGGTTTGCTATTACTTTTAGTTTTTTTCCAGAAATAAAGGGAGTATTTGAGGCCGGCGTCCCGCAATTGTTTCACCCCCCATAAAAGAGCCCTGTTTACACTGGACTATTATGATGTTGTCTGAAAAAAGGAGTATCTGTGTGTTCTTGTAAGTAACACGGTCCATGTTCCTGGCAGTCTACAGGATCATTTCTTTATCCCTTTAGGTTTAGTAATAAGGCCACCACTAGTCTTAGAGGGGTGCCGGGTGGGGGCACAAGGTGGGGACCCAGTGGGCGTGTTTGGCCATAAAATGAGAAGAAAAGCTTGTGGGTGCTGCATGAGTGGAGAACCAGTTCTCGAAAAAAGTTGTAGGGTCCGTGTCCTTTGCACCTTTAGGGAAGCCTACGATGCGTAGGTTATTGCGGTGCCATCTTCCTTCAGCGTCCTCACCTTTGCTGTCCAGGAAGCGAACTTTATTACTGAGTACCATGACTCACTTTTCAAGATCTTTAGACTAGGACTGAAGGTCTTGTATAGCTGATTCGGCCTACTTGACTCTATCCAAGAGCTTGTGTTGGTCTTCACACAAGAGGCCCAATTCTACTGCCACCATGTCCACTCTGCCACCACGATCTAGTCTCCACAATGGCTGTGCGAATTCTGTCTAATTTTGTCGCCATAGGTTCCAGCGGTGTTGAAGGTGCCATGGGGGGGGGGTCGCAGGATGCCTCTGTGCCAACAACGGATGGTACAGTTCGGGGTGGGCTGAAGTGGGTGCTCTGCTAGTCCGGTGGTGTCCCATCCGTGGGATTCACTATGCTCTGCTTCAGCCTGGTGGTGGTAGATTTGTGGGAGGGAAACAGATAGTATGACTCCGTAGTCTGAGACCCGTCATTCCCCTAGGTTAGTGAGCACAAATGAATGTGTTCTGGGAGGCATAAGCAGTCACAGGACATGTCCAGGTCCTGCACGCAGGTGGCGTTGGCCAGTTGTCAGTGCCCGAAGGTAGTCAGCATTATGGCCAGCCGACACAACTCTACAATCCACCATACCCCCAGTCTAGTGCGCAAAAATAAGTCTATTCTGGGGAGCCATGAGCAGACTTGGGGCTTGTCCAGTTCTCACTAGTGAGGATTAGCGGCCGGCCCCAAGCAACCAAGAACTGCTTGCACCCAGAGAAGAGGGCCGAGCCACATGAGGTTAGGCACGAGCTCCATCTTCCCGCCCGGTCCACGGGCTGTTCCTCATGTCAGGCCCCCCTCATCCTCCAGTGTGTGGGCTATATGAGGAGATGTTATTGACGTGTCAGCAGTGGGAAGGCCTCCTTCACTCCAGGCCCTGCTGTCCGGGTCTCTACCCTCGCCAGGTTTCCCCCCCAGGCCAGACAGCTCACCACCCAACGGCACAGGAGAGGTGGGTGCAATCTCTGCCACCGCCGACTCACATCATCTTGCAGGGAGGTGTTGCGGGGGCCCATAGCTGCGATCGCTGTAGCAGTCATACCTCCCAGGCCATTGGTGCACTGTATCTCTCACTCACCGCTCCACAGCATAGGCACTCTTGGCTCAGCCTCCCTTGGCCCTACCGCACAGGAAGGTGTCAAGGGCTCCGCAGCTGCATTCTCATCAGCCGTGAGCAGTCTGTCTTCCCCCACGCTCAGCCGTGGTTCCTTCGGGCGCTTGCAGTCGTCCACCACTCTATGTTCCCTGCGTCATGCACCATCCCAGGCTCCTTCAGCTCAGTCCAGATGGTATCGCAGGTCCCCGTTCGGGAGTGGCATTAGTGGATGTCTGTCATCTTTCAGCATCAGGCCACGGCCTGGTGCTTTTGTTGGTTTAGTGTAAATCTGGTAAGGAGTTTTTGATATAGTAGAATATAAAAATGTTGCTCAATTAGTTTTAAAGGGTTATGTTTGTAAATAGATGCGGTTTGGAATCTGCAGATCCTCAGCGGGCCAAAAATTGAAAAAATCAAAGGTGTCTGACTGGATGAGTGAGCGTTTTCTTCTGTAGCCCCTTTTTAAATTCCACAGATGATCCATGAGCTCTGAAAATGTCTCTTGCGGCAGTCATTTCAGAACACAGAACAAGGTCCCAGCATCTGCAGAAAATAATATAAGGCTATTTAAGAAGGCAGGGAGGGCACAAGTATGGGAACACTGAAAGGGTCTCACTAAAGGAAATTTAAAACAAAGTTGCAGGATCCACTTTGCTGCAACTGCAGATCTCTAACACATAAAAACCCCCAGGGTATCAACAAAAGTACCATGGAACCCAACCTACAGGGTAAGTGTTTATGATCTGCAGCTACCAAAAATGTACAGTAGATTCCGGTCAGGTTCCCCCGATTGGTACTGTGAAGCCAAAATAAGCTTTACCTATGCATGGGCTGGTGATGCTTGCCCTGGGTTCACTGCATCTGATTATGAAGCTTAACTTGGATGCATGGTACCAGATGAGGATCCAATGATCAGGGAAAAAGACGACCACCCATGTTGAGTGGGGTCAAGCCCTTTGCTCAGCGGTGGTTGGCTGCCTGGGGCAGGTTGGGTGTGGGACCTGCAGCCAACCACTGCTTTGCATGGCTGAAGGCGCAGTGGGGGTTTGTTACATGCAGCAGGTTGGTCAGGGGTTGGCTGAAGGAGCCAGCCTGAGGCCAGGCTCTGCAGCCAACCCCCGTGCACATGGACAAAGGCAGGTGTATACTACTCCCACTGTGTACAGCCAAAGACTGTGCACAACGGGGGTGTTGACACAGCTGCAGCCAACCCCTGTTGTCAAAGACTGTGCACAAAGGAGGTTGGCCACAGGGCTTGGCCGAAGGCAAGCCTCTGCAACTAACCCCAGTTGCACAATCCTTACTTCTTCACTTTCACACACTGTTATTGGCCATCACTTTCACTCACATACAAAATAAACATAATTTTTTAAACTGCAAAGGTTGGTTCCGAAAAGAACCTTTTTTGTTTTTTTAAACAAAGTTTAGTATGTTTTTACTTTTTTGAGGAGAAGAAAAAAAATTAAACTTGAACAATGGCAAACGAACTGAGATAAAACAGAAATATTTTTACAGTTCTTCTGGTGGAGAAGCACTTGTTTTTTCTGTGCTCTTGCACTTTGCTCTCCACAAAAGTTGAACTTGTGGCTCACCAAGTAATGCTTCAGGCAACCTCTCTTTGGGAGGGATGGTTTGTTGCATTGATGAAGATGAACTCCACTTTTTACCATCCCTCTTCCTCTTTTCTGCTGTTCAAGGCAAGCATTAAGGATCTTTCAATGCTCTATTTTGGTCAGCAGCCCCGCGGAGCTGCCTGTAGTACAAAGTGCTTGCTACATACTTGAAAGACATTTTTTATGAAATTCATTGATTCTGGTGATGATCTTGAACCCTCAGTCCGAACATCTTACAGTTGTTTCCTCTCCATGTTTGTCTGGATTTCCTCTCAAAAGGTTTTGGATCCTCAAAAAAGAAAAGCACAGCAAAAACACTAAACTGTCTCCTTTGCTGCAGAGCTTTCCTATGGCAAGGAGTGCAATGATCTTTGCAAAAACGTTAAGAACTACTTGAATGTGGAACAATACATGCCCAGGAACCAATCGGACCTCTGCAATGGCCCATAAGGATTCCATGTACTTTTACAGTTCCCGGGGAATAGGTATTGGTGAATCCAGTACGTCCTAGAACTGTGGTTCTGGTTGCACGAATCCAAAATCATAAAATGTGGAAGAATATACGTTTATTACAATAGGTGCAAGTTTAAAGTTGCTCTTAGGTTACCCCTGCCCTCAAACAATATACAGTGATTTGTTTTCTCACGAAGTGTAACTTTTAAAAAAAGTACCACAGTTTTGGTTTCACAGTATTTGGAAAGGAAGCTCTGCTTCTGCGAATGTGCAAGAACCGCAGACCGAGAAAGAGACTTGTGGTACTGTAGCATTCTCCCCTATTAGAAGATCCGTGGAGAAACCACAAATTCTGAAAAAGCGACAAAAAGGAGGGGGCATTTGATTGCTTGAACGCTCCACAGTATGAAAAAAAGTCTATAACCTGTTAAAAAATAAAGTGCATCTCCTTTGGAGAACACCATTGTCAGTTGTCCCCAGAGATTCCGGTGTGGCCAAAATGTCTGCACAGTGTATTAGACAGTCAGCAGCAGCATGATCCTGTCAAGGGCAGTCATCTGCTGTGATACAGCACGAAGATGTATTGAAAATGGCAACAAATTCAAAGGGTGGCAGGGCAGATAATTCTTAAAAGAATTCCTAGTGTGGATTTCTTTTTACACACACCCCAGAGAAGAGAAGACAGTAAATGCACAACAGTGGACAATCAATTTCTGCGACCTGATCCTGTAGGGTGGATATCCACTTTTGCCACAAGAGAATGATCAAACATGTATGAGCCATGCACCTGAATGAGTACTGCAGAGTGGAAACGGAAAACAGCAACAGGATAAAGGGGGAGGAGGAAACAATACTACTGGAAGTACTTCAAGCTGCAGATAAAAAGACGACAACGCAAGGTTGCAGATGTTCTCCAGATGAAAAAGGAGAAGACCAAGTTTGCAAATGTTCTCTAGATATTGCAATAAATGTATGGATAAAATGTTTGCTCTAGCCAAAGAAACAAAACCGTCAAGTCTGTTGCAGTGAATCAGCCGTAAATAAAATACCACAAAGCCTTCTCCGCAAGTTTGAAGAAGTGAATAAAGGTACAAAAAAGTTTAACATAAGTTTTAAAAAACAACGATAGAGACAAAAACATATATAACAAAACAAAAAAGGTTCCACTTTCAGAACCTTTTTTGAAACCACACACAAACAAAAAGTAAGTAAAACAGAGTTGACATAAGCTTTGCATTTTTCTTCTTATGTCATGTATTTGTTTATATACCCGATTACACATTTTATTTATAAATGCGTGATGCATTTAGTATTGACATGTACAGCATATAACATTTACCATCTAATAGTTTGATGGGAAATCTATTTTTTTATATATGTGTTTAGAGGATTTATATTATGTGACAGGACTTAGTGGCGTTGTGACACGATTAATATGGTAATTCTTGCATTTTACATCAGAAAAGTGAATTTAAGCTTGGTACCGGCTTGTATTAGGCAGTGAGAAATCTTCACCTTCCCGGGAAACTTGGTTCATGTGGGCTGGTTAGCATGCATCCCCAGTGAAGGCCATTGGCTTCATGCAGCAAGCCTGGCCTTATCAACTTGCTAGAAAATGTCAAACCTGAGACAGAAAGTGAATTTCTAGGACTACAGAATAGGCTTGCTTTCGGCTACGTTGTGCAGGCTAGAGGCCACCACAAGAAACTGAGATGAACACTTTGTGCTAAAACAGCCTAGCTATGGGTAAGAAAGGAGGTGTTGGTGAACATAGACTGGTTCCATCATACAAGCAAATTTACTTCTGAAATGCTATCAGAATTTTTGTTTAATATTCTGCTTTTTAATTGCATTCATTGCCACTATATTATTTGATTTTATAGTTCCATACATATATGTATATATATTTATATTATCTGCACTAAATGATAACATTGATTTTAATAAAGTCTTAAAATATATAGTGTGGATTCTTGTGTGCTCCCATCCATGGTGAGAGGAGTTCGAGCTTACTAATATTAAGTGCAAAATTTAAAAAACAAGTTCTAACAAGTACACAATCTCTGTGGATGTCTCCTTGTGAAAACAAGTGAAAGTCTAGTCCCTGCAAGATACTTTCCTGGTTCCAATATTTATTTTCTTAACTTCACAGAAGAACAGAAGGCAGATTCCAAGAACAAGTGGCAGCAACTATGAATCACGACTGCCTAGCAATAACGCTATGGACACTCTTTGATTTCAAGATAGCTGCCACCTTTGCAAGTCTTGTAAGAGTCCTGTGTGCATGTGGGACATGTAGTCCTTATCTTTACTCAAAAGAGAAGAGAGAGGGACCCTAAGACCAAAGGAGAAGGGTACCAGAATAGACCTTAGTCAAAAAGAACCCCCCTTTGGGTCAGTTCACATGCATAAAACCAAACTAGCACAAGGCACCCTATGTCACCAGTGTACAGACCATGAACAAAGGAACAAAAAAACAAGTAACGAATGCAAATATGAATATACAAATATATACATTTCAATATGGAAAATAAACTAAAAATAATAATAGAGTTACATTTGAAAATTCATCCTAAAAACAATATAAAAACCCAGTGAAATCCAATATGGGAAATATAATTAAACAAGCATTGGCATAGCCAATAGGTCTCGCCTTTGGGACCTTATAAGTGCTTAGCAAGAGGTTTTGGTTGGGCCATGGTTTAAGGCTATGTTGTAGAGCAGTGTGGCTGCTGTGCAGCATGTTGAAAAGTTATAAGACTGTTATAGGTTAAAAGACTGGCCACATTATTTTGTAGGCACATGCATGCATTACCAAGTAAAATGATGCAGGCGCCTTTTTTTACTTTTGTGATCCAAAAAAGAATGCAATAGCTCTCGCATTTTTGCTTGACTTAGAGCTATTGGCGTTGTAAAGGATAATGTCTTTTACCCATGTGTTGTAGAGGGTATGTATGTGGTGTGTAGTGGGATTATGTGAGTTGGATTGGAATTGTTAGTTGTGGAATTGTGTGGCATGGAATGTTGTGGTGTGGAGTGGGTTTGTGTAGTGGAATTATGTGGCATGGTATACAATTGAATTATGTGGATAGTAAAAATATGGTGTTGAGCATATTGGAATTATGTGGAGTGGGTGTGATGGCGTGCAATTATGTGGAATGGTATTTTGGGGTGTGGAATGGTATGTAGAGGAGTTTAATTGTGTGGTGTGCTGTTGAATTTTGTAGCATGATGTGGAATTATGTGGTTTGGATTGGATGTATGTGGTGTTATGCAATTGTGCTGTTGAGTTGAATTATGCGGTTTGTTGGTGAATTATGTAGTGTGGAATGGAAATGTGTGGAGTTGAATTGTGTGGTGTGGAACTGTGTGACATTGAGTTAAAGAGCAATGTGAAAGAGAAATAAGGGAAGGAAGGGAAGAAAGGAGGAAGGAATTAAGAGGAGGAAGGGAGGAAAGATGAGAGGATGTGAGAGGAATGGAGGGAGGGATGGAGTGAGGGAGACAAAGAAGAAAAAAAAAAAAAAAGGATAGGAGAGGAAGCAAGAAGAAATAAAGAAAGGACTTAGTGAAAGGTGGAAGGGCAAGATATGAGTGACTGGAATAAGTGAAGTTGAAATAAGGGTTGAGGAAATAAGGCTGGGTATACGATTAAGGAGTGAAGAGAGAGATTAAGACGGGGAAGAAGGAGGAAAGGAGGCAATGAAGAAAGATAGAGAGGATTCTAGGCAGAAGGGACTGTGGAAGTAAATAGGAAGCAAGGGTTTGAGGGAAGGAGGAATCGAGGAAGGGTGAAGAGATGGTTGATGTGATGAAGAGTGGTAAAAGGAGGAAGGGTTAGGAACGAAGGAAGGTAAGGATGGAAGGAAAGAAGTAAGGGGGATTATGGAGGCCAATAAGGGAGGGAGGAACGAGGGAATGAGGAGAGAGAGAGAAACTGTGAAATTAGCTACTTGATATGCATACGACAGTCTCTTAGAGGATTAATTTTTCTGTCTGCCCTGTATTAATGTTTTTGATAATATAATGAATAAAATACATTATGAAAGCAAACTAGAGGGAGTGACACTCCACAGCAGTTTTAAATATGTCCCCTAAAATTATACTATGCTTGTTATGTATAGCTTACATTGCTGAGGAAGTAAACAGTACAAAACAAGGTGACAATAACAGCAGTTTGATTTTCTAATCACTCGTTTATAAATAATATAGTACTCTGTATCTCGGAAACAATGTCCATCTTAAGTAATAAGCAAATATAGACTCATGTTACCGGTGAGGTGGAATGTGATAGATAAATCAAAATAATGGCTAAAAAGGGTCAAAAATAGCATTTAACTGGGATGAAAGCGCAACATTTTGACGAGAAGTTGGATTTTGAAAGCGCTTCTAGTAGGTTTGATGAATTCAAAACTCACAATAAGAAGATAATGCATGACAGCTCTAATTGAGCTAATTCTGCTTCCGACGTGAAGAAATGTGCAAAAACAAAATATGCCCTGTAATACCATACGTCCATTTCCAGCTTTGTTAAAACTGGTTTCTTGTACAGTTTTTTCTTAGCCTTCTGACGCATCTTATAATGTGCATTCGGTGTAGAAATACCTCACGATGATAAGAGTGAGCCGCCTGTCTGAAGGCAGATTTTGATACTCTTTTGATTATGCAACCGATATGTGAGCAACTCACATTTGAAATTCTGCCAACAGAAAGCGACCTTTTATTTTATTGCGAAAGTTTGATACATATTTTATAACATGCTGCAGTGGCGATAAAGCGACATAAAATAAGCAGGGACCATGCCATCTGGTAAAAATAGAAAGAAAAGAAGTGTCACAGGAGTGGAGAGCATGTGGCGCAGCGGTCGGAGTTGCTGACTTGAGGGCTGGGGATCCCGGCTCGAGTCTCGGGGGCGCAACATCCTGCGATTGTGGGCAAATCACTTCATTTCGCAGGGTGTTAAGTTGCGCTGTATAAATCTGCAGGATCTTGTACTATATACCTTTTTGCTCACGTATTCCATGGAAGGTGGCTGCTATATGGGAAAGCGGGAGCAGTCTTCATTTCTTTGTTTAGATGCTGAATGACAAAGCTGTTCTGAGAGCAAGACCCATAACTGAATGATTCTAAATAGGATACATCCTGATTGTATGCTCTCAGGTAGTGTGCTTCCCTGCCCACTCCATCTGCACACCCGGAGCTGAATCAAGGTGCGAGGGAAACGGTCTTGACTGGGAATGAGAAGAGAAGCAACCCTGACCCCTCATGCAAATCCATGATCCCCTGTGTATCCGGAGCACCCCCGACAGATAAGAAACCCAGCCAGAGGGTGTGCAGGCATCTCCAATGATTCGGAAAACGGGATCAAGTAACAGAGAGACTGTCCCTAAAAACAAACTCATCCTACCCTCGAGTCTTGAGGCAGAAGCCGTTATCTAGTGCATAATCGGTTTATTTAAATGGAGGTGAAATAAGCTTAAACAAACCTGACGAAAATAATTATGAAAACGAGAAGCTGATGCACAGCTATTGTAACATATCACCCAATATGAATCCTATTGGAGTTGGGAAATGGAAAAAACCGACACGCTGAGAAAGGTCTCACCATTCTTCTATATGCGCTCTATTGTTTTTGTTACGAAAATGTCTCCACCTCCAGGTTTCGCAACAGATAGTGCAAGGGAGGGGGCATATAGTTTCAGGTGAAACAGATCTATTTCACACTGAACACTACAGTGTTCAAACGTAGAGAGGACGGAGTTCCGCTTGTGTCTGCAAGGCAGCAGGAAAACAGAAGCAGGTATCACGGGAGTGCAGAAGATGTGGCGCAGCGGAGCTGTTGACTTGAGAGCTGGGGATCCCGGTTCGATTCTCGGCAGCGAACATCCTGTGATTCTGGGCAAAGCACTTAAACTCTCCGGTTTATTAATTGGGCTATGTGAATCTATATGAAACAAAAGCGCATGTTAAACAAGCATTGGCCGCGTGGCCGTGCGAGACGCGCTCTGTGGTGGAGGGGCGGGAGAGCAAGTGACGCGCGGCTGTGAAAGTGACACGGCCGCGCGGCCCCGAGAAGCGCTCTGTGGTGGCGGTGGGGGAGGAGCAAGAGAGAGGAAAGACATATGGCGCCTGGAGCATGCGAGGAATGCGCGTTACTGTGCGCGTACTCGCATGCTCTAGGCCAGCCAAAAGTTGGTCGCATTTCTGCAAGCCCACTACAAAATGTCTCACCCAGATCAGCGCTGAAGCGCTGGCTTTCAGGGCGAGACCTAAAAACATACATAAGAATAACAAAAAAATAGGGTGCCTTGTGCTAGTTTGGTTTTATGCATGTGAACTGAAACAAAGGGGGTTCTTTTTGACTAAGGTCCTTATCTTTACTCCAGTGCTTCACAACAGGAGTCCTTCTGAAACACAATGCTTCTACACAGGCAGCGCCCACACTGTGCACACTCTTTCATCCTCCTCTGCACCTGAAGACATGCACGCTCATAAGCCTCAGATTAGTGCACTGCACTGGAACAGTGCACAATGGTATGTGTGTCTTATGCCGCATTCTGATATAAAATCATTCAAGCATGTAAAATATATAAGGTACTGGGACATACTACAACTAAAATATTGGGCTATTTTCTTAGAAATACTAATATATCACATCTACTGAGTGAGATCTATCGCCTTAATCCCTACACAATGTCCGCCCCCTAACCACTACTGCATAGGGAATCATCACACACCAAGGCAGGTCTATAGACCATTCAGAAATTAACTTCAGTCCGCCTCTGATGTCCCAGTGATGTAGATTAAGTATGAGTGATTGGCAGTTTTTTCATTGCAAGACCAGAAAATGTCTCCTAGGGTGTAAGTGTAATAAAAAAGAAAATAAATACTGCAGAATGTATGGTGTGACAAGTTTTTTGATAGCCGGAATACCAGAGGGTAAATTATGTTTCAATACCAATAATGCAAAGAACATGAAGTGCTAAAATACTAAGATGGACTGAACATTGGCTAGACCTCCACTGGCACTGCAGTCATTATGGTCAAAACAATTATCATAGTGGACACCTGCTCAGCTCATAATCTCTTTAGAGCATTGGTACTTCAGGGCACATATACATTTATGTTTAAATGTCAAACATTTATTTATGTCTTAATCTTTCTTAAACATCTTAGATATTCCTTTGTGTTATTTCCCTCTCCTCGAGTGGCTCTCTTATCAAGATTTCTTACTTCAGGAGTATGAAAATTGTCAGAAAATCACTGGTATCTTCAAGCTAGCCAATGGCCAGCAATATCTGCAAGAAATGGAAAAGAGTGGGGCAGCTTCATCATGCTGTGGTGTGATATCAGAGTGCAATAATTGTCTTCTGAGTGCAATTCAATGAATAACAGCCGGAAGAATGCTCTTCAGAATACCTTTTAGAGTACCTCTTAGGTTGTGACACACAATGTCCCAGTAACAGGACGTTAATCACTGTGGTTGTAAATAATTAGGAGCATTTAGTTGACAGCTAGAGCGATTCTGGTATAAAATAGTTAAAATAGCTCCTATATAAAATAGTTTAAAAAAAGCACCCACTGTATCAGAATAACAATTATAGAGGTTGTGGGAGCCACATCCAGTGAGAGACGAGATAGCTCTCTGTATAGAGTACTTACCTGTAGAAGTGGACATAAAAGTGCTAGAATATCAGAGCATTGCACATTGCATTTCAGACCCCACTAAATCCATTATGTCAAAGTATTTGTTGAGGTACCCTATGCTTCATTTTTTGTTTGAATGTGTTTATTGATTTTTTTTGGGGGGAGGAGGGGGAAGAGGAGGGGTTGTCCAGTTTGACAAAACATATCATCGCTCAGGGATGACAATACATGTGACATTATCACAACATTTGCATCTCACAGTGTTATCCATCGTAGGTGTACATAAATTTTGAGTAAACGGTACAAGACAACATATGGTTTACAGTACAGTATGCATGTCCATAACTGTTATCAATGCTATAAACAAAAGTAGCAGGACGGAGGGTTGGATCCAGTATACATAGCGAAAGGAGATTTAGAGTACTAGATTACAAGGAAAAAGTTGAGTCAGTAATAATTTTAACTTTGACTTGTGGGACCCGTATCCGCAACCCCTCAACCCAGGTGTATGTGGTATTGTATGATGACAGCACGGTGAAGGAGGATCAATGGTTCGTTTATGGGGTCAGAAGGTTTAGGGAATAGCCTTGTGTCACACAGGTGTGGTGGGACAAGGGTGCCCCCCGCATGTCAGCTTCCACCGCATTGGTATCTGGTGAGTGATCCGGCGCATCGTAGGTGGGTTGTGAGGCAGATTGAAAATCAATCTTTATGGTATCCCAGTTAGTAGCAATGGGGTATTTACACAGGCCCTAGGTGTTCTCTGTGCAATGCTACAATCTCCACCTGAGCCGATGTATTAGAAGATTGTGCCCAGGCTGTGAGCGCCCGGGGTGTAGGTGATTTCTATTTCCAAGTAATTAGACGTTTGGCCATTAACAACCCCAGGTCTATGAAGTGGGAGGTAGCCCTGTGTTCTTTGTCACTGTGTTGTAAGCCAAGGAGGCTTATTTGCCACGTATGCAGTAAGAGGTGAATGGACAAATGTGAGGTGATCCCTTAGCAGTACTGGTGTAAAGACGGGCAGGCCCACAGCATGTTTAGGAGGGCTGCATCTGCTAGGTTGCAGTGGGGTCAGGCAGCATCTGTACGGTCAAAGTATTGATTAATGTTATCGGGGGTAAGATAGGCTTTGTGGATAATGTAAAATTGGATAAGTCGGAAATGGGCGTTCTGTGGGCGACGGACCGGGTGAGGTACACCCTAGCTTCATACCAAAGTGCATCACGCCAACAGTTGCACTGCTTCTGGTGTATCTAGTGACACATACTTCAGTGGTAATCATTTATTACAACTTACCTCAAAGTGTCATCTATGATAACATATTTACTTTTGTCAAGGTGTGTCCTGTTACATCATCAGATTTGATTCCAGCAACATCTGGAGTACAGTGCATGCCAGACCCTGGTAAAAGCAATGTCTCCTTTAAAAATAGGAAGTTGCACTCTCACATGACAGCACTCAAACGTTTCAAAGGCGTTGCCGTAGGTGACCAGTCATAGTGGACAATATGAGTATAATAATGAATTTTCTCCTGACACGTGTTTCGCATCCAATATCTGTCAACAGATGATCTGAAGGGCAGTGCAGACATTCTTCGCACACAGAAGAGGTACAGACTGATAATAGTGGGTTATATCTGATGTAGTGAATCTTCATCCCTCTGAATTTTCAGCACTGCGCATTCCACTTAGAATGCTCCTTTGTAAGTGCCGATGGAATGGAAGTTGTGGCAGTTAAACGTTTGTATTCTGTGCTGGCAGTGGAGGGGTTCCTGTGTGTCTGCCCTCCGCTACCGTGTAGTTCAACTGTGATATTAAACTTAACTTCATCAGCAATGACGCCTGGGTCTTAATTACCACAAAATATTTGGCGACCTCGGTCTTAATTACTACATAGTAGTAAAGAAAGCCTTGACATACATGGTGCCCACGCCTGGAACCTTCTCACACTGACTCTCAGGAAAGTGACCGACGTTGCCGTTTTAGAAAAATGCTTAAAACCTGGCTTTCCCGTAATTAATTCCCGTACTCCAGCTTCTAGGAGCAGCAGAGGGTCTGATATAGTCTTTTCAGCACCGGGACACTCTTTCTGAGTAGCTGCGCGCTCTACAAATGCTCTTTCATTCATATAGAACAAGCACAGCATCGGAAGTAGCAATACAAACACCACTCACACACAAAACATATATAACATAGGATGTGGCAGGGTGAGCAGCTTGACATAGCCACAAAATGGGTACTTAACTGCTGCTACATCACTCACAGAAAAGCCATAAGGAAGCAGCAGCACCACAATGTTCTCTCACACACAAGACACATACCTCATAGGAAGTTGCAATGAAACGTTTTCCTCGCACACTTGACAGGCACAGCGAAGCATCAGTGCAAGCTTCCGCCACACACAACATTTTGGACTGTGATACAGTAATGATGGTACTCATGTGATAGAGATGCAACATGTTCACAGCAAAACCATTAATAAAGGGTTTGGGAAACCAATGATTTGCTTCTGCTCCTCAACTTTCTGGCCTCATTGCATCTGGATCTCAACATGAGACAGGATACGTCATCATCAAACACCTGCAGTAGATACACTTTAGTTCCACACTTGACAGACTCTCCAGCAACAGTGGCCTCTGGGTTCATGCTCAGCCCAGATGTGCAAAAACATTTCAGTGGAAGATAAACGTATTTTCTTCCTGTCTTCTATAACGCCTTTATCAAGTTAAAATGTTCAGTTTAGTTCAATGGAGGATGTTGTTGAGAAGGCAATATCTTCCCATGCTTGTTTTTTTTTTCTTTCACATATGGCCGCATGTCCTGCCATTATATCAGCCCCACAATAGCAAGGGCATGGGCCTAAAACCTTACAAAATATGGTCCAATTGATTCCTTGTCAGCTTCAGGGTTACCTTTGAAGTGAGGACACTTGACACGGCCATTTTATATCCTCTTGCAAGTGTTGACATAGCTCAGTGCCACAAGCTTGTTCCAGTATTTGTTGAGGAGCCCGGCCCCGGCCTCAGTGGAGTAACGCAAAATGATGGAGCCCCCGTGCAGAATATGAAGAGGGGACCCTTAGTCTCTCATATCTTATAGATGGATCTTGGACTGAGTGGGACCACCCCCCAAGGGTTGAGGGGCCCCTGAAAGGGTTGAGGGGCCCTGCAAGCAGGGGTCTGCATTACGCCCTTGCCGTGGTGCTCACCTGAATCACTGCTTCCTCTTACCATTCCAATGCACCCAGGAGTCCAAAGTCAGCTGTCCGCTTAGGTACCCTCCACCAGAGGATGTAACGTCTGGTGAGAGACATTACATAGCCAAGCCCACGGGCGGTGCACTGGAGTTTCCAGTAAATTACACCCACTCATCTAAAAAAATAAGTAATGTGGGGAGCCAGGTGTGATTATGTGAAGGGTAGTGTTTGTTTAATTAAAAAAAGACATATTTGGCACATTACTATAAAGGATGTTGAGCCCAAAATACTGCAGAGGTGGGTGTGGGATAAAACCTCACTATCAGTGCCACACGAGAAATCCGCTCTCGTTCCAGTGCCACCCCTTAGGGGGAATCCCGCCCTCACCCTTCCAATGCACCAAAAAGAAATGCCTGTCTTCTTTTCTGGCATTCATGTTCGATCTGACAGTGGTGTTTTTGGATACTGAGACTCGAGCCTCATTACTTCATATTCACTTGGAATTATTTTAAGTCGCAATTTTGTTTTCTTGTTGATCTGTGACATATTGTCACAGGTGAGCCCAAATTGCATCATCTCACAGGGAATTGGTAAGGAAATATCCCTGCTGGGGACTTCCAGTCTGTTTCTGCACAGAGCCCTCTGTCTCCAATAGCACCGGAGCTTTAGACGTACAAACCACGAAGCTTAAACAATTTTATTTGGTTCCTCAAAAAAGCTGCATAAAGTGGATAATTCCCATAGCTAATTAGCAGGTACAAAAAAAAAAAAGCTGCCATATTTTCCAGTAAAGGAATGCAACTCAGATACCCCATGGTGCGGAGGGCCCCCGAGCTCCAGGGGGCCCCCTCCGTCACTGTGCATGGGTAGTAGGCCGCCGGCCTGCGTGCTACTAACTGGGTCCGGAGCGTGGGGGGCCCCTTTCGTGTACTGTGCAGGTGGGGCCCCCCTCCAGTTTTGTTACACCACTGGCGCAATCTTTCTCAGGTAAAACAACTAGAATTTGGGACTCGCTACCTCCAAACTTTCGCATCACCACTTCTTTCTGGATCTTCAAAACGGACCTTAAAATCCTTCTCTTTCAAAGATATTTTTCTCAATAATCACTCCTCGCCAAGCATGCCATCACATTTAATGGCGGGACTGTTAAATTATTACACTCTTGAAAGTTATAACGACCTTTCCGCTTTAACTCTATAAATTGCTATATGTATTTGTGTAACCTTAATCGCTTTAAATTTTCAAAATATGTAATCTGTAATGAATATTTAACTTGTAAATATGTAACTTTCACCATAAGTAGCCGCAGTAGCTATAGGTATTGTTACTTCCTTCTCTGTTACTCTGAATTTCTCATGTAACTTTCTACGCTCTATTGTGAAGCACTCTGGCACCTCTGGGTTATGTCCGTGCATATAAAAACACATAAATAAATAAAAGAGGAAGAGCGGGCGCCAAATTTGGCTTCACCCTGGGTGCTATCTGCAGAGGCCAGCTCTGCTTGGGAGCAAGTGCGCAACGCCCATAGGGCTAAAAAGGCTTACGTCCCCCATACCACCCCCACCCCGTCGTGTGTCTCAGCACAGGCTGCTCCAGCTTCCAGTGCACACACACAGTTCTTGAGCAGCTGTGGGCTCAAGACTGAAAGTTTGTTGCAGGATCAGCAAATTATTTATTTTCTCCACTATCCATCCTTGATTGATGCCATAACAGTGCAACTTATGTCTGAAACCCTACTCGCCAACCATAAATAACATGCTGAGTTACTAAGTGTCTCATAATTCAACCTGCAATCAGACAACTCACTCCTCATTTTCACCGCTCACCCTTCACTTTCACACTCACACTACACTCACAGCGATCACACTGCACTCACACTGCTTACCATGCACTTATGCTGTCACCCTGCACTCACACCATTCATCTTCCTCTTACCCTGCACTCACACGAGCACACTGCTCACCCTGCATTCACAGCGACCACTCTCCACTCATGCTACTCGCCATGAACTCATGCCATTCGCCCTCAACTTCCCCGGCTGTCACATGAGCACACCGCTCACTCTGCACTCACAGTGATCACACTACACACACCACTCACCATGCACTCACGCTGTTCACACTGCACTCACCCTGCTGTCACACGAGTACACTGCTCACCGTGCACTCGTGACACTTCACTCACCTGTCAACCTCACTGCTCACCCTGCAATCTCACTCAAACAAGCACATCACTTACCATTCATTCATTTCACCCACTCTGCACTTTCACCCGCACCCAAAGTCATATGGTGACATCACTCAGCATACAGTCAATCATCTCACCCTACTCTCACACTAGCACATCACTCACCCTGCATTCCCTCCGCTCACCCTGCACTCACACGGACACGTCTCTCAGCCTGCACTCACGCAGGCACTCTGTTCAACCTGCCTGAACACAGGCACAATAGTTTGCCTGAACGTGCAGGGACACACCACTCGCCCTGCACTAACTCCTCTCACCATGCACTCACCAGTCACTCTCACAGCTCACAGTGCACTCACACATAAGCACACCACTCACCCTGCACTCACTCCTCTCACCAACACTCACATGGGTCACCCTCTCACATTACATTCATGCAGCTCACCCTACACTCAAACCGGCACATTTTTCACCCAACACTCGCACCACTCATGCTGCACTCGCTCACACTATTCATTGTCACCCAGCACTTACATGAGCACATCTCTTATGCTGCACATATAAAAATTGCACAACTCTCAAGAATATACGTGTAATTCCACAAAGGCACCCACAGAATACCTGCTCTTTCCATAGTAATAGATGTTTACTTAATTCCATCTGTAACAATAGGGCCATTGCAAGTGTGGGGAGTGGTCTGAGGATGTGGGATGGCACGAGGAGGGTGACTATGACTGAGGCTTTGGGGTTTGGTGCTGGATTGAGGATCGTGTGACATTCAGCCAATCTTAGTTTTCCATTCAGCACAATGCTTCATTGCGGGATGTCGTTTTTTTAGGTCGAGCCTCGAGTAGCGCGCAAGCGCTGCTAGGCGAAGACTTTAAGTAAGTGACTTTCAGAAGCAGTCCAAACGCTCGTGCGTCGTGGCTGGCCTTTTTGGGATGGGTACGCGCGGCAGACATGTGTTTCCAATTATCGTGCCCAGACGCGTGCGCGATAATTGGAAACACATGCCGGCAAAGGCCATGACGCACGAGCGTCTGGTCAGCTGAGCAGGCTGCCGCGCTCGCTCGCCCCGCTCGCTCGCCCCCGCTCCTCCGTTTCGATTCCGTGCTTTTCAATGAGCCCTGGCGTTGTTGTTGACGCCATGTTGTTTTTGGTGTAGGGAAATCCTGTCAGTTGGTTGCTGCCGGCGCGTGCCTTCAAAGCCTCGGACTTTCCTAGCGCAGCAGTGGCATTCTCCGGACGTGTTCTGGAATCTCATCTTGGTGCTGACAAACATTCTGCTTACACCTAAGCTGCGGATGCAGCCTTCGCCGGTTTCTTTCATTTCTCACTGCTTTTCAATGTGCACATCAGCCAATAATGGGAGACAGTAAAAACATATGCGTGAGATATACCTACTGTAATGACGATCTAATCTGCTGTCGGCCAAACTGATGGGCGCCTTTTCTAAGTGAGCCCGCGAGATTGCCACCTGCGTGGTGGATATGGAAGCAGCAGCATAGCACATATGGCCGTGTGCATGGTACTGAGCCTTTCAATAAAGCAGTTTCCGCTCTCACCACTGAGAGGCGCAGTTCTGAAGGTTGATAGAGAGCGCAAACCGATTGGCCAAGAGTAACAGAGTCGCTTGAAATATTATTGATGTCACTAGATGAACTAATTAGTGTTTTTGGAAAAATAGTAATTTTGATTGGGCAACAGATATAATCGCCATGGAATAAAGAGAGCATGCAAGCCTACACAACGCCTGTCTGGAGGAAACGTGCTGCACATCGGCAGACATGGCATTTTCATGGTTTGCTTTTCTGAAATGTGTAAACTTGCTCTTCTATTCTAAATCAATGCACAAATAATTAGTGAGAGTCAGGGTGTTGTTTCATTGTTGTTAAACATTTGATTTTTTTGTTGATTTATGTATTCCTCTGAGTTGTGTGGTAGGGACTGCACGTTTACATTTAGCGAAAAGTGGCATCCTTTATTTGTCTTTAAAGGTTTATTTGCCAACCTTAGTAGTTTATCGAAAGTCCCTCACAGGTTTTATTGTTCAATAGCATTATGGTACAAGACATTTTAAAAGATACAACGTGGAAGCTTCCTTTGCTTGAACACCAAACATAATATTGTTCTCACTAAGCTTATTAAGGGCTCAATTAAATCTATGTTCCAATACAATTTAAGATGTAATTCTTTTAAGGCGGCTGTATTTAAAACCATTAAGTCAGGTGGTAGAGTGAATGCAATATGTTGTTTTTCATACTGAGACGGCAGTTTCCCAGACACTCAGTTTTCTACCGAAGTTGATTTCCGATGTTCATGCCGAGTAAGCAGTTGATCTTCTTGGTTCGTTTTCCAAGCTGTCGTCTTTGGTTTTAGTCAGGGCTTTAAGTGGGATGAAAAAACTGGAGGGTCTCTCAAAGGGGCGTGGCCAATGTAATTAAGGGCGTGGCTTAAAAACACTTAAGCTAAAAAAATCTGTGCTTAGCATAGTGTGCCACCCGACTTTTATTTTGCTGTTTCTTTCATTGCATCTAGATATATAATACAACAAGTAACATCATACCTACAACAAGTCAGGACTACTGGCTTTGTCAATGGTTGTTAGTTGCATAAGATAAATAAGCAGCAACTATGGCTTGTATATAATATTGAAAAAGCTTCCACTTAAAGCCCTGGTGACACCACGACAATGTTGCTGCTCCTCAGTTTTTGCTTTTTCTTTCTCCCTCGAGTGCTGCTTCCTTCTGCAAATGCCCCCTGTTATCTGTTGCTCTCTCCTCCCCAGCTGGTCCTTGGTTTCTCCTATCCTGCGCTCCACTCAGCCTGTTTCCCCGTGCCCTCGACTTCGGCGTTCTCATTCTTTAAAAAAAAATATATATATATAAAGTAAACTAATTTATATTTTGTAATGCCCAGAAGCAGAAATCTACTTTCAGAGCGTCGTTTTTTGCAGGCACATGTATGTCATTTTGCTGCTCTGCAGTAGTCATGATTTCCATATGCATGATGACACATGCATGCATATATTGCCTCTGAGCTCGCTGGTCTCCGTCCTCATCTGTCTCCCTTGTGTACCTCTCTCCCCCTCCACTCTGCTCCATGTTCCGCTCTCTAACCTCTACCGCGCTCCATGTTCCTCTCTTGCCTATTTCCATTTGATGCACCTGCGGCCTCCGTGTTGCTACTGCCACACCCACCTTTTACTTCTGCCCCTCACCCATTCCCTCTCTGTTCCTTCCCTCACCTGTTGCCTGAGTGTTGCTTCTATCCCTACACCCACGACTTCCTTGCTTCTGCTCCCTCTTGTTTCTTCCAACAGTTTGCTTCCAAACTTTGCCTGAAATCACTCATTTTCCTTACATTTCTATGATGGAAACTTCTGAAATCCACAATATTCCTACCACCCAGCATTGCCACACTTGTGCCAATAGAAACGCTGCGCCACTTGTGTAGTTAGGCCTAGTGCCCGCAACAGGAACACATCAAACCAAGCTCAATGGGTGCCCCCTCGCAAAGGCTCCCATTGACCTTGGCTTGACCTGTTCCTGTCGCGGGCAGGCCCAGCCACACAAGTGGCACAGCTTTTTTATCGGCACAAGTGGGATAACATTGGGTGGTAGGAATTTTGTGAATTCCTGTAAGTTACCGTCACAGAAATGTAATGAAAATGCATGATTTCAGACAAAGTTTGGGGTTTGCAGGGCATTGTGGGTAAGAAAACCTCATGGGATGCACACCAGTTACCCCACCCTGGATTCCCCCAAGTGTGTAGTTGTCAGAAATGTGCACGTTTGCTAGGTTTCCCTGGTTCCGGCTGTTCTGGCTGAGCTAGGGCCCAAAATGCACAGCCTACACTTTGCAAAACAAGCATTTGCAATGCAATAGGTCTCGTATTTACGCGAGTTTGAGCTATTGATGTTGCAAATAACAATGCCTTTTATTTTTGTTTTCGTTTTTATAAACATAAATAAAAGGCATTGTCATTTACAATGCCAATAGCTTAAACTCTCGTAAATGCGAGACCTATTGCATTGCAAATGCTTGTTTTTTATATTGTAAGTTGGGTGTGAAAACCCCAAAGTGTTGCTGGATAAATTCCATGGTTGCCGAAGAAGTCAAGCATTTCATAAGCTCAATTGGATACTGTGATATTATATGTAAGAAAGTGGATTAGTTCATTCCCAATACTGACACTGCTTGATCCACATGTCAAACCAAATATAAGTCCTGTAAAGCCATTTTAAGGAAGTGCACTTTTCATTCTCTTCATACTTGTAATATTGTCAAGGCCATATGTTATTATTTTTATTTTTTTATCAATCTTTTTATTGACAGTTCAGTAAAAAACAAATACAAAGCCTAATTTTGCACTGACATTTCTTTTGGTTGTACAATCCTTTCATTGCCCAACTTTCCTGGTAATACTTCCTCTCAATTGAGATTTGAGAGGGATGTCTTTGGACCCAATCGCTACTCCACCAGGCCAGTGGAGGTGAAATCATTACAAATGTTCACCTTGTAAACATTCCATTTCCCCCAGATTTTCCCCATTTTCAGGGGCAAACTTGGCCCTCATATGTTACCCTCTCAGCCAACATACACCAATCCATATCCCGTTTCCAGCCCCCCAACTGTGGTGTCTGTTCTGCCCCCCCATAGTCGCTATATTGTGTTTCACAACCTACAGTTGCAATGCCCACCATATTTGTTCCTTATGGTTGGGGTCTGTTGCGCTCTAGATGTACAGGAGACACCATTTTGCAGCAGCGGTCATAGCACACTCAGTAACCTCACTCATACAGGCCACGACTGCTTCCCAGAAGACCTGCAGTACTGGGCAGTCCCAGATGATGTGATAAAATGTACCAACTTGCCCACACCCACGCTGACAACCCTCTGTCATCGCCCTACCCATTTTAACCAGGGTTGTCTGGGCATAATAGGACTGATATAGCAATTTTAATTGGACTAAACGGAAACCTGCTCGTATGTCCACTTTACTCGGGGATGCCAAGGGCCTCTGCCCATTTATCGTCTTCCATCTCTTCTAGATCTTGGGCCCATTGTTCCCTCAGATGTTGCAGGGCATCGGGAATATTATTAATCAACTTTTTGTATGTCAGGGACATGGCTTTCTGTGGCATATATCCATCTAACAGCCGGTCCTCAAGGGGTTAAGACTACGGGAGCTCCGCTCTCTTCAGCAACACAACCTTGAGTGCATGTCAAATTTGGAGATAGCGATAAATCTTGGTAGGGGTTAGCCTATAGTCCCGCTGTAGATCTATCCATGAGTGAACCCCACTCTTGACGGCCAATTAAGTCCCACTTGTCAAATCCTGGCTGCGCTCCCAGGGTTCCCAACCAAGCCGTGTCCCATAAGGGTGTAGCCTTCGTGAGTTTACCCTTCCAACCCAGAGCTCTCGTTGCTGTATGCCAGAGAGCAATCATGGTTGCTGTTGGGCCCTAGAAGGCTGTGCTCCTAGCCATGCCATAGAGTGCCCGGAGATATCCCCCTGCTGTATTATTAGCTTGTCCATTTGTATTGCAGGTTCATCTGGGGTTGAGAATATCCAGCTGTTCATGGTAGTGAGTTGTGCAGCCCAGTAATATTTCTGAATATAAGGCAGGGCTATCCCACCATCATACTACGCCCTGGTGAGTTTATGTCGCAATCCTTGTCTGGCCCCCATTCCAGAGTAGTGTTCTAATTTCCCCATCAATGGCTTTAAAGTATGAGTCTTGCACAAGATAGGGTGTGTTTTGTACAGGAGAGGAAGAGTGGTGAGACACCATTTTAAAGAGGGCGGCCCTGCCGAGAAGCGACAAGGGCCAAGACCTCCAGTGCCGAACTTCTCGCCTTAGTCTAGTGGCCCTTCAAAGGATAAATGAGAGGCTTTTTCCAGTTGATAATGTAACTGGAGTAGAGGCCAAAGTTGGTTATAATCTGCATCAATCTATCTAGTGTATTGACAGGATCTGTTACATAGAGCAGAATGTCGTCAGCGTACAATGAGATTTTGTCCTCCCATTGATCATTCCACTGCAGCCCACGGACCAAGGGGTCCCGCCTGACCCAGGTTGCCAGCGGCTCAAGGATCAGGGCGAATATCAGGGGTGACAAGTGACAGCTCTGGCGGGTACCTCGCTGAAGATCAAACACGCGGGATCGCCTTCCGTTTACTTTCATCTGCGCCAACGGGTCCGTGTATAGTAGTCTCACCCATTTGATGAAGTGCAGGCTGAAGCCCAACCTGGCAAACACCTTGAACATATAATCCCATTCTACTGTGTTGAATGCTATTCTAACGTCTAGCGAGAGCACGAATACGGTTTCTTGAAGATTGTTCGCTCGACACAACACCTCATGAAGGCGTCTGAGATTCGGAGTGGTACTTTGGCAAGGCATAAAACCTGACTGGTCTGGGTAAATGAAAGTGGTGACAACCTTGAGTAGGCGAGAGGCCAACACCTTGGCCAGGATCATAACTTCAGCCTTTAGGAGTGATATTGGCCGGTAGGAGGCACAGTCCTCAGGTGGCTTCCCTTCTTTATGAATAACTACAATGGTGGCCAGGCGCTGGTCTTTCGGCAATGACCCTTGTTGCAGACTCTCCTTAAACATACAAAGCAAGTGAGGAGCTAGCTTCAGGGCCATGAGTTTATACAGCTCAATCGGTACTCCGTTGGCTTTACCTCAGTTGAAGTCATGTATTGCTTGTACTATTCAGCTTCAGTAAGCTCTTCCTCAAGGAGGGCTTTATCAGTTTGTTCAAGCGTTGGAAGGCGAATGTCAGCCAGGAGCTCCCTAGAGTCCTCTGCCGTGGTTGTAACCGCCGGGGAGATATGTTATTATTTTTTAATAGTGTATAGAGAATATGTTTTTATTAAACTTCACTAAAAGGCAAGACCGGTATAACAGAAGCAGCAGGGCAAGCTTTTCTAACACAATAAAAGCAGATTGACTAATGGGAGTGTGAGTGGTAGTGTGGCTGTGTGTGAGTGTGACAGAGTACAAATGTATGAAAAAGTGCAAGAGATATAGTGAGAATGAGTGTGAGTGTGCGAAACTGAGTTAGAGAAGGAGTGTGAGAGAATGTGTGTGTATGAGTTTGTGTGTGAGTGTATGTGTGTTATGCTTGCAAGTGTGCTGCTGGTCTGGCATACTGGAGCTTATTCATGCCTTATGGACAAGGACACTAATAACATATGGATGGGAGGTGTTTCCTGTGGCAAACTGCAGGCCCTGACATGCTTCTATTAAGACATCATCATTGGCTGTGGAGACTCAAACTGTCTAACTGAGAAAGCTGCTAGCCCAGCCATATCCAACGACTGGGACAGAGCACAGGCCACCACACCTGGCTGAAGGCCCTGACATGATGCATGTAATTCATAGCATATGATGGGTTAAATCCATTGCAAAATGCTGGAACGGACATCTGGGGTAATTCTTCTCATAAGACATCTTGTACTTGTTTTATAGGGGGGTGTCAATGGCAAAATGCTGACCCGTGTATACTAGAGAGAATTTGTAGAGGTACCCATGACTATGGCTGAAGTATCCATGGTAAATTGGCACTGTCATATTATATGTATTTCTTGGCAGAAGGGGCTTACCCATGAAAAATACTGACCTTTGTACAGTGGAAGTAATTTTTGACTTATGAGATTTGAAAAACATTTGATCTACTCCCGGGAAAGGCCAGGCTTCCCTGGTGCACCATGAAAGCACTGGTATATTAATGAATGCCCTTTAAGTGTCTGTGGCGTTTTAACAAATTTGACCCCCAAAAAATTCAAAAGTTTCAAAAAATTCTCAGGGGAGAATTTCACTTGCCCTGAAACCACCTAAAAAAGTCTCTTTACTCATTTTGCTCGCTGGAATTTGGGGGAAGTATCGCACCCCACCACTTACATAGATCTTTAGCCTGCACTAGTGAGCAGAAAATGCAGGGCGTAGAGGGGACAGTTGAAGAGTACAGGGTACACAGTCTCTGCAGAATGGACAGAAGCAGAGATTTTGCAATGAAATAATAGCATTGTCTGATCATAAAATGCATATAATTGCTTATATTTAAAAGTGGTTAAACCTATCGCTCTCTTAACCTACCTATAATTTTCCCAATTTGTAATCAAAATTGAGCCATGTGATCCAGGCTAGCCCAATAACTATGAATCTGGCTCCTATGGCTTTGGGGAGCTGCACGTGTTGGGGTGGCTGCAAATGGGGAGAGCAAACAGACAGTGCATTGATAGGAAAAGGAACTGGACAGAGGAACCCCATAGGCCTCAGCACCTAACCCACTATCCCTAATAAATATAAAAAATCTGGAACTACCCAGAAATATGTGTGCACACTGACAAAACACCCACTGTCACTGTGTGATTCCCATACAGGAATTTAACAATTTTAACACAATAGCACAGGTGCACCACATAACAAATTAGACAATAAATTGTATAAAATTCATGTCCACAAGGTTTTCCAAGTTTCTTCCTTTATTTTCAACGAAGTCTTTAAAAAACAATCAAGGTGATTTGAGACACAGCCGACGCGTTTTGTCCTTATCAAAAGGACTTCCTCAGGGCAAGTTGATGTTTGATACTGATATTAATTGAAGGATTTAAATCACCCAGAAGGCCAAGTATGAACCACCAATAGACATCCGTCCTTCAATATGTTATATTTAAAAGTGGTTACTGGCGCCTTGATCTAAATGAACGAAATGGGTGTATGATGACTCTCAATTTAATTAGTTCGCTATCCCAGATCCGGGAATTAGGAAATATACAAAAATGATATCATTTACGATGACCGACCAGAATCAGTCGGGGCAGTCCTCACCCAGTTGGGGAATAGAAGCATTTCTAATTCCCGGATCTGGGATAGCGAACTAATTAAATTGAGAGTCATCATACACCCATTTCGTTCATTTAGATCAAGGCGCCAGTAACCACTTTTAAATATAACATATTGAAGGACGGATGTTGATAAGGACGAAACGCGTCGGCTGTGTCTCAAATCACCTTGATTGTTTTTTAAAGACTTCGTTGAAAATAAAGGAAGAAACTTGGAAGAAAACCTTGTGGACATGAATTTTATACAATTTATTGTCTAATTTGTTATGTGGTGCACCTGTGCTATTGTGTTAAGACAGTGCATTGATGCAGCAGCAAGGATCAGCTTGAGGCATGTTGGGGTTGCAGCAACAGACATGTCTGTTGGGGTACTGGGATGGAAGAGCAGAACCAATTGCTTATTCTTAACAGCACAAACGTAATGGGGATGAAACATCTGCACAGATGCATTTGCAGCATTAATGTGGATGACAGCCATTCTCAATGAGGGAACATCCTTATTGAAAACCTCTGTTCGACAATAGGATTAGCCTATCAATAAAAACATGGTGCACAGTGTAGTTAATGCACACAGTGAGCATGTCATGACGCTTTAGGAATGTTTTTAGCCAATACTATTACCACATTGTAAATTAGTCTTCCCATTGCAAACTGCCACATCATTACATTTTTTTAGGTGACTGAACTCGCCTCAGGAGCCAACAGGAGTACGACAGTCACCGTTTCTCAATGGCACTCCCCCCCCTCCACGTAACATGTAGTAACCCACTAAGCAGTCCTTAATTTGTAAAATAATAAATGCCGGGCCCAAAGTCTTGCTCGTGAACTTGTACCCGGCAATTTAAAATGTCGTGATAGCAGAATACATAAATTGCCTAGAAGTCATTCTACTGTGTGCCACTTTCATCCACCACCAGGCACTCCCTGCCCTTATATCTCACTCTTGCAGGTTATTTTTCATCTTCCGTGTCACAATGTTGCCATCTTTCACTTCCTCCTGTCTCCCTTTTATGGTTCTCTCTCTTGTTCTGTATCAAAGCCTGATGAGGAACAATACGAGCTGGACCCTGAAAATGAGTACCAGTCGCTCCACCTGCAACTCCCGGCTCAAATTAAGCCCTTCTATTAAGCCTAATATTTTGAGACCTGCACATAAAGACAGCCTTACCCATGAATATTTTACATCTCATTGAGTAAACTAAACAAAGGGTCAGGAGCATTTTTTTGGGACTTGCAATGAGTTAAAGCCAGGAACATTGTCAGATCTACCAAAAATGTTTTTTATATCAGGTTTGTCCAATATTTTTGAATTGCGCAATTTGTCACTTCTTTTTCCTCATATAATGGCTATAAGGTTAGGTCCGACCCCATTTCTAGAATTGCTTGTCCTTCCCATTAAAGGGATTTTACCCCTCCCACCCCACACACTTAGGAGTAACTTTTAAGTAACCTTATCAGGCGTCCAATCCTCCTTCCAAAGGTATTGGAGCACTTTACATAGGCACCAGTTCCATTACACAAGGCCTCAATTTTTTTTTAGTCTATCTCTCATTCTCTCTTTTTTTCCTTCCTGGGCGCTTTCCTCCTACCTTCCCCCTCCCACATGCTTTCTGTCTCTCGCTATGAATCCTCCCCGGGCCTGCTGGAATTAACCTCAGTTATCGTGCGCCGTCATGTTACCTGATTCCAGATATTTTAATTGCGTTGCACTTGTTTCACACCCTGGCGGATTTTGGGAGTTGTAGTCTTCAATCGTGTTAAGCATGAAAGAAGTTGTTTGTTTGGCTGGTGAGAGAACGCCTACCTACCGCTAGGGGTCGCTGTGCGTCTTGTGATGAATACTTACGAGAGTACAGTGGTAAGGGAAGGGCGGGGCTTCCTGGTATCACGTGCTGTGCCGTGTCAGTAGGGTGACTCCTTAACTTCTATACCAGGAAACTTAGTTTCGAGCTGGGAGGAGTGAAGGTCCTCTACTACAGAGGAAAGCGCGCGGTGTTGGTCATCGTTCCGGCGATATTCCCAACTAAAAATTACTTTTATTCAGTTTTCCCAACAGCTTATTTGTTCTACTGCTTTGTTGTGCCCGCCTCGCTACTGTTGACACCCAGATGGCAGTAGGCTAGGAAGCTTTGAGGTTACTGGAAGTATCCCGCCGGCTGCCTGCAGGTTCATGTCAGAATTGGTAAGTGTCTGTCAAAAGTTTGGACAAATAAGATTTCTGGGACACTGTGGTGGATCTAGCTTTTATTTTAATTATCTCAAACAATGTAACCAGTTCTGAAATAATGTATTTCTCATTTCAAATATGTACTTCGCCGAGTTTTACTTTCGTTTAGATATCATAGCGAAACATTTTTTGTAAACAGATTCTCATTGACTTAAATAACCAACAGTGTTTGTTGTTGTTACAGTAAAATCAAGGCAAATGAAACTGGCTGAGCAATCGGGCTGATAAGTAAGGTCCAATATCAGTGGGTCATTTATGGTCAAATATCCACAGTCGAATCAATTGACATGAAAAATAAACGCGTCACTAAAATTGGATAGAAGGGAAGGATTAACATTTGTGTACATTTTTTTTCCCACCAATCCGATGTTGGCTTAGGCTACAAAACGACTGGATACTGAGAAAGGCGCCCATATTTTCAAATTGTGACATTTAGTGACACACTGGTCCTCCAAGGACACCGCAACTAATTTGCTAAATTTTGCGGCTATAAAACAGTAAAATTGCTGGCAAAAAAAAGTGCTGTATTTTTGCGGCAGGCACAGAATGTGCCTGTCATAAAAATACTGTGGCCTAGCCAGCAATGCAGCCCAACTCAGCAGGCGCGAGCTGGAAAGATGGATGTCTGATGCCATAGAAACTGCAGATTTCAATTTCAAATTTGCGCTCTTTTGCATCATCCTGACATGTCTCTTTCCAGTGTAAAATACGTTCTGCCAAGGGAGCTGTTAATGTGTCTCCCTTCACCCTTCTACCAATTTAATGTAAGGTGGGTGAATGGCCAACATAACAGCTCCGTGCAGCCGTATGTATGTCACGCTACTCGATGCTGGGGGGGGGAGAGGGCTTAAAAAAAGGTGACGGGATGGTCTCGAATAGTAAACTGCAGGGGAGAAAGGTTAGAAAAGGGTTATACCAAAGGGAGTCACCGTTCCGGATTGGAGATGGAGAGGAGGGAAGTAGGGGGTACTCTTGTCGTGTGCTACTCTGCTTGTGGGAGGCAGGGTGTCCTCATCTTGATGCCCTCACACACCCCGAAGGATGTCATGCTTAATCATTGGGCTTTTGCTCCTAGTCAGGCCGGCGCTGCAATGCCCTACGGGTCCCCCGAAGGGTCTCTTTTTCGGAGATCTTTTGATGAAGCTGTATATGTGCGTAAGTGGCAGTGAAGTCCTAGAAAGTGTATTAAAAAATGGCTGGAGGGAGAGTGATTAATTTTTAATAAAGTGATCCCTCTGTCATTATTAAAACAAAGTGTATGGAGCTGCTTTAAGGGGTATTATGTCCCTTGGTAGCTGGGTTGATTATATGTCCCTAGTGGGCATATGTTATGGTCAACATGTTTCGCGCTTCAGTGGTCTCAGGGGGAGATCCAGGGCGCTTCGTCAGGACCAAATAAGAAATTTATATCTACAGTGGCCCGAAAATTTCGGTGCCCCCGGATAAATGAAAGGAGTAGAGATTCTGAAACGACAAGAGTCAAAAAACAAAGATACAATTTGCCATTAGGGTATTAATACCAATGGAAATTATGCTCATGTCTGGGTTCTCTATTGGAGGGCCAGGTGCTTGTAGTTCATAGCGTGATCATTGCTGTTAATGGTCGCGGTATGTATACGTGAGCTAAAAGGTGCTGTGATCCTTCTAAAAGTTGTTAAAAAGGAGGTTATAACTAGGTGACAGACAGACGTATAAGATCAATGATTAGTGCTCAGAGAATGGTGTCAGGGTTGTTCTCTGTATCAGTATTTTTATTTGTGAACATACCCTGGTTATATCGAGTAGGCGTGAATCGTATAGAGTAAAAAATTCAAAAGTGAAAAGGTTCTATTATCCAGTAAGCTTGTGAACCTTTTAAATCTAGGTAAGTAATACCGTTAGGCCCTACCATTGATGGCAAACCTCGAGACGCTGTGTTATTATGTGTAAGCACTTAGATAATATATCTCACCCCTTAGTAGGTAGGGTAAGATCCCATGAGATCAGGGAGGGTCACTTGAGAGCTATAATGGGAAGGAAGAAAAAACAGAAAACCACATGTGTCATTTTTACAGGGCTTCCTAAGGCTCTAAGTTATAACTCACAGTTGGTTTTTAGAAATTGAAGAGAGAGGATGCTGCCATGTGCAGGATCTGTCCTGATCTTGCCCCTTAGTTACTCACGGTTCTCTCAGTGCATCTGGGCTGCGTCACCTGTATGCCTCTCGCTTTCTCCGCCAGTGGGGAAGTGAAAATTCTGTCTCCTTTTATAGGAGTGGCCTGCATCCGGGTGCGGGCGTTAATTGTTTAATCACTGCATTGATTGGCAAGTTTTGGTTGTTACTATGGGTGCCATTTTGGAGTGGTGTTTTCTATGATAAGTTCATATGGGAAGGTTTTGGTTGTTACTATGGGTGCCATCTTGGAGTGGTATCTACTATGACAAGCTCGTATGAGGAAGTTTTGGTTGTTACTATGGGTGCCATCTTGGAGTGATATCTTCTATGAAATGCTCATGAGAGATATTCACGAACTGTTGAATCTCTGTGTGCTGATAATTGTTATGGGTCGCTGGTACGGTGACTTAAAGGGGGGCGATGCATGTCTTGTGTATGAAGTTATATATCTAATGTATTGGTGCTGCGCGCAATAGGCAGAATCTCGGTCGCCATCTTGTAGTGGGTTCTTGTGGTAGATGTGATAAATGAAGTATCCCTTGTGCGCTGATGAATCACAATAAAGGGTCACCGTATTTGTTGGTGTTATTTGCGGTGCACTAGTGCCCCCTTGGTCAGTTTTTATAGTTGGTGTATCATTTTGCGGTGGGTGGTGCATCTCAGAGGTCTGCTGACATAGTCTTCACTATAGTGTTTATGAATGTCACACTTGTGAGATCGATGTCAAGGGTTGAATTCCTATAGTACTTCAATCCAAGGTATTTCATCGTTCAGACCCTGGGTGTTCGTTTGGAGGCGGTGCACCCATCTTTGCTCTTTTTGGAAGAAGGTTTTTGTTGTCCAGAGAGGATTGGACTCAATGATGGTCCAATTGACTTGGTCTGGTGTATGTCCCTTTTCGATGTAATGCCTGCTCATTTTGGTGGTGTTCCTACCGCACCGGATGTTGCTCCTGTGCTCATTCACCCTTGTTTTTACAACTCTAGGAGGTCATCCCTATGTATAGTAGGTTGCAAGGACATTTCACCATGTACACGCAATTTTTTGTGTTGCAATTGGTGTGTCTCTTTGTGTCCACTCTTGGTTCTTTAATTGGAGTGTTTTGGTATGTGCTGTGAGAGGGCAGACATTGCAAGTCCCGCATGGGTAGTGTCCCTTGAGCGTCGGCAGGTCCCATAATGTCCTCTGGCTGTCCCCTTGTTTTTTCTGTGGTCTCGTGTGGACAACAATGTCTTTTATGTTTTGTGTACGTCTGAATGCGAATCTTGGGTGTTGTAGTTGCATTTCGCCTGTGTTCAAGATGCTCCAATGTTTTAATAGGACATTTTTGACTTGATTGGATTGAGGTGTGTAAGTTGCGACACATGTAATTGTTTCATCTTTTCGCTTTTCTTGTGTTTCCAGAAGCGCTTCTCGATGGTTGTTCCGTGCGCGTTTCTTGGCAGACTTTATGATTTTTTGTGGGTAGTTTCTTTTTTCCAGATTTTTGCTAAGTTCTGCTGCCTGTATTTCATAATCCTGGGTAGTGCTGCAATTTCTCCTCAGCCTGAGGAATTGGCCGAAGGGGAGATTTTGTCTCAAGGCTTTGGTATGGTGGCTGTCGTAGGGCAATAAGCTGTTGCGATCTGTGGGCTTCCTATATGTCGTGGTCGACAGTTTTCCATCTTTGAAGAGAATTAGTAAGTCCAGGAATGGTATTTCTTCACTTGAGGTTGATAGTGTGAATTTGAGGAAGGGATCCTGTTGGTTGATCCAGAAGTGGAATTCTTTACATCGATCCTCTGTCCCCGCCCATAGCATAAGTACATCATCTATGTACCGTTTCCACTCTTTTATTTCCGATTTGAAAGGATTAGTTTCTGGTAGGATATGTTGGGCCTCAAAATGGGCCATGTATAGACATGCTAGGCTTGGCGCAAATGAACTGCCCATACAAGTTCCATGGATTTGTTGATAGTGTTGGTCGTGGAACTTGAAGAAGTTGTTCTTCATGGCGAGTTCTGCGCATTCCAGGATGAAGTTAATGGGTTGTTGTGTGGGAGGATCACTGTTTCTCAGGGTTTCTTCAACTACTCTTAGTGTGGCTTCTTGTGGAATGTTTGTATATAGTGCCTCCACGTCGAGTGTTACTAGTAAAGTGATTTCCTCAGGTCCTCTGATGTTTTCGATGAGGTTGATGGTCTCCTTGGTGTCCTTGAGGTATGACGGTGTTGCTTGAACTAGTGGCTGTAGAAAATGATCACAGTATTGACTCAGTGGCTCGAGGATGGAGTTGATCCCTGACACTATTGGTCTGCCGGGTGGGGGCATGATGTTTTTGTGGATCTTTGGCAAGATGTAGAAATATGGCGTCGTTGGTTTAGTGTTCACAAGGTACTCCGCTTCGTTCTTGGTGATCCAACCATTCGATAGTGCTTCCGTCACAGAGATGTTGATTCTTTTTGTGAGGGAATCCGTAGGGTCTGTGTCTATTTTGTGGTAGTATTTCGTGTCAGCTAGTTGTCTAAGACATTCGTTATTATAGTCGTCTGTGTTGAGGATGACAATAGCTCCGCCTTTGTCTGCAGGTTTTATGGTGATTGACGGATTGTCGTTGAGGTTTTGAAGGGCTTTCCTTTCTTTTGCAGGTAAGTTATCATAGGTTTTCTTGGGTTGTAGTTTGTTAATGTCTTGTAAGACTGCTTTTTCATAGGTCAGTATCTCACTGGCAGTCGTCACTGCGGTGGGCGTGAATCTGGAGGGATTGCGTAGGCCTGTGTCTGTAGTAACCGTCTCCCTCCTACTGGTATCCTGTGTTTGAAAAAATGATTTCAAGCGTAGCTTGCGAAAGAATGCGTGTGGTTCACCAGTGAGTCTGAACGAGTCTTCTTTTGGTGTTGGGACAAAACCCAATCCTCTCTGTAGGACGGATTCTTCTGTTTTCGTCAGGGTCCTTGTAGATAGGTTCACCACTAGTTTTTCTTCGTTTGACTCCGTGTCCTGCGTTGGTCCTCGTCCTCCGTCCACTGCACCTGTCTTTGGTCGTTTTTTCGCCTGCCTCTTCCTCTGCCCCTGCCTCTGTTCCAAAAAGGAGGGCGTTGTTGTTGATAGAATGGGTGAGGCAGTGGTGGTCCATGGTAGCCCGGATACCATGGTGGTGGTGCTCCTGGATATCCTGGCATTGGGTAGTTGAACATTTGGGGAGTTGGTAGTAATCCCGGACCTCCTTGGAAATTTCTCCGACTTCCGTTACTGGAATTACTGCTAGATCTTTTTGATCTTGTTGAGGATGTTGATTCATCGTCGGATGAGGTGTCTTGGTTATTTGTCACATAATCTTCCTTAGTGTAAGGGTATACTTTTTCCCTCTCAAAATGTTTTATATCTTTTTGCAATTTGGTGATTTTCCTCTGCAGGAGGTAGTCTTTATGGTCATTCATCTCGGTATTAATTTCAGCCAAGCGTGTCTTCCAGGTAGAGAATGTAATTGTTGTTTTTAGTGCATTCTCTGCAATGGTTATTTTTATTATTAGAGCATCTGATAGGCGTTTTGCTATACTAAGTATAAGTACAAGCCAGTCGCGAGTGCATCGCCAGGCTATTTGGCTCCAATCCTTCCTGAATATTATGTCTTCTAGGAATATCCGTGGTGCTACTGTCACAATAAGGCCATTTGGAGCTATATTGGCCCGCAGATATTCCGTCATAATCGCTCCATGCATCGCTATTTTGACCTGTTGTAAACAACCATTACATTCTCTACCTGGAAGACACGCTTGGCTGAAATTAATACCGAGATGAATAACCATAAAGACTACCTCCTGCAGAGGAAAATCACCAAATTGCAAAAAGATATAAAAAATTTTGAGAGGGAAAAAGTATACCCTTACACTAAGGAAGATTATGTGACAAATAACCAAGACACCTCATCCGACGATGAATCAACATCCTCAACAAGATCAAAAAGATCTAGCAGTAATTCCAGTAACGGAAGTCGGAGAAATTTCCAAGGAGGTCCGGGACTACTACCAACTCCCCAAATGTTCAACTACCCAATGCCAGGCTATCCAGGAGCACCACCACCATGGTATCCGGGCTACCATGGACCACCACCGCCTCACCCATTCTATCAACAATGCCCTCCTTTTTGGAACAGAGGCAGGGGCAGAGGAAGAGGCAGGCGAAAAAACGACCAAAGACAGGTGCAGTGGACGGAGGACGAGGACCAACGCAGGACACGGAGTCAAACGAAGAAAAACTAGTGGTGAACCTATCTACAAGGACCCTGACGAAAACAGAAGAATCCGTCCTACAGAGAGGATTGGGTTCTGTCCCAACACCAAAAGAAGACTCGTTCAGACTCACTGGTGAACTACACGCGTTCTTTCGCAAGCTACGCTTGAAATCATTTTTTCAAACACATGATACCAGTAGGAGGGACACGGTTACTACAGACACAGGTCTACGCAATCCCTCCAGATTCACGCCCACCGCAGTGATGACTGCCAGTGAGATACTGACCTATGAAAAAGCAGTCTTACAAGACATTAACAAACTACAACCCAAGAAAACTTATGATAACTTACCTGCAAAAGAAAGGAAAGCCCTTCAAAACCTCAACGACGGTCCGGCAATCACCATAAAACCTGCAGACAAAGGCGGAGCTATTGTCATCCTTAACACAGACGACTATAATAACGAATGTCTTAGACAACTAGCTGACACGAAATACTACCACAAAATAGACACAGACCCTACGGATTCCCTCACAAAAAGAATCAACATCTCTGTGACGGAAGCACTATCGAATGGTTGGATCACCAAGAACGAAGCGGAGTACCTTGTGAACACTAAACCAACGACGCCATATTTCTACATCTTGCCAAAGATCCACAAAAACATCATGCCCCCACCGGCAGACCAATAGTGTCAGGGATCAACTCCATCCTCGAGCCACTGAGTCAATACTGTGATCATTTTCTACAGCCACTAGTTCAAGCAACACCGTCATACCTCAAGGACACCAAGGAGACCATCAACCTCATCGAAAACATCAGAGGACCTGAGGGAATCACTTTACTAGTAACACTCGACGTGGAGGCACTATATACAAACATTCCACAAGAAGCCACACTAAGAGTAGTTGAAGAAACCCTGAGAAACAGTGATCCTCCCACACAACAACAATTAACTTCATCCTGGAATGCGCAGAACTCGCCATGAAGAACAACTTCTTCAAGTTACACGACCAACACTATCAACAAATCCATGGAACTTGTATGGGCAGTACATTTGCGCCAAGCCTAGCATGTCTATACATGGCCCATTTTGAGGCCCAACATATCCTACCAGAAACTAATTCTTTCAAATCGGAAATAAGAGTGGAAACGGTACATAGATGATGTACTTATGCTATGGACGGGGACAGAGGATCGATGTAAAGAATTCCACTCCTGGATCAACCAACAGGACCCCTTCCTCAAATTCACACTATCAACCTCAAGTGAAGAAATACCATTCCTGGACTTGCTAATTCTCTTCAAAGATGGAAAACTGTCGACCACGACATATAGGAAGCCCACAGATCGCAACAGCTTATTGCCCTACGACAGCCACCATACCAAAGCCTTGAGACAAAATCTCCCCTTCGGCCAATTCCTCAGGCTGAGGAGAAATTGCAGCACTACCCAGGATTATGAAATACAGGCAGCAGAACTTAGCAAAAATCTGGAAAAAGAAACTACCCACAAAAAATCATAAAGTCTGCCAAGAAACGCGCACGGAACAACCATCGAGGAGCGCTTCTGGAAACACAAGAAAAGCGAAAAGATGAAACAATTACATGTGTCACAACTTACACACCTCAATCCAATCAAGTCAAAAATTTCCTATTAAAACATTGGAACATCTTGAACACAGGCGAAATGCAACTACAACACTCAAGATTCGCATCCAGACGTACACAAAACAGAAAAGACATCGTTGTCCACACGAGACCACAGAAAAAACAAGGGGACAGCCGGAGGACATTATGGGACCTGCCGACGCTCAAGGGACACTACCCATGCGGGACTTGCAATGTCTGCCCTCTCACAGCACATACCAAAACACTCCAATTAAAGAACCAAGAGTGGACACAAAAGAGACACACCAATTGCAACACAAAAAATAAATTGCGTCTACATGGTGAAATGTCCTTGCAACCTACTATACATAGGGATGACCTCTAGAGTTGTAAAAACAAGGGTGAATGAGCACAGGAGCAACATCCGGTGCGGTAGGAACACCACCAAAATGAGCAGGCATTACATCGAAAAGGGACATACACCAAACCAAGTCAATTGGACCATCATTGAGTCCAATCCTCTCTGGACAACAAAAACCTTCTTCCAAAAAGAGCAAAGATGGGTGCACCGCCTCCAGACGAACACCCAGGGTCTTAACGATGAAATACCGTGGATTGAAGTACTATAGGAATTCAACCCTTGACATCGATCTCACAAGTGTGACATTCATAAACACTATAGTGAAGACTGTCAGCAGACCTCTGAGATGCACCACCCACCGCAAAATGATACACCAACTATAAAAACTGACCAAGGGGGCACTAGTGCACCGCAAATAACACCAACAAATACGGTGACCCTTTATTGTGATTCATCAGCGCACTAGGGATACTTCATTTATCACATCTACCACAAGAACCCACTACAAGATGGCGACCGAGATTCTGCCTATTGCGCGCAGCACCAATACATTAGATATATAACTTCATACACAAGACATGCATCGCCCCCTTTAAGTAAGATCACCGTACCAGCGACCCATAACAATTATCAGCACACAGAGATTCAACAGCCCGTGAATATCTCTCATATGAGCATTTCATAGAAGATATCACTCCAAGATGGCACCCATAGTAACAACCAAAACTTCCTCATACGAGCTTGTCATAGTAGATACCACTCCAAGATGGCACCCATAGGAACAACCAAAACCTTCCCATGTGAACTTATCATAGAAAACACCACTCCAAAATGGCACCCATAGTAACAACCAAAACCTTCCCATATGAACTTATCATAGATAACACCACTCCAAAATGGCACCCATAGTAACAACCAAAACTTGCCAATCAATGCAGTGATTAAACAATTAACGCCCCACCCGGAAGCAGGCCACTCCTATAAAAGGAGACAGAATTTTCACTTCCCCACCGGCAGAGACAGCGAGAGGCACACAGGTGACACAGCCCAGATGCACTGAGAGAACCGTGAGTAACTAAGGGGCAAGATCAGTCCAGGACAGATCCTGCACATGGCAGCATCCTCTCCCTTCAATTTCTAAAAACCAACTGTGAGTTATAACTTAGAGCCTTAGGAAGCCCTGTAAAAATGACACATGTGGTTTTCTGTTTTTTCTTCCTTCCCATTATAGCTCTCAAGTGTCCCTCCCTGATCTCATGGGATCTTACCCTACCTACTAAGGGGTGAGATATATTATCTAAGTGCTTACACATAATAACACAGCGTCTTGAGGTTTGCCATCAATGGTAGGGCCTAACGGTATTACTTACCTAGTTTTAAAAGGTTCACAAGCTTACTGGATAATAGAACCTTTTCACTTTTGAATTTTTGACTCTATTTATACGATTCACGCCTACTCGATATAACCAGGGTATGTTTACAAATAAAAAAATAAAAATACTGATACAGAGAACAACCCTGACACCATTCTCTGAGCACTAATCATTGATCTTATACGTCTGTTTGTCTGTCACCTAGTTATAACCTCCTTTTAACAACTTTTAGAAAGATAACAGCACCTTTTAGCTCACGTATACATACCGCGACCATTAACAGCAATGATCACGCTATGAACTACAAGCACCTGGCCCTCCAATGGAGAACCCAGACCTGAGCATAATTTCTATTGGTATTAATACCCTAATGGCAAATTGTATCTTTGTTTTTTGACTCTTGTCGTTTCAGAATCTCTACTCCTTTCATTTATCCGGGGGCACTGAAATTTTCGGGCCACTGTAGATATAAATTTCTTATTCGGTCCTGACGAAGCGCCCTGGATCTCCCCCTGAGACCACTGAAGCGCGAAACATGTTGACCATAACATATGCCCACTAGGGACATATAATCACCCAGCTACCAAGAGACATAATACCCCTTAAAGCAGCTCCATACACTTTGTTTTAATAATGACAGAGGGATCCCTTTATTAAAAATTAATCACTCTCCCTCCAGCCATTTTTTAATACACTTTCTAGGACTTCACTGCCACTTACACCCACGCACACATACGGCTTCATCAAAAGATCTCCGAAAAAGAGACCCTTCGGGGGACCCGAAGGGCATTGCAGCGCCGGCCCGACGAGGAGCAAAAGCCCAATGATGAAACATGACATCCTTCGGGGTGTGTGAGGGCATCAAGATGAGGACACCCTGCCTCCCACAAGCAGAGTAGCACACGACAAGAGTACCCCCTACTTCCCTCCTCTCCATCTCCACTCAGGAACGGTGACTCCCTTTGGTATAAGTTTAATTTTGGGAGCACGGGTCACTGGACCTTTTAGAATAGCTCCTAGAGTTCCCCTCTTTTGATAAATAGGGTTAGAAAAGGGTGACAGGAGGGGTGGAAAGAGTAAAAGTACAAAGGATGTTTGGAAGGGGCGTGTACCTCAACAGGAAGAGTGGGCAGAAGGACCCTTGCCAAGGGCAGGTGGGTGGAGGCCAAAACAACCGACGGAGGAAGTAGGACAAGAGTGAGGGTCAGGAAAAAGTACTGCCAATGGGGTACCTGGGGGAAGCGAGGCCTAAAGGCCTGTCTTTCCACAGGTTGGTTAGGGCGAGTGGTACTAGCTACCAAACTCGAAGGTGGGGATAGGTTAGGGACAGCTAGGTGGGCGGGAGCAGGGGAAGGTTATGTAGGGAGGGTGTTAGGAGTTAAGCCACTTTGTCAGACTCCTGATCTGTGGGCAGTTATTTTTGTTCCTCCCATCTACCCGGCCTATATTTTGCATGTTATAATCCCAATTTTAAGGGGGCGGGTTTTTTTTTTGTTGGGTCTGTGTTAAGTGGATTTTTCGAAACAGGCCAGATGGATGTTTTTGGTTGTTTTTCACCATTGTTGAAGGGCAGTCGCAGTTTTTACAGGCAATGTGAACTGTGGTAGTTGGGTGACTGGTGAGTAATTAGAGGACATAGCAGGGGGAGTAGCACTGGTGAGCTGGGGTAGAAGTTTAGACGAGTTGGTGCAGGTTAAGGTGGGGATAACTTCGAGAGGTTAGTGAGGTGAGGTGGCTGTGAGATGGGACAGGGGAAATGTATGTTTGTGTGTGTGAGTTCTTTGGCATTTTGGGGAGCCTTAAGGGAGAAGGGCAATAGGTTGTTAACTTGTATTAGTGAGACCTGGTTAAATGTGGTATTTTACGGTATATTGAGGTCTGTGGTTTATGTAAAATCTTGCCCGAAGGAGGACGTAACGCTCACATACCTGCTGTGTCCTGGTCTCCATCAGACTTTTTCTCCTGGTTGGACTGGCCTGAGCTTCTTGGAGGCCGACTGTGCCTTCAGGAAGCTCATAGTGGTGTCATGCGCCACACAGAGCAGGAGAGAGAATGAAAACCCCTCTCCCGCCAACCCTCCTTTTACTGACCCAGTGCAGGGTAAGTAAAAGGAGGTTTAACCAAGTTTTTTTTTTTTTTTAAGATTTTGCGGGGACTTTTCTAAAAATTGCTGGAGGTTCTGGTAGAGTAGTAAGTACCTTCAGATATATATTTAGGAACAGTTGACAAATGGTGTGCCTTCGGCCTGTACCATTGCTCTAAAATGGTCTTCAACCTTTTTATTGCAGTTCCTCCCTTACGTAAAATAATTTCTTGGCGACCCTCAAAAATGGCGATCATATTTTCTTAAAATTATTCTATAAAATGTTAAATATTGCAGGCAACCCAAATGTCAGTTTAGTCTCGGGGCATGCCTTATCCTCTACGAAATCTCGACACAATTGATTTGTCATATTGTTTTTCAATTATCAGGATTAATATTTGGAGTTTACATAGCAAATAAGCTGTGCATTTTTAAGTGAAACTGTGGGGTAGAGAGGCATATTTAAGAAAACATGTCCTAAAGGAATGTTCTGTCTTATATTTTTACTACAAATAAATCCCATAGGTGAAAGGGAAAATATGTTGCAAAAAAGAAGCCAAAATGCAAGGAGCTTTAGCTGACTAATTTTGACAAAAAATGTATTTCTTCTTGCCTTTTATTTTGTCATATTATCATATATTATTATGGCCCCATGTCATTTGTGGCCGTTTTAGCCATTCCTGGCTTGTAGCCAAATGCTCTTTGGACACAGATATATATTATTATTCACAACAAAAGGAAAGGTTAAAGTAACGTTAGGTATGGTAATGACATTTTAGCTTACATTAAAAAAAACAAAAAACTAGAAATCTACTTAAAAAAACAGTGACGTTAATGTTAGGTATGGTAATAATGCCTTACTTTATGTTAAAAAACCCTAGAAATTCAATGAAAACTCCAAATGTTAAAGTGATGTTATAGTTGGGTATGGTAGTAAGATTTTAGCTTGCATTAAAAAAACTCAACAAATAACTGAAAAAACAAAAAAGAAATTGGTGTTGTAGTTAGAAGTTGTAATAATATAAAAGCTATAGTTTAAAAACTGAAACACCACTGCAGTTCACCAGTTATAATTTACTGAGCTAACTATAACAGGCACACCCGCCATGCAATGCTTATAACCTTACACATTACATCACTCGTGACATGTTAAATAAACTGTCAAATAACATCATTGATGACATAATTGATCATATCACTGATTACATCATTCAGCCTACTGCTCCTCAAATAACTCTATAAACTGTTAGATCATTTTAGAAAACAAAGTAGGAAGTAAAGGGCCCGCAAACCTATACACCATAGATTAACTATACATCTGTTTTGCGTACAAAGTGCAAATAATGTAGAACTGGAAACAAATCTCATTCAGTATGGTAAAAGTTGTATGGTGCACACTTAAGCTACAAGTAAAGTTTAAAATCAAAACAGTACTCCTTTTAAACAAGGTAGGTTGTGCCTTAATTCATAGGCCTGTTACCCAAAATATGTAACAAAAATTAAAGCTTTTCCGTACAATACATTATTCACCTGTGGATTTCTGTGTACATGCCGACGGTAAAGATTTGTCATGTAGTGCTATAGACACTGTCCATATAAAATGCAGATAATTATTTCCATAATTTCAGTCGAAATTCTGAGACATTATACATTGTTGTATAATCTATGGGTATCTCACAGACGTCCAAGTCACAGTATGATTGTAAGCATTGTTAAAACGGTGTACACCATTCTGCTCATTTCAGGAATATATTTAGGGTACTATTGCATACTATGAAGGATTGTCCATAGGTCCTGGTATTGCATGTCTAGTCGTTGGCTGATATACAGATGTGAAACTGAGGTATTTAATGGGCACATCTCATTAAGGTAAATAACATCCAAACAGGGTTTTTGAATGATATTCAAGGTTTAATATGTTGCCGGTCTCCTTAATCTCTACAGAGCCATTACATTTCTTATGCATCTCAATACCAGTTACAAATATCAAATATCTAGTTAATGTGGGTGATTTCACAGATGCACTTCATTTTCTGCTCGTTGCGAAAGGTTATGCCCTTTATTACTTAAGAGGTAATGGGAAATTGGGTGTACGCGTACCTTGCTGAATACCGTTCAGTATGAAAAGCTTAAAGCTAATTGTTCTGTCCGTTGGATGAGGTCATCAGTTATGTGATCAGTGATACCATCAATCATATTATTTAACATGTTTATGAGTTATGTAATATGTAAGGTCATAAGCAGTGCATGGCGGGGAGCACAATATAGTTAGTGTTTTTTGTTTTTTTTAAACATTAGTTTTTATATTATTACAAAACCTAACGATAACATCACTTTAACTTTTGTTTTCTTAAGTGAATTTTTAGGTTTTTATTTAATGACAGCTAAAATGTTATTACCATACCTAACTATAACATCCCTTTAACCTTTAGTTTTGTCAGTGGATTTCTGGAGTTTTCTGATCGTATTCACCTAACTCCCCCTGCTCAGCACAGGTTTTGGCCGTGCTCCGTGGTAATGGCCACAGGCTCTAGCCCTATGCCCAGGCCTTGCTGGCAAACCCAAGTGGCCTGCCAACACCCGCACCTCGCACAGCCAGGGTTGACTGCAGGGTCTGAGCGCAGGCCACCCCCACATAGGCTGACAGCCTTTGGCCATATGCAGATGGGTATTAGCCACAGGCCCTGCAGTCAGCCTCACATGGATGGCAAACTCCTTAGCTTGCATGGCTTTTGCCGTGCGCGGTGGGGGTGCTGGCTGCAGGGCCTGGCCTGTGGTCAGGTCCTGTGTCCAACCCCATGCGGGCAGACAGCCTTCAGTCATGCGGGGGGGGTAGCCACTGAGCTAGGCCTGTGGTCGGGTCCAATGCGCAATCCCATGTGTGCAGAGGATCTTCAGCCGTGCGCAGCAGGGGGTTAGCAGCAGGGCCTGGCCTACGACCAGGCACTACACCCAACCCTCCATGATCAGCCAACCCCCATTACGCACAGCTTGCAACCGTACGAGGTATAGGGTTGGCCACATTCTTATATTTTTTTAATTTATTTTTTTAAAGTATTTTTGCGGTACTGTAGCCCAAGTGTCACCCCTACGGTCCCTTTGGACTGTGCAAACTTCACTTGTTGAAGTGTGCCCGATACTGCAGGACCATGGGTGGGGGTGGAACTTGCACTGTGCCTCTCGCAGGAGTACCGCCGTATTTCAAGGGAGGGCTGGGTCCAGCAGAACTTTGTCTGAGCCCCCCATCCCCCCCACACACAAGTGCCACAGGGTCAGGGTATCCCTACCCTGCCCTCTTATGCTTTTATTTTTAAACTAAACTCAGGACACCACATCCCCGAGCCTAGGAATAGTGGCTGCAATATTTTCTTAAAGTTGCGACCAGCAAATCCGATAAATGGGGAGGAGGGGTGGTTGATCTCTCGACCAATAAATAAGATTATTACATTTTTTCATTTGAACTACAGTGTCCAGCGATACTTATTTTTATAACCTTTGACGAACTTTCTGAGCACCTCTTTAAATTCAGATTATTTGAAAATGGCTAAACTGATTTACACCAAATAACAAAAAGTGTGCTGTCTGGGTAAAGTTTTAACTTTCTGCCAAATTTGGTGTAATTCCACCCAGCCTTTTTTTTGTAGTATTTCCTCTGGGAATTAACATGGGAACATTTTTTGGGACTCCCCACTCCTTTTTCTTAGCCCTTCTTGACAGATCACCGCTAAACTTTCCAGGGAGGAGCTGAGGTGGATGAAGTTTCTTTTTGAAAAGTTTTATGAAGATCCGTCAAAAAGCACCAGAGTTATGAGCAGAACAAAAACCTCTCTTCCTGTGAAACTCTGACCTAACTATAACAAAACAGTGGCTACTGTCACTATGTACAAACGTGTGTGCATATATCTTTTTTTAAGGGATCCCAAAAATATGTATATTTCAATTTTTGTTGGGAACCCCCCTTTTTAGGTCTCGCCTAGCGATGCAGCGCATGCGCTGCTCGCTTGCGAGATCTATTGTCGTCGATTTTGCTTGCGAAGGGAGACGAGATGTGCACGCGTACGGACCGGACAGGAGATGTGCACGCGTATGGCACAACGCGCGCATGGCGCGCTTTCACTTTTCCTCCCCCCGTCGGCTCCAGATCACCTCTGAAGCTCCCGGGGACCCTGCACGGCGTCAGCAGTGTCGGAGCCATTTGCATAACCAGTGGCATTCACTTCGGCGAGTCCTGAAGTATAGAGAACAAAGGTAAATCCTCACCGGTATATCAGCGGTTTTATACGCCAAAGTATACATGCGAGCTGTTTTTGGTGTCATATATGCCAGAGAAAATGTAAATGAATGTTACTAGCGCATTGACGGCCATAGCTTCAAGCACCATTGAAACCGGGTTTCAGCGCACCTTTCTATCACACACTAATTCACTTACTACTTTGCACTGACACATGTTTTTCATAGATCAAAGTTGCACTGACACATGTTTTCCATGTGTCAGCACAACTGCTGCGCCTCTCCCTGCAATGTGTACACCACCGAAACTGGACCCAGGCGAGGCAGAGTCGCACTACAGAAACTGCATGCCTCGCCCAGCACGTGACCAAGCCGAAAGTCACACGGTACCCCCCCGCCTCACACAGAAATATCTGGTCAGCCAAAACATGCCTACTCATATCTTTTGCTGGCTTTGTTTCCGGAGGGTTGCTTGCCAGGCGCATGAAGGCTGGTGGCACATGTCCAGCCTACTAGTGGGAGGACAGAAACTTCTTTCAGCGCATTTACTTTAATGAAAGATCTCAGGACTCCGTTCATCAAAGAGGACTCTCTGTGTGACTTGCTTGTTCTCTGCCACTAACTTGCCTTGTGATTAGATACTCACTGAGCGAGGTTGGCCAGATTATTTTTTTTAACCAGAAAAATACATTTCCAATAAAACTGACAAAGTGCAACAAGGGAACCAATTTTTTTTATTTAAATACTAACACATTTTCAGTAAGAAAGATACTTTATCCTATGAAGATATATCCATGCAAAATCCCCCTACCGCTATTCCTGAAATGGTTTCACCTCAGAATGCAGGCTCGGGCAGAAGCTGCTGCTGTGCAAATTCTGAAATGCATACTTTTTGGCTTCAAAGATTAAGCGAAAGTTCGGAAAATGTAATTAACTACGGGAACTTTCACTTACATGTTTTACTGTTCATATCTTTATAATGAAGTGCACACCTGAAGTATGTTCATTCTTGGGAGTCACACATGAAATAGCTTCATCCACATGAAATAGCTTCCTCCATTTTTCACTGTGCCTTATCAATTTGTTCATGTGCTGACTGCAGTAGCATGATGTAGTAAACCTGGCTGGAGATGAGCCTTGGCATTAAGTCATAAGGCAGGCTTCTGGCACAATCATATGTATTCCATATCAAATTAAAGATTACATTATATCTTGATTTTTGAAAAGAAAGCGTGTATTTTTAATGTCCACCTCAACAGTACTCCTTGCTTTGAGTTGACCAAAGGAGGAAGACAAGCTGAGTGGCCCCTGCTGACTGTCGACCACGACCTACAGATTACTCACCACAGGCCATTTATTACAGTTATTGGTGGAATTTTGCCTTAAGCTTGTTGTTCAAATTTACATCATTATGCCAGGTGTTGTACTTACTCCTTGCTCGTGGCAACATTTTGTGCGAGAGCACAGGAGCAGTGTGAACGACCAGAACGCAAGCGGCTGTTCATGGCACTAGTGGTTTTGAACCATTTTTTTTAGTATGAAACACATTTTAGCATCCAAAATAAAAGCGAGGACAAAATGCGCTAAAAATGAATGCTAAATGCTGCCTATGCACCTCATGTAATTTTTGCATGAGGTGCATAGGCAGCAACCTACACAAATGTCGGACAGTCGTAGCCATTCTGCCGAGATAACAAGTAGGACAAAACACATTCGAGAAAAGATTGTGAAAGAGTTTGACGCTCGGTCAGGCTTGTGCAATGGTCCCCACTAGATTGAAAATGAGGGTGAGCAAGGCAAAGCGCATTTCCAAAAAACCACAGGCCACGGTGTTATTGTCTCAAAGTATTGGCCACTTCTGCATTTACACGTCTCACAGTCAGAGCAGAGCAAAAGCTATATTATTGCACTAGGAAATTATAAAATGTATTGGTCTCATTTTCTCTTCTCAATCATTACTTATCAAGTGGAGCCCACTTCCAAGATAAGATACAAGCATTGGCATAGCCAATAGGTCTCGCCTTTGGGACCTTATAAGTGTTTAGCCATGCAACACTTGATGTTGTTGCACCAAGGATATTGTGCTGGATAACTAAACACTTATAAGGTCCCAAAGGCGAGACCTATTGGCTATGCCAATACTTGTTCATTTTGAGTTTTCTTGCAGTTCGGCACTTTGGTAGTTTTTTGTTTCTTCGGTTAGAAATGTAAAACGGATTCCGATAAAGTAGTTTTATGCAACACAGGGTCTAATCCAAGGGAACAACATGCACCCACTGCTTCCGGGTTAGGCAGACAAATAGACTGTTATTTGGAGTGTAGAGGCCCCCTCAAGTCCATGGGACTCAGTGCCACTGCACCTGCCGCTTCACTAATGATCGTTACACCCCAGAGAACAAGATGGGTAAAGAGTGGTACTGCAACTGCAAGACGTACATTGCCCATAAATAAATCATTGACACCAGTTTCTTTGGGAAGCGTGGGACGGGTTATTAATACCTCCAAATACTCAATAATTCTGAGGATACTAAGAACCCTCCTGCAAACCACGATGCATTTTTAAATGTTCTACATCTCTCCAGAGGCCAGGGTTATGGGTGCCAGTGAGTGCACTTGTCGCTTACCCCTCACCACAAGCTACCAAAAGCCAGTAGAAGCACTGACCGCTCTTAAGAGGCATTCTTGTGACCCCCAGCAGGCTCATCCTGCCCTCCACTTGTGAGCATCAAAGATGTCTGGTTCAACAGATCTTGGCCTGAGGCAACCCAGTGCCTGGTGATACATTGCTATTGCTCGTGTCTATTACCAAAGCCATGAAGTCCTGGAAGAACAGGGCATGCGCTCTAATAGACAACAAAGGTAACAATATGCATAACAGAATTAAAGCAGAAACCTTGTACAACACTCACCAAGAGATGTGAACTCTGAGGGCAACCAGCGACGTCTGATTAACCAGCAGCGGCAGCATGAACGTACAGTTGCCAGCAGGGGGCGGGAGGGAGAGAGAGAGAAAGGGAAAGAGTGAGAAAGAAAGAGGGGGAGAGAGAGCGAGAGAGAAAGAGAGAGAGCCCGGAAGTGCTGCATGCGTGCGCGCGCAGTCTGCTCATTTTCAAGCACTGCACTCGTGCTTGTGGCGACATCCACCTTGCGGGAGCGAGCAGGGGCGCTTGAAAATGACCAGAGCGACGGCTAAAGGTCCTCCTACGCAGCGCATGCGCGCTGCGTAGGCGAGACCTAAAAATCAGCCTAAAATGCTTCACAGGAAGCACCACATAAACGCACGCCATCAAAAATGGTGCTGGCTTTCTCAGTATCTTCCTGTGAAAAAAATCAGAGGGTCACATGATCACACATTAGCAAGGCAAACACAGCATTCATTTCTCTCCATTCAGTGAAATGGGTATCATTAAAATGAGTATTATTAACACCCGTTATTTAAAGAGCTTTGAAACATGAGGCGTGTGGTGGGTATAAAGCACAATATATAAACAATTAATAACATTGGGCCAGGACTCTTATTTACCTATGGTGTTAGTCATGTTAGGTTCAGTCACAGGAACAGAGACAGAGACATAAATGCCAGCGATATTTGGGGTTGTCTATGTGCCTAACCTCAACACCGCCATCTTTACAGTCCACCAACATATTCAAACAGCTGGATAAAACCAGCATTTGCAATGCATTAGGTCTCGCATTTGTGAGACTTTGAGCTATTGCCATTGTAAATGGCAATGCCTTTTATTTGTGTTTTAAAAACCTGCAAGAGGTGTGTAAACACCCACTTTGTACTTAGTCTTTGCTTACTAGAGGCTGTCCGTAAAAGAGGTGCAGTTACTGCCAGCCTTGCTTCTCGTAAGCAACGACTATAAATACAAAGTGCATGTTTATGCACTGCTCACAGCTTTTCAAAACACATAAATAAAAGGCATTGTCATTTACAATGCCAATAGCTCAAACACTCGCAAATGCGAGACCTATTGCATTGCACCGCCACCCTCCTTTTAAAAAGTGTGTGTGTGTGTGTGTGTATATATATATATATATATATATATATATTTATATTAAGCTTTTTAAAAAAAGCTTACATCTCTTACCTCTACCTATCTCTGAACCCTAAAACCCCCCTACTCTCTTTACCTCTGCCCAGCCCGAGCCCTAAAAAAACCACTTACCTCTGTCCACTCCTGAACCCTAAAAAAACCCTTACCTTCCTTTACCTGTACCCACCCCTGATCCTTGATAGCTCTTCCCTTAACCCTCAAATCCTCACTTTTTATAAGTGACATAAAAAGTGTAATTTTAAAATTGCCTGCGTTGTAAAATGCGTAAAAAGGGCCCTCCTAATTGTAACACCCATCGCAGTAAACACCACGTTGTAAACGTTACATACCCTCTGAAATATGATTGCCAGTCTGCTGGTGGCAGACCTGTCACCATGAAAGTGCCCACAGCCTGACCCTTTATTAAACCTGAGGGGGTGAGACACTGGGAGTTAATAGGAGGCCGCCATCTGACACCTCCCTCAGACAGGACTGCCCAAAGATGCCATTGACGACCATTACAAAATGGCTTCCAGCTTCTGTTTTCTTTCACCAAATCGCGGTGCTGTTTTCAGTATATTTGTGTTCTCCACGGACGAACTGAGTTCTCCACATTGCCGAAGCATCACACTTGCCTTGGTGTGGGGGGGGGGGGGGAAATGTGTGTGTGTGTGATGTGCAGCTCCACAGTTTGGAAGTCACTGTTCTAAAAGCAATTTAGGACTGTGTAATTCAGTACTTGTATCTTTACTTATAATCAGTACATGGTTTGCAATGTAGTGTCTGTACAATCACGCAGTGTCTGCGTTTTTTAAATGTGCCTTCTAAAACTGCTAGCAGGGTAAATGTGAGAGGTGTGACTAGGGAAGGTAGCGGGATTGGTCACACGTTTTTCAATACTATTAAAGAAGAGTTTGATTTGACATAGGTGGGGGTGGGGAATGACGTACATGCACTGACCATAAATGAGAAGTAGAGAAAGTTCAGGAAATGAAGTAAGCCAACTCTGTTTACTCGACAGCAAGGCGTAACGGGACTTGCATGATCCATGATTTTAAATGAATTGAGAATGAACTCCAGTGTCTGATAGTGTTTAGAAATCACACTCGCCCGGGGGGCGTGGCTTGGACGGCAAGGAGGATGCTTGCCTGAGTCAGCCGCTCCGTCGTACCTGGGAGCAACAATCGCGATTCCGGAGGTTATAGCCGGGCAATCTGCACCAGAATGGGAGTGACGGGAATCGGAAACCCCGCTGCAGACTACGGCAAGAGGAGCTGCGACCAACACTAAAAAAAAAGGGGTATAATTTGCCGAGCTTCCAAGTCGCCAAGATCCCGAGGCTGCAGGAGAAAATGGCGCCGCAAAAACAAAAGTGAAACCGGAGGAGGGACCTGCAAGCCAATCAACCACGGTGAGCCCGATCGGATCAAATGCTAACGGCAATACCGCAATACGCAAACACTAGCGAGGCACCCTGCGCTGACATAGACCCCTGCCCCGTGTCACCGCACCACAGTGGGAGACCAGAGTGAGTTGAGCACAAATCGAGTGCGGGTCAAGGACGACCCGGAGCGAGGAGATACCCAACACTGCGGAGAACAAAGGCACCCAATTGCAACCACGACCAACACTAAAAAAACAAGCATTGGCATAGCCAATAGGTCTCGCCTTTGGGACCTTATAGTGTTTAGCCATGCAACAGTTGATGTTGTTGCACCAAGGATATTGTGTTGGATAACTAAACACTTATAAGGTCCCAAAGGCAAGACCTATTGGCTATGCCAATGCTTGTTTCCTTCAGAGGCCGAAACCACCACTCATGTCAAAATTCCAATACTGGGATTTCAGCAGTGCTTATTATGGTGATATCTATAATTATGTTTCAAGTACTTTTTATTAAGTCCCGGAAGAAATATAGTTTGCATAAGAACTTGGACAAGAAAGGACATTGTAATAGATCCCAGGCCTGATATTGTGCTAAGGGATTTTACATTAGCTGGTAACTTGGCCAGTTGCAGGGACGCCAAGTGAACATTCTTTATCTCAAAACGATGAGCTACACAAATGGATTAAGGCTGAGGAATAAATGATTGATCTCTTGCTACACATGAGGTATTCTTTGCCGCTTTTTAAACATTTTTATTGAGATTCCGGATTTAGCGAACAGCGCAATTGTGCAGTACACAAACTTTTCAGCAGCACACTAAAGTGATCACAGCTTTGGTAAACTTTCAAATTGATTTTTTTCAATTTTTAAAATATCTATCATCAGGCGCAGGCTATTAAATGAACAGTAGATACCGTGGCTGCCTGTGCCATATTTGTACATCATCACATGATTGTTTACTGTGGAGATCACCTGGGGCATAGCAAATACTTAGCCTAATTCATCATCTACATCTGACATTATTTGCTTCACAGTGACGTGTACTTTCTATGCCAGATATGGATTCCGACAAAACCTCTTTTAACACGTTTGCCCATCTCACAGCTTTGCGTGTGTATACCTGGTGCAAAATGCCCCTGCTCACCTGGGCTCCTGCAAAGTGGTTGGGACTAGATAGCAGCATGCAAGGTTAAGAGAACTGGAGTAACACTCAGTTTTAAGTTTGCAATCCTGCTTCTCAAAAGGCCACGATTTGCCGGGAAACGTGCTGCCTGTAAAATACCTCGCAGAACTTAATCTATTTTAAAGAAATAAGCTTCAAATTCCACCTTCTCTGAAATATGTATGTACCCATAACTTCAAACCAAAAAGTTAAATAATTAATTTAGTTAACAGAGCTGCAAGACCGTTTTTCATTGATTCATTCGACAACAAGTCAGTCACGTTACAGCTAAAACAAAATATGAATTTCTGTTTTTGCAAAAGTATTTTCTGTTTAGACTAAACATTTCTGCACGGTGTGTATGTGTGGTTCAAAATAGAACCAGGCTGCCTGAGCCCTAGAAGTGTACCCTTGCCGCAGAGGGGGGCATGACAAAAGTTTTCTGCATTGCTTAGATTTTGAATAAAGTGACACGAGGGGAGAGTAGATGAAACTGTGGCAACATGTGTTAATAAATGAGAATATTTGGCATTTCTTGTAAACGGTGATTTATGTTCACAGTCGTTGGATCCTAGCAAAAGAATTTAAAATGAAAATACACAGAAATCTGGTAAGAAAAATGTTAACCTAAAGAGAGGAAATCAGAAATATTTGAGAAACGTGGAAAACTGCTAGAAAAAGTCAGGAATGAGGGGAGAAGGAGGGAATGGAGGCATGAAGCCGATGAATGAGGGAGTGAGCAGTACGTTACACGAGGCAGTGGGTGAGGAGAAAGGAGTGAACTAGGAGGCAAGTGATGAGGAGAAAGGAGCGATACACGAGGCAGGTGGTGGGGAGAAAGGAAGGGGAAAGGACACATGAATGAGGGAGAGACTAAATCCGAACTGAGGGAATCCGCTCAAGGGGAGCTTTGGGGACTCGGATAGTTAACGCTCTCTTCTTCGTAGTAATTTTATTTTCATGTATTTAAATGAAAGGTGTGGAAAGCTGTCGTGTTTGGAGACCGAAGGGCTGGGATTACGTGGAGAATGAGCGAGCAGAGTGAGGGAGGCGGTGAGCATGAGGGGGCAGAGAGACAGAGAGAAGTGAAGAGACGTAAGTGGGCAAGTAGCATCTCCCCTGCCTAAAAAACATATGAACGTCTGCTTGCGTGATGCAAATGGTGCTCATGCACAGCGCTCCGATGCCGAGTTGGCGCTGTATAAACCTGCAAGCGCGGGAAGCCGGAGGGCGCCTCACAGACTCGTGCGAAGAGGGGAGGCGCGCGAGCTATGCCGGCTGCCGCCAGAGCACGTCAGGGAGGAATGCGGCCCGGGAGACATGGGAACGAGGCGGCGAGCGACGGAAATCATGTGGGGAGACATGGGAACGAGGCGGCGAGCGACGGAAATCATGTGGGGAGCGGTGCCGCGAGCGGTGAGCCGCAGAAGGTGAGCGAAGCCGGAAACTACGGGGCGCATCGGGGGAAAGGGAGCGGGGGCGAGCGAGCGCGGCAGCCTGCAGAGCTGACCAAACGCTCAGTAGCGTCGTGGCTGGCCTTTGATGGGCACGCGCGGCAGACATGTGCTTCCACTATCGCGCCCGCGTCTGGGCACGATAATTGGAAACACATGTTTGCCGCGCGTACCCATCCCAAAAGGCCAGCCACGACGCACGAGCGTTTTTGGGACTGCTTTTCAAACTCGCTTACTAAAAGTCTTCGCCTCTAAGCAGCGCTTGCGCGCTACTCGAGGCTCGACCTAAAAAGGGGTATAATTTGCCGAGCTTCCAAGTCGCCAAGATCCCGAGGCTGCAGGAGAAAATGGCGCCGCAAAAACGAAAGTGAAACCGGAGTGCAGAGAGCGGAGACAAAGGCACCCGTTTGCAACCAGACCGAGGGGGCCTGAGAGCGCACGACCTGTGGTGCTCGAGGAGGTGCGGGGACAAGGAGGGGAGGGGCCAGAAAAGTGACCGGATCAGTACGGAGCGGAAGCACGAAGGTCACACCACAATGAGGGGTAATAATTTGGCGATAACCCCCTGAAGTCAGGAGGTCTAAACCACCGTTTTCCGCCACAGCAGGCAAGGACCGAGCAATACTATGCGGGGGGAGAGGCAGAAAATGGCGCACAGAGCGCAAGAACGAAACTGAAACCTTAGCGGGCACAACCGACATCGTCGCCAGCATAGGGGGGAGGAGGAACAGACGCAGTCACCGCCACTACACAAAGACGACCCCTGATGTTCACATAAGCATAAGCAAACGCAAGTGAGCAAAAGAGAGGGCACCAGGGGAGCCGAAATCGAGGTGTACAGCGCCCGCACTGAGGTGGGGGGCCGCAACTGCTACCAGAAGAAAATCTCAATTGGGGCAAAGAAACCGCAACACAGGGCGGATTTGCTACCTAACATACACCTAACATACACCCCCGGCAGGAACCAACCACCACCCTCGGTACCAAGCACGCTGCATCACAAAGTCTGTCCACCAGGCACCAAACAATCGCACACTCAGACGAGGAAGGCCCACAACGAAGGCTGACGACAAGGGCCAACGTCAAAATAAACGTTACCAGGCACCCCTGCTGGCGGAGGGATCAGAGAGCGGAGGTAGGAGTCTGGAGAAGAAGCTAGTCAAAAGAAGCCGAACCCAGTCATACCCCCGCGGGGGGCAGACGACAAACCTCCAGCACAGAAGGCAAACGGGCCCACCACAAGTGTGACACACACCACAACCACTCGCCCAAGCATAGCGGTGTCCGACCAATAAGGAAGAATCTTAAAGGAATCCAAAGGGGAATGTTCACCTAACCCAACGTTGGAAGCTAAGGCCCCACCAAGCACAAGGAAAGACACTCGAGAATATAAAACGCAGAACGCAGCACAAAGAACCAAAAAGGTGATCTGACCTACGCCAGAAGAATAGAGGAATAGCAAACATGGCTGGGAGCGAGGCAAGAATTCAACAACAGCTAAAGAAAAACAGAAGCGATTCCATGCCATCGGACTCACCAATAAAACAGAAGCCAGACATCAACAGCACACAAGAGATGATTCTAAAGAAACTGGCGGAGGTTCATGATCTGGCCAAAACCACAAAACAGTCCACAGACGCAATCAAACTGGAGTTGGCAGCTGTTAGAGCTGACATGCATGCAACAAACGACAGACTAGCCGCAACGGAGCAAAGAATAAGCGACATTGAGGACACAGACCAGCTAGTAAGCAAGGAACTGAAAGACTTAACCAAGGCTAAAGCATCGCTCCAGAAACAAACTGCGGAGTTGGAAGACAGAAATAGACGAGGGAGCATAAGAATCCTAGGCATCCCGGAGGGGGCAGAAGAGAAAGCGGGGTCATGCCTGTCATTCCTGGAGGACATGACACCAAAAATCACAAACCTCAAATTTGCCCACCCCTTCGAGATAGATAGAGCCTATAGAGTCCCTGCCTTCAGATCCGCAACAAAAACCGGAGCTCGCCCAATAATATGCAAACCGCTAAGAACACAACAGACGGATGCCATCTTCAGTTTTGCACGAAAAAACCAACAGATCTCGTGGAATGGGCAGAAGATAATCATCACGCAGGACTACTCCAAGGCCACAGTGGACACTAGAAAGGGCTTCCTGGCCTTACGTGAAAAAATGAGTAAGAAGAACATTCAGTTCTCATTCATGGGGCCGGCTAGATTTCGGATAAACGACTGGACGCAGCCATGTCTTCGATGACCCGAGAGAACTAGGCCGATACTTGGAGGACCCAGCTATACAAGTAATGGAGACATCATCAGCGGGCACCAGTAAGAGAAGGGCCTCACCGGAACCGAGGACGAGCGATTGAATGAAGGGACAGAACCACGGAAACGTCCACAGGGGAATTCTCATGATGCAGAATCAAGCAACCAAATCTACCTCAAACACCAGCTAGGTGTTACAAAACAGACACTAATTACCGAACTACCTCGATGGCCCAAAAGGTCAGGAAATGACGGCATAAGCTCATCACATACGAAATTGCACTGCCGATATGAATACCCACCACAAAGGAGACAACAAGCAAGAATACACAATACCGCTACAACCTCAGCAACAACTACCACGAGGGAGCACTCTACCCAACACCAAGAGGAGACGATGCCAACACAAGTGCAGCAGCAAGCAACGCAAAAACCGCACCGGAATGAACAGTACCATCATATCCTTTTTAACCAACCCTGCCAGTCGGGGCGGCACAAGCTGGAGAGGGGAAGGGGGTGGGAAACTAACACAAACTTTGACATGGTAAAAGACGGTTTAAAGACTGCAACGGAACGCAAAAGTTCGGACTAGTAACTAACAACTCCCAGGGAGACGGTACGGCGACCCTGTCGTCGCACGTTCAACATACAATGTTTTTCGGTAAGGGAGGTGGGAGGGGAAGGGGGCAAAGGGGGGGGGTTTATGTTCTGTTTTCTCTGTCTTTCCATCTTCTCTTTACTATCACTAGCACCTACCCTATTCCCATATCCTTACATTCATATTTCACTACAAGAGGTAAAACACTGTCCCGAGACATACACAGGAGCAGTAGATCGAAGGCTGGGATATACACGGAACAGAAGCCAGTCCTATATCAGATAACTGGGACTAGAGGGCACAGACCAAAACTACCAGACGACACACACCATAGATAATGGCACCCACCAACAACCTTAACCTGGCATCCGACCTAAAGATAGTATCACTTAATGTCAAGGGACTCAACCACCCCATCAAGCGCAAAAAGATACTCGACTACCTTGCTAAACGTAAGGGGGATGTGGTCCTGTTACAGGAAACCAAACTATCCCTGGATGATGCCAAACTAGTGAAAGCAAACTGGATAGCACAGGTAGCATGTTCACCGGCTATAGGGAAGAAAGGCGGGGTAATCACACTGGTATCTAAAAACTCCAACCTAACAATAGAATCGCAGCATCACGACGAGTCAGGAAGGTTACTGACAACATGCTTAAAAAGGGGGGAGGAGCGCATTCATATTACCAACATTTACGGCCCAAACAAAGACGACCCCGTATTCTGGGAGGAGGTTTCGCACAAGCTTGACAGCCTCCCACAGGACGACCTTATGGTTGTGGAGGGGGACTTTAATATTCCCCTGGACCATACACTAGACAGGCAATCAACCTACCACTGCCAGCCCACAAACGCACATGCCACCCTAAAGAACATCTGCTCCAAATTCAACCTCAAGGACCCATGGAGACTGCAACACCCAGACACTAGAGACTACACCTACTCCAATCCACACAACTCGTACAGCAGGATAGACTACATATTAATCACAGGCCCACACACACACACCTAATAGAACATACTGAGATAGAGCCCAGGCTAGTATCAGACCACTCGTGCATCACCCTAAAGCTGAGCGGGTGCCACAACGAGGACATACCCCGCAGGTGGCGTTTTAATAATGACGTCTTGGCAGACCCAGAAAACAAAACCAAAAATTGAAGAGGCCATAAAAGATTACCTCAGACACAATGATACTGAGGAGATCGATTCTAATACCTTATGGGACGCACTCAAAGTGACAGTCAGGGGTACAATAATCGAGATCAAATCCAAAATCAACAAAAACACCAGCCTACAGCTAACCCAGCTCGAGCAAGACATAAAAAAGTTAGAAACTGCCCACTCCAGGGACACGCACGATACTACAACCCTAACACAACTAACCAGGAAAAAGTACGAATACAATAAACTCCTGAGTGAGAGGGCCGGACTATGGGTAAACAATTACAAGGCCATTAACCTCTGCGAAGCAAACAGAGCGGGAAAACTTCTAGCCTCATACCTAAAGCACAAACGCAATCAGGGCACCATCCCATCTATCATGGACACAAACAACAAAACCCACACAAGACACAAAGATATATTAAAAACCTTCCAAGACTTCTACCAGGACCTCTATAAAAACAACCAGACCCTAGACCTGGAGGAGTGCAAAAATTACCTCAGCAGACTCGGCCTCCCCAAACTATCCGATATGGAAGCACAGAGACTAGGCCAAGAAATCAGTGTGGCTGAGATTGAAATGGCGATTAAGGCAATGAAAGACAACAAAGCCCCAGGTCCAGACGGGTACACAGCCACGTTCTATAAATCCTTCCTAGATCACCTGACACCCACTATGAAAAAGGTGTTCAACAACTGCGGGGAAATGGGACTGATATCACAATCCATGTCCGAGGCCAACATAATTGTCATCCCAAAGGAAGGCAAGGACGAACAATTGCCCAAGAATTACAGACCCATTTCCTTAATTAATGTGGACTGTAAAATATATGCAAAAATTCTGGCAACAAGACTAAACCCCGTCCTGCCCAACCTGATAAGCAACTCACAGGTAGGCTTCCTAAAGAACCATATGGCTAATGACAACACGAGACTCCTCTGCCACATCCTAGAACGCACCACTAAACTGACAGAGCCAGCTGTGGCTATTACACTAGATGCCGAAAAGGCCTTCGAAAGAGTCTCATGGGCTTTCCTGGAACAATGCATGCAGTCCTTCAACCTAGGGGAAGGGTACATGCGGAAGGTTATGGTGCTATACAGGAACCTAAGAGCACGCATTGTCATTAATGGATCACTCTCTGAACCACTCACATTACAACGAGGCACTAGACAAGGGTGCCCCTTGTCACCCTCACTATTCCTACTAGCTCTGGAGCCTCTGATTAGTGACATCAAATCCAACACAGAAATAAAAGGATCACAATTAACGACGTGGAAATAAAACTAGCTGCATATGTGGCGATATTCTTATAGCTACAGAGCAACCTAAGACCTCTATAGAGGCCCTGATAGATACCATAGAGACCTACTCAAGGCATTCAGGATACAAACTCAACAGGGAAAAATCAGAATGCAAACCCCTCAACATACACACCACTCGGGACAACCTAGGAGAGTCGGGCCTGGTCTGGCAAACAGGGTTCATTAAATACCTAGGGGTACATTTTGGGAACGACATCGTGTCTACACTAGACCAAAATGAGAAACTACTGTTAGACAAAATAAAGAAACTCCTGGAGGCCTGGTCCCCCAAATTTATAACCTGATGGGGCAGAATAGAAACGATCAAAATGATGATCACCCCAATGATCAATTACCTGCTGAGCATGTTGCCACTTCTACTTACGGATGACTTCCACCGCAAGGTGGACATCCAGATTAGTAAATTCCTATGGAGGGGAAAGAAAGCACGGATTAGTATAAAAAAACTAAGACTAGACAAAAGGCTGGGAGGACTAAACCTGGCAGACTATTGGACTTTCCAATATGCTTTCCTTGCAAAACAAGGGGGCTACTGGGTGTCACCCCCACAAGGCTACACACCAGTATGGTTACTAGTGGAGAGAACCATACTAAATAACCTCAACCCGCTAATACTACTGACAGCTAACAAACATACGCATGTATCCAGCCCAATCTTCAAAAACACAAGAATTGCCCTACTCAAAGTAGACAAAAAAATGGAGAACAGTGTGAAGAACTCGAAATGGGAATCTCTCTGGGCCAACAGTAAGATTAAATACAAAGGGAAATCAATGACCCTCGTCACATGGATGGAGAAAGGCATCTCCCACCCAGCCCAACTAGAGGAGGAGGGCCACCCCATCACGTTCGCCACACTAAAAGATAGAGACAACCTTCCAGACAATGAATTTTACAATTTCCTAAAAATCAAAACGGCCCTAACAAAAGCCAAACTAACAACAACCAATCCGTCAATTATGCAGTATATGGCGACAATCCACAGAATAGGGCACCAAGTAGCACACATTTACAAACTCCTGCGCCCAAATACAACCAAACTTAACGATAAAACTACCAAATACTGGGTAAATCAAACCAACAACTCAATAGACGATAAAGAACTAGCTCTGCTCTGGGCCTCCCCCTCACGTAATAAAATCACCCCAGTCCTATCACAAACAAAATTTTGGCTACTCCACAAGACATACTGGACCCCTGCTCGCTTAGCCTCACCAGGTCTCAGAGAAAACGATCTATGCTGGAATTGTGGCAGCGGAGCGGGGGATCTAGCACATCTCATCTTCTATTGCCCCAAACTGAAAACATTCTGGGGGGAAATCTTTGACTTCATAAAAAACGCACTGGGGTGCACTCTAACCCCAGAATTCTCTTCCCTCACCACCGCATTTTTGACCACAAGACTCGACTCACAACATGACAGGGACCTGCTCGATCTCCTGCTGACCGCGGCAGTGAAAATGGTCCTGAACAACTGGAAGGACACCGCTAAGACATCATACAAAGGCTGGGTCAACTGAGTGACGTACCTCAGAGGCGCAGACAACATGGCGTTACAAAACTCACCCTGGAGACCTACCACTAGGGGGATGTGGAAGACACTAGATGCATATCTGGACTCCTACGAGCCCCCGTGAGAGCACTAGAGGGGGGGGGGGGTTCCCTTACAGGTTTCCCTCACAGGACCACAAAACCCAGAATAGTCGTACGGCTACAGTTCACCTCTTGTATCCCCACTCTTTCTCCACCCTCTCCCTCCTATCCTCTATCTTTCTGATTCTGTCCTTAATTTCCTAGTAAAGCAACGTAAGGGGGCCCAGCGAGACACGCTTGTCAAATACCTGGATCTATTGCAAATACAGCCACGTCTGGCTGGTACCCTGTAACGATAAAGCGAATGTACTTGTTTATAAAATTTAATAAAAACACTTGAAATTAAAAAAAAAAGAAATCACTCGCCCACACTACCGAATATGAACATGCGGATCAGTACACGCATGTGAGAATGGGGCCAGCGTTACATGATAATACATTGACGCTATAAATGACTTTTGTCTGAAGCAGTGTTGGCAATGTTTTATCTTGTGTAAATAGAATTGAGGCCCCGGCGTGCATGGGATTAGCAACGGGAGGGTGGCGGGGTGGAGAGAATAGCAACTGGGGGTGGGGGTGTGTGGGGGGTGTACTCCGTTCCAGATTATGGAGCTGGGGTGAAGGGGACACTGCCCCCCAGCCCCCCCAATTTTGAAGAGAAAATTGAGGAATAAACAGCAGCAAGCAGAATAGGCCTAGGTGATGCCATGCCGTACATTACATTACTTAAGGCTGCTTGAAGCACCGTAGCCCGAGGAACAAAATCTGGGGGTGGGGGCTCTAAGACATCCTTCTTTTGTTAATTATTTAACACGTTTACTGAGGTGTTGAACCTCTCCTAAAATAAATCTGTTTGTCAAGCCAGCACAGTAAGGAAATTCATGGAATGCCATTTTATGCTAATGTTACTGCTGTCTGAGTTGAAAAACTCAACACCTCAGTTACCACAATTAAATAATTCAGCCAAAAAAACTAAGAATCCAAACTGAGTTTGTACTCAGTTTACAGTTCATCACGGAGACACTTGTGAAGAGCACCACGATTTTAGGCTGGCATGTTCAGTGGATATGTGTGTGTGTATATGTGTGTGTGTATATATGTATATATGTGTGTGTGTGTATGTGTGTATATATATATATATATATATATACACACACACACACACTATGTCAGTTTGGTTTGAGGTGTTACGTGTATTTAGTGACCTCCATATACCAAGACTAATTGAATAACTGAACACTTATCACTGGCCATTTGTGTTAAACGGAAGGATTCCTGGGCTCAAATCCCGGCTTCCTCACTTGACCAAAGTGTGTGATCCACAGTCCATCGAAATGCTTCACTATGTGTTTTTTCATTAACAAACCAGTATGAAAGCACATTGAGAATTCTGGACAGAATATGCGCAATACAAAATCCTCACATATATGATTAATATAAAATAATCTTTTCTCACTTTTAATAACCATGACAAACTGACAAATGTTTTCATATTTAAAAAATATTTCAACAAATATCACTTAATTCAGTGATGTAATTAGAAGTACATAACACACTGAAAATGTAAAAAAAATATGTTTTCTTTATTGTAAAGTCTTTATCACATTTTTTCATTAAACTTGTCGCCTGATGTACATCTTTTGATGGCTCGGCTTGTGCTTTGGCATTTAGAGTCAAGCCAGACCCTTAGCTCGGTTCTACCCAAGGCTGTCTGTGCCCCATTCTCCCCACCCCCCAAGAAATTTAGCATCTCCTATACCCTTGCCCACATGCATCTGCATACCTGAGGTGTCCAGGTGTTTGATGCCTGTACAGTGTATTACTGTGACCCTATAAAGACCAGCTTCTTTGAAAGTGCTGTCCCCTGTCCATCTATAAAATGACTAGTTAAGAAGAGATTTTCCATCTGCAGATGAAGCCTGGTGGCATGACTAGTAAAAGCTTTTACCCTGCACTGAACATATACAATCAGTAACAGTAAAATGGAGCACCAGATGCACAGTGCAAGTGGGGCTGTGATCACCACTTCCACATGCTGCTTGCGTCACCTGTGGTAGGCAACAGTACATCTGCCATTGCAAGATACTGAAGCAGCCATTTGCATTTAAGTTATAACACCACCAATCAGTCCTAGGATCAGCGATTCACTGTCCGCGCATTGCAATGGAAGCACTTCTTTACTTGGGCAATGTATGTGAGGAATTTGTACTGAATGTAGCTGCTACTTGCTGCTGAGTAGTGCATTTCTTGAAAGGTACACTCCAGTAGTTTCTGGCTGGTGGTTCTAAAGGCCATCATAGAAATATGTACAAATGGGACAAAGAATTGAACAATAGTAGCATCAACACATGCTTGCCAACGTGCTAGTTTAGGCTGTAGACTACTGCTTGTGCATCAGCACTACCGTCTACTAATTCAACTGCGCCATCCTTCGGCTTGTTAAATGCATGCACAGGACACAAGTAGTCCTGGTCATATGTTGTGAAAAATTAAAAACAAACCTCAGTGCAGCGGAGGCTTTCTGAGTCTGAGGAGCCAATCAGTTGCTACATCACGGTATGTCCACCCAATAAGAGGCCATGCTGGCTGGTGGATGTCTGGCACTGCCTCCTCCTAGCTCTCTGTTCTGTATGGTTGTAGATATGAGTGGGTGCTTTGACGCAGGGGCAGGTCTCAACAATGCGGTTGTACTATGGCCCCGTGCTGGGTCTTTCTCTGCCGACTGCATATTGCTGAAGCTGTGACCGGGGATGAGGTCCGGTTGTTTCGCCGTTGTGGCTGCAGGTCACAGCAGTTAGATTGGTGACTAGCACTCAAGAATATATATGACATTTCAACCAAATCCTTCCGACTAAAAACCGTATACCCGAGACCTACAGTGAAGAATATCGGACACTCCCACACCGTCCCCCGTAACCTATTGGGGTCTAGCTTGTTTTTTCTAGTGGAGCTCTAATGTGACCAAAAGACAACAAACATCAAGAAATAAATGTATGCATACATTATTTAAATGCACATAAGGGGTATGGTATAGCATCAGTATTTATATAGCACTCCCAGCCCCTGATGAAGCGCTTTACAGTCTGCTGGACTCGCACCACATTAGAGACCTTAACATTCAAAATTAATTAGTTAGTAATGCTGTTTATCACACAGTTATCATGACAAATTACCATGCAATTTGTTGGGTTTATAGTTACTAAACTGTCATGCAGTTATTGTGCAATATCTTATCTATGTTTCAGACTCTTATGCACGTTGAATTATACGGGTGCTCGCCACCTTAGAAACTTAGTCATGCAAAAGGAATTTCAGTTTGTCATGCTGGTTATCACACTTGTTATGGCGTTTGCAAACAATTCATCATGGTATTTATTATAAATTGATATTGCCGAACTGTCATTCAACTGGCTTGATATGGGTGTGTTCTTTATGGCCTGATCGAGCAGCACGCCTGAAGAGGATAAGTAGCTAAGGGCCACATGTATTAAAGTTTGAAATAGTGGTGGCATGTTGGGGGTCAGTAGACCACCATGTCCGTAATTGCTTTTAAATCTTTTTTTTTTTTTTTTAGTGCTTCCTGTTTTCCTTAAACAAAAACGGGCTGCATTTAAAAAAAAACAAAAATAAAAAAATGTCTTCGTTTTTTAAGAGCAGGCAGTGATTCATGGGTCCACTGCCTGCTCTTAAAAAACGTTTGTACAACCATTCCCAAAGGTGAAGGGGTCCCCAAGGGACCCCTTCCCATGCTAATGGGTTAACACCAACTTGAAGTTGGTGGTAAAATGCGAATGTTTTGCGACTGTATTCATAGTCACAAAACATTCATGCATGCCGTTATGATTCAGTATTTGGAAGGGACGTCCTAAACACGCCCCTTCCAAATACCGAATCGCAACCCCATTTTGCGATTCGGTAACATGTTACTGAATTGCAAAATAGGGTTTGATACATGTAAAAAGCCTTTTTTGCGGGCGCAAACGGGCCGATTCGCACAACCTCAAAAAGGCTTCATAAATGTGGCCCTTAGTCATTGAAGCACTTACAGTGATAATTCATGGTCTTATGAGGTGGTCATCCTGCCATTCAGCCTTGCAAACGACATGCCAGGGCCCACCCTCTTTAGTATTAATTTACAATTCATCCAGACATTATGGAAGAATGTATTGCATTACAGCAATGCACTTTCCTTTCTGATGTTATTTGGGCAGCCACAGCCAGACAGATCGATTTCGACTATTTCAGCCATGTCTAGTATTGCTCTTTGAGTGACTTTTTATGGGAGACTGAGCTTTATAATTCTTTGTAACCTCATTCACCCTGTGGATTAGAGAATCACGCAGGAGCTGAAGTAGGATTGTGAAGTAGTCCTTCTTAGTGCTCACAACCGAGCACTGTCCTTATGGAGTGGTATTGAGTAGGTTCAGTCATTTTCAATCCTGTAATTTAAGGTAGGGCGACACCACTTCTTCGCTATCCTCCTGAACTCCAGGTGGTAGCCAATGATTGTTGTCTTTGTTGGAAGCATGTTTGATAATTTTGCAACTTTCACAGAGAATTCCGCATCCCACCTTTAGTCTTCTTGTAAGTGGCATGATCAGCTGTGGTTACAGCCAAGATCAGTGTCCTTTTCTGAGAGTATCTCTAGAGCTTTACTTATACGTGTGCTGGGCCCTTTCTATTTATGTCCTTGTGCATAATGCAGATGATTTTGAAAGAAGGCTTCAAGCAACAGGCAGCCAATCAATGCCCTTTAAAGCAGGGAACATGTGCTCTCATCGATTTACGTGTAGGGTTTGTCTAAGTTCTGCATTTTTAATTCTTTGAACGTGTGTCATGACTGGGAGAGAGACCCTATGGTGGAAATAATTTGCATAATCTAGGTCTAATACAGCAAAGCAGATTGATGCATCATTTTTCTGCAGGATACCTAGTTGTTGAAAGATAGTGTAGTGTCTGCAGATTATGAAATGCAGTTTTAGTAATTTGGATTAACCTCATAGTCTATTGAGGAGGGAGTCTATGATGACTCCTGAATTATTTTTTTATTGATGTTGCTGGAGCCCGAAGTTCTGGGACCAAGCTGTCCATTTCAGTTTTGGGTGCTTTGAGTTTGTATTGATTTGCTGGCATCCACTGTTTCATGGCGTGGAGGCAGTCCACTCATCTCGACTTTACAAGGTTGATAGGATTTTCTAATCTTAAAATGATCTCTGTATCATAGTTATAGTTACAGCAAGTGAGGTTGGAGGATTTTATAAGTTTTGGCCTAATGTATACATTCTAGAGAAGTGGAGAAATGATTAAGCCTTGTGGTTATACTGCTTTGAATTTGTGCTGCTACTGCATTCCATCTACGGATGTTTTAAGGTCCTCCCAGACGGAGGTCAAGGCAGATTCAGTGCCTCTGCCTGGATTCTGTACTCTGATAGTAGCATGTTCATTGTGAGAGAGCTCTGTGAAAGAAGCTCTTTTTTAAATCAGTTTTTCAAGGAACTGTACATTTGAGTTTGGTCTATAGTTGTTTCAGTTAGGTGGTTCCAGATATTTTTCTTTAATGAGTAGCCATATGTAGGATATATTGAGCTCTGCTGGAAATGTGCCTGTGGAAGTTTTGCTTATGATCTTTTGTTCTGTTGCCTGTTTTTCTGGAAGAATATGTAGGGGGTATTGTTGGTTTCAGTTGAATATCACAGGTGCAGGATATGTGGTGGTTGCTGCAGAGAATGGTCCAATTTCTTTTGATTGTGACTATTTCTGGAAGGCTGAAGATTAAGCTCGGTGTATATCCTGCTGTGTACCAGTGTGCATGTTTGGAGAAATGTTGACCGAGGTGGTGGGCTTCCAGGCTTGCGTTTGTGCCTTTAGACTGAGGTGTTGTCGGTTGGTCAAACCAAATATGTGGGCTGCTTGCCAGGCACAGGTTATGTATTTAATGGATAAGGCTTGGTGATGGTCTGTATATTTGCAGGAATATACAAGTGAAAGTAGTGATAGATGTCCATCTCACAAGCAATGCTTCACAGTCTGAGAATTGCATGTTTTCATTTATTGCATTTGCTTTCCCACTTCCGCCAGCCAGTAGTAGGCATTTGAGTAAGTGTGAATGAGTGTGAAATGCCTACCAGTAGCAATCAATTTCTTACATTATCTGTGTTTTGACTGTATTGTATGTGCTTATTTGAGATGGGGCACAAGTGGAATGTTGGATAGGGCTATTACGTGGTAGGCGAGAAGTTAGTCAGTGGTTATTAGTATTAGGGTGGGATGTGGCTAGCGAAGAGATGGTTTGTAACGGGGGAGACGGGGAGAGAGTGGTGGTGTAGGATGGTTGGTTATTTTAGGGTGGTGTTTCTTCATGATAGTATCATATTTCTTATGGGATTATGTTCAGAGATGGGTATCATGAGGACCGTTTTTAAGAAGGTTTTTGCCCAGGCGAAATCTAGGGTAGAGGAATTTACAGTGCTAGGGAAGGGAGAGAGCTATTTTCTGAGGAAGAGGGGGTGTGGGAGCACGATGGCATGCAGTGCTGGAGAAGCAAGCATTGCTATCCAAGAGGGTTGTGTGTGTGATGTAGAGTGGCTGTTAAGAGGGGTAGTCATGATTGTACGATCGTGAACTATGCCTACTTTTGTGAGAGGTGGAGGAGCAGGGTTGAAGTTGGAGGGGAGTTGTGGAACAATGGGGTGAGGACGATTTAGGCCAAGAGGAAGAAGCCAGGTTATCAACCGAAATGATGGAGGAATGGTATCAGGTAGTGTCTATGAGGAGGCTAGGAAGAGCTGGAGTGAAGATGGGTGATGGGAAAGAGCATTATTTAGATAGCAATAATGAATTGGGTACCTGGTTGGAGGTGGGAGTTACAATGCTAATGATATGAGGGGGTTTGGGTTAGTACTTGAGGTCTAAAGGGAAGTGTTCATACTTGAGGGATTGTCAATGGTGCGTTGTGTGAGTTGGAGTAAATTTGCAATGGAGAGTGCAGTGAGAGTGAACTTAGTGTGGTGAGAGTAGGAAGGTGTAGATATTGGAGCGTGGATAGGATTGGTAGGAGATGAGGAGAAATGAGATTACAGAAATGGGGCTGGGAGAGAGGTGCTGTGTCACAGATGTGACCTATGTGAGAGTACCTTATTTTTACACATTATTAAGGCCATTCCCAAATGCATTATTTTTTAGAGCAAGTAGAGATGAGATTGAGAAACAGTGATGGTCCTTGTTGGTAGGGCTATAGGGCCTACTCTTAAGCAGCATTAGAGCAGCTTGGGAGGAGACTGGAATATAGCACAGTAGTGGTCCCTAAGGTAGTAGGTCTCCAAGACCAACCTAGATGTGGAGTTAGGGTGACTTGGGTAGGGGCATGGAGAATGCTGTGGTAGATAATAAGATTGGTAGGCCTGACAGAGTACCTAGAGGTGCAGTGGGCTGGTAGAGTATACAAACTAGTCAGGCTAAGGTATGGTCATTGGAGAAACCTTATGCTAAATAGTGATGATGCAGGCCTCGAAAAATCATAAATTGTTTTACTAGACCTGCAGGTCTAGTGACCTAAATAATCTACTTGACCCAATTGTAATGCTCTTAACACATAAACTGGTTTCAAATGATGTGATTCCGGGCAAATATTTTAATTCACTAATCACCATTTTCTTCATTATCACATTTAGAGAGCATCTTGAAATATGCAAGTTCCGTATGTCTGCTAAACAAAAAAACTCTTTTGTTTGATTTCATAGACTAAACTTTTGCTCCATATCTAATACAAATCTAGCCACATATAGGATACAAATAACCCCTGACTTGCCTCTTAGTTCGTTAACAGCATTGTCATCAGGGCGGAGGCAGGCATTCTTCTCAAATTATGTTTAAAACCTATCACTTTTAATAACTACATAACTAAAGCATGAAGTGGTAGCACACTGTCATTTGCAATCAACAGATTTTACATTGAAATGGCCACAAAATTTCTCACTGACATGCGGTTTTACTGATGAAACGGTATAGTGTACAAACAATGTTTGAAAATCGTGTTTCTGTAAATATTTGTCATTTGTTTGCAACACACTACAATTACAAAAAAAATAGATTTCATAATTCCTGATATTTTGAAATATTTGTACTTTTCATTTACAAGCTATTTAAATGTTGTGTTAGGAAAAAACCTCTAACTGTAGCAAGAGAGAGAAAAATAAACTCAATTTTTCAAGCAGCAATTAGTAAAAAGACAAACTGACATTTGACCTCTTTCCTTGATCAGACAGCAAATGTGTCAAGATAAAAACAAGATTTAAAGTCATCTTTAGTACTCATTCACTTTCCTAATGAACAGAGCACCTGTTCCTTTCCAGTTTATGTTCACTCACCAGAACAGTAGGTGCTAAAAATAGCTCGACCTGATAAAATCTGACTTGCCATTGTGAGTGGGCAAGTTGATTTTTCGAGGCCTGTAATGTGCATGTTTTGCTTTTGAACTAAGTGACCTGCCACCCTTCGGAAGTCCACTACGGCCACACCTCCAAATTTGCAGTTCCAGTATGTTTTTTTTGTTGTTGTATTTTTTGTTTTCAGTACTGGGCCTAGACGAGAAGTGCACGAAGTCTGAGTTTGTGAATAATAACAAACTATTTGCAATGTGGTCTCGTTAACAATTTGTAAAACGGCACGGTTCTTGCTCAGAGGAGCTACACAGAAGGCAAACCGATTCTGCCTCGATTCTCTTCTAAAAATGCTGATTAAAGGGCGTGTTGGCTGTGTGCAGGTAATCCTTAAGAAGGTGGTTGAGCCCCTGACCTATTACAACCTTCGTTGACTTGATTATTCGGTCTCGCGTCTTTATTCTGCATTCCCTGAAATACCATAAACTCACCCCCACCTGATGATGGGTATTTTCTATAAACCCGGAAAGTAGGATTTTTGTGGTGTCACCTTTATGCTAATTACTGTATATATGGTGCCACTGTTCCTGTTGCACAAATGTAATGTCCCATCTGGTAAGTGTAGTTCAAAATGACCGATTAAAGAGAGAGGTGTATTGTTGATGTATGTGTCCCGAAGCAGAGTGATAAGTCAGGTCTTGGTAAACAATAGCCATGAAAGAGCATACTTTGTATTTTAACATGGAGCTAGGGTCAAAATGTATATTGTGGTGTGGGCAGTTTGGGGTATCCCCTCGTGCAAGTAAAGGAATTGTGTTCCTTTTGTCTGTTTAAGATGTAATCTAAAGCATTGGTGTAGGTTTAAAGTTCTTATTGTCCTGGCGTCACTGTACTTGCTGTTTGAAAATAAAAGTAAACTCCTGCAAGTACGTGTTCAAAGGATAGGGAAGAAAGAGGTGGTTTGAGGTGCTTAGATGAGCAGTGATGTTGTGGTGTTGATTGTGAAGAACAACTTTGCCTATTTGCCTATGCTGAACTTGTCCCGGTGTAATTTTCAGACACCAGGACACGTTTAGCAGCACCTGTACTGTGTTCTACTTTCATTCTAAGCAGTAACATGCAGTCAGAAGGGGGCTTTTTAAAATTTATTTTCACCTCCGGCTGGGACAAAGATAACCGACGAAGTTAAGGGGCCATGTGCCTCCTTTTGTTCCAATCTGATGCTGTGTGTGAACTGGAGGCTCACACATGGAAAAGGAGGGGGAAATAGAGGCTCGCAGCTTGTTATCATATCACTTCAAGGGTTCTGAAGAGAGGCATGCATTTGACTCTTTTCAGTCCCTGTATATAAGATAAATGCATACCCTGGAAGAACGTCAGATGTGTTGGTCTGTCCCAGTATTTGCACAAATAACAATGTAAATACCGGTATTTTATTTCTTTTATAGCACTACTCATCCCAGTGCAGGGTGTAAGAGCGCTTTATATAGCATACATATTATACATTGACAATAAATCATGGAAGTATGTAAATCAATGTACAAGATGTTTGTTACATAAAACGGAGAGTGTTTTGAGGTGTAGTAGTCACATGTCCTTCATATCTCGCTGTGCTATAGTAGAAGGATTACAGTTTATTAACTGCAAATAGCAAAAGGATCTCTGTGTTAAAAGCAGTCACCCACTTGCCTATCTACAAATCTGTCATCTGCATGTTACATGATGTGCTATTTAAGGGTTATATTAGAGCCTTGTAAACTGGAGCATAGGAGGGGCAGGAGCAGGACTCATGGGGAGAGTAATCTGCATTCCTCTTTCCTATAAACACTCTCACTTTGAAGTCAGAGAAAGAAAAGTAAACTCCAAGCTTTCAAGGAAGACGCAGCTTGACATTTGACCTCTGTCTTTGAATGCCCAGCAAATGTGACAAGATAAGAACAAGATTTCAAGGTCTGCTTACAGAGAGTTTGTGGAAGAATACAGTAAACAAGGTTTGGGCAAAGAGAGGGGCAAACTAAAGCTGGACAGCCTAAAGCAAATAAAGCAAGCAAATAGAAAGCCAGAAAAAATGTGAGTTACAAACCACAAAGCCAGTGGTAAGCAACGGGCAGAATGCATACCTAGTTCAACTTTCTGAATGTCCTCAAGATGTCTTTAGCAAACCAGATAGCTGCACTGTCTGGTCGGGTGCGAGTTAAAAATTACGTCCTTTGTGCCAGGGGCTGCATTTTTTAATGGGTACCCCCAAATGCCATAGGTGCCTTTTTATATAAAAAAAAAATGACAGAAATTATGCCTCTGCCAGAATTTTGCAATACATGCCATCCATATACCATAAGTGACCATTATGTGAAAGATTACCTCAGTATGTCAGGGCTAGCATTTTGGCTTGGCTGTCACCCTCCCATATGCCGAATTTGTGACCTTTTTGCCTAGAAGTACCTCCAGTTTGCTAGTAGCAGCATTTTGCCACTGGTGTCCACATACCAAGAATTTCCTCAAGTATGCCAGTATTTTTCCACAGGTGACCCACATACCATGAATTACCTCTAGTATGCCAGTAGCAGTATTTTGCCAAGAGGTACTTCCAGTGTTAGTGCCAGTATCTTGTCAAAGGTGTCTGCCATGCTAAAAATTGTCTCAAATATGCCAGCACCACTATTTATACCTTCAGTATGCCAGGGCCATCAACATACTTGCAAGCATCTCATCACATTCTCACTCACTCATTCTCTCACTCATTCTCTCACTCACTCTAATTCAGTCTAACTCACATCGCTCAGCCCTCCACAGGGCTTGGTCGCCCCACTCACTGCTGCCGCTCCTGCCTGCCTTGTCGCCTCCTGCCTGCAGATTCCTTCGCTCGCTGCCCGCTGCTCCTGGGACTTTCCCGCTGCCCGCTGCTCCTGGGACTTTCCCGCTGCCCGCTGCTCCTGGGACTTTCCCGCTGCTCCTGGGACTTTCCCGCCACTGCCTCACAGCGGCCCCGCCCCCCCGTGATTCCATTCGCCGCCCCGCTCCCGCCACCCAGCTGCTCCTCCCTCCCGGCTCCTTACTTATGACGCCCCCTAAGCGACCGCGCGCAGCGGGAGCACCGACGGAGCACCGACGGAGCGCCGACGGAGCGCCGAAGGTGCGCCGAAGGTGCGCCGAAGGTGCGCCGAAGGTAAGCCCGTCTGCGCCCGTCCGCGCCTGGCCCGCGCCCAGCGCCAGGACCCCTGGATCCCACCGATGCAACACCACTCGACGGACCTACGACGCCGCCACCCTCACCGCACTCAATGCCGACCGGAACCCTGCCTGCTACCGAGCCTCCCCGAGACGCACCCACGGACCCTTCACCTGCCAAGCCTGCCGATTCACCTGCCCCCGGACCTGCACCACCCCCGCCAAGTCGAGCACCAGCAGCAACCACCTGAAATGCATCCTGTTGAACACCCGCTCCGTCCACAGGCACGCCGTGGAACTCTGGGACCTGCTCGACGCAACAGCACCGGACGTCGCCTTCCTCACCGAAACCTGGATGAACGCCTCCTCAGCGCCCGACATCGCCATAGCCATCCCGGACGGATACAAGATCACCCGGAAGGACCGCGTCAACCAGACGGGAGGAGGCATCGCCATCGTACACAAGAACACCATCCGCATCTCGACTAACTCCGACGAGACCTTCACCGCCGCCGAGCACCTACACTTCCAGATACACACTGACCCCAAGACCACCCTCCGAGGCACCCTCATCTACAGACCCCCGGGACCACGCACACTATTCAGCGAAGACATCGCAGACTTCATCAGCCCGCACGCCATGCCCTCCGCCGACTACATCCTCCTAGGGGACCTCAACTTCCACCTGGAGAACAACAACGACAGAAACACCACCGCCCTGCTGGACAACCTCGCCAACCTCGGACTCAAGCAACTGGTGAACACGCCCACCCACTACGCCGGCCACACGCTTGACCCCGTCTTCTCTTCCAGCAAGCACATCTCCTTCAGCCACGCCACCGGACTCCACTGGACCGACCACAGCTGCATCCACTTCAGCTTCAGAAAGACTGCGACCCACCACCACCCGCAACAGGTTCCCCGCCGGAGCTGGAGCAAGATCACCGCCGAGCAGCTCACCGCCTCCCTCAGCCAGAACACACCCACTAACACAACGGACCCAAACGAAGCAGCCAGCAACCTCGCCAAGTGGCTGACCGCCTGCGCCGACGACCTCGCACCACTAAAAAACCCTCCCAGCAGACCCGGAAGCAAGAAAACCCCTTGGTTCACCAACGAACTCAAGGAATCCAAGAAGAACTGCCGCACTCTCGAGAAAGCCTGGCGACTCGACCAGACCACAGACAACAGGACCGCCCTCAAGCACGCCACCCGCAAACACCACCAGCTGATCCGTGCCACCAAGAAGTCGGCACTCAAAGAACGACTGGACAACAACGCCCACGACAGCAAGGAACTTTTCAGCATCGTCAAAGAGTTCTCCAACCCCAGCGCCGGAAACAACGACATCACCCCCTCGCAAGACCTCTGCAACTCACTCGCCGCGTTCTTCCACCGCAAGATCACCGACATACATAACAGCTTCGACGCACAGACCACGCACCCTACCGCCGAACCAACGCCCGCCACCACCACCCTCTGCAACTGGACCCCGATCAGCACCGAAGACACCACCCGCACGATGAACTCCATCCACTCCGGATCACCAACCGACCCCTGCCCACACCACGTCTTCAACAAAGCCGACGCCACCATCGCACCCCATCTCCGGGACATCATCAACTCCTCCTTCCACACCGCCACCTTCCCGGAGAGCTGGAAGCACGCCGAGCTTACCGCCCTCCTGAAGAAACCAACGGCGGACCCCACCGACCTCAAGAACTACCGTCCCATCTCGCTCCTTCCGTTTCCGACCAAAGTCATCGAGAAGACCGTCAACAGACAGCTTGCCGCCTTCCTCGAGACGAATTGATCCTCGACCCCTCGCAGTCCGGGTTTCGGGCCAACCACAGCACCGAGACCGCCCTAATCGCAGCCACCGACGACATCAGAACCCTAACCGACAACGGGGAAACAGCAGCCCTCATCCTCTTGGACCTCTCCGCGGCGTTCGACACCGTCTGCCACCGCACCCTAGTGAAGCGCCTCAGCAACATCGGAATCCGAGAGAAAGCACTGGAATGGATCATCTCGTTCCTCGCCGGAAGAACCCAGAGAGTCCGCCTCCCCCGTTCAGATCCGAGGCCACCGAAGTCATCTGCGGCGTTCCACAAGGATCTTCACTCAGTCCTACCCTCTTCAACGTCTACATGAGCCCCTCGCAGCCATCGCACGCCAACACAACCTCAACATCATCTCCTACGCCGACGACACCCAGCTGATCCTCTCCCTCACCAACGACCCCACCACCGCCAGAGCCAACCTACACGACGGGATGAGAGACGTCGCCGACTGGATGAGGAACAGCCGCCTTAAACTGAACTCAGACAAGACGGAAGTCCTCATCCTGGGTTCATCACCCTCCGCCTGGGACGACTCTTGGTGGCCCCCGGCCCTGGGCACCGCGCCCAAGCCAACGGACCACGCACGCAACCTGGGCTTCATCCTGGACTCCTCCTTGTCGATGACCAGACAAGTCAACGCCGTCTCATCTTCGTGCTTCAACACTCCTGCGCATGCTCCGCAAGATCTTCAGATGGATCCCCACTGAAACCAGGAAGACCGTCACCCAGGCACTCGTCACCAGCCGACTGGACTATGGGAACACCCTCTACGCCGGAACCACAGCCAAACTTCAAAAAGACTCCAGCGCATCCAGAACGCCTCCGCACGACTCATCCTGGACATCCCCCGACACAGCCACATCACCGGACACCTGAAAGACCTGCACTGGCTCCCCGTCAGCAAGAGAATCACGTTCAGACTCCTCACCCACGCACACAAGGCCCTCCACGACCTGGGCCCCAAGTACCTCAACGACCGCATGACCTTCTACACGCCCACCCGCCAGCTACGATCAACCAGCCACGCCCTCGCCACCGTACCACGCATCCGCAGAGCCACCGCCGGAGGAAGATCCTTCTCCTACCTGGCAGCCAAGACCTGGAACTCCCTCCCCACTCACCTTCGGCGAACCCAGGACCATTTCTCCTTCAGGAAGCAGCTCAAGACCTGGCTGTTCGAGCAGTAACTCCCCCCTCCCCCAGCGCCTTGAGACCCTCCCGGGTGAGTAGCGCGCTCTATAAATGCATTGATTGATTGATTGACTCTTACACCCCATTACAATCATTCTTATTCATGCTCGGTCTCTCACTTGGTTTCACTCTTAATCTCACTCATTCTCACGGACGCACAATCTCACTCCCTACCTGCCACTCGCTCATTTTCATTCACACACATGCTTACACATAGACACAAAAGCGCTCTCCTACATAAACACACTCTCAACCGCACGCACACAACATACATTTAAACCATTTTTACTTACCTCAGCTGCCACAAGAGGTCCCATTCCATCGAATGCAAAAAGGGATACTTCTGATATTTATCCCTACATATGGATTTTACTGCTTGGTTTTATTGGTGATGCAGAATCACTCAGAGTGTCACTATTAGGCAATAGAATGGCACACATAAGCACAATAAAACAATGGTAATGCCACACGCAAGTTATATGAAAACCATGCGGCAGCTATGCATTCTGTCATGTTTTCATTAAAACAAATACGACATGACTGGTGTTTTGAAAACGGATTCAGTAGGAATTTGCATTCTGCAGGCACTTTCAATTGATCATTTTTTGTCCTTTCAGAAAACTTGAATTATGGAGGGGCCTCGAAAGTGACCCATCCCTCTCTGTATTTTGAGGTGCTTCTCCTACATCGCACCCAAGGCATTGAAGGACCTCCCTCAACACATCAGAGCCTCCTCCTTCACTTCTTGAGTTGACAAGAAGCTGAAGACCTGGCTCTTCGTATAAGCACCTTGGAGACCACAAACCTACACACTTACCCAAGCACCTTGGGCTTTACACCGCAAGCCATTACAACGCATTCCCCATTACTACGCCCCAGTGGAGTTAGAATAGTAAATTGCGTTGTAATGGACAATGCGTTGGAATGACTTGCGGTGTAAAGCCCTGCGTTGTAAAAGTTGTTGCGGAGTAAAAAATGTGGGGTAATGGCACGCGTTGTAAACGCATGCAGAGTAAAATGTAATATTCCATAGCAGACTGTGGAGTCTTCATACAAGGGGTATGAGAGGCAACATGTATATACAGTACATTACAAGGTCTATGTTTTAAAAAAAGGGAGTCCACGTTGCTGTTTGTAGTCTTGGTGTTTCTTTATTACATAAGTGCTGGATTTTCGTAGATGCACAGCCAACGTGTTTATGCGGTTTGCTTTCAACTGCGCGCTCCTACACTAGCGCTTAGTTTTGGGTTCGTTATCACTTTTTGTCAAGGGGACGTATGACCTACGAATATTCCTCTCTTGTTATTAATCTCTTCGTATAATTACCTAAAGCCCCCCCTTATTTCCCCACAGCCACCCCTTGCCTCTTACACGGACCATCGTGGTAGAGACAGAGAACTTTGGTCGCTGACTGTATGGACCATTAGTTACCTTGACTTTGAGGTTGGTTTCATTCACTGCTCTCATTTAATTTCACCTTACGTATTGAATGGTTACGTCCCTTCTCCTAACCATTACTTTTCCATTGCTCAGGGAACTCTCTCTTTTTTTATATTCTACGTCCTGATATGGACCAGAAATTTTTGCAGATCCTACCATTTTACCCTGGCGAGAGTACAGCACCCTTTGATCGGTAAGCGTACTCTGATGTACTATAGGTACACTTTCTCTCATTGGTTTTAGTGGTGTATCTTCAAGCACCTTGACGGTTTTTGTTTGATTTCTTTTTAATCCACCTTTCTTCACTTTCACCTAGACCAGCCGAATGGTGTGGCTTGTGTCTCACTCCTTGGGTATGATAATTGGTTCTGAACTACACTGACACTATCAATTCACATGGTTCTATTCCTCTTCCTCTCAGTGTGGTTTCACATACCAGCTATTGTATAGCTCTGTCCTCGACACTCACTATCACTAAACTCTCTTCCCTCTTTGACACACTTTCCGTTCTTTGCTTCTTTATTCCCTAGGCTCCTCCTCTTTGAGCACTTGGGACAAATTGTAATTTTTATATGCATACAACAATGCATTGACGGTAGATTTCTGAATATGTATATGTTGTATGACATTACAGCCCTGAAGAAGCCCATGTTTGGGCGAAACGCGTTGGCTGTGCATCTACGAAAATCCAGCACTTATGTAATAAAGAAACACCAAGACTACAAACAGCAACGTGGACTCCCTTTTTTAAAACATAGACCTTGTAATGTACTGTATATACATGTTGCCTCTCATACCCCTTGTATGAATATTTAACTTTATGGTCAAGTGGCAGCTGGCCATTTGAGGTGGGCAATATTCCAGAAAGGTAGTGACTAGACTGGGCAGTGCAATCCTCCTGTAAACCCTGCTGCCATTTCCATTAGTAGCAGACTGTGGAGTCCATTAGAAGCACAGCCTGTGATATTACAATCCTGTATTCCTGTTTGATATAATAATTCCAGGAACATCATGTGTTCCAAATTATAATTACATTGCTCCTTTAAATTTGAAGTTCAAAACATTTTCACCCCCTGTCCAGTGTCGGACTGGTCTTTAGGGCAATGAGGCAGTGCCTGACAGGCTAGTCTGACAGAAGAGCGTGTGGGCTGGTTTTTGAGCTGTTTGAAGATTTTTTTGTGGTCTGGCGTGGCGTTTTTTTACTGTAGATTTCCCTGATATTGCTACAAACATTATCTGCAGCAAACACAGCGGCATGCAGGCTCACATACATTGCAAAAACACCTATTCATCTTATTTTTATGAGTTTAGAACTGCCCCGAATTGCAAATGGGGGCCACTATATTAGCTATGTGATTCAACAATGGAGGATTCTTTTATTTTTGTGCCTGGCCTATCTTGTGTCTCACTATGACCCTGGCTATGTCTTTTTGCAAATAGAGGCATTTTTTATGTCATCACCAAACATAAATAACTTGTTGCGCCCTTCGCGTATGTTTTGCCGTACCAGTAATAAAACTGTTATTCTTATGAACAGTTCCTCGGTTGTAAAAACAACCATTAATCTTCACAAAGTATAAAAATAAGAAAAAGAATCCTTGTACAATTTGATGTGTGTTGCTTCTTGCACCTATAGCACACCTGCTGCGCTGGTGCTGCCTAATCGCAGTTCCAGCGCACGGCACTACCCGTGTGCGCATTGCCAGCACAGTGCGCATCTCTGAGCCGGCTGAAGATACTGCAGTGCAGACAGCGGCAGGTTAGGACACTCTTCGCCATTGTGCCAGGGCCATGCTCGGCGTCCACTCTTCCCGCTGCAAGTTTGCCAATCACGGACCTTTGCTCCCTCACTTCAATCCACAGGCTGAAGATGCTCCTCAACCTGGACCTGCACGGCAGCAGTGCCGGATAAAACCCTGTAGAGGTCCCTAGGCAGTCGAAAGTTCGGAGCCCCCCTCGCAAATGATCTCTTAATACGTTTTTAATTTTACCAACCATCAATTTTAATAAACCAATTTTATTACACAAAACTAAACATGAACAATTATAGTTATTAAAGATTATTTAAAAAAAAATAATAAACCAAACAAAACTTTAAATATTCAATAGGTACATTACATTAATACAGTTTTTTCTGTATAGAGCCCTTAATATAAAGTTTTCGTTTCTTTGAGTTGATTGATTTTTTTCTATCTTTTGGAAACAATTTAAGAAAGCTTGATTGTAATTTTCTTTCAAGATCAAATCAATTTTATTTTGATCCATTGTCGTGGGGCCCCTAAAAGGAGTGGAGCCCATAGGCCAGTGCTACTTTGCCTATTTGGTAATCCAGAACTGATGTCCAGACCCGTACCTGGACAAGTGCAGAAGATAAGTGCATGCTGTAAGTGCTTGCTGTGCCATGATGCCGCCAGTGCTGAAGATAGTACTCATTCTCGAAGATCGAAACTAACTTTTTGAAAAAAATGACTGTCCAAGTGCCCAACATAAAACAATGTATTGTTTTTGTTTAAGTTAATGTTAGAAAATCTAACCGCTGTGTTCTACAAACAGTGATGAGAGCCAGCGATCGCAAGCAATGTGACAGGGGTCGCAGCAAGTGGACTATGGGTCGCAGCTGCGACCCCTTGCTACCCCTAATTAACGTGCATGATTATAGGTGGGTAAAAATTGAATCACGGGGATGTTTTTCACCTCGGGGTTCTGAGCAACGACAATGAATACCTCCCAGTAATTCACGGCTACACTGTAATATAATGTTTCCCTGTCGATAATTCCATAGATGGTCCTCACCAAACACCGTTGAGGGTTGATTTGTTGGAGGCTGCGGGAATAATTGTGGCTGAATGACTAATAAGGGGAGAGATTTACCGAAAAAGTGCAAGACGACCATCTAGAACATGGGTACTCACAAACTTTCTCTCGGGGGGCCAAATTTACAGTGTGGTTTGTGGCAGAGGGCTGCACCGTTGGGGGCGGGGTCAGTGGGGGAGGAGGGTGGGGCTAGAGCAAAAAAAACCTGTGACCATGAGGTTAAACACAGGCCCCTGCAGCGGACGCCTTCGTCCACTGAGCCACCAGACCCGGCATACACACATATATCTGTCTCTGTCTCTCTCTGTCTCTCTCTGTCTCCCTCCCTCTTTCTGTCTCCCTCCCTCTTTCTGTCTCCCTCCCTCTTTCTGTCTCCCTCCCTCTTTCTGTCTCCCTCCCTCTCTGTCTCCCTCCCTCTGTCTCCCCCTGACTCCCTCCCTCTGGCTCCCTCCCTCTGTCTCCCTCCGACTCCCTCCCTGTGGTTTGAATTGGATGTATGTGGTGTTATGTTGTTGAGTTAAATTATGCGGTTTGTTGGTGAATTATGTAGTGTGGAATGTAAATGGGTGGAGTTGAATTGTGTGGTGTGAAACTGTGTGACGTCGAGTGAAAAAGCAATGTGATAGAGAGATAAGGGAAGGGAAGAAAGGGAAGGAATTAAGAGAAGGAAGGGAGGAAAGATGAGAGGATGTGAGAGAGGAAGGAAGGGAGGGAGGGAATGACAGAGTGAGGAAGAGAGAGCAAGAAGAAAAAAAGACACCAGTTAGTCAAAGGCAGAATTGCAAGATATGAGTGACTGGAATAGATGAAGTTGAAATAAGGGTTGAGGAAATAAGGCTGGGTATAGGATTAGGGAGTGGCGAGAGGGATTAAGACGGGCAAGAAGGAAGAAGGAGGATAGGAGGTAATGAAGAAAGATAGGGAGGCAGAGAGGAAGATAGGCAGAAGGGACAGTGGAAGTAAATAGGAAGGAAAGGTTTGAGTGATGGAGGAATCAAGGAAGGGGGGAAGAAATTGTTTAAGTAATGACGAGTGGGAAAAGGATGGAGGGTTAGGAACGAAGGAAGGTAAAGAAGGAATGAAGGAAAGAAGTATGGGGGATTAAGGAGGCCAATAAGGAAGTGGGGGAATGAGGGAATAAGGAAGCGAGAGAGAAACTGTGAAATTAGGTCTGGGATAGGCAGTCAATCAGTCAGTGCTGGAATGCAATGGCTGGAAATGCAGCCATGTATTTTTGATAAAAGAAAATAGCATATATCAGTTGATGTGTTGCTCAGCCTGTTACTGCTCTTATATGCCTCTTGTTGCTCTGTATTGTCATTCTGTTAGAAATGGTAGCGTGACCAAAACACATGAACATTGATTCTGAAAAATAACCTCCATAAAATGTAATGAAGAGGTTATATGTTTCACTGATGCAGGAGCTACTTTGAGGCATTTGTGAACAAACTGCATACTCTTTTTCTATTCATTTGCGACATAACTGCCTAGCTGCTAGGGGATTCTCTCCAGAGAGACTATGTTAAGTGCTTGTTCTTCAGTGGTGGCAGTTCGGCTTGGCTGTGCTACCTATCTAATATGAGGCCTAGCAAAGACTTCTCGTATATCTCTGTCTCTCACACACCACGCTAAATGGCAAATGAACAGAAGCACTGGGGATCAGATGATGCCCATTCTGTACATTTTACCTCAAACAGACACCTACAGGTACATCCTCATGTACAAAACGAGGGACAGGGGAAATTAGTTCCAAAGCTTATGCTTGTAATATTGCACAAAGTTTATTCACACACTATCTACAATACACGTTTATCAAAACGCACTGTATATATCAGAATGGAGGATACAAAACAGCCGACAAACATAGAAGCGCTGGCCAAGCTACTGCTAAAGCTTTTTAAAGGCATTTTTAACAATCGGATGGAAGGATGGGCAAAAACAAGGGATCTGGTTTCAATTAAGAAACACTTTGAGGGTAAAGCAAATTCCATTGTTTATATATGTTTTCATTAATGTAATGGAGTAACACTTTGAAAGGAAAACACGTTGTTTCGTGTCATTTATGATGATGTTTGAGAAAGAAGCTTGTGTTGCAGCTTGCAGTCCTACCGGTGTCACCTGCAGCTGCACTGGCGCAGACTTGTAAGATTGTCATCTTCCTCTCACTACTGTAATTACCCAGAGCATCGCTCCGGAGGGCACTCAGTGGCAAGCGCCAGCCCACCACACAAAGTGCAAATTATGTAACACTTGCTTAGTGGCATTGTCAGTCCCAAGAAAAACACAAATAACAGACGCGGCAACGGAAACAAGGATGGGGTCGGAGCGGCAGAAGGAGAGAGAGGGCAGTAAGGGAAGATAGACAAAATGCACGCGATGGAATGGAATGGGGGCGAGAGAGGCAGGAACGGAGCAGGCATGTCTGCGTGTGTGGGTGCTTTTATAGCTCAGACCTTGCTAGGGGGCATCAAGGCGCTGGAAGCAAGGAAGAGAGAATGGGTGGAGGGAGGGAGCGGAGAGAAATATCAAGAAAGAAACAGCGCGTGAGCGTTAAAGAGGGAAATGTAGAAGCGATGGAGAGAATTAGGGTGAGAGGAAGGGGGTATATAAAATGGAAACCGTGGGGATGAAAAGGAACATTTTAAGGAGAAACTGAGAGAGCCCGGAGGAAAAAGACGGATCGACGGAATCAGGGACAAACAGAGGGATATAAAATTAGAAATGCTTTGTGAAGATAAAAAAGAGAAATGCTGATAGTGCAAGAAATACAGAAAGATTTTAGATAACTTTTCTAACATAATGAATCCGCTCGTATTTTTGTCGCAAGCCCGGCAGTGGTGCGTGCGCGCGCAGTCTGCTCTTTTTGAAAGCACATACTTGTGCTTGTGGCGCGCCCCTGCTCGCTCCCGCAAGGTGGATGCCGCCACAAGCACGAGTATGTGCTTTCAAAAAGAGCAGAGCGACGGCTAAAGGTCCTCCTATGCAGTGCATGCGCGCTGCGTAGGCGAGACCTAAAAAGGGAAGGGAATAATAATTTTTATGTAGCACTTCATTCTAAATTCACGTGTTAAGTGATGTTCCGTTCATTTTAGAGAACTCAACATAGCAACCTCAAAGGGTGGTGTGTAGTCTGCTCTGCAGGGATTTGGACCTCTGACTGCAGGATGCACACACGTTTATTCAAACAGTACTGCACTTGCTGAGCGGTCTTCCCGGTTACGAGGCTAAGGAAGTTCCTCTAAGCATCACTTATTATTTGGTTTTCTTTACCTGAAAGATCTTCCCCCTTGCCTTGTCTTAGCAGATTTTGGGACATGTAGCAGTAGAATATGGTTTGATCTGAGCGCTCTACATTGCTGATGTGGATTCAGTCTCTTTTGCAGCTATGCAGGGCCCTGCCTGAAAAAGCTCGAAATGCTAGTGTTGGAGCTTTAAACTTGATCCAATTTATCGATGGCAGCCAATGAAGTTGCTTGAAATGGGGCGATATGGCCTGCCTGTATTGGACTCTCTGGCCCAGCCTTGCCTCTGCATTCTACACGATCTGAAGTCTGCGGATTAAAAAAGCAGGGAGTCCCAGATATAGGCTATTAGCATACTCAACCGGGAGATGACTAAGGTATGAACCACTGTCTTACGAGTCTTTTCTGGGATCAGGTGCAACATCTTTCTTAAGGATCTAAGTTCAGCAAAACAAACAGATGACACCTGCTTGTTTTGTGTGGAGAAAGAGAGACTTGAGATAAACATGACTAGATGTCTTGCATGCGCTGCGGGGAAAGGTGGGGAGCCAAGTTCCTCTGGCCTCCATAGGCAATGAAGGGGGGAGGTGGGGCATGGACCAAAGAAAAGAACTTCGGTTTTATCTGAGTTTAACTTTAGAGAATGATCATTCATCCATCCTGCGACTCCCTTAAGGCATTCTTTAAACATAATCAGGGCTGAATCTGAGTTTTCCTGGAAGGATAGCAGAAGCTCTGTTGTTCGCATAGGATACCACTTGCATACCCCAATCTTCAATCAGTTAAGACAAGGGAGCTAAGTAGAGATTAAAGAGCATAGGGCTCAGTGCAGAGCCCTGCGGAACTCCATATAGTATGGCCCTAGGGGAGGATGAAAACAGCTAAAGGTGGAGTCTCTGTGATCGGTCCTGTAGAAAAGACCTCAATCAAGAGAAGGCTTTCCCTTGAATACTGGTCATTTTGAATCAGTCTAAGAGGGTAGCATGAGGGACTGTATCAAACGCTGCTGATAGTTTTAAAAGGACCAACATCACCGAGCGTTCGCCATCAAGATGTTCTTTGATGTATCCCGTTACTTCCAGTAAGGCAGTCTCGGTGCTCACCCCTTGCTGGAAGGCAGATTGCGATTCATGTAACAGGCTATTAGATTCCAGGTAGGCAGATAGATGTCTGTTAATCAATTTCTCCAATATTTTTGCTGCTGCCGGCAATGGGGAGATAGGTCTGAAATTGCTCAATGTAGCCGGATCGGCAGTAGGTTTCTTCAATAGCGGCTGAAGAAACGCTTGTTTCCATTCAGATGGAAAAATACCTACTTCTAGAGATTGATTCAGAATTCTGTTGAATATTGGGTTAATTGGGTTTAGGTAGACATGGGTCAGCTGGTGATCCCGATTTGCATTTTGTGAGTTCTTCCAAAGAAACTTCCTCAGGAATTACAAGGAAGTTTGATAGTTCATATTTGGGTGTTGTCACCACATCTATCAATGCCTCCGTTTCAGAGCTTACCGGAAATGTAGCATTGAGTTGTTGAATTCTTTCACCATAAAATAGTGATAAGTCATCACACAGTTCTGTAGAAGGGCTAAAATTGCTGTTTACAGCAACCGGGGAAAGAAAGGAATGAACAACTGTTGATACTTCCCGAGAAGTGTTTGGCGCCATCAAAATTCGTGAGGCGAAATATTCTCTCTACACTTCTTGGGTAGCTTTGCAGAAGTTTCTCAAAGCTTCTTGGTATTGGCTCTTTGCTTCTGATCCATAGGATTGCCTCCAAACATGCTATTGCTTTTTACAGTGGCGATTTTTGTTCCCTCCGCACAGGCCATAACCACTGGTCCGAAGGTTTGGTCCTCTTTACTATCGGAGATTTTAATGGTGCTACGGATTCCAGGGCATCGGTTATCCATTTATTTAACTTGGCCACATCCGTATCTGGACTCCCGGTTAAAAGGGGAGTAGTGGATTGTAACTTTAGGAAAAGAGATGCCTGTATGATTTTATGCAGTGCTCTGGAAAGGATGAAGGGGAGATTGCTTTCTTCCAATTTGGTATCTCCTTAAACGAGAAGGGGATTAAAAAATGGTCAGACGTAATCAAACATTGACGAATAGGTTGATTTTGGGAGATTTTTTTTAACTGTGTTGAGGTATTGGGAATGGCTGTCACCATTCCTAAATGTATTAGCCTTGTCTGTTAATCAGTATTAAACCACTGGTAGTTAAGGTTAGACATTAAAATAGTGGATGTGGCATTCAGGTGCGTGTCTCTACCATTGTTATTGCAGCCTATGTGGGTGACATTTTGTAAACTGTGGTTGAATTAGGAGCTTCAACGTGGGAACTGCTTTGGGGCTCAATAGCACAGAGGGATTGCAGGACATTAGATGCGGTACTTTAGTCTTTTACCACTGATGACCCGAGGCCTGTCCTACTAATGTATCCAAAACTGACCTCCAGTTACCCGCTTTTAGCACCTAATCCTCAGGGTTGAGAAGCAGAGCGATCTAAGGCTTACTCATGTAGGCGGTGTGGGATTGGAGACTCGGTGCTCAGCACAACAACAGTAGCATGCGGTGAATCTGTGTCCAACCAATATAATACATGTAAAAAGACAAAGGAGTTAGTTATAGGTACAACGAAATTATAAACTTCTGATAATTCTGATAATTTGTAGTCTGCAGACCATGTTCTACTCTGGGACAGACCTCGCATCCCCTTTAGTAATCTTTCCTCTTAGAAGTATCCCTGCCCAGGTTCTTTCTGGCTGTAAAAGTTTACAGTTCTGGTCAAGTATTTGGATCTTGGTTCAGTGTCCTGCCCTTTGGTACCAGGCAGCACCATGTCTAGCATGCTTGCGAGTATTCCTCAGGCTTCACTTGTCAAGAGTGCATGCGCACAGGCCACAAGCAGTTGCTGGCAGCTGCCCTTGCTGGGACTAAGAAGCAAGCATAACCCATGGTGGCTCTGGACAATAGCTGGCTGTGGTGTGTTCACTCCTTTTGGCTCTGGATGGGGGAATCTCCTGTGCATGGCCCCTGAGAAGGTTGTGTAGACCCTATAATCTGCACCCAAAGAATCGAAGAGCCCACCCCAACAAATCTGGTTTCCAAGTCTAGTTTATGCGAGAAATGTGTCAGAGTTTGAAGGGGTTGCAGAGTTGTTGCTAGCTATGCCTGCATCAAGATTCCCAGGGTGCAGTGATGAAAGCACTCTCCAGACCAAAGGGGGTGATCCAACTTTGCCCACAATCACAACAGGAACTCCATCACAGTTCAAGGTTTCTCATGAGCCACTGGAGCAGTGAGAGTGCAGTCACAGGGGTTGAAATGTGTTCTTCTCCATCCTCCCGCATTGAGGTGTCTCCTCTCAGGTTCATGTACCCCAAAATAAGTCTCGTAGCTACAGGAGACTCGTATACCAGCACGCTAGCGGGACGTGACAGAAATCAGCTCACCATCCACATGGGTAAGCTGACATCACTCTATGTGCTCAGTTGGTGGTCTTGAGTCTTTCTTGCACAGCTCTTTCTCTTTTGCAGGAAGATGGCTTTGGGTTACTTTTCTAGACGGGTCCCTGCTGTAGGGATACCTCCAATACTTCTCTCCTCGGTTGCAGCTTGGTCCCTCATGCCTCCTCCTAGGCATGGGAAAGAACATGAATCAGGCTACTTGTGTTATCTCCTTTACTGATCTTCTTTCGGTTCATGTCTTTAGTTTAGTTTTGTATTTCTAGGTGATAATGAAACGATAGACAGCCAATACGTGTTTCGTCCTCTATTTGACTTGCAGGCCTAAAGGGGCGTAGCTTAGTCAAACACGTTAGGGGGGTGCGAGTCTGAGATTTACCAACAAGCAACATGATGTACTCAACTGAAAAAAGTAGAGGCGGGCTGAGGTCCCTGAAGGAGAATAACAGACCAGCTTAAGGGTATTAGTTTTAAGATATTTAGTAAAGCAAGGACATTATTTGTCGCAATAATATAGTCCCAAGCCACAACACAAGTTAGCATATAACTCAGTGTCTACTATGTATTTGCAAACTGCAGTATACTATAACTAAAGTATTTTAGCATGTGCTGAAAGGGTGCGCTGGAACACTTATAATTGGAAACAAACAGCTTTTAGCTGAATTTTTTTTATTTTTTTATTTCCCATGGGTCTGGAACTATCAAAGCACTGTTTTTTTGCATTCAGCTAGCCTGTTATCATTCGACATTAGTTTGTGTCCTTTGGAAGCATTATGTGGATCGGTTTATCTTTGTCATGATAAAGCTTTAGGCAAGATAAACCCCAATTCACCAAATTGGACCCAAATCATAAAACGTGGAACCTGTATGAAAAATAAAGCATCGTTTGTGGCTAGGAGCAAAATAAAGCCGGATTGTAAACTGAAACCTGCTGATCATTTATGCTTCCCTTTGTAGCTATGCTGTCCACCTTCAGTTCATCTGCGATATCTGCTTCACAAGTGATCAGCATCCCATGATTTAAGCGCTCACAGGTCATTGTGGATCTAAGGTAATTCTTTACCAGTTTTAGTCGGCTAAAACTATGCTAGTTGCTGGCAACAGTAACTGGCTTACAAATTGGCACTGCTTGTACCAAAGCAAGATGTGGGTAAATGTTACCTCTGCCAGATAGGAGCTGTTCTGCACTCTAGAGTAGCTTTCCCTGATTTAGAAATGTCTCTACTCATCATTTTGGCTTCTGTCTCAAAATATCCAAATCCCATTCCTTTAGATTTTCAAATGCGAACCAATTCTGTGAAGCTCGATTTTTATTCACTGGGAGCTAAAAGAGCAGTTATTTAAGTTTCATCCTACACCCAGGTCACTGAGTCACAAAAGGACAAAGCTAAAATTAAAAAATAACACCTACTTTAAAAGGGGTGATTCTCTTTTTTTTAATTTTTTTTTTTTTATTGTCTCTGGTTTATGCAACTTATTCTGATGCCAGGACCAGCTTTAGCGTCCCTTCCCCCCAGTGACCTCTTTCTCCACAGATTTCCTCTCTAGCCCATCCAACATTGCCCTTCATCTCTCTATAGCCCCTCTCGCAAATGCAATTCACTAGTTTTATAGCACTATTCATACCAGTGTAGGGTGTCAGAGCACTTTACATCACACACAAACTATACAGAGACAATGAATCAAACGTGGGTAAATCAGTCTATAGGAAATGTTAATAAGACAATGAGGATTATAAGGTGTAGGAATCACATATCATCCATATTAGTGCCAGCATATTTTAAGAGTGTTTGGTCTGAAGAAACACAAACATGAAACTTAAAACGTATCACAGTGGTTGGGGTTGGCTTTACTAATAAGAATGTATTACTATCCAGAACAACCCTTTTTTAACAACATTCGGGAAATGAAAGACTGGAGAAAAAAACATAATGTTCTAACCTGTACCATGCAGCTCTTTGACAGTTTATATCTCACTGTGCTATATTAGGATTGTAATTTATGAACAGCAAGTAACAAACAGATCTCCGTGACAAAAACAGAAACCCTCTGAGCTATCTACATAAATAAAGTTCTGTCATCTGCATGGTACACGTTCTTTGCAGAAGGCACATTAACCACAGTAAAAACTACCACTAGACAAAACTCCACTCTCTCTCCAGTAGGAATAACGTTTAATCACCAGTGTTATCTTGACATTTTTATTGTTGCCTGAATCCTGCTGGAACACACAAGGAACTCTGCAGCAGGTGCTTTTAATCCAAGTTATTTCCTAACACAGTACTCCCAACTCAGCGCCCACTAACTCAGCGCTATAAAAGCCGGGCCTGTCCAATGCCCAGCTGTTGGTCACCCAAAATGACATGCTCAAGTTTTAGACTTCAAAAGCTTGGTCCCTGAATCATGTAAGAATTCACTTTTTATTGTCTGACTTTCTTACAGTGCTGCTAACTGACAGCCGATTGAAAGCACATGCTAATACATACATACAGGAACCTCCTACATCACAGTTTCCGAACAAGTCAAGTACACATACATGGCAGGTGCACATGCGGCCTGCGGTAGTCAAAAATGTAAACAAGATTTGGAAATGCAATAGGTATCGCATTTGCTGGGGTGGAGCTACTGGCATTATAAATGCCAATGTTTTTGACCTATGCAATTGATATGCCCTCCCCACCTAAACGTGGCAGCCATGTACATGCAATAGAACATCAAAATGTACAAAAATGTACCACGGTTAATAAACTATATAGATAAAGGTCTGGCAACCAGTGTTAACATTTATGGACGATAAGCGTGCTGACATGTCCTCCAAGGTTGCGAGCACTACGATTATTTGATGACTATTTCTGAGCCTCTGCACCACTTGACAAAGAATAAGGAGGGAGGTGGTTTCATTGCGGATGTAGAACATTAAGGGAATTTAAGTTGTGGGATGGGGTGTTGGCGGGTATGCCTGGACCCCACCTGGACTGGGTGTCTAGGTGGGGATGGAGAAGGGGTGAAGGATACTTGGCATTTTAAGTTGGATGTTCTGACATTCCTTACGTTGAATACAATTGATGTAAATGCTGAGATTTTATGAAATCAAATAACATTTCTTTTAATGAAATATATATAAAAAACAAAGAATAACAATTGGCTGTATACTTAAAAGAACAATATGGGTGTTTCCAATTAGGCAGGCGTTCTTAGAACAGCTATAGAACCCCATATTATTTTTCATTCCCATCACAAGAAAATATGAATATTATTGGTGAAAGGAAAAGATACAATTGGCTATGAATTACTCGAAGAAATGGGATAACATAAGATAGTGCTTTTGAAAGTTTCCTCTTTTTATGGCTGTGGTTGCTTCGTTCTGCCCGTGGTGCTGTGTCAAAAAGCCTATAGAAGCATTGATTTATCGTATATTAGCACACAAAATAACATGGGAATATTACAGATTAGCTAACTGGAATGTGGCCACTATGACATTTAGACCTCACGAAATTGTTCACTTTGTTGGTTCGGTTCTTCTTTCGAGCCTTTAAGGTCTTGGTCGGACTCTTCCAATTAATTCTCTGGCTGGTATTTTTCACGCAGATAATGACGTGCATACTTACCTCTAAAATGGTCACTTGCTAGACACAGTAACAGCTAATTATGCGTTCTTGTTATGTTGATGTTTTGTCAGCAGAGGGCGGAAGGCTCTCGTAGAAGGTGAAAAATATGCTTGACCTACACCTTGCAGAGGTCTGGAATGAGGAGGGATGGGTGAGCTAAGGATTGCACGAAAGAAACCTCCATAGGAGTCTTGAGCCGCGGCCATGATAAGATCAGGCAATAGAGTGGTTTACTTTACATACGAAACATGAAAGTATTGCCAAACTGGCTGTTCATTTCATGCAATGGCACCGCCTCAATTAAACACGAGACCCTCGTTTTACTCAGCGTCCTTGTTGCCTGAACACTGATGTGATTGCGATATTTTGTGAAACAACACTGCAAAACAGTTTGGTGTTTTAAAAGGCAAACTATAAGGATTCAGGTGCAAACTATAGTTAAAGGAAAAGTGGGAGCCAGATAAAGTCTAAACATAAGCGGGATAGGGGTCTTGCATAACATGGGATAAATGTGAATTTATTTATTTTAAAGGTTTTATATAGCGCTGGCTAGACCCAGAGGTATCGGAGCGCTTTACAGAAGCAAGAGCAATGCAAATATCAATGGAACAATGGATACATACAAAATACAATAAAGGACGTGAGACATCAACACCGAATCCGGAGCAAGGCAAAAATCTTAGGATCAAAGGTTATATACAGTTAAAAATAAGGGGAGTGTGACAGAGGAACACACAATTAAATATACAAAGAAACAATTGTAGGGACATTAGGGATGGAGTTACTGAAATGAGGTCACAACAATTAACAAAATTAGGGGAGATAAAGGGCTGGCTAGAGCCAGCGTTAACAGAACACTGTACATAAAATTACAGAAATCTGGTTAGAACAAAAATAAATGAGGGACCATGGAGAGCAAGGCAAGTAAGTGGAAACAATAAGGTGAACACAGGGAAAAGAAAGGCCAGCAGCTCAGCAGAGGGAAGATGTGAACACAGGAGCCCAAAAGAAATCGGGTTCAGAAAGATTCATGGGCTCCAGTATTTATTGAGGAGATGGTGTTTCAGGTCTCTTGTGAAGCCAGAGTAGGAGGGGTTGCAACGAAGGTCCCTTGGGAAGGCGTTCCAGATGCTAGGCGCATTCCCTGTGAAGGAGCGAGTCTGGGTAGATTTCTTTTTTAGTAACGGGGAAACGAGAAGAAGAACATTGGAGCTTCTCATCGGTCTGGCACTTACTGCTCTTGTGAGTTTATTGTTTACTAGTCCGGGGATTGTGAGTGAAGTGCTTTTTGGGTGATGCAGGTGGTCTTGTAGATGCATCTTCCTTCGATAGGGAGCTAGTTAAGGGACTTGAGAGCAGGCGTGATGTGATCATACCGTTTGCAATCTGTTATAAGCCGGGCAGCCATGTTGAGCACGGATCTGAGGGGAGCGAGGTGAGTTTTAGAGGCTCCGGTGAGTAAAGCGTTTCTGTAGTCCAGTTTAGAGAGGACTAGCAATTGAACGACCCATATGAACTCGTCATAAGAGATGAAGGGTTTGATTTTTTTTTGGCTGGGTTATTGATATGGTCCTTCAGTGACATATACTTGTCCAGGGTGAAACCTAAGGATTTAGCCATGTTAGATAGAGTGAACGGACAGTTTAGGGCTTTGAGGTCAGTGATCCAGCCTTGGATAGGGAGGTGGTTACTTTTGGGGGAGAATAGAATGATTTCTGTTTTGTTGGGGTTCAATTTTAGATGGTTGGAGTAAAACCAGGATTGAATCTTGCTCAGTGTGTTGTTAAGATCAAGGATGTCGCTGTGCGATTTGATTTTGTAGTAGAGTTGTGTGTCATCAGCGTAAAGGTGATAATGGATCCCAGCTTGTTTCAAAATGATAGTAAGGGGTTCCATGAAGAGGTTGAAGAGAGTGGGGGAGAGAATTGATCCCTGGGGGACACCCAGAGAGACAGGAGTAGGATTAGAGAGGCATGAGTTGATTTTGATTTGTTGTGTTCGGTGTTGGAGGTAGGAAGTGAACCAATTTAGGACTGTGCCATTGAGGCCAGAACGAGACTTGAGAGATTCCAGTAAGGATGAATGATGGGAGGTGGTAACGTGATGGTAAAAGAAACAAGAGTGGCATGCCCCGAGAGGTAGTAGCGGGAGGAAGGGCACCGCACGGGCCAAGAGTGGCGTGCCCCGGGAGGTGGTAGCAGGGGAAGGGCACTGCACGGGCCAAGAGTGGCATGCCCCGGGAGGTGGTAGCGGGGGAAGGGCACTGCACGGGCCAAGAGTGGCGTGCCCTGGGAGGCCTACTGCCAGCCAACCCCGTCTCCGATTGTGACATCACCTGGACGCCAAACAGGCTACGCCCACAACATTAAAGAGATTGCCAATAGACTAAACTAATGAAGTAGTGGCCGCAAGCATGCGCTGCTTTGTTGAGAGTCATTAATATCAATCAAGTTAATTATTTGTTATTTGTCGACTTTGCATATGCCAGTCTAACAAGGAAGTGGTTTGGTCCTTTTTAAGTTTCTACAAATGGAAAATGCGGAGGACGTAAAGCATATGTGGCGCTGAGGCAGGGAAACGGATGAAGAAGAAAAGTAGCCCCTAAATGAAGATATAAACACGTAAAGCGTAATGATGTAGTACTTGGTCGGTGCTGCATGGAGAAAACCGGAAACGAGAAGGAGGGACAAAGACGGCGGATTGCCCATTGGAAAGCAAGTATTTTTAAAGGACACTAACCGAGACAAATAAAAAGCAATCAGCAAGGAATGGGTGGAGTTTAACTCCTAAAGCATACACAACAGGTCACTAAGCGACAGCGCAAGCGCTGTACGCTCTACCTACAAATATACATCTGAAGCGCATCAGTCTCCCCTCCCCGTCTCCCCCCCGACCTGCCTGGGCCACCTACCTTCTGACGAGTGAGCACATCACTCTCAGAACACAAGTAGAATTCTAATTGTAGATAAAATCACTGGCATGCAGAGACAGCGTATGTTACGATGCTGCTCAAGCACTGGGACCCCGAATGCGGTGCCTGACAAAGGCGCAACGGGATGAGCATTAACCTAGGTCACTGAGGGGTCAGCCCAGCAGCACAGTGGAGTGAGTGACAGGCAGAGAGAGGCCCATTGCTCTAGCGCAATTGTGTCAATTTTATTCGGATGTGTATTTTGAGATCAGGGCCCTGCCTTTGCTCTCAGCACTTCCTCCTTCTGGGTCCAGTAATCTTAATAAAATAAACCCGATTAACAGCAGCATAACCGACCATGCTGCCTCTTAACTAACGGAGCAGTTATTTGAGGTGGTGATCCACCCCTACACCCCTCCTGGAGCTACGCCCCTGCAGGCCTGGGGCTTTTTCAAGGTTGTAATGTATAGTTATGAAGATTGTAATTGCAAATTAAGGTTGAAATAGTTAGTGTGGTTCACACTTGTGTTATCACTGCAGAGGAGGGAAGTACCAAAGCATACAGTCTGGGAGGTAAGTGCAAAGAGTGAGACACACATGTATAAAAGTGAAGCAGATGTTATTTTGGGTCTATACATAGAAGTGAAACAAACATGTAATTTTGGGTCTATATATAGAAAGAAAATACTTGTATGGTGTTTAATAGTAAAAAACGAACAGAGGCAACCACATGGGTACAGTTGAAAGAGGGTGTCATCAAAAGTAGCTGGTATTCTATAGAGAGACTTTGGGGAACTCAGTAATGAAGACCGAGCGAACTCATAAGGCACACGAGAGTTGAAACAGTAGTTATTTGTAAGCGATACCTAGGTAGTTTCATCTGGTGTGTGCCCCCTTGAGAGAATTGGTCAACATGTGGTCATAACTACAATAAAAGTCAGAGTGTTCGGCACAATGAGACGGCCAAGTCATTTATTTAGAGTGAACAGCAATGATATCCCACAAGGCATTTACCAGTGGGTGTGTGATGCACCAGGCCAGGATTGCTAGTATTGGATATGGAGTTAGTACTGGGTGGTGAGCTACTACAGAATGAGGGCTGAAGCGGGGAGGGCATTTAGCACAGGCTGCGGGGCAACTGCAGGGTGTGTATCTCGCGTAGGCCAATGTGTGTGTGGGCAGCTGGGGAGTGCAGGCTGCGGTGCAACTGCAGGGTATAGAGGCTGCGCAGCCCGGTGTGTTAGGAGTGGGTTGTTAGTGCAGGGTATGGTGCAACGGTTGGGTTGTGGAGCTTGCGCAGACCAGGGTTGCGAGCTACTTCAGACCAGGGAGGCAGTGCATAAGAGGAGCTTGTGCAGAATGGGCTTCTAGAACAGGCTGTGGCGCTACTGAAAGGCTGAGACCTACTCCATGCTGGGGAACTAGTAGGGGGCAGTGAGCCAGTGGAGTGTGAAGAGCTGTTGCAGGCTGGAGAGCTACTGAAGGCTGGAGAGCTCGGGAAGGGTTCGAAGCTACTTCAGACCAGGGCCTTGGTGAAGACTTTGCAGCTTGTGCAGGCTGGGAAACTCCTGAAGGGTGGGGGACTAACGTAGTCCAGGGAGCTAACGAAGGCTTCTGAGCTAGTGCACGCTGGGGAGCTCGTAAAGGGTGGGGAACTACTGTAGACCAGGGAATGAATGAAAAGCTTCAGAGCTGGTGCACGCTGGGGAGCTCGTAAAGGGTGGGGAACTACTGTAAACCAGGCAATGAATGAAGCTTCAGAGCTGGTGCACGCTGGGGACCTCGTAAAGGGTGGGGCACTACTGTAGACCAGGGAGTGAATGAAGCTTCAGACTGGTGCACGCTGGGGAGCTCGTAAAGGGTGGGGCACTACTGTAGACCAGGGAGTGAATGAAGCTTCATAGCTGGTGCACGCTGGGGAGCTCGTAAAGGGTGGGGAACTACTGTAGACCAGGGAGTGAATGAAGCTTCACAGCTGGGGCATGCTGGGGAGCTCGTAAAGGGTGGGGAACTACTGTAGACCAGGGAGTGAATGAAGCTTCACAGCTGGTATAGGTTGGGGAGTTCATAAAGGGTAGGGAACTCATGAAGTTTGGGGAACTTGTGAACGGTTCAGAGTTATGGCAACCCAGAGAGCCAAGGAAGGCTTCGGAGAGAGGATGTATCCTACCGGCTGGGGTGGTCGGTCTCAAATCTGGGGAACTGGGTTTGTGTCTCGACAATGAAGTTCAACATCCTGTGATTCTGGGCAAATCACTTAATCTCCCCGTGCCTAACAAAAATGAATGTGTCCTTGTGTAACACAACTGGTGCTCATGTAAAGGGCTCTGATATGATATTTTCGGGTTAAGTTCGCGCTATATAAATCTACGGAAAAAAATAAAGTGGACGGGGCGGCAGGCCACACAGCTAATGTTGCCGCACGCATCACCCGTGAGACCCCCTTAAACAAACCTTGCCTTGGTGTGCCGAATCTCCAGGTTGGCCGTGGGGAGGGCAGCAGGTGCAGGGATGCCATCAGGCCCAGGGCCGGACTTTAGTATGGGCGAGCTGGGCCCACGCCCAGGGCGCTGCCCTTCAGCGGGGCATATGAGCAGCCTGCCATATTCTCCCTTCGAACTAGCTCCAAAGAAAAGTGTGTTTAAACCCTTTTTAGGAAGATTGCGGATACTCGTGTCCTCGTTTGGGTTGCTTCTCGTGGAGCCCTTAAGCTTCCCCGCCTCCTCTGTTGATCTCACTGATATTAAAACAAACATTGCCTTCAGCAAGCTCTCATCCAGGCAGTCTTCCATAGTTTGCAAAACGCTTATACACATGTCGTTACAAGTTCAAAACTGCCGTCATTTGCACAGGACACTTTTTTTTAGTAATCAAATACACTAATGAGGCTACTGTTATTTTGGAGACTGGACTATTTTTTTTATCCCAGTCCGACCCTGTCCCAGGCTCACACTCCCCTCCTCCGCTCGCATGCAATATCCACAACCACTGATAATGCGGCACGAACTATCGGCTACTCGTGTCTCCAGTGCTGTCCTGAGAAAGGTGAAATGCTGTCACATAAGGCTTGGCTGAGGCTATGACAGGCCATAATGGCTTGTATGTGGGTGGCTGCCTCCTGTGAGTCCCCAAGGAACCAGCGACATATTGGCATAGTGTACACAACGCAGCATGGCCTGACTGGCACGCAGCAACGTGTTTTATGTTGTGTGATGTGATCAAGAGGAGCAGGTGTAGATGATGGCTTTGATCAGGTGGAACACGTGCTGTTCCTGGCCCTTGCAGTGAAGGAGTGTCCTCCTTTGCATGAACCTGCTTTGCCTGTGTGCTCTTTTCCTGAATTCTCTAAAGCATGTGCCCGGTGGAGCTGCATATTTTTGGGTTTGAACTCGTGTGGCGGCACTGTGGATGTTTCTAATCCTTGGTGGGGTCTGTTGCATGTCTGAGCATTTGGACTGGAGTTTGGTGACCCTGGCTGCCTTTTGGGCCTTAATGGTGGTTACAGATGTGGGTTTCCAAGTGCACTGCGTTGCATATATTGTAATGTCAGTTATTTCTCTTGTGTAGTCCTGCATCAGACTGGTACAAGGTCTCACTTGTTAGGAATGTTTGAACTTTCTCTTAAGTTTATGTTTAGAAACAGGATAAATAATGCCCAGATCCCTGCCACTTCAAGGTACAGTAAAAGCTGAAGGAAGAGGCGCTGATGACTTCACACATGATGCGCGGACCTATTTCTGTAGACCCAAAGAGGCGACCCCGCCTCTTCACACCACGCAAAAATTATTCCTGACACCCCTCCCCCCCCCCCCCACCACCACCACCACAGGCGAGGAAGAATGTCGGGTAGGATGGGAATCTTCTTTCAGGTTCTTTTTTGTGACTAAATAGTTGGGTTTTCTTGAGAAATTAACTAAACCCGTGCCTTGCCTGCTCCCCCGTTAAACTGAAACACATGGAATCACCCATAAAGTGGTGATGTATGATGACACTTTGAGAAGTCTCCATTGTGACGTATGCTTGGTATAAACGGCTGGTAGCCAGGCAACTGCAGCATTGCGCTCGGGGACACCGGACGTGAGGACCGCAGCTGGCGGCTGGAGCTAGTGACAGGCCGAAGCTACCGGGCTTAGCAGGCTCCTGAAAGGAAGGGGGCGGGGGTGGGTCTACGGGGACAAGGTGAGTAAATAAAGCAAACCAAAAAAGAACCGAAAACTGAACCTGAACCAAACTGAACTTGAACCAAACTGAAAACTAACTTGATACTGACTTGAAATTCCCATTCCCTTCCCTTCCCTCCCACACTTCATCCTTTCCGAGCACATTCCCCGGCCTTTACCTTTCTGTTTCCTCTCCTCTCCCTTCCAATTCCTTTGTAACCACCTTCACTTCCCTTTCTCTTTGGCATCTCTTTCTCCTTTTTTTTTTTTTCTTTCATTTACTCTTTCCCACTCGATTTCTATTCACCCCTTCCCTTCCTTCCCTATCTCTCTGCTCCCCTTCCCTCCTTCACATTCTCTTCTATCCTCTCCGCTATGACCCTTCCCTTGCCATTCCCTTACCTCTTCCTTTCTATTCTCTTCCCCATCCATTTGCTTCCCTTTCCCTCTAGTCCTTTCTTTCCTACCTCTTCTACTTCTCTCCTCCCCTATCTATCCTTCCAACACCTCTCCTTCCCTACCTTCCCATAGTATCTCATCTATTATCTCTTCCCTTCTCGCTATCCCTCCTGCCTTGTCCTCTAAACTTCATTTCCTTTCCTCCTCCTCCATTTACCTATCTCTTCTATGCTCTCCACTTGTGTCCCCTTCCCTTTCAGTACCTCCTCTTCTCTCCCGCTCCTTCCCTTTCAGTACCTCCTCTTCTCTCCCGCTCCTTCCCCACTCTCCTTCCCTTTCAGTACCTCCCCTTCTCTCCCGCTCCCTCCCCACTCCCCTTTCAGTACCTCCTCTTCTCTCCCGCTCCTTCCCTTTCAGTACCTACCCTTCTCTTCCCGCTCCATCCCCACTCCCCTTCCCTTTCAGTACCTCCCCTTCTCTCCCGCTCCTTCCCCACTCCCCTTCCCTTTCAGTACCTCCCCTTCTCTCCCGCTCCTTCCCCACTCCCCTTCCCTTTCAGTACCTCCCCTTCTCTCCCGCCCCTTCTTTTTTAGTACCTCCCCTTCTCTCCCGCTCCTTCCCTTTCAGTCCCTGCCCTTCTCTTCCTGCTCCTTCCCTACTCCCCTTTCAATCCCTGCCCTTCTCTTCCTGCTCCTTCCCTACTCCCCTTTCAGTACCTCCCCTCCCGCTCCTTCCCCAGTCCCCTTCCCTTTCAGTATCTCCCCTTCTCTCCCGCTCCTTCCCCACTCCCCTTCTCTTTCAGTACCCCCCTTCTCTCCCGCTCCTTCCCTTTCAGTCCCTGCCCTTCTCTCCTGCTCCTTCCCACTCCCCCTCCCTTTCAGTACCTCCCCTTCTCTCCCGCTCCTTCCCTTCAGTACCTCCCCTTCTCTCCCGCTCCTTCCCCACTTCCCTTCCCTTTCAGTACCTCCCCTTCTCTCGCACTCCCTCTCCACTCACCTTCCCTTTCAGTACCTCCCCTTCTCTCCCGCTCCTTCCCACTTCCCTTCCCTTTCAGTACCTCCCCTTCTCCACTCACCTTCCCTTTCAGTCCTTGCCCTTCTCTTCCCGCCCCTTCCCCACTCCCTTTTCCTTTCAGTACATCCCCTTCTCTCCCGCTCCTTCCTTTCCAGTATCTCTCCCGCTCCTTCCCCACTTCCCTTCCCTTTCAGTACCTCCCTTTCTCTCCCGCTCCTTCCCTTTCAGTATCTCCCCTTCACTCCCACTCCTTCCCCACTTCCCTTCCCTTTCAGTACCTTCCCTTCTCTTCCTGCTCCTTCCCCACTCCCCTTCCCTTTCAGTACCTCCACTTCTCTCCCGCTCCTTCCCTTTCGGTCCCTGCCCTTCTCTTCCTGCTCCTTCCCTAATCCCCTTTGAATACCTCCCCTTCTCTCCCACTACATCCCCACTTCCCTTCCAGTACCTCCCCTTCGCTCCCGCCCCTCTCCCCTTCCCTTTCAGTAGCTCCACTTCTCTCCCGATCCTTCCCTTTCAGTACCTCCCCTTCTCTCCCGCTCCTTCCCCACTCCGCTTCCCTTTCAGTCCCTCCCCTTCTCTCCCGCTCCTTCCCATTCAGTACCTCCCCGTCTCTCCCGCTCCTTCCCCACTCCCTTCCCTTTCAGTACCTCCCCGTCTTTCCCACTCCTTCCCCATTTCCTTTCCCTTTCAGTCCCTGCCCTTCTCTCCCGCTCCTTCTCCACTCCCCTTCCCTTTCAGTCCCTGCCCTTCTCTCCCGCTCCATCCCCACTTCCCTTCCCCCTATCTTTTCTATGCTCGCCACATGCATTCTCTTCTCTTTCTATCCCTTCTCTTCCCACTCCCCTTCCCTTTCAGTACCCCCCCTTCTCTCCCGCTCCTTCACTTTCAGTCCCTGCCCTTCTCTCCCGCTGCTTCCCACTCCCCTTCCCTTTCAGTACCTCCCCTCCTTGCCTTTCAGTCCCTCCCCTTCTCTCCCGCTCCTTCCCCACTCTCTTTCCCTTTCAGTACCTCCTCTTCTCTCCCGTTCCTTCCCTTTCAGTACCTCCCTGTCTCTCCCGCTCCTTCCCCATTCCCCTACCGTTTCAGTCCCTCCCCTTCTCTCCCGCTCCTTCCCCACTCCCCTTCATTTTCAGTACTTCCCCTTCTCTCCCGATCCTCCCCCACTCCCCTTCCCTTTCACCTATCTCTTCTATGCTCGCCACTTACGTTCCCTTCTCTTCCTATCCCTTCTCTTCCCGCTCCTTACCCACTCCCCTTCCCTTTCAGTACCTTCCCTTCTCTCCCCCTCCTTCCCCACCCCACCCCACTCCCCTTCCTTTTCAGTATCTCCCCTTCTCTCCCGCTCCTTCCACACTTCCCTTTCAGTACCTCCCCTTCTCTCCCGCTCCTTCCCCACTCTCCTTCCCTTTCAGTACCTAACCTTCTCTCTTGATCCTTCCCTTTCACCTATCTCTTCTATGCTCGCCACTTGCGTTCCCTTCTCTTCCTATCCCTCCCCTCCCTTCTCTTCCCGCTCCTTCCCTTCCAGTCCCTGCCCTTCTCTCCTGCTCCTTCCCCACTTCCCTTCCCTTTCAGTCCCTCCCCTTCTCTCCCGCTCCTTCCCCACTCCCCTTCTGTCTGCTTTCCCCTCCCCTTCCTTTCCCTCTAACCTTGCACCCTTCCTCTGTTCCCCTTCCCCTCCCTCTAAAGTTGCAGCCCCTCGCCTTCCCTCCCCACTACCCTTCCATCCCCTCCCCTTCCACCCTTCCCTAATCTTCCAAACCCTTCCCTTCTGCCTCTCCTTTTCTTTTCCCATCCCCTTTGCCTTTCATCTACCCCTCCTCCACTCCCCTTCCCTCTACCCTTGCAACCGCTCCCCTAACCCATCCATTCCCTCCTATTCCTTCCAAACCCTCCCCCACTTCCCTCTGTTCATTTCCTTCTCTCATCTCCTCTCCTGTCTGTTCCTGTTCCACTCCCTTAACCTTCCCTCTAGCCTTGCAACCCATCCCTCCCTCTTACCCTTTCAAACACTCCCCTCTGCTTCCCATTCCTCTTCTCTTCTCTGCCCTCCCCTTCCCTCTTTCCTTCCAATCCCTCCCCTTCCCTATCTCTTGTATCCTCCCCTCCGCTGCCCTCATCTCCCCTCACATCCTATCCCTTCCACTGCCTTCTCTCCTTCCCCTTCCCTCTATGCTTCCAACCCCTCCTCTCCGCCACTCCCCTTCCCTCTATGCTTTTCTCGCAACCCCTCCTCTTCCCTTCTACCCTTGCAACCCCTCTACCACATCCTTCTCTCTACCCTTCCAATCCCTAGCCTTCCCTCCAAACCCTCCCCCACTTTCCTTCCCTTCTGTTCTTTTCCTTATCTCTCATCTTCTCTCCTGTCTGCTCCCCTCACCTCACCATCCCTTTCCCTTCCCCCTCCCCTTCTAACCTTCCCCCATCCCCTTCACTTCCCTCTACCCTTCCAATCCATCCCCTCCCCTCCAACCCCTTTCCCACTTCCCCACTTCCCTTTTGTTCCCTTTCCCTTCCCTATACCCCCTCTCCTGTCCATACTCTTCTAATCCCTCCTTCTCTCACTCCTCTTTTCTCCCCCACTCAATTTCCTCCTAACCTTCAAACCCCTCTCCTTCCCTCCCTCTACCCTTGCAATCTTTCCCCTTCCCTCCAACTCCCCCCCCACTTTCTTTCAGTTCCCTTCCCTGTCTCTCATCCCTTCTGTCCACTTCCCTCCCCTCACCTGCCCTCACTTCCCTTGCCCTCACCTCCTCCTCCTCTCCCCTTCCAGCCCTTCCCTTCCCTCCCCATCCCCCACTCCCCTCCCTTTTATTTACATTCCAGTTCCTTCTCACCTCACCTCTCCTTTCCCTACCTCTTACCTATCTTCCGATCCTCTCCCTACTCCTTTTCTATCTCTCTCCTCTCCCTTCCCTACCCCTTTACTGTTTCTCACCTCACCCTTCCATACCCCCATTCCTATTCTCTCCCCCGCCTCTCCTATCCTCCAATCTCCTCTCCCTCCCTTATCTACCCTTCCAATCCCACCCCCACCTTCCTGTCCAGTCTGTTCCCTTTCCACAATATCCTTCCCATCTCCATTCCCGTCCAATCCCTCCCCTTCATTCCAAACCTTCCTCCACTTCCCTTCCTTATCTCATCTCCTTTCCTGTCTGCTTTTTTCCCCTTTCCTCTCCTCACCTCCCCTTCCGTTCCCTTCACCTGCTCCTTCCCCCACTCCCCTTTACTCTTCCCTTCCTTCACTTCTCCATTCCCCACCCATTCCTTCTTTCTACCCTTCCTTCCCCTTCCCTCTAACCGTGTAAACACTTTCTCTCTTCCCCTCCCCTTCCCACTAACCTTGCAACCCCTCCCCCTCTTCCACTGTCCTTCTCTCTAACTTGCCCTCCCTTCTACCCTTACAAACACTCCCCTTCCCTCCACTACATTCCCTACCCATTTTCTATCTTCCTCTCCCTTCCCTACCCCTTTCCCATTTTCCTCTCCTCCCCTTTCACCTCCCCCTCATCTTTTCCCCTGCCCTCTAGCCTTCCTTTCACCATTCCAAACTCTCCCTCTCCTCCTCGCGCCTTTCCTCTCGTCTCCTCTCCTGCCTGCTTTGTTCACTCCCCCTTCCATCACTTTCTTTTCACCATTCCAACCCATTCGCCTTCTCTATCTCTCATCTCCTCTCCTGTCTTCTACCCTACCCTTCCCTCCCCTCTACCCTTCCAACCCCTCCCCTTTCCTCTTCTGTTGCCCTCCCCTTTCCTCTATTCTTCCAACCCCTGCCCTACACTCTCCCCTTCCCTCCTCCACTCCTCTTCCCTCTAACCTTGCAACCCCTTCTCTCTTACCTCTCCTCCACTCCACCCCCTTCCATTCTCTCTAACATTGCAACCCCTCCCTTCTTCCTTTTCCACCTCCCTTTCTTCCCCTCGCCACCCTCTCAATCTCCTCTCCCACTTTCCTATCTCTCGTCTCCTGTCTGCTTCCCTACCACCTGCCCTCACCACCCCACTCCCCTTCCCATCCACTCCCCTCTTCTCTTTCCCTCCCTTCCCACTCATTTCAACTCTCCCTTCCCTAATCCTTTCCTACCTTCCTCGCCTCTTCTTACCCTACCCATTTCCTATCTCCCCCTCCTTTCCCTCCATTCCCTACCCATTTCCTATCTTCCTCTCCTCTCCTTTCCCTTCCCAACCCTTTTCCTATCCTCTCCCTACCCCTTATCTATCTTTCTCTCCTCTCCTATCCCTTCCTCTCATTCCCTTCCCCTTCCTGTTATCTATCCTTCTAACCCCTCCACCCACCTGCCTGTCCCTTCTATTCCATTCCCCTCCCACATTATCTCATCTGTCCTTCTCTTCTCTGGTGTGGTCTCTTCCTTTCCTGCTCTCCTATCTCCTCTAACCTTCAATCCCTTTTCCTGACCACTCTCTCTTCCCTCTTCCCGTCCCTTCCCCCATTCCTTTCAATTAATTTCCCTGCCCCCTCCTCTTCCCTCTCCTCTCCTTTCTTCCTTCCTCCCCCTCCTCTTGCTTTGGTCCCTTCTCTTCTCTCCCTTCTCTTCCCCTGCCTTACTTCCCTATCTTTCCTCTCCTCTTCTCGCCTCCCCCTTCTACTCTTTCCTTTCACTTTTCTCTCCATTGCTTTCTTCTATACCTCTTCTATCGTCTCCCCTTCCATCCCTCTATTATCTCTCTTCTCCTCCCTTCCCTAGCTCTCTTCTTCCCTTCCCTTCTCTTCCTACACTACCTCTAACCTTTCCTATTCCATTCATCCTATCCCCTTTCCTATCTATCGTCTCCTGTCTCCTCACCTCCCCTACATCTCCTCTACCCTCTACCTTCCCTACCCTCCTCTCTTCTTTCATATCCTATATCTCCTTTCCTTTCCTATATCCTCCCCTTACCTATATTTCCTCTCCTCCCCTTTCCTATATTTCCTCTCCTCCCCTTTCCTATAGCTCCTCTCCTCCCCTTTCCTATAGCTCCTCTCCTCCCCTTTCCTATAGCTCCACTCCACTCGTCCCATCCTACTCCCTTTCCTATAGCTCCTCTCCTCCCCCTCCCACCCCACATTTAAGGAAGGCAACTAAAGATGTACAAAGAACATGGAGCAGGGCCCTTATTGTGCATAGGACACACTGTCCCTGTTTGCGCGAAAATGCATCTTTCAAAAGATGCACCTGGCGCAGACTGGGATAGTGCGCCCTATTACAATGAATGTGCTGCCACCAGGGCAGCCATGAACTTGTGCTTCTGCGGTGGCAGCGCATTCGATGAAATATGGAGTGGCCCCTTTGTATTTCTAGGTGTAGGCGGCACCCCCGCACTTTAAAGAGGGCATTTAGGACCCCTTGTAAACTGGGGTAGCGAGTGCCTGTACCCATCTGCAGGGGGATGTCTGGGGTGTCCAAGGAATGCCTTTCCCCCTCCAGAGGGCAGCCCATCTGGGGCGCATCATAGTGTGCCTCTTTTTTGCGGTGCGCTGTTATTGCTCCTTTTAAGGACATGTTTGCCTCTGCACCCACGTCCATAATACGACGCAGGCGCAGTCAAAATGATTCCCACATTGCATGGATCGCATCCCATGCAGGCCTCAAAAAATCATAAACATGTTACTAGACCTCCGGGTCTAGTAACTTGAATAATCTACTCAACCTAACTGTGATGTACTTTACCTGTAAACTGGTCTCACATTGTGTGATCCTAGGCAAATATTTTATTTTACAGAGCTGCCTTTTTCTTCGTTATCACATTTGAGAGCACCTTCAAATCTGTGAATTCAGCATTTCTGCTATACAAAACATGTCTGATTAAATAGATGCAACCTTTGCTCCATGTATAATAAAAATCTAGCCTACATATAGGGTACACATGATCCCTGACATGCCTCTTAGTTCACTAATAGCATTGCTTTCAGGACAGGGGGCTGGAGTGTTTTTTAGTTCATGTTTAAATATTCACTTTTAATAAATATGGGGCCATATGTAGAGTATTTAGGGATTGCGACTTACTAATTGCGATTCTTTGCGAATCACTATTAGGAAATCGCAAGTCCTAATGTACAAAAGCCTAGAGGTTGGAAATGGTGATTCCTAATGGGGTCGCAATAGACCTACCTCGTTCATATTAATGAGTTAGGTCGCAGTTTGCGATCCATTAGGAATTGCAGCCATTACAGGGATGGTGGCCTGCTGGGGTCAGCAGACCACTATGTCCGTGATTGCTTTTTTTTTGCAGAACATTGCCTTAAAGGACAATGGGATGTATATAAAAAGAAAAAAATGAAACGTTTAAGTTAAATTTTTCAATAGTAGGCAGTAGTCCATGGGACCACTGCCAGCTCTTGAAAAATATTTTTATCAACATTCACAAAGGGGAAGGGGTGCCCTGGGGACCCATTCCCATTTGCAAATAGTTACCACCACCCTTTAGGTGTCGGTAAAAAAAAATATTTTGCAACTAATTTGGTTGCACAACATTCACACATAACACTGTGAACCAGTATCGGGAAGAGGCGCCCTAAACAAGCCCCTTCCAAATACCGATTTGCTAACCCAAATTGTGATTCGATAACAAGTTACTGAATCGCAATTTGGCTTTTGTACGTTTTAAAAAATTTGTTTGCGGTCACAACTCAATTTTGCGAATTGGACCATTTGCAACCTCAAAGGTTTTGTATGTATGCCCTATATTACTAAAGCATGATGTGGTAGTGCACTGTCATTTACATGCAGTAAATTTCCCATTGAAATGGCGAAAAACGTTCCCACTAAAATGCAGTTTTACTGATAAAACTAAATAGTCTATAAACAAGGCTTCAGGAAACCTATTTATCATTTGCACATCACCAAGTAAAGTGTTCTGATTTGTTTTCATCCTATTGCTTTATTTTTTCATCACGCAGAATTACAAAAAATGGGCTTTCATAACTACTGAAATATATTTTGAAATGTTTGTACTGTTCACTTATTAGCTATATGTTAGAAAAAAAAACCTGACATTCTAAAGCCTTTCATTTCACACACTTTGTACAGCACGTTAGTCAGTTCACTTTACAAAATACTGGAACTCTGCAGTCAGAGAAAAAAAAGTAATTGTAAGAAGACGTAAACGGACTTCTGACCTCTGACTAAACACAGACCAAGTGTAAGAAGATAAAAACAAGCATTGGCATAGCCAATATGTCTCGCCTTTGGGACATTATAAGTGTTTAGCCATGCAACAGTTCATGTTGCACCAAGGATATTGTGCTGCATAATTAAATACTTCTAAGGTGCCAAAGGCGAGACCTATTGGCTATGCCAATGCTTGTTTTTATTACTATCACCTCCACCCCTGCATCACCACTTTTTATTTGCAGCAGCCGCTACTAATCAAATCCTGAACTAAAACACATTTCTATCGTCCTCTCTCTCTGAAAACCGGAACATGTACTAAATTCACTGAAATCTGTGGAGACAAATGGTGAAAATCCAGAACTGCCCCCTACAAATCTGGCAGGCCAGGCCACCCTATGCAAACCTCTGTGGCCCCTTCTGCAGTCCAACAGTGTCACAGGGGTGCAGAACCTGTTGTTTTGACTTGTAGTTCTAATTTTGTATTGGAAACAACAGGACTACAAATCCCAGACTGCAATGGAAAAATCAGAACTGGATGCGGTGCTCACTCATGGAACTAGGAAACACAAGATCTCTGGTGATGTGAAACATAAACATGTTCCGATATCCCCACTATGGCTGGTCTTACATTTCTGCATCTTTATTAAAATAGAGGATTGGGGGGGGGAGGGGGGCAGGGTTGTAAAAAGAGGAATCGAAGCAGGACATTCCACAGTCTCTTTCACGTAAATCCAGTTAGTGGTGATAACATTAAAATGAAAAAAATGCTTTCCGGCGACATTCTCTTAAAGTGTTTATTTTCCTGAACTCACATTGGAAATAGACAGCCGCGACCAATCGCTGTCTCCACGGCTCCACAAAAGGGAAGGCTCTTTAGCATCCGAGACGAAGCTGCCTTGTCATGTCTTTAGCGCGGCGCTGTGTGCGCTTCGTGGAACTCGGTGGCGCTAGCTGCTTCCGCGCCATCATCTCGCTGCAGTGGGCCAGGCCGGGCCGGCGGGTTCGGTGTGAGCCGGCTGTTGCTAGGGAAACCCGGCAATGTTCCCCTTAAGTAAACACGTATCTTAAAGCCATCTTATTTGGGCAATGGAAATGAAGGACGCATTTTTGCCACTTCGCTGTAAAGTCTGGCTCCCCTCTCTCGACAGAAGCCACCCCCTCCCTGACCGAGAAAAGGCCCCTTTTCTCTGTGTGCGAGGTAAGTACACGAGGCCACCGCCTGGGGAGACCAGCCCTTTGCGAGTGTTAAGGCACTATTCGGTCTCCAGATAGTGTGCATCCAGGCATTGCAATGCCTCGCACGCCGCTCCATAGAAGGTGTTTTCACGCTTTCCTGTGGATTGGTGGCGCAGTGGACTAATGCTCTGCAGTGGCCTGTGTTTGAACTCAGGGCCACAAGTTCAAATCCTGGCGGAGCCTTTCATCCTTCTGAGGTCGGTACCATTGAGTTGGGTAACAATAACGGTCTCTTATTCAGCGCCAAGATGCCCACGGGTGTACGTACGCTTTACAAATACACCGATGCTATGTATCGAGCCCCCAGGCGTGGCTGCTAAGTAGCTCTGATTTACAGCTGAGTCACAGGACGGAGTGGTATAAAGAGTGCAATTTTCTCACATGTCAACATTTTCAGGCAGAGAACAGCCCTGCGTCTGCTGCCTCTAACTCAACGCTTTAATCAAGTGCTGAGGGCCCATTAATGCATGCGTGAGCGTTCAGAATGTAAAATACTATCTGTAAATAAATATACGCCATGATCCCTGACAAGGTGAATGTAGAGAGGTGGCAAAGAGAGGGAGCAAGCCAGTGAGGGGCCAAAAAACCAGCGAGATAGGGTGGCCGCGCGAGAGAGAAGCAATTAACGAATCCGATCGCGCTAAGGACGCCTGTAGACGCTGAGGGCATGTCTGGCGTTTCCCTTGCGGGAGCGAGCAGCAAGGCGTGATAATTGCTAACAGATGGCACCGCTGCTCGCTCCCGCAAGGGAAACGCCAAACGTGCACGAGTGCCCATAGAGAGCAGTGCAAACATGCACGAGTTTTAGCAAAAGTGGTGAGCGATGCCAAGAGGTCCCCTCCTAAGCAGCGCTTGCGCGCTGCGTAGGCGAGACCTAACAAGATTTAAAGGCATCTTTATTGCTCTTTCGCTTTCTGAATGAACAGAACACCTGTTCTTTATCAACTCGCCAGAGCGGGTGAGTATGCCCTAAATATAGTTCAACCTAAAAAAATCTAAATCGCCATAGCGAGTGGGCGAGTAGATTTCTTGAGGCCAGCCATGCAAATGAGTGAAGACCCTCTCATGATAGCATTGGCACTACATATGCACAAACCATCAGAATTGCAGACAGGGCAGCAGAAGCATCTGCTGCCTCGTTTGTAATACCTGTCGCGCCCCAGGGCAGTTTATGTAATACAGCCCTAGGATAGAAGCCATACTCATTTAGAAAAACAGTATTGCATGCACATGCTCTTTAATAGGTAAACATGGACAGGATACATATTCTGACAGAGCAACAATGCATCTTAAACTACATAATTCCAGAGCAACAATGTATTGTACACTTCATAATATTGAGAACAAGCATTTGCAATGCAGTAGGTCTCGCATTTACGCGAGTTTGAGCTATTGGCATTGTAAATGACAATGCCTTTTATTTATGTTTTAAAAACCAAAACATAAATAAAAGGCATTGTTATTTACAATGCCAATAGCTCAAACTCGCGTAAATGCGAGACCTATTGCATTGCAAATGCTTGTTTTAACTTGATGCTGGACCGTATCAGCAAAGGCTTTGGCAAAAGCAGTTGGTCCCAAAAGCGAGCCCAATTGTCATTACCAAAGCTTATTTCATTTACTAATATAAGTGGCATTTACCATTTGGATTAGTAAATAGCAAAATGAGAGCAAATGGCATCATCATGTGGTGTTATGCATGTGTGTGGCATTAATGAGGGCCGCAACATTGTGCCTTTGTGTTTTTTTGACGATGCTGCACAGCGCCAGGCAAAAGTCTGATGCTGCAAAGCATTGTCAAAAGCCATTGGTAAAGCCAATAGTGCCCAAAGGAGATACCTACTGGCTTTGCCAAGGCTTGTTTAAATTAGTTTTGGTGTTTGTGTTCTGTGGAGCACTACATTAAATCTTCTGCCAGGTTTCCACATCAAGTGGCGATGAAATTCATCATGGAACATATGGTACATCTCGTGATTGCCACAGCCTCCTATCTGTTCCTGACCAAAAAGAACCCCACGCCCCAGAATGTTTGATTAGTGCAAGTGCCTGTCGATAATGGAGGGCAGTGCTGCTCAGTATATAGCAGTGGGGGCTTTGGAAAAGTGGGAGGAGAAGACAAGAGATTCTATTCAAAGCTTTTAATAGCTCGGCATAGAGCCAAAAAAATCAATGTAAGAAATGCTGAGGGCGGTGAGAAGAAAAGGTATGAAGGACTTGCGGATGGCAAGCGAGAGCATGAGGATAAAAGAGTTAAGGGAGCAGAAAGAAGAAGCGAAGAAAGGTGGGAAGTGACCTGCGAAATGGAGGGCGAAGAAAAAAATGGAAGGTATTGGAGGGTACAGGAGGAGGGGAAAAGAGAAGGGGGAGAAAAGAGCTAGAAGGTTAAAGGAAGGTGAAAAGCGTGGAAGGGGGGCAAATAGTGGTAGGGGCACAGAACTGAATTGAAAGGAGGTAGTGTACGAAGAGAAGGGAAGCAGAGAGGGGAGAGAAGGAGGCGTTTGAAAAAGTGGATGCGAGTGGTGCGCGCGCGCGCCACGGCAAAAGTGAAAGCAGGCTGGCGAGTGGTGTGCGATGTGCGCGCACCATGACGAGAGAGGAAAGCCAGATGGTGCCTCTGCTCGTCATTGTGCGCATAACCGCACGCTCTATGCCAGCCAAAAAGCTGTGGTAGCACTTTTAAAATCCCACACACTAAATGTCTCGCCAGAGCAGCGCATGCGCTGGCTCAGGCGAGACCTAAAAAGGGACCCCTTGCTAGGATAGGGTTACCGGGACAGGGAACAATAATCAACTAAACCAAACAAATCCAGTCTTCCTTTACAATATGTTACCGCATTTACATCTAAAAAATTGTGCATAGCTCAGAAGGACTGTCTTTTCTTTTGTACTTTATTTATTAAATATATATTTAGACATGATCCATAATGATTTTTAAATATCATGATTTGCATCTCTATAGCAAAACCATAAATAAAAGATACATCGAATAAAGGGCTCATTGATAACATAATTATCTCATTATAAAAAACGTATTAACTCCTCCTCTTAACAAACATACCAAATACTCACTCATTCTTCCATACATTCACATATACGTATATATATAAAAAAAAACTTCTTATCTGTATTCCAAGGGTCTTTATACTGCATTTGTGCCACTGTAGCTCTGTACTCCTGTACATTGATATGTTTTCAAAAATAGCATCTGTATTTGATATACAAACTTAGTTCATCCAGACTGAAATTGGCATAAATACAATAGTAACATCAAGAAATCTTATTCATTCGGTGGCTACATAAATTTAGTATTTCCTTTTTGAGTATGATACATTTTTATCCATCCAATTCCTTATTGTTTTTTGTGGCTTGTACAATTCTATCAATATGTGTTTCTGCGTGAAACGCCTTAAACAGGACCGCCACAATTTCTTAGCCCCCAGTCTATATCCAGGTGACCTAGAGAGACATAATGCAGAGCCCTTCTGAGACCCGCAAAGCAAAAATCAAAACTGACTAATGAATAACAGGTTAAAAATGGCAAAAAACGCCCTATAATAATCCTCCACCAAAGGGGTAAAACCATATCTCACAAGTGAACTTGAGCAAGGGGAATTTCTAAAGTCCATTATGACTTGTGCACCCAAGAGCCCAACACCAGAAATTAATAAACAGAACATAAATAGAGGCCTACTGTAGGAGAGTAGGATCTGCCTCTTATGTTGCCCCCACTTTTTTTCTGATGTTTACACTGGTTTCTGGCTATAGTCTGGCTGGGACCCTGCCAATCAGGGCCCCAGCCTCTCTGTTCTCTCTAAACGACTTGGAGTGCACTCTAGGTGCACTAGTGATTGGATACTGTGGTACCTTATGAGTCCCTAGTATATGGTACCTTAGGTACCACGGGCATAGGTACTTCACAGGCCTACCAGGGGCTGAAGCATGTATTATGCCACCCCTGGGAAGCAGACTAAATCTGACACCACAGGCCTGCTACTGCAGCCTGGGTGAGGAGGTGCTAGCACTCCTCACTGAGATATAGGTTCCCTATATCTCTCCTGCACACACATTTAAACCTATCAGTCACCCCTAAGGCAGGCCCTATCAATCCTGAGGGCAGGGTGCTTACTTTCTATGTGAGAGGGTGCCTCTGCCTGAGCAGGGCCCCTCTGCAGCTCTCGGAGTCCATTCTCTGGGGCTGTTTGTGAATGCGGTCAAACCATATACTCTTAAGTGCATTATAACCTCGCGGTTAATGCTAACTTTGGAATGGCTGCATCAAAACATGTCGTGTTTGGTGTCAAACACCTTGGAATCATACCCCCACACCAGTACCTGGTGTGGGAGTATGATCCCACCCTTCTAGAGGGATAGACATGTACCTACTGTGGAAACGCGGTAGAATCCTGAAGAGCCCTGGCATCACAAAATGGATGCCACCAGTCACAGACACTGGGCTGCCCTCCTGCTGATGACCGAAACTCGCAGTGGAGGAGGCCCAACAATAGGTATCCTGTCACAGGGAGGTGTGACCACCTCCCAGACAGGGTTTAGTGTATTGGGGCTGGGTGGGTGCACTCCTAGAGTGCTTTGAAGCCCTGCACTGGGGGAGCAGAAGGCTCCTCTGTGCATACACCAGTTCAAACCGGCTCAGGGGCTACCTGCCCCAGCTCTGGCGCGAAATTGGACAAAGGGAAGTGGGTGTAGCCACCCACTCCCCTGACCCTCCCATAGGTGGGGTCATAGAGCGAGGCCCTCCCTTCCTTTCAGTATAAGATAGGGAACCCTTGCCATTGCAAACTAGATATCCCTGGACGACGTTCTGAAGAAGAATCCCGGACCTTCGACGTTCCACTACCTCTGGAAGACTGAAGAATCTCCCTTGGAGTCAAGGAGTGACTCCCCTGCTTGGCAGGCACCAAAAACGGCAACGACGGTCGCAAACTACGCCGCTCCCGCCGGAGCCCAAAGTCCCTGCAGCCCAGGAAGAGGATTTTCTGACTTCTCCAAGGCCATCGTGAGTCCCCAGCGAAGCTGAGGCGAGTGGACACCACGAGTGACGAGGAACCGCAATCCCTGGGTACCGTGCACTATTGTCGAGTGCAACCCCTTCACGACGTTCTACGAACTTGTGCTTTGGTCCACGTGTGGTCCCAGCCTCTAGCAGAGATTCCTCCCAAGATCAGAGGCCTACCCCGTCCCGAGTGACCGTGGGCCCCTGTTGAGTGAATCCTCCCGAGGCGTCTTTGCGATCCCTTGCCAGCCGGCTTGTGGGTCCCCTGAAGACTTTTCTACCAATCCAAAGGGCTCCCCTGGTTGCTCCAGGCCTGCCCTGACTTACCCTCGCTGGGTGAGTCCCCCAGACCTTGCTGGTCTGCAACATTGACTTTTTGTTCTTTCCACGAGACTTGCTGCTACCAAGGCTTGTTGCCTCCAATCGGGTCGCCGACACCGCAGTCAGCTGCAGACTTCGTGGGACACGCTGAATCCAGCTCCTGGTCGTCATCGACGCCTCCTGGACCTCGTGGCTGAAGAGTCAAGACACCCGTGAACGACCTGAATCTGTCGACGACGGTGGGCATTCATCTTCCTTGCCCCGAGTCACTGCCAAGTGGCTTTGAACACTGTCCCCTCTGCTTTCAGGTCTTCCTTCTTCCGAATCCAGGCTTGGATTCCACCGGACACTTCTCCTGTCTTCACAAGCAGCAAGTCTTCATTGGCTCCCATTGAAAACGACGCCGCAACCCGACACCAAAGGACACCTATGCACCCGGCTTCCCTGGGTGAGGTAACTCCAGCACTACGGTGCTCCTGTGGGTGTTGGCCCTAGAACTACTTACCCTGTAAGTGACTTGCTTGTAGCTACTCCCGAAGTGCCCTTAAACTCTTAATTTCCAACCGCGACTTGGCCCCTTGAAGTCTACGGCGATCGGCGCCTGTGTCCACTCACTGCACGCGTCCCCCGTGGGTCCTTTACTTACCTGCCTTGGGTGGTTTCGTGAGGCCCCAGCACTTCTGAAGGCCCTAGGCCTTGTCCCTTTACAAGTCGTTGTTCTTAAGTCTCTTTTTTAGTATATGGTCTGGTACGCCCCTAGGGCCCCAGCCATATTTGTGCTCAATTTGTTGTGAAACGTTGATTTGTGCATATGTTCCTGACTTCTAATCTCATAGAGATTAGTAGAGAGTTGTTTAGTAATAAATACATATATATTTTATATATACCTGTGTGGTGTCTTTTCATTTGGTGATTCAAGAGATTGTGTGGTAAAACAAGCTGCTTTACATTCCTCCAAGACTTAGCCTGAAGGCTGCTCTCCACAGCTACCACTAGGATAGCTTTCTTTAAAGGTTGTCTTAAACCTATCTACCATAAGAGTCGAATTGTACTGGTGCAGGGTGTCCACTTTAACTAGTGAACAGCATATACCAGGCCAACTTCTCACATTGGTGGCAGCGGTTGGGATTCCAGCTTGCTATTGTTTTACCAGAAAATCTCTATTTGAATTACTAACTGAAAACCACTATAGGTACTCAAGGTACATATAAAGTCAAGCTTAGTATCAATAAGTTCTACTGAACTTAGAGCTTTGTGCCAAGGGATAGCACATCCTTTCTACAGCTCAAGCTAGTATCAGTAGGCCACAAACTAGTGTAGGTAGTACAACACTGCACAACACTAGAATGTCCTTAAAGGGTGGACCCAGTGGATCCACTCAGCCTCAGTATAAGGACATGGCTTTCTCTGACTTGAGAGCCATGTGTGCTGCAAGGTACCTGAAGCTAGGACAGAGTCCCTCCACACTACACCTGATAGATCTGCTGACAGCAGATGATCTTAGATTAGCTCTAGGAGCTAATGGGTCTGAATCAGTGAGTGGGTCAATTACAGTGTATGGGTCAGATGATGAACATCAGGATGACCAAGACTCTGTGGTTAAAGGGCCAGGTCCCCAGGGGCCTGAAAAGGACAGAGGAATTCTCCCTAAGAGAACTGACATAGTGGAGGAGAGGCCTAGGTCCCTTTCTAGGGACTCTGACCATTCCTATCACTCTGGCAGAGAATCTGTCTACCAGAGGAACTCCTACTTCCCCAGAAGAGAGACCTCCTCTGACAGAATGTACAAACTGCTGCAGTATGAGGAAGCAAGAGTTGCCCTCAAAACCAAGCAGTTGGCATTAGACAGAGAAGCCCTGGAGCTCCAGAGAGCTTCTAGAAGAGAGGGGTTAGAACCCCCTGGTGGCAGCAACAGTTTCGCTAGAGGCAGAGAATATATTCCAGACCATAGGAACCTGAGCAAGGTTGTTCCTCCCTACCAGAGTGGGGATGATATCCATAAGTGGATAACTGCTATGGAAAGGGCCTGTAGAGTACAACAGGTCCCCCAAAAGCAGTGGGCAGCAATCTTGTGGCTCTCCTTTTCAGATAAAGGTAGAGACAAGCTCCTCACTGTTAGAGAAGAGGATGCTGATGACTATGAAGTCCTGAAGAGTGCACTAATAGATGGGTTTGGCTTAACCACTGAGCAGTACAGGTTGAAGTTCAGAGACACCCAGAAGGCACAGACTCAGGACTGGACTGACTTTGTAGATTGTGCAACCAAGGCTCTAGAGGGTTGGCTGGTTGGCAGTAGGGTTACTGATTTCAAGGGATTGTATAATCTAATGATGAGAGAACAGATCCTTAATAATTGCCAGAACCAGTTGTTGCATCAATACCTGGTGGACTCAGATCTGACCTCTCCCCAAGAATTGGGAAAGAAGGCAGACTAGTGGGTCAGAACCAGGGTGAGGCAGAAAACCCAGAACCAAGGGGGTGACACAAAGAAGCAGGATTCTAAGGGCTCTGAGAAAAGTGGGGATAAGTCAAAAGACCAGAAGTCTTCACAAGGGCCCCAAAAATCTGCATCTGGTGGGGAGTCACAATCCAACAAGGGAAAAGGCCAAAAGAAGCCCTGGTGCAAATTCTGTAAACAGAAAGGGCACTGGACTTCTGATTGTAATGTAAATGTAATGTAAATTCGTACTTGTAAAGCGCACTGCTGTCCCAGCTATGGGGCGTCCTGGCGCTATACGCATACCGCTGTGGAACCCTTCCTGGCTATTCCCTGTGAAATGTCCACTCCTGGGCACCCCCAAGGTGAAGCCAGGCATCCCAGCACTGGTGGGGCCGTTGTGGAGATTAAGCAAGCTATTGCCCAGAGTTGCAGAGTGGGACCCATGATTAGAATAAGCACTGAGGCGAGAATTATCAGGTCTGAGGAAATTGAGCCCAAGACCCGCCGAGGCGGGAATTGAACCCTAGTCCCGGGCCAGATCTCTGCATCAGGGTCTGCCGCTCTAACCATTGAGCCACACTTTGTAACAAGTCCAAAGACCAAACCACCACCACTCCTGCCCCCAAGGCAACTGTTCCCCCTAGCTCAGCTACTGGTGGAGGTGGTACTCAGAATACGAGTGTAGTAGGGTTGACCCTGGATTCTGAAGTGGAGTCTGGCCTAGTCGGAGTACCCACTCAGGCATTGCTGATTTGTGATGGAGACACTGATATGTCCTTCCTGGTGAGCCCCAGTAATCTGGGCAAATACAAACAGCAGCCTGTAATAAATGGCAAACAGGCTTTGGCATTTAGGGACACAGGTGCTAGTGTCACCATGGTGGCAGAGGATCTTGTGGACCCTGGACAGATCATCCTGGGTGAAATGTACCAGGTGACCAATGCAAGCAATGTCGGGACCAACCATAGTCTGGCAGTTGTGAATTTCTCCTGGGGAGGGGTAACTGGCCTCAAGAAGGTTGTAGTCAGTGCAGACCTCCCTCTAGAATGTCTATTGGGCAATGATCTAGAAACTTCAGCCTGGTCTGAAGTAGAGTTATGGACTCATGCTGAGATGTTGGGCATCCCTGCAGAGGTATTTGCTGTGACCAGGTCACAGGCCAGAATGCATAACACTGAACCAGCTCTGGATCCCGGAACCATGGACCAGATGCTTCCCAAGAAGGAGCAGTAGGGTTAAGGCAGTGCCTTCCCCTATGTCTCAGATCACTGATTCCCCTCTTGAGGGAGGAGGAGCAGATCCTGAAGAAGGAACTGCCCCAGAGGGACTTGAGCCTGATCAGGTTGAGTTCTTGGGGGCAGGGGGCCCTTCTAGGGAAGATCTGAGTAAGGAGCAACAGTGCTGCCCCTCTCTTGAACCCCTCAGACAGCAGGCTGCTGCTGAGGCTGCTGGGAGTGCTAGTGGGTCCCATAAAGTTTATTGGGATGAGGGACTCCTATATTCTGAGGGTAAAGATCCAGCCCCTGGAGCCACCAGGAGGTTGGTAATACCTCAGACGTTTAGGGGTTCCTCTTGACCCTAGCACATGATATCCCTTTAGCAGGTCACTTGGGCCAAAACAAGACCTGGGACAGGCTTGTTCCACATTTTCATTGGCCACATATGTCAGAGGACACAAAGGAGTTTTGTCGCTCCTGTGTCACATGCCAAGCCAGTGGCAAGGCAGGTGGCACCACAAAGGCCCCCTGATACCACTACCTGTGGTAGGGGTACCCTTTGAAAGGGTAGGGATTGACATTGTTGGTCCCCTTGACCCTCAAACTGCATCTGGGCACAGATTTATCCTGGTAGTAGTGGATCATGCCACCAGGTACCCAGAGGCAATTCCCTGAGGACCACCACAGCCCCTGTGGTGGCAAGAGCCCTCATTGGAGTTTTCTCCAGAGTGGGTTTCCCAAAGGAGGTCATCTCTGACAGAGGTACAAACTTCATGTCAGGATATTTGAAAGCAATGTGGAAGGAGTGTGGTGTAACTTATAAGTTCACCAACCCCTATCACCCACAATGCAATGGGTTGGTTGAACGTTTCAACAAAACCCTGAAGGGAATGATTAAAGGACTCCCAGAGAAGCTTAGGCGGAAATGGGACCTTCTTCTTCCCTGCCTGTTTGCATACAGAGAGGTTCCACAGAAGGGGGTTGGTTACATCCCATTTGAGCTTCTGTTTGGGCATCCTGTAAGAGGTCCATTATGTTTGGTAAAAGAGGGCTGGGAGTTACCTCTCAAACCCCCCAAACAGGATGTGATGGACTATGTACTTGGTCTCCGCTCCAGGATGGCCGAATACATGAAAAAGGCAACCAAAAACCTGGAGGCCAGCCAAGAATTACAAAAAGCTTGGCATGACCAAAAGGCTGTGCTGACTGTGTACCAGCCAGGACAGAAAGTGTGGGTGTTGGAGCCTGTGGCCCCAGCAGCCCTCCAAGACAAATGGAGTGGCCCCCATACAATAGTTGAACAAAAGGGAGAAGTCACCTATCTGGTGGATCTTGGAACTCCCAGGAGCCCCCTGAGGGTGCTCCATGTCAACAGATTGAAACCATATGTTGACAGGGCTGACATGGGCTTGCTCATGGCAACTGATGAGGAACAGGAGGAGGAGAGTGACCCTCTCCCTGACCTGCTCTCACAGAACCCTGATGATGGGTCAGTAGATGGTGTTGCTTTGGCAAGCAGCCTCACTGACCATCAGCAAACTGAGTGCAGACAAGTTCTGCAGCAGTACAGACATATGTTTAGCCTGACCCCTAGTCAGACTACCTGGTGCACCCATGAGGTGGACACTGGAGACAGTCTGCCTGTCAAGAGTAAAATCTACAGGCAGCCTGACCATGTCAGGGACTGTATCAGGACTGAAGTCCAGAAAATGTTGGAGTTAGGTGTGATTGAGCCTTCAGATAGCCCTTGGGCTAGCCCAGTAGTCCTAGTACCCAAGCCTCATACCCAGGGTGGTAAGAAAGAAATGAGGTTTTGTGTAGACTACAGAGGCCTCAATGCAGTCACCAGGACTGATGCCTATCCCATACCAAGGGCAGATGAGCTGATTGATACTTTGGCCTCAGCCAAGTATCTGAGTACATTTGACCTAACAGCTGGCTACTGGCAGATCAGGTTAGCTGATGATGCAAAAGCCAAAACAGCATTTTCGACCCCTAGTGGGCACTACCACTTTGTGGTGATGCCCTTTTGGATTGAAAAATGTACCTGCCACTTTTCAGAAGTTGGTGAACAAAGTTCTGGCAGGGATGGAAACTTGTTGCTCAGCTTATCTAGATGATATTGCTGTCTTTAGTTCCTCCTGGCAGGATCACCTGGTCCACCTCAGAAATGTTTTGGAGGCTCTGCAGAAAGCAGGCCTCACTATCAAGGCCACTAAGTGCCAGATAGGGCAGAGTCAGGTTGTGTACCTGGGCCACCTTGTGGGTGGGGGCCAGGTTCAGCCTTTACAGAGCAAAATCCAAACCATAATGGAATGGGTTGCTCCAACCACACAGACACAGGTGAGAGCCTTCTTAGGCCTGACTGGGTACTATAGGAGGTTTGTCAAGGGATATGGATCTATAGTGACCCCCTTGAATGATCTGACCTCAAAGAAAATCCCAAAAAAGGTTCAGTGGACAGCTAGCTGTCAGAAGGCATTTGAAGACCTAAAGCAGGCAATGTGCACTGCCCCCATCTTACAGAGTCCAGACTACACCAAAAAGTTCATTGTCCAAACAGATGCTTCTGAGCTGGGTGTGGGAGCTGTACTGTCTCAACTGAATGATGAAGGTCAAGACCAGCCAGTAGCTTTTATTAGCAGGAGGCTGACCCCTAGAGAGAAACGTTGGTCAGCTATAGAGAGGGAGACCTTTGCTGTGGTGTGGGCCCTGAAGAAGCTGAGGCCATACTTGTTTGGCACTCACTTCATAGTTCAGACTGACCACAAGCCCCTCCTATGGCTTAAACAGATGAAAGGTGAAAACCCAAAACTTTTGAGGTGGTCAATTTCCCTACAGGGGATGGACTATACAGTGGAACATAGACCTGGGACCCAACATGCCAATGCAGATGGACTCTCAAGGTATTTCCACTTAGAACACGAAGACTCAACTGGTCAAGGTTAGTTTAGTGTCCCTGCATTTGGGGGGGGGGGGGGTTGTGTAGGAGAGCAGGATCTGCCTCTTATGTTGCCCCCACTTTTTTTCCTGATGTTTACACTGGTTTCTGGCTATAGTCTGGCTGGGACCCTGCCAATCAGGGCCCCAGCCTCCCTGTTCTCTCTAAACGACTTGGAGTGCACTCTAGGTGCACTAGTGATTGGATACTGTGGTACCTTATGAGTCCCTAGTATATGGTACCTTGGGTACCAAGGGCATAGGTACTTCACAGGCCTACCAGGGGCTGAAGCATGTATTATGCCACACCTGGGAAGCAGACTAAATCTGACACCACAGGCCTGCTACTGCAGCCTGGGTGAGGAGGTGCTAGCACTCCTCACTGAGATATAGGTTCCCTATATCTCTCCTGCACACACATTTAAACCTATCAGTCACCCCTAAGGCAGGCCCTATCAATCCTGAGGGCAGGGTGCTTAGTTTCTATGTGAGAGGGTGCCTCTGCCTGAGCAGGGCCCCTCTGCAGCTCTCGGAGTCCATTCTCTGGGGCTGTTTGTGAATGCGGTCAAACCATATACTCTTAAGTGCATTATAACCTCGCGGTTAATGCTAACTTTGGAATGGCTGCATCAAAACATGTTGTGTTTGGTGTCAAACACCTTGGAATCATACCCCCACACCAGTACCTGGTGTGGGAGTATGATCCCACCCTTCTAGAGGGATAGACATGTACCTACTGTGGAAACGCGGTAGAATCCTGAAGAGCCCTGGCATCACAAAATGGATGCCACCAGTCACAGACACTGGGCTGCCCTCCTGCTGATGACCGAAACTCGCAGTGGAGGAGGCCCAACAATAGGTATCCTGTCACAGGGAGGTGTGACCACCTCCCAGACAGGGTTTAGTGTATTGGGGCTGGGTGGGTGCACTCCTAGAGTGCTTTGAAGTCCTGCACTGGGGGAGCAGAAGGCTCCTCTGTGCATACACCAGTTCAAACCGGCTCAGGGGCTACCTGCTCTGGCACGAAACTGGACAAAGGGAAGTGGGTGTAGCCACCCACTCCCCTGACCCTCCCATAGGTGGGGTCATAGAGCTAGTCCCTCCCTTCCTTTCAGTATAAGATAGGGAACCCTTGCCATTGCAAACTAGATATCCCTGGACGACGCTCTGAAGAAGAATCCCGGACCTTCGACGTTCCACTACTTCTGGAAGGCTGAAGAATCTCCCTTGGAGTCAAGGAGTGACTCCCCTGCTTGGCAGGCACCAAAAACGGCAACGACGGTCGCAAACTACGCCGCTCCCGCCGGAGCCCGAAGTCCCTGCAGCCCAGGAAGAGGATTTCCTGACTTCTCCAAGGCCATCGTGAGTCCCCAGCGAAGCTGAGGCGAATGGACCCCACGAGTGACGAGGAACCGCAATCCCTGGGTACCGTGCACTATTGTCGAGTGCAACCCCTTCACGACGTTCTACGAACTTGTGCTTTGGACCACGTGTGGTCCCAGCCTCTAGCAGAGATTCCTCCCAAGATCAGAGGCCTACCCCGTCCCGAGTGACCGTGGGCCCCTGTTGAGTGAATCCTCCCAAGGCGTCTTTGCGATCCCTTGCCAGCCGGCTTGTGGGTCCCCTGAAGACTTTTCTACCAATCCAAAGGGCTCCCCTGGTTGCTCCAGGCCTGACCTGACTTACCCTCGCTGGGTGAGTCCCCCAGACCTTGCTGGTCTGCACCATTGACTTTTTGTTCTTTCCACGAGACTTGCTGCTACCATGGCTTGTTGGCTCCAATCGGGTCGCCGACACCGCAGTCAGCTGCAGACTTCGTGGGACACGTTGAATCCAGCTCCTGGTCGTCATCGACGCCTCCTAGAACCTCATGGCTGAAGAGTCAAGACACCCGTGAACGACCTGAATCTGTCGACGACGGTGGGCATTCATCTTCCTTGCCCCGAGTCACTGCCAAGTGGCTTTGAACACTGTCCCCTTTGCTTTCAGGTCTTCCTTCTTCCGAATACAGGCTTGGATTCCACCGGACACTTCTCCTGTCTTCACAAGCAGCAAGTCTTCATTGGCTCCCATTGAAAACGACGCCGCGACCCGACACCAAAGGACACCTATGCACCCGGCTTCCCTGGGTGAGGTAACTCCAGCACTACGGTGCTCCTGTGGGTGTTGGCCCTAGAACTACTTACCCTGTAAGTGACTTGCTTGTAGCTACTCCCGAAGTGCCCTTAAACTCTTAATTTCCAACCGCGACTTGCCCCCTTGAAGTCTACGGCGATCCGCGCCTGTGTTCACTCACTGCACGCGTCCCCCGTGGGTCCTTTACTTACCTGCCTTGGGTGGTTTCGTGAGGCCCCAGCACTTCTGAAGGCCCTAGGCATTGTCCCTTTACAAGTTGTTGTTCTTAAGTCTCTTTTTTAGTATATGGTCTGGTATGCCCCTAGGGCCCCAGCCATATTTGTGCTCAATTTGTTGTGAAACGTTGATTTGTGCATATGTTCCTGACTTCTAATCTCATAAAGAGATTAGTAGAGTTGTTTAGTAATAAATACATATATATTTTATATATATACCTGTGTGGTGTCTTTTCATTTGGTGATTCAAGAGATTGTGTGGTAAAACAAGCTGCTTTACATTCCTCCAAGACTTAGCCTGAAGGCTGCTCTCCACAGCTACCACTAGGATAGCTTTCTTTAAAGGTTGTCTTAAACCTATCTACCATAAGAGTCGAATTGTACTGGTGCAAGGTGTCAACTTTAACTTTAACTAGGCCAACTTCTCACACCTACTCACAAGAAATTGAATCTACCATACAAAGTATTTGTTGTGTAAAGGCTTCGGTGAATCCTAATTACATCCAACTGATTCCTAGTTGGACCAATATCATACTGCTGTCTACGGAATATGCCAAAAGAAAAGGAGGATAAAGTCTCACAAAAAATGCTGAATGGGGAAGAGTCTCAAAAGTGAAGAGTATATGCATCTTAACTCTACCTGCTTTCGTACATGCTTGTCCATACAGTAGTAGTAATGAACGTCACCCACAGTGTGGGATAGGTTATCTCTTCTATGAGAGGTTCTATGCCGACTCCTAAAAAAATAAATAGGGAAAGGAAGCCTGAGTTAGCTAGCTCAAGGCTAAACACTAATGAACAAGCCTAATCCGCCAGAGGATATCTTAACCCCATGCTGCGGGTTCTAGGGAAGAAAACCGTAGCCCTAGCTTTTCTAGCAAGAAAGCTTGCTCGGCAAAGAATTTAAAGCACCTCCGATGAAACCCAAACATTAAGCTCAAATGAACAAGCCTGAACTCCCAGGCAATGTTTTCATCAAAGCGCTTTGCTGCAGATATAAGGGCCCTGACCATCTCAACAAGAGAGCCCGCCTGGTAATGCGTACAACCCACCTCCTCCGATGGAGTTCAGAAAGGAAGTGGGGCTGGGAGTCGGACACGCCCATCCCTACCCTTGGGTAAACGTGACTCTCCATATGGCCCGAGAGCTCAAACTGAACAAATGTCTTTATGATAAACACTAAGGTTAAACTACAAGATGACAAATTCCCAAAAGTCTCAAATGCACCAAACACTCTACTAAATCATGCGGCTCTCACACGGTGTCTAGAAGGCGCAGTCATGGCCTCTCTCACTGTGGCTCGTGAATCTGCTGCGGCGTCTCATCCAATTGGTTACAGGCACGGGAGTGAGGTACACAAACACTCTTTTTAAATAGCGGAGATGTACTGGTCCATCTGGAATGCGCACATAGGTCTCCTCACCACAACGGTGGCCTTCTTAACGTGACATTAAGTTAAATGGTGACAACGGAGGATAACATCTGGAAGTATTGATATACATGCAGGCTGCCTCACTAAAGCTACCTCAGGAGTAGGATTGCGATAACTAGAGCTCCAGGCTCAAGTTATGGCTGACTTTATATATATTCACTAGAACTAAAGATGCAACCTCCTATGCCTTACTCAATTAGTACACAGGACAAGGCTAGGACAGATGCCACATTGGCCTGGTAAAAAAGGAAATACGTGCTGCCTAGAGAATTTCCTAAAGATCATGGTACTGGGTACCAGTGGCGGTTCCTCCGCTAAGGCGGAGGAACGTCGCCCCACTGCTTTGCAGCAGTGAAATAAAGGAAAAATAATAATAACTCGACGTTATTATCATTTTATTTTCTCCTGCTGCGGCAGCTTTGCGGGGCGGGGCTGGCGGCACAGGGGGAGGAGTGGTGTGCCCACACTATGTGCACATGACTGTTTGGCCGGCCGGCTTGAGCCGGCCAAACAGTCAGGTGCACTTTGCATGTTCTCCACACTGCATTACAGCCTGAGTGGAGAACATGCCCAGGCTCCCATTCCCCGTCTGAGCGCCTGAACCACGGCGCTCAGACCAATCACAATGCTGCATTGCAGCGTTGTGATTGTCTCAGGGGAGCCTGGTGCTCCCTGTTCTGGCCCGAGTCCGATGCGAGGAGAGATGGAGGAGATACGTGGCGATAAGGTACGTTTTTTATTTTTATATTTTTTAACACCCCCTTACACACCACCCACTCCCCACCCCGCCACCCCTGATCCGTGCCGGCCACCAATGCTTGGTATTATTGAGTGAAACAAAGCATAATGAACAAGCATTGGCATAGCCAATAGGTCTTGCTTTTGGGACCTTATAAGTATTTAGTTATGGAACACAATATCCTTGGTGCAACAACATTAACTGTTGCATGGTTAAACACTTATAAGGTCCCAAAGGCGAGACCTATTGGCTATGCCAATGCTTGTTAACCTTTCCAGGGAACCCATGAATAAAATATCTGACTGGCTCTTTCCTCTAAGTAATGCATTTCTACACGTGATTCCTAACAATGTCAAGAGCGCACTCAGGAAGGTTGAGCCCGAACAGATGTACCATCATTGTAGGTGAGGGACTGGCGATGAAGCCTTCCACAAACAATCTGTGGCTGAGAATCCCCAAATAAACCCTAGAGGGGTGTCTTTTGCAGGGCAACTATAACCATGTAGGGTTTTACCCTACTACCCCTTAAATTAGCGGGCCTTATCTAATATATTACATTGATTACCTTCTGGAAGATAACGTCTTCTCTATTCCTTGTTGTTTCTTTCCAATTTTATAACATATAAACAAAATAGTAAACAATAACTTCTAATAGAGGAAATGCAGTCTGAGTTGGTCAACACACAGTAGAAGACCTACAGCAAAAGTGTGAAATCCCTGATCAGTGGGTGTATTTGAAAATAAAAGAACCCTTCTCCTTCCAGTTCCCCTGTCAGACGTCCCTGCCAGCTAGTGCATATATGTTAATGTATCATTTAGGCAGAGATGTGCATGAGGGTTGTGACTGTGACATTGTGGCACTGGTGAGGGAAATAGGAAGGTCTCCCGAGCATCCATTTGCCATCGTGGTGCGAGCAGGAAAAGACAGGACTCCCTGTCAAGTGCCCTGGGATCCTTCAAACGGGGACTCATGAATTCTGTCCTCGATCCCATGAATATTCACTTTGAAGCCCCCCAATCCAGGCATCTGCAGTCTCCCCTCTTGTATTGTCTTTGGCTCTCTTCTTTCACCCATTTCTTCCTCACCTGCTCGCGCCCTTCGTGCTAGTCAGATACCTAAGACCAGTTACCCACGAAGCCAACCAGCCTAGATGCGACCCTTTTTGGGACTGTTCAACGTCTTTGTGATTGAGAGATGCCACTCTGTGATTGTTAAACGTGCACAACAGCCGCATAGTTGTGAAAGTGAAACACCAGAACTGTACAAACCACTCCTGGCTCAAATATTATTGACAACACAGCTTGTTTAAAACTGACTAAATAATAAAGTTATACTATTACAAAATGTGCAGCATAATTTGAATTTTCTTATCACGTAATTTACTCAACCCTGCCGCATAATTTTACCCTCCCCTGCCACATAATTCCAGTGGCCCGGACTATAGCTTCCAATTCACCTTTGACATCTGACCACCGCTTTACTCATCCATTTGGTTAAGGTAGATGAAAAAAAGACCACATACATATAATGAAGTCCAACCAAGGCACATTAATCAATAACAACACTATAATGTCAGACCCCGCAGGTAATGTATTTAAGGCTTTGACTTTCTATCGTTGAGTACTAGAAGGATGGTCGGCTTGTTAAGCTAGTCTTAGCAATTTTTTATTTTTTATTTTTGCATACTTGTATAGCGCGAACTCGACCCGAAGGTATTAGAGCGCTTTACACGAGCACCGTATTTACATTACACATTCAGGCACGGGGAGATTAATTCTGCCACAATTCCACAGCCACAATATTTGTGAATTGGAGAGAGGAGGAATCCAGGCAGAGAAAACAGAAAGGAGGCTGGGCGAGGAGCTGCAATATCGTGATTTTAAAGGTGAGGGTGACAATGGCAGAATGTTCCTGTCTTCTTTTGTTGTCTGTGCTCCTGAGGACGGCCATATTTAAAGGCGAGCTGCCTGTTTGGCAAATCCCGAGTCACTGGCAGCCATGACCGGGAAGGGTAGACGTTGACATGGTGGTGGTAGGAGGCAGACGTCTATGTACACCAGACTGCTTGAAGCAATTCACTGATCTGGCCTTAACACAGCACAAGGCACGCTATTCTGCCTGCAAATGTTATGATCTCTGCCGAAGATCCTTAGTTCGCTGTGCTGGGATGCCAGGAAACACGGTTTTCAAGACAACACATTTGAGTAAAACATCGTGGAGGAGGAAAATCCACAACAAATAGAGATTTTCAAGGACTATTAATTAGTCATGGAGGTGGGGCATCGTCTGTGTTTTCTGCGCGGAACTTTTCAACTGAATTGCAAACAATTTAACAAAGGAGTTTTACGTAGGAGAAATCATTTAGTCACCTCTCAGGAGCAAATACAAAATACCCCTTAAAGGAAAACAAAGAAAAAATGTGAAGGACCCTTTAAAAAGAAACAAGTATTTGAAGGCACGCGCGGGGAGGAGGGGGGGCGACGCGAGTGGTGCGCGCACCACAGCGAGCGGTCTGTTTCCAATTATCGCGCCCGCGTCTGGGCACGATAATGGGAAACAGATGTCGGCCCTGCGCGCGTAACCGCCCGAAAAAGGCCATGACGCACGAGCGTCTGGTCAGCTTTTGAAACTCCCTATCTATAAGTCTCGCAGCGCAGCGCTTGCGCGCTACTCGAGGCTCGACCTAAAAAGGGTGAAGGTAACCTGTGGATGGAATATAGAAAACTCAAAGAAATGTAAACATGCCCATAGTCCAGAAACAGTTCATGGCTAAATGTGGCAACTAGAAACTGCCATAACAGATGGCTAGAATAAGCATGGGGCTCGTTCATTTGCCCCCTCAGCCATATCTAATTTCATTTTGTCCCAGAATCTCGTTATTTGAACCTAAGTTGTGAGAGGGTAAAGATCCAAAATACTTCTCTCAATTTTGTCATATTTGCCAGTTCTTTGCCTCCTTTGGCCAGTATCTTTGCTCAAATAGGTAATTGTATGTGTTCTGGCGGAAGTCCATTTTCTAGGTAATGCTTAACCATGGGGGCAGCAAGTTTGCGAGTTTTAAAAAAAAATTTTTATTTTTTAAAACAAATCTTTTTATGGAGTATAAAGTTATGCAGTATACAGTACTGTGGTCAAAGAATGGACAATGGAAACATAATGTTATACAGTTCCGCTTCACAACCAATGCATTTTTAGATCGCTGGAAATGCATCACTACTAGCACTCACACGAGAGTTCCCGCATGACCTGATGTCCGGCCCGCCCCCCCACTGCTTTACAAACCCCTATAGGTGACCCACTGGTGCCACACTTTCTCCCATTTTTTGGGGCAACCCCTGCCTTCGTACACTACCTTTTCCGCTGTACAACACCATTCTAAATCAGCCTTCCATTGGCCCACCCTCGGCGGCAGGGCAGCCCCCCATGCCTGGGCAATATTTCTTTTGGCCACCACTGCAGCCACCATGAGCAGAGTTTCTGGTATTTCGGCCATGTCTGCTCCCTGTTACACACAGTATATGCCACCTGGCATCTACAGGAATTTTTTGTCCCAGGACCTCTGACAATCACCCGCGATACCTTCTCCCAGTAATGGTGTATAAGGGGACACTCCCATAGGATCTGGAACAAGCATTGAAAATGCAATAGGTCTCGCCTTTGATTAAGTTAAAGCCATTTGCTTTGCTAATGGTATTGTATAGCAAAGCAAATGGCTTTAACTTAATAAAAGGCGAGACCTATTGCATTTTTAATGCTTGTTTTTGTTGTTGCAAATTAAGCACTGGCTTTACTTGGCCCTCCCCCTTCCCTCCCTCCCAGACCGGGGACTGCTGTTCTTCCACGGCTGCCTCCTCCGTCGCTGCTCCCTTCCTCGGGTGCTCGGTTGCACATCAGGCATTGACACCTATATAAATACATGGCACACCCGCACGCGGCGGCGCGCGCCCTGCCAGTCTTGTGATGGGAGATGCCAAGGCTGAGCAGTGGCACGTGCAGCTGCTCTGTGCAGAGTATCCTGGCCCAGGCCTGGCAGGAGGGCCCGAGGTAGGGGTCGCAGAGGAGGCTCACGCCCCTTCTTCACAGGGGGGTGGTAGATGCATGAACCGCCTGCAGAGTTGGGCGGGGGCACGACCATTGCGGTGTAAAGTGACAGACGCTGAGCAAGGACAGTGCCTGGTAATGTGGAGGCCCGCGGTGCTGCAGGTCAAGGGCGGACTCCCCGGGCCCTGATATGACGTCAGAGTGCAGGAGATGGGCCTCGAGGCATCCTTCTTGACCCAGAGTTTGAGTCCCGGCTCGGGCACTTGTTGAAAGGCCGTGGGGTTCTGGACACATCACTTGCCCTGCCTGTGCCTTGAGTTGTACTCCGACATGGAGCGCTCTTAGCGCTGTACTAAAGCACCCAATGCAGACAGAACCCCTTAAACATGAAATAACGTCAGTATTGTGCTTGCACATTGAATAGCTGGGCGCTGTGCTTCAATAAATACTGTCTGGCTTAGAGCTGTGGTAAAGCATAGATTGCTGCGGGTCCTTATGCATCACAACCTGACAGACATAAATGAGAAAAGAATGAATGCCGTGATCCCCTTACCCGGCTCTGGTACCCTCCAACGAGACCCCTTCTCTCTAATTATTAATTCCCCTGAGCTGCCGCCACCCCGGGCCCAGCCTCGTCTCACCTCTCTCTTCAGTCATTCATCTACCCAGAATCCTTTGCGGCCTTTCCGCTACTGTGGCGATGGCCCCTCCATCCCCATTTACAGCTGCTAGCCAAACTTCATTCTTTCTCTGTTTCTGTATGCCAGTTGTTCTCTCAGCTCACTCACTAACACTCCTTCATTTATTACATCCCCTGAAAGCTGATATTTACAAATTGAGTGAATCAGCTCTGTCTCCAGAGTCCTGTGTGGCCCCCCTTCGCTGTCATCGCACTACCGCCCTCCCTACAGGCGGGCTACCACAAGACTTGTCCTCAGACCCCTGCTATGGCCCCTCATACACCGCCTCCCTCGGGGACATTATCTCCTCTGCGCTGCGTCTCAATTTATTCCTGTGCTGTTGACAATCATAATTTGTTCCTCCTCCCCAGGGACCCCCCTGCAAACCAAACCCTCGATATGCCTAAAGGCATGGCGCACAGGGTGTCTCTCTGTTTACTCATGCTCCTCAGCAGCTCCTACCCCCTCACCACCCAGATTTTTTTTTTTTGCAGTTTTATATAGCGCGAACTTGGCCCAAAGGCATCAGAGCGCTTTACATGAACACCAGATCACATCACATAAGGTCAGATTTTTTTTAGGATTGTGGGCGATTGAATGATTTGTCTAGAATCACAGGATGTGGAGTTGATGCCGGGACTCAAGCCTGGTTCCCGGTTCCAAAGAGGCAGGCTCAGGCCTTAAGGCCACAAGTAAATAAATAAATAAATCGCCGCCCCCGCCCCCTCGTTCCAGGAACCTGCCAGTATGGTTTACCGCTAGACTAAAGGCGTTGTTATATAGCGCTCTTATAAATCAGCAGCTAACTGAAGGCGTTGTTATATAGCGCTCTTATAAATCAGCAGACAACTGAAGGAGTCGTTATATAGCGCTCTTATAAATCAGCAGATATCTGAAACGTCGTTATATAGCGCTCCAATATAGCAGCAGATATCGCAAGACGCCGTTATATAGCACTCGTATAAATCCGCAGATAACTCAAGGCTCTGTTAAATGGACCTCGTAAATCTGCAGCCACCGCCCCTCAGGTGGGACCTTCGCATCACAACTTGGGACACCCAAGTCCCTGGTCCCCCTCCTCCAGTGCCATGAACATGTAATCATGTATGTATGTACTATGCATACAGGGCAGAGAAGGCAAATCTAAATGAAGTCACTTTTATGTCTCTGTCTCTGATTACTTGCCCTGTCCATGTTTCATTATACGATTCATCATCTGTTGCGACTTTACCATTGTGTCAGAAAGGTACTACCGGACGCATTAACAACACTTCTGTTAAAAGGCCGAAAAAAACACAGCAGGCCAAGTCCCTTCCAGGGGAAACGGCAATCCCAATCCACAGGCTGCACGGTGGGCGGCGGCAGGGCCCCTCCTGCACTTTCGGCCGGCATCGCCTGCAGCCAGAGCCCGGCTCTCTAGGGCGAGGAGGGGGCAAGGCTCGGACTGCTTCCGCCTGCTGCACGGGGCTTTCAGCGCCGCATCTCTCCAGGCTCTGGGGAGGAGGCACGCTTGGAGCGGAGATCTGGACAGCGCAGGGAGAGACCCAAACACCAAGCCGAACACACTGAGCTGGAGGAGGGACAGAGCAGGCAGAGCCAGCCAGGCTGAGGGGGCGCGTCACCACTCGAGCGGGGAGGGAGGGAGGGAGAGCGAGACGGAGGAAGAGGGGAGGGGGAGAGGAAAGGGGAAGCGGGCGGAAGGGATGTGGGCCGGCGGAGGAAAGAACGCAAAGAGAGGAGGAGGCTGAGAGAAAGGAAAGGCGGAAGGAAGGAAACAGAGGAAGGATGACAAGAGGGGAACGCACAAATAATACAAACGAAAAAAAAACAAAACACTAGCCTTACCTTGTTGTGCAAGCGTAAACCATCATCTCTCAAAAACATGACACACACTCCAACCCGAAGGCACCGGCTGTGCAACTTCACAGAACGCAACGCACCACTGCTGTCTTCAAAACAAGCATCGATCTCTTAGCTTTATGGGGCCATGTGTTTCTAATTAGAAACACATGGCCCCATGAAGATAAGAAAGTGCTTTGCGACAGCAGCAAAGCAGGCCACCGAGTTCGGATCGAAGGCCAAAGGGCGTGAACCAAAAACCCTCATTTCCAATGGCAGGCCACTGTTTAGCATAAACGGTGACGCCAGCCAATGGAAATGAGGGGCGGGGCTTAAAGCCCTCTTCTGAAAGTCATTGTTAACAATAAATCTCGCCGAGCGAGCAGCGCATGCGCTGCAACGCTAGGCGAGACCTAAAAAGGTACCTTTGCTGCTGCATCCCCGAATACAGGTGTCTGTTTGTATGCGTCCAAGTTTATGCATAAGCGCGTGCGTGGAGCGTAGGACCTATGGAGAATCCGCAGCTGTACGAGCCTGAATCTAGCCCTGATTGCCACCTCTCTCGGGCTTTGCACTGCTTCCACCCAATCGTCATCCTCCAGCAACCCGATATCTGCCTCCCAGGCCTCCCTTAGCACCCCCAAGGGATCGGGTGAGTTATTAACGATCTTTTTGTATGTTGGGGATTATGCTTTTTAAGGCATAGGATCCATTAAAAGCCGGTCTTCCAAAGGGCTGTACTCCACGAGACGTTCCCCCTCTCGGATATGTGTGCGGAGTGCATGCCTCAGTTGCATATATTTATACCTTTCTGTTTCCGCGAGCTGAAATTCAGACTGTAGGTTTTCGAACGAGATAATCGCCGGACCCCGCCATACATCCCTCAAGTGGGCAATGTCCAGCAATCTCCATTTACCAAAGCCCTGCAATTTCCTGACCTCCTCCAGCATATCGCAGTCCCATAGTGGAGTGCGTTCCATTAATTTATTATCCCACCCCAGGAATCTGTTGGCCCCTTTCCACGCATCCAGCACTGCTTTGGTATGGGGGGGCATGGACTTCCCCGCACGTTTACGGTATAAAGCGGCAGGATAGCCCCCAGCACTAGGTGATCCACCCGATATGCCGGGTCGTTCCTGTCCCCGAAGGCCCAGTCGTTTATCACCAACAATTGCGATGCCCAATAATATTTCTTAAGGTCCGGCACCGCCAGGCCCCCCTCATATACGCCTCGCTGTAGTTTGACTAGTGCTATTCTCGCGCCGCCCCCGTCCCACAGCAGCTTCCGCAGTTCGCTATCTACTTCTTTAAAGAATCCATCAGGGATCCTATACAGGGTGTTTTGGAGTATATATACCATACGTGGTAGCGACATCATTTTAAAAAGGACGGCTCTCCCCATTAGGGATATTGGCAGCGTCCTCCAGTGCGCCACGTCAATCCGCAGGCGCTCAAGTTGTGATAACAAGTTTCGGGCCATGAATTCTGCCTCAGTTCTAGTTACTACAATGCCCAGGTACTTAAAGTGGTCGTGTACTTGAAGTTGGATTCCCTCGGGGGGGAACGGGTGGTGGGCCATCCGAGAGCATAAATAGAAGGGACTTGTCCCAATTGATTCGGTAACTGGAATATCCCCCAAACAAATGGAATATTTGTAGGAGTCTGTTGATGGTAAAGCGAGGCCTGGTTGCGTACAGGAGGACGTCGTCGGCATACAGGGAGATTTTCTCCTCCCATTGCCCACCTCCGTTAATTCCAGAGGCCACCTGGTCCGCCCGCACCCACGCCGCAAGAGTCTCCAGAACCAGCGCAAATAGCACTGGGGACAGTGGGCATCCCTGCCTCGTCCCTCTATGTAAGGTGAAGGAGCGGGAGACGGAACCATTCACAAGTACTCTAGCCGATGGGCGGCTGTAAATTAGCCTAATCCAGGATTGAAATCTGGGGCCAAACCCGAATCTGTCTAAGACAGCAAATAAATAGTGCCACTCGATGCTATTGAATGCCATGTGTGCGTCTAAGGACAAAAGCGCCGCAACTTCGGTCGGTCTGGACGCAGTCAGATGCATCACACCATACAGACGGCGTAAGTTTAATCTGGTGCTCCGGTGCGGCATAAAACCGGACTGATCAGGGTGTACCAATGACGTAATCATTCCAGTAAGACGATTCACCAAGACCTTAGCGAGGACCTTGACTTCCATGTTCAATAAAGATATGGACCTGTAGGAGCCACAGCAGTTTGGTGGCTTACCCGCCTTTGGTATAACCACAATGGTGGCAGTGCGTTGGTCAACTGGTAAACAGCCCGTTTCCCTGGCCTCCTCAAACATAGATAAAACATATGGCGCCAAAACACTCATCATGTTTTTGAATAGTTCCGCTGGTAGGCCATTCGGCCCCAGGGTCTTCCTGGACTGCAAATCTTGGATTGCCCCTTCAATTTCCTCTAACGTGAAATCTTTGTCCATGTTTTCCCTATCTTCACTGGACAGTGTAGGTAACCAGACATCCACCAGTAGTTCTCGGCATTCAGTCTCAGTCCTGACGGGGTTTGAGGAATAAACTTCCTCGTAGTATTCCGCAAATGCTTCCGCTATCCCCTCCCCAGTTACCTGCATCGTCCCCCGCGAGTCACAAATCTCTGCCACCCAGGTGCGTTCTCTATCCCTCCTCTCTAGCCAGGCGATCATCTTATTGGCCTTGTCGTCTAGGTCATATACCAGTCGATAGCGACGCCAGGGCAGCAGCTCTCGCGGAGTGATCTGCAAGGCTCCTAATCTCCTGTGTTTTTAGCTCAAGTTGGTGGGTGAGTGGCGGATCTGCCTCCTCACCAGCCAGGATTCTGGCCTCCAGGGCAATCACCTCGGCTTCCAGCGTGTCCCACTGGATTCTTCTTTCCTTTTTACTATTCCCTAGGTGAGCCTGAATGTGCCCCCGTATCACTGGTTTGAATGCTTCCCAAAGGGTACATGCCGAGTCTACCGAGCCTTCGTTTTTCTGGAAGTACAACTTAGCCCTCTCCCTCGTTTGGTCTACCAAGTCTTTATTCACAAAGACCCAGTTGTTTATTCTGGGCGGCAGGACCATGGTCCGTATGGGGCCCTGGAGCGTTACCTCTACCGGCGAATAATCCGTGATCCCCCGTGATTTGATATGGGCATTGCGGAACCAACTTTCAGTACCCCGAAGGGTCAAGACATGATCGAGGCGGGAGTAGCTGCCATGCACAGTCGAATAAAAGGTATACTGATGCGCAAGGGGGTTGTGAAGCCGCCATATATCTGTTAGGCCAAAGGCTTCTACAAAAGCACGCAGCGGCTCCACCCCTCTCCCCCTCGCTGCCTTGGTTACCCTATCTTTCTCCGGGTCCATGGTGGAGTTCATAACCCCCCCCCCTAGTACTAAAATACCCGATGGGAGTTCCACCAGCAAGGCACCCAGGGCCGACAATGCTTCAGTGTGTAGTGCTGGCGGTATATAGTCCGATTCTATATTCAACGTCCGACCCTCCCACTTCCCAGTGAGTGCCACATATCTTCCCAATGGGTTGTGCCATATGTTCCCCGCTACATATGGGAGGCCGGTCCTAACCAGAATCCCTACCCCCCCCCCGTGAACCTGTGGTGTAACCGGAGTGCGCAGCATGTTTATAACCATATCTATCGAACGCCTTATACCTTTTGCCTTTGAGATGCGTTTCCTGAAGGAGCACCAGATCTGGGGCTTGTCTACGCAGATATTGCAAAACTACAGTACGCTTAATGCGATTACCCAGACCAATAATGTTTCATGACAAAACACTGAGATTATTTGAGTGTTCTCATGGGATGTCACATCTACGCTCAGGTCTTCCATTTGGAAGGAAACCATCCCTTCCTTTTGCATGGAGTCATCACCTTCTTCAATAGAGTCACTGAGTACTGCATAGATCCTGCATTATAATGTTCTATAAACAAAGAATAAACATTTCTAACAAAGCTAAGATAACCCCCCATCCCTAAATCCCCCCTTCCCCCTCCTCCCTGCTACCCTGCAGGCGGGTGAAACAACCACCCACCTCCCCAACTCGCAGAGTGCCTGTTGCCCCGAACTGGATAACTACGTAGGAGGTTAGCAGGTGCTGAGCAGAGTACTACACTGTCCCCACCTCCCCGCACATCCAAAACCCTCTCTAATCTGGTTCAGTCCTGCCGGCCATACATCTGGCCCCCAGCCGATTATAATTCCCGGTAAACAAAGTCTTGTGCATAAAGTCTCATCTTCCACACGATAAAGGGGACAACTCCCCGCTTATCTCCGGGCACCAAATTCACAATGTCACTTTACCTGTCGAAGCCGGAACCATCTTCCTAAGCATACCTCAGTCCGCACGTGTCTTTCGGGAGGCCCCGTCGTGTCTCACGCGGAGAAGTGCGGCCAACTGTACGCCAGCCTTCCAGCCATTCCCAGGCCTCCTCACCTGTACCAAAGTGCCACGTTTTTCCTTCAGCAACCACTCTCAGCTTTGCGGGGAACAGCATGGAATACTTGATATCCTTACTGCGCAGCTCCCTTTTAACACCTTCAAAGGTACGTCGTTGCCGTTGAACCTGAAGGGTAAAGCCAGGAAAAACCGTATCCCTGCATTTTCATGCAGATTGCGGCTCAGCAGCAGCACCTCTGGGGTCACGCACAGCCCCGAGTTAGTCCCCAGGGGTATTTGGACTTCTCGCCAGCGCGATCCACCGGCAGGATCGGATAGACGGACGGATGTTGAGCGGGTTTTCGGAGTCGGTAGACGGAGCTCCGCTAGAACGCCGCCATCTTGCTCGGCTCCTTGGCCACACCCCAAGTTTGCGAGTTTTAATAGGCGATTTCTGTTCTGTCAGATGGGTATGAAAACTACAGGCCGTTTCTCCCACATACTCCTGAAAAATGACATTTTGTGTTTTACAATTCGTCATGGTTTGCAGATGTATAGTATATCCATTGTGAATATGGGTACTTGCTTCTGTAGCAGTATTGCAGGCCAAGCACAGGCCACATTTTAAATTCCCTTGATGGGGTTGATAACATCTATGGTCTTTTGAATCAAATTGCCCTTAATTAGTGAAACAAGCTCACTATTTTCTCCTTCATGTTTCAGTTCCGTCGATGGTCAAACATAGGTCTAGCAATCTTAATATGATAGACTGGGTCACCAATCAAATGTGCCAGTTAGAGTGAATGGCTTGTCTTACTTTTTCATTGAGCACCGAATGCCTAGTAATACATACTAGGTTAGAGTTACTTTTTACTTTCTCTCCCCAAAGGAGATGGTCTCTATCATAAAATCTTGCTCTCTTGTATGATTCTAACCAGCCTTCTGGTATATCCATGTCTACAAAACGTATCCCTCATGATAGTTGCCTTCTTGTCAAAGTCTACAATTTTGCCTCAATCTATGAAACTGACCAAAAGGAATCCCCTGGTTTTGGTTCTTTGGATGGTAACTGTTGAAATGTAGAAGGTTATTCGTCCTTCTGCCGGCTCATGTTGGCTGTGAATCTCAAGTTTGGGTCACATAAATTGATCCATTCAATTAATTCCATGAGGGTCTCCTGCACTCCTCCCAGATGCAAGAAAACTCGTCATGTTTGGTGCACAGGAAGCTCCCATGCCAACTCCTTTTCTGTGGAGAAACCAGTCTTCCCCCATTCCCCTCCCCCCCCAAATTCAAAAGTATTTTCCAGCAGAACAATCTTCAGACATTCTACAATGAACATTCTAGGTGCTTCCCTCCGGTGTTGCTGTATAAAAGTATCCACTGCATTAATGGCTGCCTCTTGGGGGATATTACTATACACCTTAATGTCTAGTATGACCAGAATCTCATTCTGTTTATTGTACATCAAGCCCTCTACTGACATTATCTTATGTTTGGTGTCTTTGATGTAAGATTGAATATGGGGTACTATGGAATGCAAAAAGGAATCAACATACTTTGATAAAGGTTCAGTCACTGACCCTATTGTGGTGACAGTGGGCCACAGGGAAGGATCATTTTGATTTTAATTAATCTTCGGTATCCCATAGATACTTGTCATACGAGGATTGCTGACATTAAGGAATTCAAATACCTTGGTACATAAGATACCTGCATTCAGGGCTCGTCTAGTTAACTGTTGTATCTTTTTGGAGACTACTCGTAGGGTCACTTGTGATTCCCATACAATGTTCGGTGTTACTCAGCATCAACTTCATCTTATTGACATAGTGGTCTGTGTCCATCAACACAATAACATCTCCTTTGTTACTGCTCTTAACTGACTTTTTTGTTCTGAAATAAAGCTTCAAGAGCTGTAAGTTCTTCATTTTCTAGATTAGGTGGTGGTTTTGGAATACATTTAGTGATTTGTTTAAGTTTATTAAAAAGCACCTTTTCAAAAATAGCTCCTTCTGGGCCAAGTTGTTCCAAAGAAAGGGTAAAAACTGAAGGAGGAGAGAGACCAGAGGCATTAAAATTAGGGCTCAGTGGTGAACTCCGCTCCGTTTGCAGAGTTTTCCGCACTCCATGGAGCACGCGGAGTTCCGAAACTCCGCTGTTCGAAGCGGAGATTTTTCCTTGGTTGTGCTCGCCAACGTTAAGTTGGCGAGCAAGGAAAATCCAACACCATACCACCTCCAAGCGAGATTTCGCAACGCGAGCTGTTGCGGATGGTCGCAACCACTTGCATTGAGAAACCATCAGTTCGTGTTGAGGAACCTGCCGCTAGAGTAGAAAATCTACTCGAGTAGCAGAAAGAAGCAGCGCCCTCTTGCGCTGCACATGGTGCTGTTCGCTCTAATTTTCCAGCGAGGGACAAATACCCGGCGCTAAAAATCAGTGTGTACGGCGCGACCTAATGCACTCCGCTGCTTGCGGAGCTCCGTGTAGCCCGGAAGAGTTTTTTGGTCACTTTGCGGGGTTCCGCATAGCGGACCTCCGCCCAGGCCTAGTTAAAATCTCTGGTGTCTAGCATGTCTGTCTGCAAAGAATTTCCTGATGCACACTTTCTTACAAATGGAAATAATGCCCTGATATAGTTCAAATTTGTTGGCATTAATACTGGGGACATATGATAGACCTTTTGCTAACAGCGAGTTGGTAGCTTTATCAAGTAGAGTTTGGGAAGGATTAAAAATGAGAATTTCATTTCTTGTGTCCAGTACTGCCTGTTTCTTTTTTCCAGGTACTGCTGCCCGTTGTTTCCAGGGTGATAACCTCCTCGATATTGTGGTTGGGACCGCGGTTCCCTTAATCCCCCCCCCTCCGGGCTTAAAAAAGGGAGCTACTTGCAGGCCCCTGCTCAGAAGGCAGTCTCCTCCCGGACTCGTCAAATTGGTGGGAGCCACCTTTATTGTCTGGACTCTGAAGTATCAGAAAAAGTGACCACTTTGTTGGTGTTACAACCTTGAGGGGATGTATCATCTTCCTTATATTGGCCCCGGTTATAATAAGTATCAGAGATAAGGATATAACCTTTCTTTTGTAAAATATCTAATATTTTTTTTCAATTAGTCTTTTTTTTCTTTATTAGATATTCGTTGAAAGAGAAGTTCACTTTCGAGCTCTAATTTTTCTTAGTCTCTTCTAGGGCATTAGACTTTTTCAATTTCTCTTCCAATTCTAAGATTTCATTCATTAGAGTCTAATTACCATCTCTCTGGCTGTTTCCACTATGAGCATCATCCAATCTCTGGGACATCTGTTACCCATCGGGGACCATTTTTCCAAAAATGTATAGACCTGGCATTGAACCCAGAGAACACCGCTTTAAACATAAGCTTCACAATCTTTATCCACCTTGCATATCGCAAGCTTAACCAGCAAACTCCAGGCCCTGTACCAAAACCAGGGAACGTGCACAGGTGACTAAAATAACGGTATATCTACGAAGCAGCATCCTAACTAAAATAACGGTATAATCTACGAAGCAGCATCCTAGCAAAATCTGTCTACTCTGCCCCTGCCACAATACGGAACGCGAACTTAATGACCTGTCATCGACTACTGATAATTGACTGTTGTCATTCTGAACTGTACATAAACTTCGGGACACTTTTTTACAACTTGGTGCTTTATCTGTAGTTTTTAGAAGTAACCTCTATTTTTCTTTTTTATTATTATTAATTGTTTTTAACGATACTATGTTGCCATGTGGTTTTACGTAAGCGATGGTTACCTTGTATTAGAAGAAATTTTATACCAACTACTTTATTTCAATTGAGAATGATGGGTGGACCCTAGTGAAAAAATTATTTTATTGTTTTTCTACATTTCGTCTTTTAACGTGGATTGTAATGATTTAACAAATCAAACTATATATATATATATGTGTATGTATATGTATATATATGTATATGTGTGTATATGTATATATATACATACATACATGCATACACCTGGACAAATAGCCCTGGTATGATTCTTACTCTAAGGCCTTGTGGTATCGTAACTGCTCTCAAATATTGGAGCATGAAGTCACTGTGATTCTTTTCCTTTGGTTTTCTTTTTTAAGACTAGCAATTTATTCAATTCCTCATTGGAAGGATTTGTAGTGGTAGATTGATTGTCAAAAACAATCTGATTCCTCACTAATTTGGAGTATTCGTCATCAGTAAAACCCAAAGGATTTTAGCATCTCCATACTGAACTTCAGAATATTCACTGTGTGTAGTTCCCAAAGTGAAGGATCAACATAGGAAAATATGAAAAGTGAAGTCCCACACAGACCTGCTATGGGTAAGAATAATATTGAGAAAAAGGGACCTCCTGCTAGGATAGGGTTGCCGGGACAGGGAACAATTATCAACTAAAGCAGGTTTCTTTCCCTATTTATTTTTAGGAGTCAGCATAGAAGCCCTAATATAAGAGGTAACCTATCCCACACTGTGGGTGACATTTATTACTACTACTGTATGGACAAGCATGTACGAAAGCAGGTAGAGTTTTGCTGTAGTTGCTCTTCACTTTTGAGACTCTCCCCATTCAGCATTTTTTGTGAGACTTTATCCTCCTTTTCTTTTGGTATATTCTGTAGACAGCAGTATGATATTGGTCCAACTAGGAATCAGTTGGATGTAATTATGATTCACCAAAGCCTTTACACAACAAATAACTTGTATGGCAGATTCCATCTCTTGTGGGTAGGCTTGTATTTATGTTCTGTTTATTAATTTCTGATATTGGGCTCTTGGATGTGGTACACGAGTCATGTTGGACTTTAGATATTCCCCCGTTTAAGTTCACTGTGGATCTATACACTTCCTGTGATCTACCCTTGATCTTAGGTTAATCCATGTGTGAGATATAGTTTCACCCCTTTGGAGCATCATGTGGGGTGTTTCTTTGCAATTTTTAAATTTTCCTGTCATTCATTAGTCAGTTTTGATTTCTGCTTTGCGTGGCTTTGTAGAGCTCTGCATTATGTCTCTGTAGGTAATCTGGATACAGACTGGGGTCTAAGAAAATGTGGCCTCCTGATGATTGCGTTTCATGACAAAACGTGTGTTGATAGAATTGTACAAGCCGCAAAAAACAATAAGGAATTGGATGGATAAAAATGTATCATCCTCAAAAAGGAAATACCAAATTTATGTAGCCACTGAATGAATATGATTTCTTAATGTTACTATTGTATTTATGCCAATTTCAGAATGAATGAAGTTATGTATATCAAATACAGATGTTATTTTTGAAAATATATTAATGTACAGGGATCGGAGTTACAGTGGCACAAACGCAGTATAAATACCCTTGGGATACAGATATGAAGTTTTTTATATATATGTATGTGGGTGAATGAGTGGGTATGTGGTATGTTTGTTGGAGGATGAGTTAGTACGTTTTTTTTATAATTAGATCATTCTGTTATCTATGATATCATTCTGTTGATGTATCATTGATTAATGGTTAACTTGTTATAGAGATGCAAATCATGTATTTAAAAATCCTTATAGATCATGTCTAAATATATATTGAATGAATAAAGTACAAAAGAAAAGACAGTCTCCTTAGCTGCGCACAATTTTATAGATGTGCAGGCGGTAACACTGTAAGGGAAAGACTGGGATGGTTTGCTTTAGCTGATTTTGTGCATTATATAATTCCATTTAGTTATTTTTGGAGTTTGATAAAGTGAAAACCACTGCTTTACAATAGTAACTGTTATTCTGGTAATACAAAGTTTTCAATGCATGTTAAGGGCATGATCGGTGTAGAATGCAAAACAAAATATATTGCAAAGGTACTGAAATACATCAGTTTAAAGTGATTTAAAAAAATATATATAATACTGCTACACAAAACCATTATCTAAGTCTGACTGACCACCAGCACTGCACAAGAGATGACATGTATACGCATTTTTCAGGAAGAGTCAAGATGTACATATTTTATACTGCTTTTTTTTAACCACCTTAATGTGAAATTTTGTGTTTTTTTATTTTTGGAGGTTTGTGGTTCCTTTGAACCTCAACTTTCACTGTAATATTTTGTGCATATTCACAAAGGTAGATTTGATCTTAAAAGTATGTTTATGACCTAATTTACCTTTTGTAGGAAGGTAGGATCCTTTTGCATGGTTACCCCCACTTTTTGCCTGGTGCTAAGCTGTATTTTGACTAGTCTGACTCGGATTCTGCTAATCAGGACCCCAGTCTATCTGGTTTCTCCCTAAATTGGTTTGTCCAGTACTTGGGTACACCGCAGATTGGATACTGGGGTACTCTTATAAGTACCTAGTATATGGTACCCAGGGCACAGGTGCCCCAGAGGTCTCCCATGGGCTGAAGCATGTATTATGCCACCCATGAGACCATTCAAAATGGAACTAGAGGCCTGCCATTGCAGCCTGTGTAAGTTGGTGCATGTACCACTTACTTAAGATATAGGTTTACTATATCTAAGGGTCACTGCACTTAAAACCTATAAGTCACCCCTATAGCAGGCCTTTGCAATCCTGAAGGCAGGGTGCTTGGTTCTAAGTGAGAGGGTGCCCCTGCATGAGCAGGATACCCCTGCAGCCTACGGAGTCCATTCTCAGCGAGTCAGTGAAGCAGCCATATACTATATAGAGGGGCACCGCATAATTACGCGATGACCATCTCGAAAACGGCTGCAACAAATCCTATCATGTTTGGTATCAAACATGTTGGAATGATTCCAAGCACTGGAAGAGCCCTCCGTTAGGCTCTCAGTGTTCCCGGTGCCAACCTTCTAGACCTGGACAGCACAAAATGGTTGCTGCCGACCAGAGATGCATTTCTGCCCTCCTGCTGCTGAGCCAAGCTTGAGCAGAGGAAGGTGGAACAATAGGCATCCTGTCACAGGGAGGTGTGACCACCTCCCAGACAGGATTTAGTGCATTGGGACCGGGTGGGTGCACTCGCCAGCGCCTGAAAGTCTGCATGAGGGGCACATTTGGTGTCCCTGTGCATAGTTCAGTTCATACCAGTTCTGGGAGCCGTTGGCTCCTGCTCTGGCGTGAAACTGGACAAAGGACATGGGAGTAACCTCCCCCTGTCCAGACCCTCCCCTGGGAGGAACCCCTAAATCTTCCCAACCCTTTCCCTAGGGTACTTAAGGGTTTACCTGGGTGTAGGTCCCTAGTTTTGTTGTGGGATAAGATTCAGATCAGACACCACTGCACTTTTACCGTCCGGGCACTCTGGACTTCATTTGGGCCTGACTTCTTCTCCCTTCCAGTCTGCTGCATCGTCTGTGCCTGTGCATCATACAGGAACCTCCAAGGCCTGTGAAGTATCAAAGACACCTGAAGTTATCTCCCTTGGAGTGAAGGAGTCACTCCCCTGCATTTGCAGGTACCGCAACTAAGTCGACCGGTCTGCAGATCCTGAGCTCCTCCGGACTCCGTGGGCTCTGCAACACAGGTGGTGGTTTTCCACAGGTCCCGAGGCCTGCTCTACCCTCTCATCAAGTTTGAGGCCAGTAGTCCTCGTGGGGGTTGCAATAACCGAGCCCTTGGGTACCGTATCCAACTTGCAGTTGCACAGTCTTGTTGGCTTCTTTGCAAGAAGATCTTCGGGCTCCAAGTAGCCCCACCTGCGAGCACCTCCTGTGACCAGAATCTTCAGCCACACCGCATCGTGTGTTTGTGGCCTGCATCTTTGGGTGAGCTGCTTGAGGTCCTCCAGTGACTCCAGTGCCTCCGGCCTGTGGGACCACTTGAGGGTCACACTTATTTCTTTTGGGCTCCCCTGATTGCTCAGGGCCTGCCCTGACTCCCCTGCCTTTTGTGAGTCCCCTGGACCTTGCTGGTCCCGACGTTGCTCCTTCTTTGATTTCTGCGTGGCTTGCCTTTGCCAACGCTTGTTGGTGCTCCAGCCGGACACCGACCCCTCAGCAATAGACATCCTTCATGGGACAGCTTGTGCACAGCTCCTGGTCCTCCTCAGCATTGCCTGATCCTCACAGCTGCAGAGTCAAGGTCCTTGTCATCCATCCTGAAGCACCTGACATCGGAGGGCATTCGTCTTCCAAGTCTCCTGGTTACCCCTGAGTGACATAGACTCTGCCCACTCTGCTTTCAAGTACTCCTCTTCAAGAATCCACGTTTGGATTCCCACGGACACTTTCTCCTCTTCCAGCAGTGGCTCTTTCCTGAAGTCCTCCATTGGGTTTGACGGCGGTTTCCGACGCCACTTCATACGTATGCACCCGGCTTCCCTGGTGTAGGTAACGTGGGTACTAGGGTATCCATGGGTGGGGTGGCTCTCCAACCTTCTGTCTTCCACGGGGTTTCTTCAGGGTCCACTGGGAAGGCTCCTTAATCTTTAAAAATCCAACCACAACTTGCACATAGACTTGTACGGGGCACTCGGTCGTGTTCCCACACTTCACACGCTCTCCTTAGGGTCCCCATCTACTTACTTTGGGTGGTTCTGTGGGTCTCCAGCAATTCTACGTCCTCTCGACATCGTCCTGACTCAAGTCGTGGTTCTTATAACACTTTTTTAGTATATGGTTTGGTCCCCCCCCCCCCCCGGGGCCACTGTGTATTTCGTGCTATTTACTGTGTTTCTTTGCTAACGTATTGTGTGCATTGTGTTCATCTCCGTGTAGGAGATATTGAAACGTACTAGAGAGTATTATATAATAAATACATATTTTTATAAATACTTGGTGGGTTTTTTTTTCACTTCATCTATACTATAAGATTACATTCTGGTAAAACAAGCTGCTTTACACTCCTTCTGGACTAAGCCTGAAGGCTGCTCTCCACAGCTACCACTTAGAGAGCTTTCTAAGATTGTCTAAGACCTCTTAAATCACCATAATGGTTGTCTGGACTGGTGCAAGGTTCCCACTTACATTAGTGGACATCATATACCAGGCCAGCTTCTCACACCTTTTTTGTGTCTGCCTGGAATTCACAAAGGAATTTGTGACTGGCATAAATGGCTTACAAGGGTGAAAAACTCCGGCATGAGTGTGGAGATCTCTCCACTCGTAAATACCACTCAAGAAGTTGAAAGGGTGCTCAAAGGCATGGTTTGGCTTGGAAATTTGGGAATGCTCACAAACGTGGTCATTTGTGGGTTTCCTAAACTCCCCTCCGACTGAGTAACTCCTCTTCTAGGTTGACAAGAGGATACAGAACACCCCCAGATTGGTGGGATGTAGTTGAAGGAATTTACCCATAGATAAAAAAAGAAAGGGATTGTATTTGCACAAGGGTCTTTATTCCCGCTGTGAGGCCTCTGCCAAAGAGAGCTGTGCACAGTTGGAATAGGAGTAGTAGGAAAAGTCACCTGACAATCCCGCCTGTAAACATACACCTGGTGCAGTTTTCTTGTAATTACAAGGAACGTTGATGAACAGAGACGAAACCTAAAAATATGTTCAAGCGGAGGCAGAAATTGTGCCCATGCTTTTACGTTTATTTTTGTGAATAGGCCTTTTACGTTTTTTTAAAAATAACAGCCATTAGTCTTATCCCTCTGAGACTGATACATTGTATGAGATATTTGTGGTGCAGTTCAAATTGCAGCAGGTTATGCCTGGATGTCTGCAGGCGGCACAATAATAGCACATATATGCCGTTATGTTATGTGCATTAAACTGAATTGATAGAATATTGTTTGCCGGCTGTCGCAGCACAACATTTGTTAAGTATGTTTTTAAATACCGCTGTACATTATGCAGGAAAGAAAATTTAAAAAGCTGCTATTAATATTTTTGTTCCAATTTCATTCGACAAAATCCTTTCCGAATAAAAATGCTTGTCATAGCACTGTCTCTGCCTTTTAATTGCCCTTGGATGGAATCTTCCTCTCTTTTATTGTAGCTGGAGTAGTGCAGGCACCCCACTGCCTGCTTGTGAATGAGGTGGCTGACAGCAGTTTTTTTCGTGTTGCGAATTCACACCTTTCCCAGGGACATTTCAGGCACCCCAAATCAGCAGCCATTATTGTTAAGCAGAACCAGTAAAGCAGAGAGTGCAGGGCAGCCCCTTTCACGGGAAAACTCGGACAATGGCGACCCTGCAGGAGTCTGCAACTACAATTAGGCCTTGGGGTCATGGTTGAGTCATGGCTGACCATTCTGCTCTGAAGTAGTGCCCGATCATGCAGCCTACTAGGGAAGTGGCAGACAGGCCAGAATAGCCCTGGGAACTGTACAATGTTAGGTTTAACACATTATACACTGTATGCAAACATATTGATTAGAATATATCTATGTTCGCTTTTCAGAATGTACTTTCATTCATGCAAATGTAGAGTTGATTAAACTCAGTTCATATGTTACAGATGCCCGGGCATGCAACTCAACTCTTACTACGCAGTGGAAAGGACTTAGCCAGCCACCCCCCCACCTGGCCCGGTCCCTGCTTCTGATCCCAGCCAGGTTGGGGGAGCCTCCCTTGTCCTGATGGACCCCGTCACGGGCACCCGGACCCTCGCCAGGCCACAGGACTGGGGCTCCCGCACCACAGGGTCGTATTCCCACTGGGCTGGCTAAAAGGGCTTCAGCCAAACCCTCGCTCCCTGTGTGCCAAATCCCGGGCTACTCCATGTTCACAAGAAACAAACGCACAGAATTGTGACTGCCATTGGCTGAGCTGGAGGCGAGGCCTCAGTCAGCCATGTTCAGAATGTTGTTTTCAGGCTTCCAAAGTCCATTTGCAAGTTGATGTGGCTCTGTTTTATTTTCTTTACTTTCCCTGCCCTCTAAATTCCCTGCTGTCCTATGCTAATCAGTCCACTTGCAAGGCAGCCATCGCACTTGAAGTGTGGAGGGGAAATAGCAGGGCTGAAAGCCCCTTTTAGCATTTCCAGCCCCTGTGTGGAGCACTGAAGCTCTTTCAGACGAGTACCAGAATACACCATTGGGAGCGTGCAGCTGGATTGTGTAATTTGTTGCCATCCTAAGTGGGAAGCATTTTGGTGTCCTGAGTGACTGACCAGACAAGTGCTGTTATCTTGCCTTGGTGCATAGCGCCTAGCAGTGTGATGCAGGAGGAGGTGAGAGAGTCAGGTGTGCACGGCTAGGAGTACAGGGTTATGGGTACAAGGATAATAATGCAGGATAGAAGATACAAGGGTGCAGGCCTAAGAGTACAGAGCTTAGGATACTGGGTTCTGGACGCAGGGCGAAGGGCGAAGGGTACGGGGCTACGGCATCATGGTTATGGGGAGAGAGAATAAGGCACATCGTTCAGGGCTAAGGCTACAATGCTAAGGGTGCGTTGTAATGGATACAGGGTGATGGACACAGGGTTAATTGTGCATGGTTAAGGGTCGTGTAGAGGGAAAATAATAGTCTAGAGAATACATGGATGAGAGGACACAGTTAAGAGAGTAAGATTATGTGTACATTTGTCAGGGCTGAGGTTACAGGATTCCAGGTACAGAATACATGGTTGTGGATGTATCGTCCACGTTTATGGCTACAGGGATAAGGATATAGGTTTATGGCTACAGGGCGAATGGTTTTGGGTACATGATGCATGACAGGCTACAGGGCTAAATGTACAAGATTAATGGCAGTGTGTACAGGGATAATAATGCAGGACTGAGCGTGCAGGTTACATGTGCAGAATGCATGGGTGTATAGTTATGGATAAAGTACTATGTGTACATGGACACAGGACTAAGGGTTATGGGTTCAGAATACAGGGTTAAGGACGCAGTTATGGACACAGGACTAAGGTTACAGTGTCCTAGATTCATAGTATGGCTAGAGGGCAAAGCGTGCATGCGTAAGGGTACATCGTCATGGAAATGGATAAAGGTGCAGGGCAAAGTGTGCAGAGTTATGGACACGAGGCTAAGGGTTATAGACTCAGGCCTGTGACTACAGGACACATGATTGTGGCTATAGGCTAAGAGTGCACATCTAAGGCTAGAGAGTTATGAACAAAGGGTTAAGGGTGCAGGGCTGGGAATACAGGGCTATGGACATAGCTGCAAGTACAGGGCTAAGGGTTGAATTGTATTGTGATGATTATATTGCACTTTATACCCCTGTGTGTGTGGTGCTGATGGGTCGCAGCTTCATCCTGGGGGGGTACGCGTCTGGCAGAGTGTTGTATTTGTTCTAATCCTATGTGGGAAGCATTTGGGTGTCATGCATATGGGACCAGAGGGGTACTCGTCTCTTGGGGAGCAGCACCTAGCAGTGTGATGAGGAAGGTGAGCGAGATAGGTGTGCAAATTATAATTATAGTTAGGACTACAACATATAGCAACTGATCACGCGGGTAACCAATATTTATACCAAGAAAGGAGTAATCGGAGATGGCTCAGTAATCCATTTGGAAACATGCGGATAGCATCCAGGGGCCTGGAGGGAAGGGGAAAAGACATAAGAAAAAGTGTCTGAAGGGAAGGGACAAAAAGGGAGGGGATAGAAGAGGTAGGGAAGTAAGGAATGGAGGGAAATGGAAAGGGTACAGTAAAATGTTTGTTTCTCCTCCTTAAATGTATTGATTGATTAAATGTTTGTCTTTCATTGTTGATCTCACTGTAGATCTAAATCTCTGATAAACCTGGTACTTGATAAACTTGGGAAATGGAAAGGAGAGAGTAGAGATAAGGAATGGAAGGGGAGAGTGAGGAAAGGGGAGAAGGAAGGGGCGAATGAAAGAGGAGGCAAAGAAGGGAAGGAGGGGATGGGAGAGAAGAAAAGGAGAGAGAGAGTAGGAGAGGAGAGGAAGGGGAAGGATTTGGAATACATTGAAGAGTAAGGGAAGAGTGGGGGAGAGGGAAGAAAGGACTTGTAGGGGTAGGGCGGGAAAGGGAGAAGGGGAGAGGAAAGAAGAGAGAAAGTAAGGTAGAGAAGAGAAGTAGAGGAGGGAGGGAACGGAAGGGAGGATAGGGGAGGAATAGAAGGGGTGAGGGACGGAAAAGGTAGGGAAGAAAGGAATGGAGGGGAAAGGGAAATGAAGGGGATGGAGAGGGCAGAAGAGGAGAGATGGGACATTAAGGAAGAGAAGGAAAAGGGGAGGGAGAGAGAGCACGAAAGGAGGGGGAGGAGGGAAGGGGAAGAGGGTGAAAGGGAAGGAGAGAGGAAATATAGGGGAGGGGTTGAAAGGATAGAAGGGGGTAGATGAGACGAGAGATGGGGAAGCGGAGTGGGGGAGGAGTTGGAGAGAAGGAGACAGTGGGAATGGAAGGAAGGGGGAGAAGATAGAAGAGGTAGGGAAGAAAGGAATCGAGTGAAAGTTTAGAGGGGTGGAAAGAGAACAGAAAGATGGGGAAGCAAGAAAAGGGAAGGGAGAAGAGGGGAGAGAGGGAAGGGGTGGGCGGAAAGAGAATAGAAGAGGTAAAGAAAAGAATGGAGGGAAATGGAAAGGAAGGGGTAAAAAAAGGGCAAAGCCGAGAGATGGGTAATTAAGGAAGAGAAGTGAAAAAGGAGGGAGAAGAGAAAGGATGAAGGGAAGGGAGGGTAGGGGGAGAAGAGGGATAGTAATGGAGAGGGGAGGTAGAGGAGAATGAAGGGAATAGAAGGCAAGCAGATGAGGGGTAGGGAAATGAAGGGAATAGAGGGGAGAGGAGGGAAAGGAAGGAAGGGTAGCGGAGAGGAAAGGTGAGCTAGGGAAGGAAGGGGATGAGATGGAAAGGAGACCTGGGGAAAGGGGAGGACATTTACAGAAAGGAGGAGAGGAAAGGAGGGAAGATATCGGGAAGGGATATGGAGAGGAAAGGGGAAGATACGAATGGGATGGAAAAGGACAGGGGAGAGAAGAAAACATATAGGGAAGGAACAAATGGGCGAGGGATGGAAAGAGTGAAATAAAAGAGGAAGAGAAGAACGGAATAAAGAGAAAGGAAGCCGAGAAGAGGAAGGAAGGGAAGGGAGAAGGAAAAGGAGGAAATGGGAGACGAGAGATGGTGGAGGGGAGGGGAGAGGAGAGCGAGATAGGGAAGGGAGAGGAGAGAAGGGAATGGAAATTAAGGGATAGAAGAGGAGAGTAGGGGGGAGAAAGATGGGTTAGGGAAGGGAGAGGAGGGAATGGAAAGAAATGAAGGGAAAGGAGTGGGGAAGAGAAGAGGGAAGGTAGTGGGGGAGGGGAAGAGGAGTGAGGGGAGGGAATTTGACAGAGGGGACAAGAGGGAAGGTAAGTGAGGGAGGGGTTGAAAAGGAGAGGAGAGATAGGGAAGAGACAAAATGGGGAGGGACGGAAGGGCAGAGAATAGAAAAAAGGTAGAGAAAAAAGGAATGGAGGAAAAGAGAAAGGATGGGGAGAGGAAAGAAGAGAAGAAAAGGGATGAAAGGAAAGTAAGAGGTGAGGGGGAGGGAAAGGAGGGAGATGTGAAAGGAGAGATAGGGTAGGGGAGATAGGGTAGGGGAGATAAGAGAGATAGGGAAGGAAAGGGGACAGGATATGAGTTGAGGGAAGGTAATGGAAGTGAAGGGAAAGCAGGGGAGGGGCTAGGAGGAGAGGAGGGGAAAGGAAGGGACTTCTCGGGGAGGGAGTGGAAGGGGTGGGGGAGGTGAGGGGGAGGGAAGTGAGGGTGGGAATGGAGGGGAGGTATTGGAAAAGGGAGGAGGGGAAGAAGGGAGGGAAAATTAGGTGATGGGAGGAGGCAGGGAAGTGGGGAGAGGAGGAATGGAGGGGTTAGAAGGGTAAAGAAGGGGTTAGAAGTGTAGAGGAGGGGGAGGGGAAAGGGAAGTGGAGTGCGGGGAGATGAGGTGAAATTTGGGGAGGGAAGCAACCAGGAGAGGAGACGAGAGATTGAGTTAAAGAGGGTGGGAAGGGGAGATGTTGGATGGGTAGAGGAAAGAAAAGAGGAGGGCGCAAAGGAGAGGAGACGAGAGCTAGGGAGGTGAAGGGGAGATGGAGAGGGGAGGGAGGTGTGGGAAAGAACAGGAGAAGATGAGAGATATGGAAGGGAAGAGGTGAGGGAGGGTTGGAATGGTGATGAGGTAAGGGAAGCAGACAGGACAGGAGACGAGAGATCGGGGTGGGGAGGGAAGGGAGGCGTTGGACTAGTGGAGGGGAAGAGAGGGGAAGGAAGTGGAGAGGAGATGAGTGATGGGGAAGAAAGGAATGGAGGGAAGGGAAGGAGGAAATGGAGAAGAGAGATGAGAAAGGGAAGTAAGAAAGACTGGAAAGGGAAGGAAATGAGGAGACGGGAATGGGGACAGGGAAGGGGATTGAAGATTAGTTGAGAGGGCAGGAGAGATGGACGGAAGGGGAGAGGACAGAAGAGGTAGGGAAGAAAGGAATGAGGGATGAGGGAAATAAGCACGAGAAGGGAAAGTGAAGGGAAAGGGAATAGAAAGGAAAAGGGAATGGTAAGAGGGACGGTAAGGGGACGTAAGCAGAGAGGATAGAAGTTTGGGAGGGGAGTGGAGCGTTAGAGAAGGAAGGGGATGAAAATTAATCGAGTGAAGAGATGCAAGAGGAAAGGAGTGAAGAAAGGGGGCGAAAGAGCTGCAGAAAGTAAAGGGAAATGGAGGTGGTTACAAAAGAATTGGAAGGGAAAGGAAAGGAAAGGAGAGGAGTCACAAAGGTAAAGGTCAAGGAAGTTGCTCGGAAATGATGACGTGTGGGAGGAAAGGGAGTGGGAATTTGAAGTCAGTATCAAGTCAGTTTCAAGTTAGTTTTCAGTTTGGTTCGAGTTCAGTTTTCGGTTCATTTTTGCTTTGTATTTACTCACCTTGTCCCGTAGACCCACCCCCGCCCCCTTCCATTCAGGAGCTTGCTAAGCCCGGTAGCTTCGGCCTGTCATTAGCTCCAGCCCCAAGCAGCGGTCCTCACGTCCGATGTCCCCGAGCGCAATGCTGCAGCAGCCTGGCTACCAGCCTTTTATACCAAGCACACGTCACAATGGAGACTTTTCAACGTGTCATCATACATCACCACTTTATGGGTGATTCCATGTGTTTCAGTTTAACGGGGGAGCAGGGAAGGCACGGGTTTAGTTCTTTTCTCAAGAAAATCCAACTATATAGTCACAAAAAAAAACCTGAAAGAAGATCCCCATCCTACACGACATCCTTCCTCGCCTGTGGTCTCAACTTTTATTTCGGCTGCAACAGAGGCCTCCCCTCGGCACGTATGCTGGACCTCGTGACGTCACACTGGAGGGCCTCTAGCATAGGTGATCCATGCACAGGATTGTGCTGCTGCTGGAAAGGCATGGACCTTTCATGTGAATTTTTATATTTGAGGTTGTTCTCCGTTTTCGTTAAAAATAAACGGTGTTCTCATCATATGGGTCTGTGTATTTCATAGCGCCTGGTATAACATATTTGTCGTTCGTAGTGCTGCTTAGAAAGTGCGTTATTTATTTATCTGCAGGACCGAACCCGAGACCTACACAAGTTACACATGTCGGCAGCAAGCGCTCAACTCAGTAAGCCAGGTTAAAACTTGAGGAGCTCCAGTTACCAGCGCAGTGCACATATAGCGATAGTATGGAGAGGATGTGGACTTACGAGTGACCAGAGCTGCCGACTTTGGCGCTGGGGAACCAGGTTCGGGTCTAGGCGTTGGCTCCACATCCTGTGGTTCTGGGCAAATCACTTAATCGCCCCCTGCCTACCAAAAAATGAATGCTTCCTTGTGTAATGCAACTGGTGCTCATGTAAAGCGCTCCAATACCTTCGCGAGTACGTTTTATATAAAACTGCAACAAAAAAAGCCAATTCCGTCTCTGACGTTTTAGTGGCGGTAACGAATAATTTTTGGGGTGATGTGATGAGGCGTTGCTTCCTGTTTGGGTCTACAGAAATGAATCCACAAGGCGACAGTCAGGCGTGTCACTCCTAGAGGCTAGCGGCTAAACACACCAGCGCTTCGAGCAGAGGACGTCATCGGCGCCCCTCCTTCCAGCTTTTACTGTACTTTGGAGTGGCAGGAATTTGTAGCGCAGGGTGTTAAATATCCTGTTTTTAAACAAAATTAAGAGAAATTCCTAATTAAGTGATACACTGTAGGAGTCGAATACATCACTGCACAATAGACCTGTGACATTACAATCCATGCAAAACAGTGCACTTGGAAACCCACACCTGTAGCTCCCTGGTCTACAGTAGTTCCCCACCCTTTACGAGCTCCCCAGCGTGCACCAGCTCTGAAGCCTTCCTTAGCTCTCTGGGTTGCGGTAACTCTGAACCCTACACAAGTTCCCCAAACTTCACGAGTTCCCCACCCTTTACAAGCTCCCCAGCGTGCACCAGCTCTGAAGCCTTCGTTAGCTCCCTGGTCTACAGTAGTTCCCCACCCTTTACGAGCTCCCCAGCGTGCACCAGCTGTGAAGCTTCATTCACTCCCTGGTCTACAGTAGTTCCCCGCCCTTCATGAGCTCCCCAGCGTGCACCAGCTGTGAAGCTTCATTCACTCCCTGGTCTACAGTAGTGCCCCCCCATTCATGAGCTCCCCAGCGTGCACCAGCTGTGAAGCTTCATTCACTCCCTGGTCTACAGTAGTTCCCCGCCCTTCATGAGCTCCCCAGCGTGCACCAGCTGTGAAGCTTCATTCACTCCCTGGTCTACAGTAGTTCCCCGCCCTTTACGAGCTCTCCAGCGTGCACCAGCTGTGAAGCTTCATTCACTCCCTGGTCTGCGGTAGTCCCCACCCTTTACGAGCTCCCCAGCTCTGAAGCCTTCGTTAGCTCCCTGGTCTGCGGTAGTCCCCCACCCTTCAGGAGTTTCCCAGCCTGCACGAGGTGCAGTCTTCACCAAGGCCCTGGTCTGAAGCAGCTTCGAACCCTTCCTCAGCTCCCCACTCCCAGCCTTCAGTAGCTCTTCACACTCCACTGGCTCACTGCCCCCTACTAGTTCCCTGACATGGAGTAGGTCTCGACCTTCCAGTCTGTAGAGGGCCATTCTACACCAGCTCCCCTGTGCACCAGCTGCCTGGTCTGCAGTAGCTCCCAAGCCCGCACTGAACCCCCTCCACACTGGTCAGCGCGAGCTCCACACCTCGTAGTTGCTCTGCAACCTGTACCACTGTTCACCCCTCACCCTCGCTGGTCTGTATGAGAGCCACAGCCTGCACTAATCCCCCCCACACTGGCCAGCACAAGCTCCACACCTTGTGGTTGCTCCGCAGCCTGCACTCCCTTCCCCTCCTCCCCTCACATCAGCCTGCACGACCTCCATACTGTGCAGTTGCCCCGCAGCCTGACTGATCCCCTCACGCACTGGCCTGCATGACCCCTATCGCCTGCAGCTGAACCGCAGCCCACACTACCCCACACACCGCCTGCACGGCCTCCATACCCTGCAGTTACCCCACAGCCTGTGCTCAATGCCCACCCGCTTCAGCCCTCATTCTGTAGTAGCTCACCACCCAGCACTAACTCCGTATCCACTACTAGCAACCCGGGCTGGGTGTGCGACTCTACCCTTCATTAGGTCCTTGGTCGTCGCTAACTCCCAGCCTGTACCCGTTGCCCACCCGTCAGTAGCTCCATGGTGTGTGCTGGGTCCTCAGCCTGCAGTAGCTCCCACCCCTCACTAGCTCCTCAAACTGCCCTTGCTCCCACCCCTCACTAGCTCCTCAACCTGCCCTAGCTCCCACCCCTCACTAGCTCCTCAACCTGCCCTAGCTCCCACTCCTCACTAGCTCCTCAACCTGTACTAGGTACTTGGCATGCACTAGTTGCACACCCCGTGTCCGCTGCCGCCCTTCAGTGGCCCGTCAGCCTGTTCTTGGTGCCCCTGGTCTGTTCTGAATCCCCCGCAGCCCCTGCACTACATCCCAGGTGGCACTAGATCTCCGTGTGCGCTGAACCTTCAGACTGTTCTACATAACCATTCATTCTCTAGATCACCTGGTGCATGAGATCCCTCGCTTGCACTGCATCCCAGGGCGCTCGACACTTGGGATCCACATGCATGGAGTTGGCCTGCCAGGCTGCACGGGATCTTGTGTCCTACTGGATCCGTAGCCTCTCCTGGTCTCCGTGCGCTGGATTCTCAGTATGTTGCGTTATATTTCCAGTCAGCACTGCATTCTAACATTTACTGTCTCCCCGGCCATTAGTGGCTTTCCTCGCGTACTACTTCCTTATAGCATTTATCTGGTGCCCAGACTGCACTACATCTCTGGTCTGCACTAAGACACGCGGCCTACTCTGGCTCCCCAGACTGCACTAGATCCTCAAAGATCCAGTCTGCCTCAGACAAACTGCCTTCAGCGGTTCCCCTGCCTTCACTATCTCCAATCCCTGCTCTAGATTCCCATGGTGCACTAGCATCCCCGCTTGTATCCGGTCCAGAACCTGTACTAGATTCCCAGCCTGTACTGAATCTTAGCCTATACTGTACAGTAGTACCTCCTCACCCTATGCTGCCTTCTCACTGTGTACTGCTTCCCAGTGTAGATCACAGCCTGCACCAGAATCCGTCATGATCTATTTCACATCCCGCACCTGCACTATTTCACATACAGTGCCTGTACTGTCCGAGCTTCCCTGCTGCATTAACACCTTTAGACTGCACTAACATCCCTGTCCTGCTCTATTTCACATCGTATCCCTGCACTGTCGCCTCTCCCCGGCCTGCTGTCGCCTCTCCCCGGCCTGCTGTCGCCTCTCCCCGGCCTGCTGTCGCCTCTCCCCGGCCTGCTGTCGCCGCTCCCCGGCCTGCTGTCGCCGCTCCGGCCTGCTGTCGCCTCTCCCCGGCCTGCTGTCGCCGCTCCCCGGCCTGCTGTCGCCGCTCCCCGGCCTGCTGTCGCCGCTCCCCGGCCTGCTGTCGCCGCTCCCCGGCCTGCTGTCGCCGCTCCCCGGCCTGCTGTCGCCGCTCCCTGGCCTGCTGTCGCCGCTCCCCGGCCTGCTGTTGCTGCTCCCCGGCCTGCTGTTGCCGCTCCCCGGCCTGCATTATCCTCCAGTCTGCATTAACCTCAACGTCCTGCACTATTTCACATCCAGTGGTTCCCCTACCTGCATTAACACCTCCAGTCTGCACTGACATCCCGTCCTGCACTGTTCGACATCCGTTCCCTGCACTGTCTTAGCTTCCCTGCCTGCACTAGCACCTCCCGTCTGCACTGAAATCCCCATCCTGTACAGTTTCTCCTGCATTGTTCTGCCCTTTGGCAGTAGTACATATCCCCATATCGTGCCAGGCCCTAACCTGCGCTCTCATGCAGTGTCTGCATTATGTGTCACGGAAGCAGCAGGGAGCCCTGGCTACCCTTGCTGCAAAGTTGAGCAGTTTGGTTTGCTTTCATTTTTTCGCCACCTTTAATAGCTCTGCCAAGTGTCACGTATCACCTGTGACACGAACTCATTTTATTGCACTCTTCCGCATACCAGCAAGCAGAGGAAAATAGAACGCATTTAAGATGTGTTTCTTCCACTATTAAACCTTATTTCGTTTCTTTCCATGAACAAAGTTACCCCATCACATTCAAAGCATATTCTGAACAACACGAAAACAGCTATATTACAGGTAGACTCCCTGTTAGATAATAACATTCATTTCTCAAATTTGGCTTCTATATGGGATAACCCAAAAATTATACTGGACGGCCGCCCAGTTCACTGGCCCGACTTGGAATCTCTGGGAGTCTACACCATCAATCAATTGGGCTTGTATTAAAACCCTATAACCTTCGTTAACCTACAACATACATATGCCCTGAATAATATCGACTTCTATACTTTCCTGAAACTAAAAGCAGGCATACGTAAACTAGCGTTTACTGACCAGGACCCCTCACTCCCTCTCTTTGCATGAATCCTTACCATGTCCGGACACACGGTTTCCAGAACCTACAAATACTTAATTCCGCCGTCCTCGAAGCTTCTGAAAGGGATTTACTCGGAGTGGGTTAAGGATGACCTAGTGGCCGATGATACTCCGAGCTGGTCGAAAATCCTACAATCTCCCTTTATGCACAGAATTACTCTGGTTCTAGCCCAAACTAAATTCATGTTAATTCGTAGAACCTTCTGGACCCCAGCCCCCCTGCACAAACTAAAGCTTAGGAAACCCCCCACTTGCTGAACTGCATCCAGTACGTTGTAGATTTACCACAAATGCTTTTTTTACTGCCCGTCCCTTACAAAGTTTTGGAAGGATGCATTTGAGTTAATCAGAACACTATTCCAGATACACCCACATGAGGAGTTTTCCTACCTACTTATGACCCCCCTGATGCTTACATTACCCACGATGGGGACAGACTTGTTAGACCTTTTGCTTATGTTGGCATGTAAACTTGTTCTGAGTAACTGGAAAAATACAGCCAACCTCAGATTGGCCGTTTAGAGCAATTGGATCTCTTTCATCAGGGGTGCCGACAATATATTCATACAGGCCTCTCCCTGGTAAGCAAAATCAGTGCCTGTATGGTGGTTGTATGTCTCCACAACGCATGCCATTACATCGCATGCCTTTACAACTCGGTTGTAACAACGCAAGTGTTGTTACAACACATTACCATTACAACGCAAACTTTAACCACGCATATACCTTTACAACGCATGCCTTTACAATGAAATTTGTTGTGAAAGCATGTTTTGTAAAAGCATATGTATGGTTAAAGTTGTGATTAAAATATAAGTATTTTACAGGTAAATGTAAACACTATGTATGCATTATAGCTTTATATTTCCCTGTAAAATACTTATCATTTCTTAGTAATGGCATGCATGGTAATGCATAAAAAATGCATGTAAAACAAAACTAATATCTTTACTTTTATGTATGTTTTTATATATTCCACACACAGTGATGTCTGAAATATATAAAACCATGTATATAAATCCAACAATCCCTCAACCGCTACCCACCCTAAAATTACCCATGACACCCTAAAACTACCCTTGCCACCCCAAAACCCCTACCCACCCTAAAACCACCCATGCCACCCCAAAACCCCTTCCCACCCTAAAACTATCCTTGCCACCCCAAAACCTATACCCACCCTAAAATTACCCCTGCCACTCCAAAACCCATACCCACCCTAAAATTACCCTTGCCACCCTAAAACCCATACCTACCCTAAAAGTACCCATGCCACCCCAAAACCCATACCTACCCTAAAAGTACCCATGCCACCCCAAAACCCATACCCACCCTAAAATTACCCATGCCACCCCAAAACCCATACCCATCCTAAACCCTAAAATTACCTTTGCCACCCCAAAACCCATAGCCACCCTAAAATTACCCATGCAACCCCAAAACCCATACCCACCCTAAAATTACCCATGCAACCCATACCCACCCTAAAATTACCCATACTACCCCAAAACCCATACCTACCTAATACTTACATTTGAAAAGCATATCCCTTTACCATTCATGCCTGTACAACGAAATTTGTTGTAAAGGCCTATGCATTGTAAAAAATTGCATTGTGATGGTCATGCGTTGTTATGATTGTGTTGTAATGGCATGCGGGGTAACAACCACGATGTAATGGCTGTTCCCGCTGTATGGTCCACACTGTCTAATTTCATGGCTAATACTAAGCCCCCGTGAACCGCAACATCCCCCTCCCCCGAGGAGAGGACACAGACCGATTCATATTTTGGTGGCCCATAACCTCCCCCCTTTCTTCCAAGATGACTCCGGGTCTTGTGGTCTGGCAACAAAATTACCTGTGGCGTTGCTCTTGCCTCAATCGCTCCTTGCTCCCGAACCTTGCAAATATTTTTGTCTTTTTAATTTAGTTATTTATTCTATTATTTATTTTGGTTCTTTGGAGGGTAGTTTGTTTTAATTGAATATGTAAACATCTGACACAATTATTCCCTCCTAACTGTATTTAATTTATAGCCTTTCGTCTTCATATATTTAGGTATTGTATTTTTTTTTTTCTTCCTGCAAAATTCAATAAAGGTTTCTGAACAAAAAAAGCTATCCATTGCTCATGCCTACGAGCAGTCTTTACTGCATTGTCTGCACACTGGCCTTTCACAGCACAGGTCTGTAGCGTTGGAGCTTGGCAGCCCTCTCGCGTTTTTCACCTAGAGTATCCCTGCAACATCTTTCTTGCGGGGTCTTATGGTCGTCATTGGGCTGATTCTGCCCCAGCCCCTCCTTTCCACTGACGGGGAGAGCAATGCAATTCTAATGCTGCACACCCAGAGAGAGAAGGGAGCACGGGGGATAGGAGGACACCTCAGAATAGTAGCGAGGTGGGAAATCCTGGGCATTAGAACATGGAGGAAAGGCGCACTAGGAAGAAGAGACACTGGGAGAGAAGGGGAGAAAGCTAAACATTGTTGAGGGTCGGAAACAAGAGACAGTAGAAAGCAGAAAGAGAGAGAGGGTGACTGGAGAAATGTGGAACAAGAGAAAGCTGCAGGATGGAAAAGAGTGGATCTTCAAAAGGAGAGCGGTGGGTGGAAAAGATACCAGAAGACAGAAACCATGTACAGATTAATCTATATGCATTTATTCTTTCAGCAAGATGCCAGAGAATGGGGGAATGAGATGGACTCTAGAGATGAATAGGGAAGGGAGACCCTGAAGGGAGGTGATGTAAAACTAAACTAAGGTATAATGGAGGAACGAGCTGGAACAAAACATTGGGGAAGAGGGGTAAAATTAGCAAAGGAGACACAGGAAAAAGGAAAACTGAGAAGATGGAGAAAAGGGGAGCCGAGAAAGGACCGAAAGAAATGTGAGAAGAGCGAGACACCGGGCAAATAAGGAGAACGATATCATAGAGAGGAAAAAAGACGTAACGAGAGAAGAAAGAGGGAGAGGAAAAAGAACCAGAGGATTAGAAGCACCTTATAAAGAGGAGTTAAAAAGGAGCCTAGATACAGTGGAAGAGAGGCTTGTGTGTGCATAGGTTGAGACCTCCTCAAATTGTGTGCATTATGTGCGATATTGAACATTTTTCTGATTGTTAGAAGGCTTAGATAATTATATTTCAATATCCGGGATAACAAAATAAATAGTATTGCAAGAGGTAAGGACTTTCTTAGGTTTGTTAGAAAGTGTCACTCATAGGGTCACACATGATCTGGAAGTGTCACACCTAGGCACACAAAGTACGGAAATGTCACACATAAGTGAAGTGAGAACTTGGAAGCTTTGCGTTGAAAGTGCTCCCGGGGGATCTTCACCAGGTTGTGTTTTGTGTGGTTGTTCGCTGGTGGTGGAGTGGTTGGTTCAGAGGAGTTGTAACTTTTTAGTACAGTTTAGTTCGGCGGACTAGTCCTCCTTGCCAGAAGCAAATTATTTTGAATCGCATTGAAACGTCAGTATGTATAACTACCATAACATATTATACTCTTGCATTATTTGAAATATGGACATCTTTCTTATCCCTGAAATGTGAACACCCCCTTATCACACGTATTCCTATTAAATTTTTGTATAAAATATAATTTAAGCTGTTTACCCCTACATTTTTTATAAGTATTCCTTTTATAATATGATTTGCCCTCTGAAGTCTGTATAATCCAATAAACGTTTTAATCACTGATTTAGGGTATAATCGTCTCAAAAACGTGTGCTGTCCATAAACTGCCTTAAGCCCTCTATAAAGCACGAGTCAAGCATACATGATGTATATAATCCATTTAAAAAGCTGTTCTCTTATATTTGCTGTAGTTGCAGTGGCGGCTGGTGACATTTGAAAGTGGTGAGGCACGCGTAAAATTATTGCCGCACTGCGGCGAGCGAGCGCAGAGAGCGAGCCTGAACAACCTACAGGGGATTCGGGGGGGGTTGTCCCCCCGAGAACATTTTGAAAAAAGAGTGGATAAATGGTGCATTTTCAAGCAAATTTGAGGAAGCAGGAAGGTTAATAAAGCAATACGATTTAATTATTTATCATTTAAGAAATTGCCAATTTTTATGAGCTATAGAGGACAATCTTTGCGTATGCTGATGTTATCATTTGCCCATATTAACTTTTGAACACACTGATACACTTGTAATGGTTTTAACTATACAATAAATACATTCATTGACTGCAGTGCTGTACATCAATAAGACGACACTATTTCCATAAATTAATTTTCATGCAAGAAACGCCATTTAAAAAAAAAAAAAGCGCAACAGTGACTTCACTACAACATTCTGAATGAGAGAGCCAAGGGGAGTTGTGTGAGGTAGTGAAACCAAGAGGAGCAGTGAGGGAGAGTTTGTGCTATAGAAAACTGCAAAAAAAGGAAAGAAAGAAAGAGCCATAAACACTGCGTCCTCTCTCTCTCCGATATGAGCACCTGGGCACAGTAGTTACAGGCTTTAGTGCATACTTCAGGCTGGGGCACCAACACAAGTGTGAGGATTCAAAAACAAAGGACCTTGAACAATACCCCTGAAACAGCATGTACATAGCGCTTAAAGCCACAGGCAAGTTGATTTTTTTAAAAGTGTTTAGAGCGACAGGGATTAATATATTCCAAATTCATTGCTGGAAGCCCTGAACGAGGGGAGGAAGAGTGAATAAATGAATGCACAACTATATACATATGTAGACATATATATATATATATATATAGATATAGATGTGGCGTTACTGCCAGAGCGGTCTTCTTTGAAACTAGAGAACCAGGTTTGAGTCTTGGCGTCAGCTCAATGTCCTGTGATTCTGGGCAAATGACTTCATCTCCTAGTGCCTAAAAAAAATGAATGTGTCTTTGTTTAACGTAGCGTGCGTGTAAAGCGCTCCAATACCTTCGGGTCAAGGTCACGCTATATAAAACTGCCCAAATATATTTGGCGTTAAACGCTAGCAATATGTCTTCTCAGCACATTTTGGCAAACAAAGAAGCATAATACCCACTTGCTCACCCACACGGCTTGCAGGCAGTAGACAGATCTTAACAGCAAGCAGTTTAACCCTCTGATCTATCGTACTGTTTGTTTGCTTGGCACAGTGCACTGCCCTTAACACAAGCCCATCCCGCTTCCAAATGTTCTTACTACAACAACAAACATGTGCCTGTAACACATTCCTGGAAGGCAGACGAGTTTACAGACTCCCACTCAGCAGGGCTCGTGTGCCCACTCTCCACTCAGGTCTTTAAAGCGTGCCCCAGCCCCCTCGGCACACATGGAAGGCCATAATGGCCTACTTCTGAGCGGCAGACCCCCAGGAAAGGCAACAGGAGTAAATAAGGCCTACACAAAGAAGGCGATAAGGAGGTTAGTGGTGGAATGTGCCGCCAGAAGAACTGCGCCACAGACCCCTCCATAAATTAGCGGCGTAATCCAATCAGATAGAAGTGACAGTAGCAAATCTTTAAGCCTAGACCTGCTCGTCAGCCGGCAGGCAGGCAAAGACAGCGCTGCACCCTGGACACTGTGGGAGCCTCCACCAGCGACACATGGACAAAATAATAATCGACGCAATCAACTGGTACTATCTTTGCAGCAGACTGCCACATTATTCCAGTGCTCTGTATTGATGTTACCTGTAAATCAATTGTTTAAAAGCAGCATGGCGTCCAGCCTTTCACCGCAGGGAAGAGGACCACTGTATTTTGTAAGAGTGGCATCCGTTATATGCAGCACTGAGACACTGCACGATTGCGGCAAGCAAGTGCTTTATGAGTAAACAAGTAAAGGTTACTTAAAACAGCATGAATAAAAACATTTAAACCTAAAAAGAATTCGGATTGTGCAAGTCCACCTTTTAAAAGTCACTTCCGGCAGGTGGTCCACTCATACAGTTACAGCGAAAACAACAGAGAATCCAATAAGTAAAACGGTGAGGTCCGATGTCTGTATTGTGTGTGAAAAATAAGAAGTGCTGGAGGAAACCACTTTACAGGACACTCAACAGAAACTGGTTAGCTGCTGCGTGAATTCTAACTCTTCAGAATAGCTGTCTAAAAGCAATTTATTGATGATGTACTCCAAGGCGGTGGTTCCTTGGGATCTTCCTTTAGTTTATGGTTGCTATGCTTGTCTGTGTTTGGGTTTATTGGGCGCATTCTTTTTTTTCACTTCTACGCAAGGGGATTGTTGAAGAGCTTTCTTTTTGTAGTTTTCTCTCTGTGACGATGTCTCGTACAAGCTTTTTTTTTTTTCCAGTTTTTTTTGTAAAGCGCGAACTTGACCCGAATGTATTGGAGCGCTTTACACGAGCACCAGTTATGTTACACGAGGACACGTTCATTTTGGTAGGCGCAAGATGATAAAGTGATTTGCCCAGAATCACAGGATGTTGAGCGTCTCTGTTGAGACTCGAACCTGGTTCCCCAATTCCAAGGTCAGCAGTTCTGGCCGTGAGCTTGGACCTGTTAAACACTTCTTAATCCTGTTTGCTGGAGTATTGTGGGATTGTTCTTCGGTCTTTGTTTTCTGCTGTGATAAGTCTCTTGCTAGCCTTCTTTTAGGGCCTGGATTCGTTGAAACTTTTAATAGTAAAATGCACTTGCGCTACTGCGCGTTACCGTATGGCAAGTGTTAACTATAGCTTAGTGAATTAAAAATCCAGCAAAATGCGTCCAGCATCTGAGCTTAATGTACAGTTATTGTGCAAATTATGCTTCAAATGCAAGGTTTGTTCTCTGGTTACGAAATGCTTAGACCATGGTGAACAAATATCCTTTTTTCGTATTTCAGCAAACATCCTATGCAAAATGTACTGATTTCAAAAATGACAGTGCAATACGGCATTCAGATGACAGTGCGTACGGTAAACATTTCTGCTGCCTCATGTGAACCCAAAGACAAAAGGCAAGTGCAAGCTAGCATAAAAAAAATGCACACCACAGAACACGCCTGGTAGGATGTCGCAAATAAACCAGATTTGTTCAAAAGAATGCACGGGTACAACATCAATTTTAAGATTAGCGAGATCTTACATGTTCGGTGAAAAGCTCTTCTTCCTCTACTGCCATTTTCTGAGGCCAACAATGAAACTTGATAAGTCAGTTAACGCATCGGTCACAGCATTCCAGCTAAAAACGCTGCTCTATGGGAATATGCGAGGCTGTTCGAAGCAGCCAGCTAGAGGCAAAGGCGAGGACCCCCTTAACTGTGGAAACAAAGGCTGCACCTAGTGTACCCTATAGCCCTGCAGCCTTTCCTCGCCACACCGTGCGCGTGCCCCATTATTCCAGGCTCACTTACCATACTTGTGCGCTCCAATCATTCTCTGGGTGTGTGCCGGTGATATGTGGAATACCAAAAATAGCAGTGCAATCGGCTGCTGGTGCGGGACAGGCGCTTGGAGCCTCTCACAAAACCAGCTTTTGTCATTCTGCTTATCAGCTCTTTCCTCTGTGGAGCAGGGCCCTGTGACTGCCGCGCACCATTTTATAGCGCCTGCCTTTCGCGCGCACCCTGGCAGCCGGGTCTTTGTTTCAGCTAGGCAGCCCCCCTCCCCTCCCCTAAGCCAATCACAACGCTGCAATGGCAGCGTTGTGATTGGTGCGGACGGCGCCCAGCCGGGCGCCTGTAGGGATGGCTGGGAGGCCATTTTCTCTACGTAGGCTGCTGCACTGTTCTGGGCCGGCCAAACAGTGAGGGCCCAGAACAGTGGGCAAGCCACTCCCCCCTACCCCCCCACCCCTGCCCTCGAGCAGGACCGCACACCCGCCCGCCCCCAACCAGGCACTTCTGCTTTCTCGCAGTGTGAGAAGCAGAAACATAAAATGGTAGTTTTACCATTTTATGTTCCTGCTTCTCGCACTGCGGGAAAGCAGTGGGGCGACGCCCCAGTGGAGGAGCCGCCACTGTGTAGTCTCCCCCTCATTTACAACACCGGCGTTTTGATAGAAAGTGTTTCAAATAGGTGTTTTTTTTTTTTTTTTAAATAGTCGTTAGTTCTTTAGAAAGCAGTATACAACTGCTGATTTCAAAATGATATACTGGCCATTTATGATGGGAAGCTACAAAATTAAAACATGTAACATTTTTACAGTCAGATTTGGCCCAAATCATATGAATTTAGAACCAGTTTTGTTGTTGTTTCGTGTTCCTGGGCCACTTTTCGCATTCTCCTCCCTGTGAGACGTTGCCAATTACATACTATATTTTAGTTTGTTTCTATCCTTGCTGAAAGCGAGGAACATATCCTCATCTTTATCACATATTGGTTAAAGGCAGGCGCCTGCCAGCAAACGATGTCACAAGGGTGCACACTGGAATCCTTAATTTCGGGCATTGTTGGGAAGGGAGACTTGGATAAAAAGGTACTGAAGCATTTTATTTTACTGAATGCTCAGATTAATCAAATGTTGTTCGCTCCTGGCTGTGAACTATAAGGACCCTATTTTGAAAATAGAACTAGCGCTTTGAAGTAGCTGCAGTGTGGGCGCCATATGCAAGTGGTGGTCAAGGACAATATCCTCGCTCTAGTTTTTCAGGGATAGACAGTAGTTTGTCAATAGTTGCTTTTGAACTTATTTTCTTTTTTCTGTATGTTAAGTTTTTTTTATTTTATTTTGTTAAGTGCACATTGGGGTGGGGTGTCAGGCTGCCCAGGAGAGCCTTTGTGTGAAGTGATGTTTCTCACAGCAGGAAGCACTGGAACTGACTCCGAGCTGGACCACCCATGATATGGGCACAATGAAGTGTGAGACCTTCCTGAAGCAGCAATTAGGGGAAGACAGAATAGGCCAACAGGCCTCCTCGCCTCGAAAAACAGAATCTACAAACTTGCCCCCACAGGGGTGTTGAATTTAATAAAATATCTACTTGTCCATGGGACATGGTGCTTCATAAATCTACTTGTACTGTAACAAAATACACTTGTCCCTTTGGTGCCATGTAGTGAGATGACCAACTATGGCAGCAATCTCATTATGTAAGAGAAAATTGCCTCTTTGATTATGCCAGGGCTCATACAATAATAGAGTTTGACTACTAGTAATTCCCTTATCTTGCCACCTTTCCGCAGATCTCCATACTAGGGCTGGCGGTAGCTGTAAGCATTAGTTCCCCATGGTTAAAATGCCCTTTTGAGTCTATGCAAACCTACTAACTTGCATGTTTTATGGGTTTTCATCAGCTCGTCTCTAATATTTACCCATACAGAGAAAGGTTTGAAATTTACTCCTGACCAGGGCAGAAATAAAAATTCTTCCCGGGTTGGGGGAAAAAAGTTGTTGGTGGGAGTGTGAATTTGTTACTGCTCAACAGATTTCCGCATAAGCACATCTACACATGCATATTTGCTCGTGCTAAAATGCAGTTCACAAAGATTTTCTAGGAGTGCAATTTCCTGACCTACTTCTGTAAAGTCTTGGTAATTCATGTAAACTGTACATCTGCACTAATGCAAGGACATATGCCATGACCTTTTGTTTTTATTAAAATTCTATCTCTCTCTCTATATATTTACCGGATGGCTTCACTGTGAGTGACCGACCGCATTCTGCTCTTTCACAAGGAACATATTGGCATGCAAAGTAGTTTTGTTCAGTGCCAGGATGTGACTGACTACTGAGGCAATGTGGGTTTGAGACCAAAAGTATTTTTGCTTTTGCAAATGTTTGTTGTAATGATGAGGACCCGGCAGCTCCCACAACAATAAAGTTTTACAAAAACCATGTCAAAACAAGACCTATATTGACAAAACCAAAAGGCTGACCACCAATGTCATAACTATTGGCTTTGCCAATGCTTGTTTATTTTCATGTTTCATATAATTTTGTTGAAACTGGTTACACTGATTTTGCACTATGAATATTTTTGGGAAATACTAGCATGCATCAACACATTTTACGAAATGATGCTTCAAAGAAATGGTACCTAAAATTAAACCGTAGTTTAGCAAAACATTTTTTTCCTAGTTGCATTTTGTTTTTAATTAACATTTTATTTTGAAAGCAAAGAATCCTCAATCTTGCTTTCAAGCTTTTGCATATATTTGCATCTAAGCAGAGAGCATCCTGGAAGCATTATACGTAGCCTCAAATTGTTAAGCTTTGCAAATATGCGTACACATTTTTATACTGGAACCACTGTCAGTAGTGCAGTCTGAACTTACATTTTCTTAAAGTGCTCACCCTAATAATAAAGGCTTTGTATTAATAAGCCATAAATACAGGTTCAACTAGCTTTAAAATATGGATACAAATTACCTTATCTGCAGACAATGCCGTTCCCTAATTCATTTTTTTGTTTAAATTTGTTTTTATTATGATTTTTTGAACGATTTATTACAGCCAGTATGCATGTTATACATCACAATTTGCATAATACCATTGTAAAAGTCAATGCATTTATGGCGTTTTACAGTTTGGCGATTGGCGCTATATTGCAAGTCCAGTATGCAATAAAATGGTGTAATGTCTTAATGTTTAAAAAGAAAAAAAAAAACAACTACAGTCAACATGAACAACTATGTTGAATAACAAGCACTCCATCTTCTATGAATCACGTGCGTGATGAATACGCATCACCCCAACCAACATGGTGAATATAGTTACATGTCATTGCATCGCTCCAGCCACTAACCTTCGCATATGCAGTGTATTCTTTTATGCCGTTCCCTGATTTATAACGTGGTACTGTAATCTGGCAGCCAAAGGGTTTGTGCTGCAGGGGGTTGGGCCTACTTGCCCCAAGGACTAAATAAACACCGAACAATATGCCCTGCGCGTCGGGCTGTAGGAATTCCACATCCCTTCCCCCAACCCTGTCACCCACCATATATGACAGTTGTCAGGAAGAGTATTTTCCATCTCCTTGTCACCCACCTCCCCGCCCTGTTATGTCACCCAGTCCCCCCGCCCTTCTCCCGCTCTCCTTTGTTACCCAGTTCCCCCGCCCTCCTCCCGCTCTCCTTTGTTACCCAGTGCCCCCGCACTCCTCCCGCTCTCAGTTGTCCCCTGCCTTCCTCCCTTGTGGTGCTGGACCCTCCCCACCCCCCAAGAGAGGTGAAGAACCATCTTCATATACTAGAATCACACATGGATCCATTAAGGAGGCGATGAGGCCCCTCTCTGATTCTAGGATCACACATAGATTCCTTAGAGAAGTCAATGGACCGCCCTGATTCTAGGGTCTCTCATACAAGATCACACCGAGACACAACCCTCCGTTTCTAGCATCTCGCATAGTTTCCTTACAGAGGTGAAGGGGCCACACACAGATTCTAGGCTCACACATAGCTTCCTTAGATCCTTCGAGAGGTGAAGGGGCCACACACAGATTCTAGGCTCACACATAGCTTCCTTAGATCCTTAGAGAGATGAAGGGGCCACTTTCTGATTCTAGGATATCTCTTATAAAATCACACATAGCTCCCTAAGAAGAAAAAATGCACCCCGTTGTCTAAATGTAGTATTTGGTGGTCCCCAGCTCACGGACGATGAGTCTGGAGAGGAAACTGAAGCCGGCAGGACTCTGCCTCTCTGGAGCTGCCTGGGTGCTGTTTGGGGTTTGTGGTGCCGAGGCGCTGCGACCGAGGGCGAGCGCCTAGAGGAGCCCCGTGCCCCCGCTGCTGCAGGTAAAGTCACCACCAAAAGAGGCCAGCAACTTTGTTCAATCATTAGCCTTCCTCGGGTAGGCGTTTCTGTGAGTGTTCTGGTGAGACAGCTCTGTGGGTTGAGGTCATACTGCATATATATCTATTTGTAACCAGCGGGGTGTGGGGTTGTATGTCTGCAAGGCCAGTTCAGCCTAATATCCTTCAGAGGGATCAAAAAATGTAATTCCTTTGAGTTGGACAATAACCTTGAGTCCATTCATTGTGTGGTGTGACCTACAGAAATAATACAAATATTAATGTCCCTTTTACCTTCTATGTCAGCATCCAGTCATTGGGGGTCCTCTGCTTCTTAGCGCTCACTGCGCTGAGTGAAAGTGTTCTTATTGTTAGCCATGATTAGAGTGTACTCTCTTCCTATAAAGTTTACTCCTCTTGGAATGTTTTTGAACTCCTGTTCACTCTTTTCTTTGTTCCACGCACCGGTCCCTCAGTGCCTCTGAAGGCTGGGAGGGTTTATCTGAGTCAGTCAGTGGGGACCAGGCTCTACCAGAGTCATTGCAACAGTGCACGGTAACCGAGAGATTGTTCAACAAGTCGGGGCTTCCGAAAGGCTGGTGGAGTTTGAAAAAGCTCTGCCGGCTTTCTCCCAGCCGGCAAGATAGCTCAGTGAGTTGAGCAACTGCTGATACAGAAGTGCAACTTGCATACCAAATTACAAAGGGTAAAATTATGGGAGGGCTAAGTCAGCCTTTCATCTTTCCGGGGGCTATACATTCAGTAAAAATTGCACTGTTAATCACGGATGTATGACGATACCACGCATGCATTACATCACATGCCATTAGATCGCGGTTTTAACAACGCAAGTCGTTACAACGACTTGCGTTGGAGGGCGCTGGACTTAGGAGTAGTTTAATTTACTATTCCAACTCCAGCCTACGTACAGTAGGGAAGGTGTTGGATAGTAATTTAAACTACACCTTGTCCTATAGCGCCCTCCAGTGCAAGTCGTTGTAACTACTTTCGTTGTTAAAACCACGATCTAATGGCATGCGATGTAATGCATGCGTTCTAAAGGTTGTTTCCCGTTAATCACAGCCCTCAGAAATCGCCTAACACTGTAACATACGTGTGCAGCTTGCATAACATAAGCAATCATGGGAGGGCTAACCTCACCCTTTCAACCTTATGGGGGGGCTATGCATTGTGTGAAAACTGCAATGGTGACCACAACGGTCTGAAACCGCAAATCATGCAACAGCAGACACTTATTAGAACTACTCATTTAATCATTAAATGTGATCTTTTTTGTTACTATAACAGTCGACAATGATACCTTAGTTAAACTCAGAATTGCAATATTTTTTTCTTTATTTTGTATTTATATTTTTAATATAGCCTTTCCAACACTTTTGAAATTGATCACATTTGGCGTAAGGGGCACTGTCTTGTGAGTTAGGAAATGTAAGTGGAAATGTGAAAGGCATAGCAAAATAATAAATGTGTTCTGTCTTATATATTTAGGTCTCGCGCCTATCGGTGCAGTGCGTAGCCCTGCTTGCGCAGCGCGAGTCCTTTTGTAGGGGGGTTTGAAAACGGGTCTAGGAATCGCACACGCTCGTGCGTGTGCAATTCCTTTTGGGCCACGCTTTTGGCCTTTGCGTGCGTCTTTGTATAAAAGACAGCACGCAATTGGCCAAAGGCGGTCGCATTGCTCCGCCCATGGCCTATCGGTGTCTATTACGCGCACCGATGCCATGTGGTTTCAATTATCGTGCCCAGACATGGGCGCGATAATGGAAACCAGATGGCTCGCTGTGGCGCGCGCGCACGCACCACTCGCGGGCGTGTTTTTTTGTTGTTTTTTTTAACAATAGTGATCGCTTTTGCGATCGCTTTCACTGCCGCTTGTCTAGTTTTCGTTTCAAGGAGGCAGTTTCAGCCGCATGTGCTTTTTACACCGCTGCCTTGTTTCCAGATAGTATCTGAAATAAGTTTCGCAGCTGCTTTTAAAAGTGTTGAAGTATTGAAGTATTATGCATTGCACTATGTTCACACAGTATAAAAATGTCTGCCCCATCTTTAGGCCGCTCCTCGGACTTCTGTGAGGCAGAACTCCCGGGTTTTCTGCTGACTGTCTTTGGCGTGGATGTACGGAGGAATGTTTGATTACAGTGTAACAGGTTTGGTGGCGAACTCCAGATAAATGTACACCACGCACGCAAAATGTTCCTTTGGGCATTCAGTTCAACCACTTGCAGCGGTGGAGGGCTCTGCTCTTCGATGTACTTCCTGACGGACTGCTAAGTTTGAAGTGCCTGTCGGGCACAGGTTGCTCTTTTGAAACTTTCTTAGATTTTTCACTGAGGAACAGTGCGATGCCAACAATGAGAATAGCACTGATGATTCCAATGGGACTAGTGCCGATGCCAACAATGAGAATAGCACTGATGATCCCAATGGGACTAGTGCCGATGCCAACAATGAGAATAGCACTGATAACCATGGGACTAGTGCCCATGACAACAATGAGAATAGCGCTGATGATACCAATGGGACTAGTGCCGATGCCAACAATGAGAATAGCACTGATGATCCCAATGGGACTAGTGCCGATGCCAACAATGAGAATAGCACTGATGATCCCAATGGGACTAGTGCCGATGCCAACAATGAGAATAGCACTGATAACCATGGGACTAGTGCCCATGACAACAATGAGAATAGCACTGATGATAACAATGGGACTAGTGCCGATGCCAACAATGAGAATAGCACTGATGATAACAATGGGACTAGTGCCGATGCCAACAATGAGAATAGCACTGATGATAACAATGGGACTAGTGCCGATGCCAACAATGAGAATAGCACTGATGATAACAATGGGACTAGTGCCGATGCCAACAATGAGAATAGCACTGATGATACCAATGGGATTAGTGCCGATGCCAACAATGAGAATAGCACTGATGATAACAATGGGACTAGTGCATGCCAACAATGAGAATAGCACTGATAACAATGGGACTAGTGCCGATGCCAACAATGAGAATAGCACTGATGATAACAATGGGACTAGTGCCCATGACAACAATGAGAATAGCACTGATAACCATTGGACTAGTGCCCATGACAACAATGAGAATAGTGCTGATGATACCAATGGGACTAGTGCTCCTGACAACAATGAGGATAGCACTGATGATAACAATGGGACTAGTGCCGATGCCAACAATGAGAATAGCACTGATGATAACAATGGGACTAGTGCCGATGCCAACAATGAGAATAGCACTGATGATAACAATGGGAATAGTGCCGATGCCAACAATGAGAATAGCACTGATGATAACAATGGGACTATTGCTCATGACCGCAATGAGAATAGCACTGAAACCATGGGACTAGTGCCCATGACAACAATGAGAATAGCACTGATGATAACAATGGGACTAGTGCCGATGCCAACAATGAGAATAGCACTGATAACCATTGGACTAGTGCCCATGACAACAATGAGAATAGCTGATGATACCAATGGGACTAGTGCCGATGCCAACAATGAGAATAGCACTGATAACCATGGGACTAGTGCCTATGACAATGAGAATAGCGCTGATGATACCAATGGGACTAGTGCCCATGACAACAATGAGAATAGCACTGATAACAATGGGGCTAGTGCTGATGCCAACAATGAGAATAGCACTGATGATAACAATGGGACTAGTGCCGATGCCAACAATGAGAATAGCACTGATGATAACAATGGGACTAGTGCCGATGCCAACAATGAGAATAGCACTGATGATAACAATGGGACTATTGCTCATGACCGCAATGAGAATAGCACTGATAACCATGGGACTAGTGCCCATGACAACAATGAGAATAGCCCTCATGCTAACAACCGGACTAGTGGTGATGATAACAATGAAAATAGCTCTGATGATAACAATGGGACTAGTGCTCATGACAACAATGAGAATAGCACTGATGATAACAATGACTATAGCTCTGATGATAACAGTTGGACTAGTGCTAACAAGAACAGTGAGAATAGCGCTGATGACAACAATGAGACTAGTGCTGATGACAACACTAATGACAACAACGAAAATAGCGCTGATGATAACAATGAGATTAGTGCCGATGACAACAAGACTAGTGCCGATGACAACAATAAGAATAGCGCTGATGATAACGGGACTAGTGCAGATGGCAAAACTGCATGATTAAGAGACTGTTACTCCGGGTCCGCACTGCTCATTCATAGGAGACACTGTCCTGGACTCACATGCCTCTCATCAGTGTGCACACTGGTCTTTAACCATATTCCTCCAACAGATTCTAGCACATTATTACAGGTTAATATGTTCCTTGTGAGGCCTCCTGACTCCTGCCATTGGGATTTAAGTTCTGCCACTATGTTGATTATAATTCCAGTGCTGGAGCATTGTGCTTTTGGTTACACGAAGCCATCTCGTGCTTTACCTGTACTTGTTTGTTTTTGTGAGTAACGTTAAAGGAGCCAGTAAGCGCTGTGGAAAGGGCTTTTGGTAACAACAAGCATTTGCAATGCAATAGGTCTCGCATTTACGCGAGTTTGACCTATTGGCATTGTAAATGACAATGGCTTTTATTTATGTTTCAAAAACCAAAACATAAATAAAAGGCAATGTCATTTACAATAAAAATAGCTCAAACTCTCGCAAATGCGAGACCTATTGCATTGCAAATGCTTGTTAAATGTGCATATGATGCCAACACTATCACTTGGCATTGAAGCACTTCAGAAGAAAAACAAGTTCAAAGAAAATATGCATAATAAAACCGTCAACCTATGTAAATAGTACAAGAGGGGGGTAGCTTATAAGGAAGGCATGGCGGGATTTCCAAACCACAGAATGGAGTATAAGGAGGCGGGTTCGTATCCCGGCTTCCCCTGATTTTCCTGTGATTCTGGGCTCATCACGTAGTCGCGGCCCCCTGAAGCCGCTTTGCTGGTACCAATTATCTCCTCCGAGGGATGACTGGCAACGAGATGACAAATGCTAATTGTAATACCATGGTGAGTGAAACTGCTGCACCTGACCTGCATGTGATCTGCAGTTACAATTCAGGCAAGGTCAACTCTGCATTTCATCCTTCCGATTTAGTAATGGCAACAATGGCAGACGGCTCCATTAGGATCCAAGTTATCAGCGCGATGGATTGCTATAAGAGGGAATGTTTATTGAGGTGGTATTCGGCTTCAAGGTTTTACTAATTAACGTTTCTCATCCCAGATGTCAACATGGTAGTTTCTTGTTTTCCCGTGGCTTCGACTTGTTACCATATTCTTGGCATTTTTGCACAACTAGTGACCCCTGGATTCATGCCTCCGCCATCCTCCAAATGTCAATGCGGATGAAGTTGAGGGGCCTAAACGCAGCTGTTCCTTGTCCTGTGAAAGTGATGAGGTCGGATTTCTCTTTTCCACTTCAGGATACTTGTAGGGAATTGACCGCCCATAGGGTAAAGTTCATTGGTGGGGCTCGGTATCGGAGGACTGGCTTCCCTCGGGTCTGTGGCTGCAGTGCAGACAGAGCCTGGGGTGCAACAGTGGCCGCCGGCACTGATCGGGGGTGGCGAGGCGGGGGTGGGGGGTAAATTAAAAACTTACTTCCTGTCTGTGTCGCTGTGTCCTCCTCGTCGCGTCTCTCCACTCTTTCCTCCGGCTGGAACAGGAAGGACCCAGGAAGCACCCAGGCTACCCTGAGCCAATCACAACGCTTCAATGCAGTGTTGTGATTGGTCTGAGTGCTGTGGTTCGGCACTGTGACGGGGAATTGGGTTCTGGGCATTGGGTCCTGGGCATGTTCTCCACCCAGGCTGTGATGCAGCCTGGGTGGAGAGCATGCTATGTGCGCATGAATGTTTGGCCGGCACGAGACGGCCGGCCAAACATTCATGCGCACATAGGGAGTAAAAACCACTCCTCCCCTCCCCTGCCCCTTCACCAGAGCAGCCCGCCCCGCTTCCCAAAGCTGCAGTGCCGCTACAAGAAAAAATAAAATGATAATAACATTGAGTTCTTATAATTTTATTTTTTTACACAGCTGAATAGCAGTGGGGCGACGCTCCTCCGCCTTAGCGGAGGAGCCGCCTTTGGGGTGCAAGGCAGGCCCTGGACCAGCTGTCAAAAAACAGTGACCCCAGGCAGTGCACCCACTCCCGCTGGCACCCCTCTCCCACTGTTCACCTGCACACAGGGGTACAAATCACTGTGCACACAGCTTAAATGTAAACACTTTTCTCCGGTTTTGCTACACATTTCCCCTTTTTTCAAAGCTACTTTGAGCTGTCTCTAAGTCACCAGGAAGCGAGGGCAAACTGTGCCGCCTCTTATCACACATACAGACCATTAAACGCTTCAAAACCCGTGGTGGTGGTGGCCGTGGAGGAGGAACACTAACCATAAGCTGCTCGAGTGCAGATGTGACTGTTTTTGTATTGAAAAACCAAATGGCTGAGCTCAGGAAGAATTAATGTTCAGCCCCTTGCTAACAAAGGTCATGGATGTCTAAAGGCAGTCTTGTCTCCACCCCCTCACTTCAGTGTCCGGATCTCCACTTTCCACCCACAGGAATGAAGGCAACACATTTCCATTGCCTGCCGAGGCACTCCTCTTCCCCGTCTTGTGCTGTGCGAAACCAGGGGCGTCCAGAAGGATCCACTTTGCTTTTGCAATGAATACAATAACACTAACGTCTAGGGTTTAAGAAGACTTCTGCACCAGCATTTGCAGTATCTCCTTTATAACGTTTACATTATTTGCCCCTATTTTCTCCCAGTTTGCTATGATCGCACAATTTGTGCTTCCTTGGCTGAATACATCTTTTGATATTTCCCAATATAATCATCCCCCTTATATGCATCCAGCCATTACACTTCCAACCCCTGAGCTGTCCAGCCATCCTTGCTGAAGCAGTTGTGTAGTGGTAGCCGAGCAGAGAGCAGGCTGTTCGTCTGAATCTAGTGCCTATCAAAAATACTAGAGCGCTGTATCACATGCAAATAATGTTGTTTCTTTCTACAGTGCTGCTTCCTTAGATTGCATGCTACCTCAAAAAGCCTCATCTATATTCGTAAAAACCCTGCATGAGAAACTGACCTGACTTCCACCTCTTTTTATGCTCTCAAATGACACACTGTCTTCCCATCTCTACTCGCCACCTCTCTGAACACAGTCCACTCTGTCACATATGTCTTTGCCTTATTCTCTACTAATGCATTTCTGTAAATTGTCTACATCTGATTTCAAAGATGACAATAAACTAATTTGTAAGTAATACCCCTGCATACCTTCTGTCTCATTTATTATTCCAACCAACCATCTACATGAACTCACATACCCCCTACAAATGATCAAACATAATTCCTATGAATTTAATCCACCGGAAAGAAATTTAAGTGAATGCATGCAACGCATTCCAGGAGAGCACATGGTTAATCAAAATAAACTCTAGCAGCTTGCTGCCTGGCTTAAAGTGCTTCAAAGCCTCGACAGGGATAGTAAAGGGAATATTAATTCAATTACAATAAGGCACATTGTCACAACTTGCTTGTACAGCGCCAGGATGGACCCACAGGGCTGGGGCTGCAGGTCTGGAGGCCTTCATCATCCAAAGTATTTCGCTCAGTGGCGGCTGGTGACTTTGAAAGTGGTGGAGCATAAAGGTGAATACTTTTTGTTCATATTAAAACTATAAATTATGAATACTGTTAAAGAGACTTACCTGGACTATCTTATACTGCAAGCCGTTACACTCGGAGTCCCGAGGTCAATCCTCCTGCCTCACACTGCCTGCTTGTAAAGATGTGTTTCCAATCTTGGTAGGGGAAAAATAAGCCCAAGCTCCCCAGCCAATCCAAGCACTGCTCTTATGCTGCATATAATACTAAGCAGCATAAGAGCAGGGCTAGGATTGGCTGAGGCATGCAAGCAAGTCTCAACTTAAGACCGATAGGCCTGTGTCTTTGCTCACACAAGTCCATGGTAGCCTTCAATGTGGAAGCCTGAACTGCGCAGGTCAGTTTGGCTACAGTAAAAATACCGGCCATCTGACATGCGCAACTCAGCTACCAGCCTCATAAGGAAATGAAATGAATGAAGGTACGGCCGTATGGGGCTAATTAAAATAGTCAAAATAAGCTTGGGAGGTAGTGGCTCGCAGCAGTAGGGGGTCAACGCCCCTGCGCCCCTATGAATGAACCGCCACTGATTCCGCTGTCTTCTACAGACAACAGTGCTGCCTTATGAGGCTATGCTTGCTTTTTTCAAAATCTCTACCGTCACCGTAGATGTGGGGGAAGAAGGCTCCGAAAAGACACTGCTGGCCCGCAAATGGCACATCTGGCCCAAACATCCGAAGCTAAGCACCCAAAGCTTACAGTTTACTGATTTGCAGCCCTGGGCCCTCAGCGGCTTGTATTTCTTAAGCTTGTGCTTAAGCCGAGCATCTAAAGATTTGCAGTTGTGGCCCTGGGCATCCGTAGGTTGCCCCCTTTCCCGAAGCAGATCCCAGATCCACGCAGCCGGCTGTCACAGCCTGTGATTGAAATAAAGCGCAATGATTTAAACGGTCAGGGCTTTATTTTTATCAGCCAGGACGCTTTCCTTCTTCCCTTCTTTGTTACTGTAGGGCTTTTAGGTGGGCTCTTGTTTCTGTCATCACAAAGTAATATTGTTTTTGTTGATTGTTTATTTACATTGCTCACACAAATGTAACTATTACCACACAGCAGGCCTTTAAAGCCAGACGTGTTGCCATTGCTTGTTGTTAAACTTTACTGTTGGAGGAACTGCCTGGCCATCGACAATATGGGAAAAACCAATCCTAAAAACAAAAATGTTTTTAGTCTCAAAAACCACATATTGCCAAGGTAGTTCCTGGTACTGAAGGGAACTACTTTGTGTGCGGGTGTGCTCTTTATGAAAAAGCAGAATACTGTCACTCGCAGTGAAGTTAGCCAGTGGGCGATGTGGATTGACCCACTGCCCCATTCTTTGTGCTTTAGTGAGCGTAAAAAAATGGGAATAACAGAAACAGACCAATGGATGAAGGGGGTGGCTGATAGTCCTTATAAGTATATTGTACAAATAATGTTATTAAATCAAAAGATCTTGGCTAACACCAGATCAAAAACCAACAACTGCGTCACTGAGTGCTCACACATCGGTGGGGCCGGGGATGCTCCCAGTCTGTTCGTCGGCTCCTTAGAAGAGGAAAGCAATTTATTGCATGCCCGTAACCTTACTTTGCCCATAAAAAGAAACTCCTGCAGAGAATATGCTATTTCATTGACACCTCTCTCCATCTTGTCGGTGAGAAAAGTACCGAACTTCTCAAAATGCACATGAAATGGTGCAGACCCGGAAAAAGCTAATTTGATATTATTTCCTGTCCACTGCAGAGTCCAGCATTGGATAATTGACTGGGGGCAGTGGCAGAAAGCGAAATGCCTTCTTGATATCTGCCTTTGTTAGCCTTGTCCACGCGCCTTTGGCTTTGACCAGTTTATCAGCGGTCTCAAAAGATCTGGACTTCAGCTAAGCATTCTCCCTCCCATTGTGGCTGTTAACTTTAGTTTCCCTTCAGGTAGCATAAGTGGTGTATCACACGAAATGCATCATTATCCTTAGATGCTAAGACAAGTAGCGAAAAATGCACTTGCTGCAGAACACTTCCATTGGTGACAAGCCTTACCAGTAGCTGTTTCACAAAATTCTCCCTCACAATATGTGGTTTATTGAGTTCTACTCCAGATAGGATAGGTGGTGTATCCTATGAAACTGGCCTGCTCCTTCGGTACTAAGCCCAGTGGTGGTACTCTGAAATGCTCCAAAGATGGGTGCCTCGGATGAGCCTGTCACTATCCTCATGGTAACTGCGCTGGCCATGATATTCCTCCACACCCTCCCCAAGGCAAGCTGAGAGACTTGTGCTGCCCGCCACTGATGCAGTTCCCTCTTTGCAGGTCGCTCTGCTTCCCATGCTCCCCTCCTGCTGGCCAGGGCCCCTTTCTTCCTGCACACTGGAAACGGCATGTGTTTCTCCTTTCATGTCTGGGCCAGAAAAGACTGCCCCTTTTGTTGCGGGCTCTTGCCTGCGGTAGTCTCTGACCCAGTGCAGGCGGCATGGTTAGCAGTGCACTACGACTACCTCCTCCCTTCAGAGACCACACACTGAATCTGTGTGACTGGGCACAGGGCTGGCTTTAGAACTGGTGGCGCTCAGTGCAACAATGTTTGTTGGTGCCCCCAATGATCACCTCTGCTACGGATTTCCTCACTAACACCCTTTAGCAGTGCCCCCTCAAGTCTCCATAAACACTCTCTCGGATGCATTTAATACGTTTTATAGCGCCATTCACACCAGTGTAGGGTGTCAGAGCACTTTACATCACACACACATTACACAGACAATGAATCATACGTGTGTAAATCAGTGTATACGAAATGTTACATAAGACAGAGGACTACAAGGTGTAGGAGTCACGTGCCATCCATACTGGTAGGCAATAACGTTTAAGAATGCTTGGTCTGGAGAAGCACAAACTCAGAATTTGTAACACCAAGGTTGGGAGTTCTTTTTAACAATAAGAATTGATTTCTACCCAAATGAAGCCTTTTTATAACTTTAGGATAATGAAAGACTGGGGTAAAAATCCTATCGCTCTAATCTATACGTTGCAGTTTGCCTGCAGCTCTTGGATGACAGTTAATAGGTCACTGTTCTATATTAGGATTTTAACCTATAAAATGCAAGTAACAAAAGGATCTCTCTGATAAACAGTAACCCACTGACCTATTCACATTATATGCACTTTGTGATCTGCATGGTACACATTCTTTGCAGCAGGCCTATTAACCCTCTGCTCTACCTTACGACGAGTCAAAACTTCCACTAGACAAAACTCTCATCTCACTCCAGGAAGAACATTAATCACCGGAGTGATCTTTGCATTTTTATTGTTGCCTGAAAATTGCTGGAGGTTGGGAGTGTGGCAGCAGGTGCTTTTAAAACCATAATATACTTGCAAACACAGTGCCCCCACCAGAAGCCAGTGCCCGGTGCAGGGCACCAGTCGCACTGCCCTAGAGCCGGCCATGACTCCACCCCAAGGGCACTGAATTCTTGTTATGTTAGGAGGTTTTGTATAGCGCTCATATACCCGAAGGTGTCTTGGCGCTGCAGGGGGATCAGGAAAGGCGGGCTAGGTACAAGTGTGGCCCTTGATGTTAAAAGAGCCATGTTTTCAGTGCTTTCCTAAATTGTAAGCGGGATTGGGAGTTTTTTAATTCTAACCGAAGAGAGTTCCAAAATCTAGTCGTACAGGTGGCAAATCTTTTGCCACCCCATCGGGCTAGTTTGAACTTCGGTACTTCGGCATTCATTGCTCCAGAGGAACGAAATGCTCTAGAAGGTGTGTACCAGCGGAAATACTGTCTTAAGAGCCATAGGGCCAGTATCGTGGAGTGCCTTAAAGGCAATGCATAATGCTTTGAATGTGATCCTTTTTTTACAGGCAGACAATGTAAGTTCATCAGTGCTGTGGCTGCGGATTGAAATTTGGGGAGATTGAAAACGAGACAGGCCGCTGTGTTTTGGAGGGTCTGGAGTTTGAATAACCTCTTTTGTTGTAGGCCAATGTATAGTCCATTGCAATAGTCTAGTTTGGTTAGAATTTGGGCGGACATGACCGATTTTTTTTGTAAGTGAGGGGGAATATAGGGAAGGATATTTCTCAGAATTTTTTAAAAGGAAGAAAACTGAAGATGCAGGTTGGTTGATCTGGTTTTCCAAAGTCAGTTTTTCATCAAAGAGGACACCTAGATTCTTGACCTTTTCCACTGGAGATGGACAAGGGCCCATATCTGGTGGCCACCATGCTGCGGACCAGAAATCAGTATTTTTTCCGAAGAGTAATATCTCAGTCTTACAAGAGTTTAATCTCAAGCCCTTTTCTGCCATCCAAATTATTATTATTTTTTTATTTTTTTTTCTTCCATACAGAGGTGGAATTGTGTGGCTGTGTGTGCCAGGTTTCCTGCGACTGACACAAAAATGTGCGTGTCGTCTGCGTAAGAGACGACAGAGAAACCGAAGGTCTTAGTAAGTTTTACCAGAGGGGCAATCTAAAGATAAAAATAGAGTAGGGCTCAGTGATGCTCCTTGAGGGACTCTGCAGGGAGAAATCCAAGGGGTAGATGAGAAATTTTCTAAGGTAATGTACTGTTCTCTATCAGCTAGGAATAATGCTAGTAGGAAGATGGCTTTATTTTTAATGCCAATCTCAACCGGGCCCTTTAGCATAATGTCATGGTGGACAGTATCAAATGCCGCTGAGAGAGCCAATAGTATCAGTGCTGAGTTTTCTCCTCTGTCTACTATAGATCTGATGCTTTCTGCGGCAATTATAAGAGCAGATTCGTAGCGGTGTTGGCTCCGAATCCAAATTGTGAGTCATCTAATTGGTCTTCTTCCAATCTAGATGTCCTCACCCAGAGGTTGTTTGCATTTTACCCCAGTATTTCTGAAGTAAATGCATTATCCTCACACTTTCTCCTCAGACCCGTGCCATCTGAGATCTTTCTACTGGGGTTTGAACCTTTGCACTGCCGTTTTACACACATAGCTCTGTAGCACTTGACCTAACCTTCGGAGCACTCTTGCAGCCTGCGCTCGGCACAGCTCTCTGCAACAACGATGGAACCCACAGATCTAACTTTGGGACTGATAGCCTTGGCCCAGGGCCAGACTGGGTACCCAAATCATCTTTGGGAAATTTCGTCAGATCAGCCCCTCCCTGTACAGTGCTTAGAGAACACATGGTGAAAAATGGTGCATTCTACAACACATTTTTCATTATATATTCAATTGTATTAGCATTTAAAACATAGCAAATGATGACCTTACAGTGCACCAAGATACCCAGTCATACCCACAGACATTCTTACTGAGAACACAAAAATAAGATGTCAAGCATGAAACATGAATTTAAATAAAACCTAACTGCGCACATTTACTCTTAAGCACAGCCAAGAAGCTGAGAACACAAGGAAAGACCATTTTGAGGGATGTTGGCATCCTCCACCCCAATAAGCCGCTCAGCAGGGCCGGCTTTAGCACTGGTGGCACCCAATGCAACAATATTTTTGGATTCGCCCTCCCCCCTACAGTTACTTTCTCCTCCACAAATTCCCTCACTATCACTCTCCAACAGTGTCCCTCATCTCTTCATAGCCCATCTCTCACATGTATTAAATTTGTTTTATAGCGCCTCTGGTGTTGGAGCACTTTACATCACACACACACACACACGTAAAGACAATGAATCAGAAGTGTGTAAATCAGTGTATAGAAAATGTTACATAAGACAAAGTTGAGTACAAGGTGTAGGATTCAAATGTCACCCATACTGGTAGGCATTCTGTAAGCGTGCTTGGTCTGGATAAGCACAAACTCCGGATTCAAAACGTAACACAGTGCTTAGGGTTGGTTCGACTAATAATTTATTTCTACCCATACAAACCCTTTTTTAGCAACATTAGGATAATGAAAGACTGTGAAAAAAACATAAGTTTCTAACCTGTATCATGCAGTTTGCATGCAGCTCTTTGGCAGTTCATAGCTCACTGAGCTATATTACGATTGTAACTTATGATCTGCAGGAAGGCTCTCTATTAAAAAAGCAGTAGTCACTGAGCTATCCGCATACAGTACAGTTCTGTGATCTGCTTGGTACACATTCTTTGCAGCAGGCATGATAACCCTCTGTGCTACTTTATGATGAGTCAAAACTGCCACTAGACAAAACTCCGATCCCCAGCAGGAACATTAATCCCCAGAGTTATTTTGACATTTTTATTGTTGCCTCAAAACTGCTGGATATAAATGGGAGTCTGCAGAGGGTGCTTTTAAACCTATAACAATTTGCAAAACATAGTGCCCCCCAGCTCAGCGATAAACTGGCCCAGTAAAAACGAGCATTGGTAATACATTGGTTTCGTCTATGCGATGAATAATGAGCTATTTTTAACAATCACCGTCCGGGACGAAGGAAGGAGCTCCCTTTCAAGTATCACAGGAGTGGAGAGGTGGTGGCACAGAGGCAGGAGCTTCTGACTTGAGAGCTGGGAATCCCAGTACGAGTCTCAGCGACGCAACGTCCTGTGATCCTGGGCAAATCAATTAATCTCTCCCGGTGATAAATTGCACTATATAAATCTGCTGCTATACGAAAAAGTTGAAAGAGGCAAAACTGTATGAAAAAAATATTTCCACCAAAGAGGATGTTAACAGTATTTCGGCTACGGGAAACTGATAAAAGAAGCAGACGAGCAACAAGCATTGGTAAATGCAGAAAAATATGCTCCAGTCAATAGAAATGAAGGAAAAGTAAGTGGCAAGCACAGGAACAAATTAAAAGCCAAGAAAGAGAGGGGGAGGGATGTAAGCCCCTTTTAAGTTTATATTAAAAACAATAGATTTCAGGAGCACAGCACAAGCGCTGTGCAGGCGAAACCTAAAAACACCCCCAGTAACAAAACCGGCCCCCACCCTTCCAGTCTACCGGGGAATTGCACAATGCCCAGTACGACCAGTCCGGCCTTGCCTTGGCCCAAATTTTACACATAGATTTTGACAAAAGTGATAGCCCTGGAACTATCTTACTGGGATTGAAATTAACAACTTAGAGCTTCCAGGGCACACTTACCTCATGATTTTTAGGTCTCGCGCCTAGCGTTGCAGTGCGTAGCACTGCTCGCGCAGCGTGAGACCTTTAGAAAGGGCTTCAGAAAGCTACCCACACGCTCGTGCGTGTGGTTTTGCTTTGTGAAGCCCACATTGGCTGGAGCGTGCGTTTTTTCCCCCGAGACGGCACGCGATTGGGCAAAGGCGGGCGCATGTCCCGCCTTCGCTCCTCCCATTCCCGACGGTGGCCAGAACGCGCAGCAGCGCGCGTTCGCCTCGCTGCCGCGCTCCCTCCCCCCCCCGCTCCTCTGTGGTGCGCGCGCACCACTGTTTTTTTCCTTTGGTATACGTATGCTACCTTTTTAAGTTGTTGCTTGTTTGTCACCTTCCCATCACGTCAGTCTCCTCTTCCATTTATACTATTGAATGCTTGGCCTAGTGAGGAAACTGGAGAGGGTGTGCTCGAGCAACTTCTTATCTCCTGCTCTGCACCCCGTCTCCCGCGAACCACTTCTGTCAACCTGCCGCCTTTGAAAGTCAGTTCTGCCCCCGTGCAGACGCCTCACAGCCTCTATTTAGCGCCGGCTCCTCCGGCGACCACCCCCTCCCATCCACGTATGCACCTCAGCTCCAGGGGAAGGCAGGGGCAGCAGGAGCCGGGGAGGTCCGGAGCCCCGCAGGCCGGACGTGCCGTTTAATTTCCCACATTCATAACCCTCGCTGTACGCGCCATGTCGCCCTGAGGAAATTGACGAGATGAATGCTTGGGCATGCTGGCGGTGCGCCGGGTTAACTCTCTGGATTTAGTTTATATCATCTCGCGAAAGTATTTGCGGCCTTTAGCATGTTTATCCCCAGCTCCGTGCTTTGTGAACGCCCCCTGTTTGTGTACAGATTTGCCAATGAAGCAATAAGTGGTTTCATGTGCTCCGGTCCTCATTAAACGTACACATCCTGCACGTATGTTGTGTGGCGGGTATCGCGCTAACGTGGGCTGCAGGACGAACGAGCCGCTGCCTGCAGGTGCAGAGAGACAAAGTATCACACAGCGCAGCTCCACCATCAGAGGCAGGGGCACACAGCCCCGTCTTGCCACCCTTGGCAGCGGCCAGCCAGGGTCAGATTGGGATCACGATTAAGCCCGGACACTACCCCCCCGCCCAAAAAAAGTGGCCCGCCACATCCCGGGATCATCCATTTCATGGATCGCCATTTGCTTAGTCTCACTGGAGTAATTTTTAGAGAAACGTTTGTTAAATTAAGAATTTTAGGGGCCAAGCTGAAGTCTGCCAGTGCAAAACTGGCCTAGTGTCTGCCTCACCATGATGCTAGCCCCACATTTCAGAGGCCTGGTTGAGCCTGGAAGACAGTAAGGCTCTGTGGGCAAGTTGACTGAGGCCCTAAAGAATGGCCCACAGGTGACCCTGAGGCATCCGCCCAATGCCCGACTGCCCGCCTTTCTAATCTGACCCTGAGGGTGGCCACCTTACTGCATGTCAACACATGCTTTGTTTCCAGTTCACATTTTTGCTATAAGGTTTGTTAGCTTGGTTTGATCAATGGAATCAAGTTAAGACTACAACCCCTAGCATTCATTAGGATATCGCATGACAGGCCAGAACTGGACACATGTAAGGACATGGAGTGAGGTGCCACCCACTGTATGAGTTTGCACTCTGTCTTCAAATCTACGTAAATCATCCAGCTTCATGGAAGTATAGATCACAAATAGTGAATACAAACCAAGCACTTACTTATTGAAATGTTCATGTTATTTTGTGTTGCAACCAGTTTATTAATAGGTCACATTGCTAAATGGCCATTTGGAGAGGGTCCTAAAACAACCTATCTAATAAATATTAATTGGGCAGGTTGCTGTTGGCGACCCCTTGCGTTTGGCTGCAAACACAAAGATGGTGGCCTGCGGGAGACCGCAGACTTCTATCCCTGCGTTCGTATTCCTCCTGAACAGGAACATTTTTAAAGCAGTCTATGGCCCTTAAAGGGACAGGTTATTCTTAAAAAAAAAAAATGTTTCCTGTTTCCAATTATTTTGGGGAAAAGAGAGTGGGGGGAAATTAGATGATTCCTAAACGGGAGGTTGATCGACATTGACACTTTTCTGTTTGAAAATGGCATACCACTCCTACTCGGGTGTTGGTGTCTGATCAATGATTTGCAACCACAATTCCAGTTATAAATCATTGATACACGCCATTGTGAAAGAGGATGCCTCTTTCATGTCTTTTCCTAACTGCAATTCTGAATGAGTTGCTAAAACCGTTTAGTGAGCAAAAAAGGCAATTCTGACTCTTAAAAGGGATTGAGTAACTACTAAAACGCACTTTTGCAGGTGCCAGCTTCGTGATTTTGCAAATCGAAGGGTTTGTGATTCCAAAAGTGCAAGGTAATCAGATCCTTTGTCTAGGCCCTGCTGGTCAACATCCAGGGAAAATAGACCTTCCTTCCTGTTGAGCGCCATGTTAAAGTGACTTTTAATGAGATGGAGAGATTTAAAATTATTGTGTAACATACGTCATGAATGATATAACCATTCTTCATATGTCAGAAATGGTCCTTTGTCTTGTCTCTGAATATGGTTCCAACTAGTAGCTGTGCTCCACCTTGTAAATGTCTTCCTTGGGTACAGATAAATGGTACTAGTTGCCCCCATCATACAGCATCCTGCAGTATTGTCAACACCATGCTCTCTTAAGGTTACATCTGATGCTTTAGAGGAATCTTCCCTTTTAACTTGTTTTACACTATTGTATACTATCTTCCCATTTTACACTAGTATGCATATTTTCTCTATATTATGACATGCCACTGTATGGTCAGAGATTACAGATTGGTCAAGCTTGTAAAGTGGCTCTTTGCCTAAGCAGCTTAGGCCTCACTATATAAATAAAACAGAGAAATAACAACACCTTAGTGCTGGGCTGTGCATTAGATCTCTGTTGACTATTTTGAGTTGTAGTTGCTAAGTGGCATTATATTTCTGGTGAAGAGTGGGATCGTTACCAGGTTTATAACTGCAGGCTAAGTATTCCTTTGAACCATTCGAGTAATTTTACCGGTTCAAAAGTAGAAAACATGAAGGTTGTTCTTTCAGAGTGTTGTGTGTGTCGCATTTGCATATAGGTGGCTCTTGTCTGGACTGGCACATTGCTGAAAAAGCAACTGAATGGCTGAGATAATCTCAATCTTCCTCCTATAACATTTTTGTCTCTCAATGTGTGACCTCCTTAAGAGCGACAGGTATTTCCAGGCATGGGTCTCTTAGCCCACTGTATCATAGGACTCAAGCTGCACTTCACTGCTGAGGCATAAAAATGCGAAACAAAGTCGGTGGTTGTTTGTTTTCTGTTCAGAGGGGACGTTTCCTGACATTTCACATTAGTCTTTTCCTATTGGATGAGGGCCTAGAACATTGCATATGGTTGCCCCAAATCTAGACTGACACTGATTAAAACAGTCCACTAGGATGCAGCCCAGAGTAATTATCCGTGGTGAGAATGATTCATGCCTTTCACCCATCACTTTTCTGTTTCTGCTTTTCTCTGATGAACAGGGAAATACATACATTCACTCCCATATCAGATCTATTAACCACCGGTTACTGACGTGTTTTCTAGTCCGATTATCGAGGCAAAAGTTCACTTAACAAAGGACTGTCATGAGATGTTCTTGCACCCTCTAAAAATACATACATTTAATTTAACATATGTATTGGATGTGCCAGGCCTCTCTGGGCTAATCCTTCCCACATTATTGTTGGATGTCTTGTTGTAGTTTCAGTTTGTAAGAATACCATGGAGCACGAGTTAGGAGATGAGATTTACCCCACCGAAGATTGTTTTCAACAATGTTTCCTGATTTTATACACTGACATCGTTAAAAACATGGCTTACTATAAAGCTTTTGTGGTGACCAAGTGCCTTCTATTTTGAAAAAGTAAGTCTACATTTAACGTGTTAATTGATCAACATATCATTACTTTCCCTGTTGGAAAGAACCTACCTTTGCATAATTGAAAAAGAAAAACGTTACAACCGTATATTCGGCCTTTACCTGAAAATCTACAAATCTACAGACTCTTTCTTAAAATTCCACACATAAACCTATTATTAGAAGCTAATATTGCAAAAACGATTTTTTCATTCTGCTTGCAGTGGATACTGCAGTACAGCCTTAATGTGTGGCACTATGGAGGACAGGAAAGTTGGTTGATCTGTGTTTGGGGCGTGTACATTAATTAAAGCTATGTCATTACTATCCAGTTTTCGCCCTGGCACCATGTAGCGTCCCTCTGGATCAATGATTACAACTTGGGATAGAAAGTAGTCCCAGGAAGCACCAAAATCAACACCCCTCTAGCAAATGACGAATAGGTAGTATCTTCCCGTCACCACTTCAGCAATTTATCCATTAAAAAAAAAAAAACATAAATAAAATGCATTGTTATTTACAATGCCAATAGCTCAAACTCTCGTAAATGCGAGACCTATTGCATTGCAAATGCTTGTTGTTATATGGATCGAGACCTTCAATTTAGATATAGCTGGCTGCAGCCGACCCCTTGACGCCAAGCTGTCCTGCAGGGTTTGAAACCCACCGATGTCCGGAACAAATGTACCCTCTAAATGTTTCCCCTACTGTGGGCTCTGGAGGTAAATGTAGAAGTAGGCGACAGTAAGGGTCTGTCTGTGTGTTCTCTGCACTCTGCCCGAGGATACAAACACCCAGAGGCTACACTGGGCCAGAGGCACTAACAGAGGGCAACTCCAGGTCGGGGAATTCCAGGCAAAGGACACCAGGTCAAGCGAGTATAAAGCAAGAGCAAAAGATGAGAAGTGTATAGATCTCTCCCAGCCACAAGGAGGCAGCAATCAAGTAAATAGGACATCAGTGCTATCAGAACAAAGGTCTGGTCCAGACACCTCTAACAACCACAAGAGGTGTGAACCCCACACGACACAGTCTGTATCTCACACACCCCCATACGGATCATTGGAAGAGACCTTCACCTACACAGCGATCAGTCGAAACCACAAAAATTACTGCCAGGGCTGCAGCACCTTAACACCCCTCTCCGAAAACCAGGATACAGTAAATAGTCACACCGGTTAGATTAGAAGGCAGCTACAACCACCTCTCCCATTGAGCACCGCTCTGGGGAAGTCTATCACCCTTACACCCACTTTACCTACACCTACCTGGGCCAATGAAAGGTGTGTGATACACTCTGTATCATGATTCGCAGAAATTCTGTTCTATTCTGCAGTTCTTATAGAGCGCATGGTTACCCGGAGGCCTCCCAGCGCTAGAAGAGGTACTCACAGGCCAGCTGACCAACCAGACTACTAAGGGAACAGCCAGGATTTCACGGCCTTGCGAAAAGACAACTCATTGGACAGCTGGCGTAGCTCAAGGGAAGAAAATTCCCGAAATTGGAGGACTGATAAGTGAAGGACCGCCCCCCCCTACGGGGATCCCTCCCCCAATCGGGTACACCCACAGTTTCCGACCTCCTTCAGCACAAGAAGGAACGTAGTGTCAAAAGGCAAAACGCTGATCCGTATAAAAATACCAAAACATTCCTTTGAACCATTTTGTAAGGGGTTATACCTTTTACATGCAGAAAGTCTAGAAACCGTGGTCACGTCCAATAACCTCCTAAGCTCTCTCTCTCTGTTTAGTTTTAGTGTTTATTATTGTGATTAGTATCTGAATAGTAGGGTATTAATCCCCCCACCCCCATTAAACTATTCCACCCAAAAACTACTTTCTTCAGAGAATGCTTTACTGAGCTAGGGAGAGAAAAAACACACAGCTGCTTACACTCCATTGTGAGTTCGTGGTAATAGAACAGAAGTTACAGCCCAGAGGGACACTGAACAGAACCAAAATGCCCCCTATTGCCACACTTCCCATAGTTCAGGCTGTCAAAGGCACCTCGCTAGTCACCACTGACTTACAGTGGCTCACGAACTATGACACTACACAAAAAATGCCCTTAAGTACACTAAAACAACTGTAACTAAAACAGCCCTTTACAGATTGGGTAAAAAAACGACACTGCAGCGAGACAGAAATGATTACAATTTTATTTACTGAGTTTTTTGGGGAAGGGTTTATTTAAAATGTGGGGTTTTATAACCACAAATTTCTATCATGTTGTAAGGTTTTTTTATGAGACAATGTTGGACTGGGATTCACAGGAGGTGGACCGGTCTTTGATCAGCATAGTTTTGTGTAGAAAATTAGTGCATTCAGTTGTGTTCTGTAGAGAAATATTTTACATAACACAGACTTAATGTTACTCACGGCTCGCTTCTGCAAATTTGCCATTTTGTACCATTGTGAATGAAAGGTGTTGTTGTTTTCAAGGTGGTGGTGCTCATTTTATTGAGTTAAGGATCCGAGGCAGAAATTACATTGACAAGATTTGAAAATGTGAACCTTTGTTCCTCAAAGATCTCTGCTGTGAGTGCTTAAATCTCTGAGCTACCTAATTGACTTGTAGTTTTTAAACTTGCATAAAAGCCCATGGATGCCTCCAAAAGCATCTGAAGCCCAATTCATTTTTAACATTTACATTAAAACAGTCCTATGACACTAAATAATGGTAGAACAATAACTAGATGTCAAGCAAGATGGACAGAAAAATGTGATTAAAGAAACGAAAGGAATTTTCTTAGTTTTTATCGCTTTACAAAAGAACAACAATGTTCAAGGCGAAGGTCAACCAGCAATGAGTTTGAAACTCGTGTTGTCAAGCCAAGGAAAGTATATTATGTGCTATGTCTGACTTGAGACGGCCAAATCCCAAAAGAGCCACTCTCAGTCCAGCCACCCACCCACCCCAAACATACGAGTTGTTGCGGGAGATATTGATGGCTCCAAAACAGCATTAAAAGAAATGGAAGCAATCTTAAACTGCAATTAAAAATCCCATTTGCTTGGGTGTGAAGGATTATTTAGTCAAATATGCCTTGCTTTCTGTACTATCCTGCATTTCATTTCTTCCTCTTTTTGTGTTCTGAAAACCAATAAATATAATTCAAAAAAGTGTTTGTCAGTGCCTTACCAACTCCATCTCTTACAGTTTGTATTCAGTGGGAAAAGTAACCATACCTATGAATATTTCTTTAATCTCAAACATCTGTGGGTAAGGTACAAATCCTCCTGGTTGTGCTGGACTTTCCTTTGCTTTATTGGAGTAGTCAGTACCCTGCTGGGCAACTTCAAACTACTCCCTGAATCTGACTTTCACGGCCTTTTATCCTCAATGAAAACCGCTTCGTATTAGGATGATCTTCTACTGGCCTTTTCAGTCAAACCCATTTCCTCCTCGAGTTTGTCCTTCTGCCAAATGGAATCTTTCTCTTACTGTACAAGCCGGTCCGGCTTGACCACTATTGAATATTACTCTCCTTGACCCCACCAATGTGGCCGGTTTCGGCTCTTATATTGACTTGCCGTTTCCTGGCAAGCACAGGTTTGCTTGGACATTACCACCAGTCTGGCTTCTGCTCGGGGCATGGGACAGATGCAACCACCATAAAGGTGGCTGATGATTCCACACCCATGCCGCATGATTCAGAGATTTGTTGGCACGTACTTTTGGCCCGTGACACAGCCGACCAGACGATGAGCCTTCCTTTCATATCGCTGTTCAGTATTTGCATGCTCTGGGTTTAGGACCTTTTCATCTTTCTTGCCTCGTGCTTGCAGGGTTGAGCCAGTTCCAACGATTTGTTTACCATCTATAGATGTCTAAGTCTGTTAAATATGTTTTTAATCATTATAAAAAGATGTTATCTTGCCTACTTATTGAGAATTGTTTTGTAATTCTCTCTTCTGTGCGCCAAAGTACGTTTTTGTTTTCTTCCATATACCCCTAATGCACAAGGACTTATCTCATTTAAAGAGTTGTACATTTAATATTTCAATTTCTTTACACTGGCTGTTTTCACCCAGACAGCTGGTCCTTTTGAAAACCAATGTACCATTCACCTTTGTAAACTTGACGTTTGTACGTGGGTTATGTCACCTGATGCCTCAACTCGCCCAAAGGGCATGATGCCTGCTTTTCACAAAAAGTGTTCCTATTTAAATAGTTATTTCAGTGACCTACCTAGTCTGTGGGTTTTACATGGTGCTGTTCTTTGTGGCTGTTTTGTGTTAGAAAAGGTAGATTACAGTAACCTCACAGTGTGAACACATAAGTAACAAGAGGAGATGCAGTAAACTAGTTAAAACATAGCTGTGGTATGTCCATTGAGAAGAGACACAGTTTAATACAAAAAGTAGGTACATGGGTTTTTTCAGTGGGGGATTTGCCTTTGTTTCAAACTTTTTTACATAGCGGTGGAAAGGAGAGTATTATTAAAATAGAGTTTCTGTGCTTCTATACAACACAGAATCATTAATTGTTGCTGAATAGTCTCTGCTCAATGGCATTACTTTTTTTTAAGATCGTCTTGCATTGTAAAGTATTGTGATCCATTACATGTTCATAATCCTGTCTGCTAAAATGTCATAATAATTAGTTAACCGTGCAACTGAATGGGCCGTGTAATTCACCTTTAAAAACATTAAATGCCACATAATATGCCTCTCCTTGGGTTGTATGTCAGAATATCAAAGGAAAAGAAATCTGTATACAAAAATGTGACCTAAATATCGACTACAAAAATATTATAAAGGTAAGTTTATATAGAGAGCTGTAGCTGTTATATATATATATATATATATATATATATATATATATATATATATATATATATTTTTTTTTTTTTTTTGTAAACTAAAAAACCAAAGGTTACATGTATGTTATAGTTGGGCTCAAATTTCACTTGTACAAAATCATAGAAATTCAGCAGTTATAGTTACCTGAGCTAACTATGACTTACACCCCCGCAATGCACTGCTTATGACCTCACATATTACATCACTCATGAAATGGTCCATGACATCACTGATGACCTCTCAAATGACATCACTGATTTGACTGGGTCTGTGAGTGGGTGTGGGAGTGTCTGATCTGTTCTGTGAGTGGGTGTGGGAGCGTCTGGGCTGTTCTGTGAGTGGGTGCATGAGTGCCTGCTCGTTCTCTGCTCATTTTCTGCCTTTTTTCTGCTCACTTCTGACCTTTATTTTGCCTCTTTCTGCTCGTTGCTGGCCTTTATTTTGCCTCTTCTGCTCGTTTCTGACCTTTATCTTGCCTCTTTCTGCTCCTTGCTGGCCTTTATTTTGCCTCTTTCTGCTCGTTTCTGACCTTTATTTTGCCTCTTTCTGCTCATTGCTGATCTCTATTTTACCTCTTTCTGCTCATTGCTGACCTTTATTTTGCCTCTTCTGTCTGCTCGTTGCTGACCTTTATTCTGCTTCTTTCTGCTCGTTTCTCACCTTTAACTTGCATCTTTTTGCTTGTTACTGACCTTTATTTTGCCTCTTTTTTTTCTCTTCCATCGGGACTGCTGGAGGAGCCTCAAGGCCCCCGCGGTCCCTACTGGCTCCTGACTGCTTCGGGAGCCAGCATTGCTTTCACACACAGAGAGCAGCTACAACATGCAGCTCCCTGTGTGTGAAAGTAATTTGTCTGTTTCCGAGCTCACTAGACAGCAAGCAGGGAATCAGACGAAAGCTCCGCTACCAGCAAGCGAGAGCATTTTCAGCAGAGTGCTTGCTGTGACTTGGCGGGAGAGATTAAAGCTCTCGCCAAGCCACAGCTATGTCCTGGGGTGCGCTACGGGGAGGTTGTGGTCCCAGGATCAAAAGAGGAACAGGAGGGGGGCCCCATGCACCCCTCTCCTTGGATTAATCATGCATGCTCCCTGGACCTGGCCCACCCCGGGGCTAAACATTACAGAAGCGCGGAAGCCTGCGCTGCTTCTTTTTTTTTTTTTTCCAGCGGGAGCTGCAGATCCAGCGTGGCTCCTGCCAAAAAAAAAAAAATTCTGTTTGTGCCCTGCGGGACCCCCACTCCCTCCTCCCCGAGGCCTAGGGGGTCAGGGTATTCCTACCCTGCCGCCCTTATCTTTTATTTAACGTTATTTTATTTTTTTGTGACTCGGCTGAAGCCGAGTCCCAAGCTGGCTGCCATTAATTCCTGGTTGAAGTGTTGGTAGCCAGTCAGATTCGAGCAGGGGGACTGTTGGATCCTCGGAGGATCCACATCCCTAAATATACACATTTTTTGTCTACTTTTCTCCAAAATTACTGAATGGATTTACACCAAATAATCAAAAGCACTCTTTCTGGACCAAGAGCTACCTTTCTGCCAAGTTTGGTGTAATTCCGTCCAGCGGTTTGGGCTGAAGTCGTGTTCAAAATCCCTATGGGAATTAAAATTGGAAAACACTTTATTTGCCCCCACCCCCCCACCCTTTTTAACAGCCTTCGCTTCACGGATCACCCTGAAACTTTCCATGCACATCAAGACTCATTATGACACTTTTTGGGGAAAATTTTGTGAAGATTCACCAAGCGCCGCCAAAGATATAGGCAAGTCAGAAAATGCTTTTGACGTGGAAAAATTATTTTTTGGCTTGCTTATATCTTTGGCGCCGCTTGACATATCTTCACAAAATTTTCAAAAAAAAGTCATAGTGAATCTTGTTGTGCATGGAAGGTTTTGGGCTGATCAGTCAAGTGGGGGCCAAAAAAAGGGGGAGGTGTAAAAATGTTTTTCCAGAGTTAATTCCCATAGGGATTTTGAACACTATTACAGCCCAAACCGCTGGACGGTTTTACACCAAACTTGACAGAAAGCTAGCTATTGGTCCAGAAAGAGTGCTTTTGGTTACTTCGTGTAAATCCATTCAGTTTTGGAAAAATAAAAAAATAAACATTTGTAATTCTAGGGACGCGGGTCTTCAGACGATCCAACAGTTGGGCGGGGGGGTCCCACAGGGAAAAAAAAGCATTTAAAAAATATTTTGGCGGGAGCTGCCGGTGTCTGCAGGTCCCGCTGCAACAAAAAAAAAGCAGCGCTGGCTCCTGCGCTTCTGAAATGTTTACCTCACAGGGTGGGCCAGGTCCAGGGGGCATGCTTGATTAGTACAAGGCAGGGGATGCACGGGGGCCCCCCTCCTGTGGCTCTGAGGGGCCGCTTGGAGCTCCTCAGCCCACCACCTCCCCGGGGTTGTTAAAAAAATGAGGCTGGGGCTGCCCAAACCCCCCATGACCTGGGGACCACCACCTTCCAGGAGGTTGCTTGCTGGAAGCGGAGCTTTCGTTTGTTTCCCTGCCCGCTGTCAAGCGATCAGTGAAACAGACGAATTGCTTTCACACACAGGGAGCTGCATGTTTAGCAGCTCTCTGTGTGTGAAAGCAATGCTGCTCCCGCAACAGTCGGGAGCAGGCTGTGACCGCGGAGGCTTTGAGGCTCCCCCCGCAGTCCCGGGGGAAGAGGAGAAACAGGCAAAATAAAGGTCAGAAAGAGGCAAAATAAAGGTGAGAAATGAACAGAAAGAGGCAAAAAAAGGTCAGCAACTAGCAGGAAGAGGCAAAATAAAAGTGACAAATGAACCAAAGGAGGCAGAATAAAGGTCAGAAACAAGCAGAAAGAGAAGAGGCAAACTAGAGGTCGGAAACTAGCAGCAAGAGGCCGAATAAAGGTCAGCAACGAGCAGAAGGAGGCAAAATAGAGATCCGCAACGAGCAGAAAGAGGCAAAATAAAGGTCAGAAACAAGCAGAAAGTGTCAAATTAAAGGTAGAAAACGAGCTGAAGGAGGCAAAATAAGGGCCAGCAGAAAGAGGCAAAATAGAGATTAGAAATGAGCAGAGAAAGGCAAAATAGAAGTCAGAAATGAACAGAAAGTGGCAAAATAAAGGCCAGCAAGGAGCAGAAAGAGGCAAAATAGAGATTAGAAACGAGCAGAAAGAGGCAAATAGAGGTCAGAAACCAGCAGAAAGAGCCACAATAAAGGCCAGAAACAAGGGGAAAGACCAAATAAAGGTCAGCAATGATCAGAAAGAGGCAAAATGGAGGTCAGAAACAAGCAGAAAGATACAAAATAAAGGCCAGCAGTGAGCAGAAAGAGGCAAAATAAAGGTGACAAGTGAGCAGAGAACGAGCAGAACCCACTCATGCACCCACTCACAGAACAACTCAGTCACTCTTGCACTCATTCCCAGACCCAGTCAGGCAATCATGCACCCACTCACAGAATCATTCATACTCTCTCACCCACTCACAGAACTACTCCGAGACTAATGCCTGACTCGCAGACCCACTCTGAGACTCACACACCCATATACAGACCCACTCAGACACTCATAGATCTACTCACATACCCACTCAGACACTCATGCAGTCACTCATAGGTTGACTGACACACTCATGGAGGCACTTACAAACCCACTCAGGCACCTTCTCAGACACTCATGCACACACTCACGCACCCACTCACACACACAGCGAGACACTTATGCAGCCACGCCCAGGCCCACTCAGACACTCACACACCTACTCACACACATTGAGATACTCATGCACTCACTCACACACCCACTGAGTCACTGATGCACTCAGTTACACACTCCCTCTAAAAGGTTACAGGTTACAGTTCGGTTACTGGGACGTTATAGTTAGGAAATAGAATTTAAAAAACCTTAGAAATACACTGAAAAAACTAAAGATTACAGGGACGTTATAGTTAGGAGATAGAATTAAAACGTTTTGAGATGTCATCAGTGATCTAATATGTGAGGTCATAAGCAGTGCATTGCGGGGGCATAAGTTATAGTTGGCTCCGGTAACTAGAACTGCTGAATTTCTATGGTTTTGTACGAGTGAAATCTGAGCCTAACTGTAACCTTTGTTTTTTTTCAGTGAATATTTATATTTATAAGATACGCAGTTGTGGAGGTAAGAATTTAAAATCTATATTTACCTATATAAACTTAGGAAACACATGCCATTTATGAAAACAGAAAAGTACACTAGAGGTGATATCTAATGCTTATGTATCGTTTCCCTGTTTTCAGCTCCTGGTCTGTGAGAGGACGCTATGGACGAGTCGAAGGTCATGATGTTCCGTAGTGTCCTCCTGGACATCGACCGTCACCTGGGAAAGGAGGATGTAGATGGCATCAAATTTCTCTGCAGTGACATACTACCTTTGAAGAAACTGCACAACGTGACATCTGCTGACAAGATCTTTCAGCTCCTTATTGAGCAAGACCTGATAAACAACAATAACCTCTTCCTGGTTGCTGAGCTGCTGTACAAAATTCGACAGTTGTCTCTGCTCCGGAAGCTCAACTTCACCAAGGAGTCTGTGCGCGCAGCTCTACCGAGCAGAGCCACCGTGTCTCGATACCGGTAAGCTAAGGGTTGGTGCTTCACCAGAAATAGGACGCCATATTTCTATTTTATTTCTCAAATGAGGTTGGCACTCATGAAATGTTTCAAGCTAGGCCGCACCTATAACTGAGAGCTTCCTGTTGGCCAAATGGGTAAAAAGTGCGGGTTTTGTGGCACGGTAGGAAGATCCACATACTATATTCTGTCATACAGCTCCAATGTGAATTTACTTTCAGGTCAAACAGCCACATTGACGGTACTTTGGAGCTCAGGGCATAGCCCTTCTCACTCCAATGCTAACCACAAAACCAGTCCATGTCCACAAAACACTTTGAGGCCACTGCAAGGGGGTTTACAATGCTTTACAAAATCCCATATAAAGTAAAATGTGTGTATTTGGCATGCTCGAGCGGGTGCCAAACTAGTATTTAATCTTCGCTTGTTCAGTGCGGAATCAAAGACCACCACACTCACTTGAAAATAATGGAAAATCTCCTTTCTGCACCCTTCACCCCCAATGTTTTACTGGTGTGAGTTTGCACTAGAGTATTGGAAGCCATGCAATTGTCCACCCACAAAATCTATCCTCTGTTTTACCTGAAATATCTCTTGGTGACCAGTCACCAGGAGGTGTAGGGACATGGGCCAGAATTTAAAATATGTGCATTTTTATACTACCCATAGATTAGCATATGCCCAGAACTGTCATTATTTCACATGTTAATCGCACCACTAATTTCTCTGGGGTGAGTAATGCTTGGTCACATTGTCAGACAGATCAGTAGAGAAAGAGAGTTGACACATTCCTGCTTTCTGCTCCAATAGTAATTTGGTTAAGAAGGGAAAACCCTAAATCACCAGCGATGTCCGGTTTCATCACCATGGCGGCAACTCTAATGCTGGCCCTGCCTGTCCCATCAAGCAGTATGCTGAGTCAAGCAATAGTTTATAGCCACAAACAGAATGTCACAAAGCAGAGAATCATCAATAAAAACCTAATCACAGAACATGAGAGATGGACATTAACCAAATCATCATAGTTTGCGAGCAAAGAATTGTAGTGTTAGAAGTGTAAACATGAAAAAGTCTCAGCTAATGCTTTAGTCTTGTCATACATCTCTCCAGAGGCAACCTGAACAAAATGATTAACAGCAAAACGAATAAAGAGTATGACATAACAAGATGAAGCAAATCCGGTTTCAATTTCTGTAACCCACAGATGCTAACACTGGGAGTCTCTTCCTAGTCACAGCAAAACCATTGCAAAAAAATAAAAAATGCATACAGTAATGTGCTGAAGTTTTATGTCATGGGAGGAAGAGAGCATGTTTCAGTATCCCTATTTTTAGGGAAGCTGATCAGGCAAGAGGCCCAGCCTATAGCGAGTCACACAATTACAAGCATTAGGCACTATGCAGCTAGGATTCTACCCCCCAAAACAGCATTTAACAAAGATATCCCCTAGCAGAAGGTCCCTTTTACTCAACAGTCACAGTCTTATTTAGCCTTATAAAAAAGAGAACATGGATATGAATTTAATCTGTTGCTGACCATCCAGCACGGCTGTCAGCAAATGCCCCGAAGCCAAGCCCAGTCGGTGTGTTGAACGTAAACATAACCAGGAAGATGTCAGACACCCTCCAGTTTCAAGGTGTCCGGATTATTCTGGGGATTGTCCCAGCGTGGTATCCTTGGGGCCAGGAGTGTTCCCATTTGAACTTGTGTGCGAGTCAAAAACCATGTTCACAAAACATTGGCAAAGTCAGTAGTTTTGGACTTGACAAGCTGGTGCGAGTATGAAAAATTCTTTATGGCAAGCATAAACCATAAAAAGGAAAAAAAAAAAGATTGTGCTGTCACCTTAATATGGCCGCCTTATGGTTGTGATGCAGCGGATACAATAAAAACTATTTTCCTCCTAGGTCACTTATCGGTCATCCAGGGGCGACTTATATTTTCTCACATCCACATGACGATGGGGCCCATAACATCGCCTATCACACACACACACACACCTGGATTTCCTCTACACCTTTACGAAATTCTATACTCCTAGGAGAAATAGGAGAACTAAATGAAAAACATCATGATGTACCGCTGGAAGGAGCCGGGATACCTTATTACCTTAACCTATCGCTTTCTTAGTTATTTCTTAAGATATTCCTGCTCATTGTTTTGTCGATGGATCATCTAGTAAGAAATCAGTTTATAGTGATTAAGACCAGCTAAATCACAATAACCAATTACCAGTTTCACAATCATTTAGTAAAATAACCACTGAGTCGTTTGATTTAAGAATCTTAAATTTTATATCATTTTAAAGGCATGAAAAAGAATTTAGACTTTTTATTCAATTATTCATTCATTATTAATTCAAATATTTATTAAGCAAAATCAATTTTATTGCAGAAAGGAAATTTTGTCATGAACCAATACCCTAATTACCTGCCTATCTTCCTAATTTAGCCTAATGATTTCTAACCTAAGTTTAAGATTTAAAAATAACCTGTTTCTCATACTCAACTGGAAAAATAAGACAGCAACAGAAACTTCAGCTCGTCAGCATCAGCTACCGCAACCCGTCTCATCTAACAGTCTTTCAGCATCTCCCGCTCAGTAAAATGGATCGATCTGGAACACCAAGCACTGGAAACCACCAACTCCAACACCAACTCTGACTACCCCCTCACACTAAGAGTAGGCCTTCTTATACCCTAATTCTAACTTTGCTAACTAAATTGTTGCAACATTAATAACGCGCTTTTCTCTCATTGGTCCACTCATTTCATCTATTCATTCTTAATCAAGTTCTCCCGGATCCAGCTTGTTCTTTTGGAATGTATATGTTCATTTCCTTTCTCACAGTTCAAGACATGTTTCCATCCGCTTCGATCAGTACATTTGTAACTTCTTTCGATACATTCGAGAACTCTGCAGGCATTGTCCTTTCTCTTAAAACGGTTTCCCACGATTCTTTGCTGATCACCACGGCACACTATCAGTTCAATTAGGTCACATCAGCCTTGACCATTCTTGCATCTTAGCCTCTCAACACCATCACGTGGTTAGCCTTTCTCCAACTTTTTCTCCCTTGTCACGCGTTTTCTCAGCACATGCGCACTCTAATAACCGGCAGCCATTTTATATCGCCACTCGATTAGACTTAGAAGCACTATTTAGAAATAAACAAAACATAATTAAAATAGAGAAACATAGCCTTTTCGTTTCCCTCCCGTCATCTACGTACCCCAATTAGTTATTACCTAGCAGAAAGCAACATTTAAGCTGTTCCTTACTTACCATCACTATTGTTTTTGCAACGACACGTTTATATTCTATGAAGCACAAATCATGCATTTATTATTTATTTAGTACGGAATTATTTTATGTTATAATTAGACACACAGACATTCGTTAATAGATTATTCAGCATATATACTTGCGTGTTACCCTTCCCTCACGTACATTAATACATTTAAACGAACATTTTTATTAATTATTTAAAAAATTTGTTAGGGGTTAAAACATTTTTTATTTTTCTCTGCTCCATCAACTCCCCCCTTTGGTGATTTTTAAATCACCACATAAAACCCAAGTTATACTTCTTTTTCAGGCAGCATATGTCTTTCATCCTTTTGCTTTTTGTTAGTTATACATCTGTTTCCATTTCATCTTGTCTTCTTGTTTCTTTATACATGCTTTCTTTCATTTTCTCTAACTCAATTTCACCCATTTCTCTCTCTCTTTCATTATTCTGTTATATATGTATGTATATGTATGTATTATATATATGTATATATATGTATATGTATATATATGTCATATATATGTATATATATATATATGTATATGTATATAATGAAAGAGAGAGAGAAATGGGTGAATTAGTCTACTCATTCTTGTTAACCAATTTGCTACTGAAGAAAACCCTCTACCAAGTTTTCCCAGGACACTTTCAACCTCCAGTGGAACTAGTTCTTTGTGCAAATTTGTAATATTTGTAATATACTTTTGTATATTTTCACTTTTATCAGGAATGTAAGTGCAACAATGTTGGACTTTCAGCATTCCACAAACTCCACCCTCTTTTGCCAAAAGAATATCAAGGGCAAGCCGATTTTGCATCACCATAGCTCTCATGGCAACCATTTCGGTATTTACCATCAAGAACCCTCCCGCAGTATCTGTAGACAAACGATCTACTACTGTGGATAACTTCCGAATTTTAAATGCATTCAAAGATATTCCCACTGCTGGTATTAATGCTCCAAAAATATCACCTACAATTTCTGAAAAACTTTCCCTCTTTCTACGTGTAAAGCTATTAATCATCTTGTATGTTCCTTTTTCTTCTCTGTCCATATGAAAGATTTTTGGAAAGACCAGGCCTACATAACAAGTTCCATACCAATGGTCCGGTAACCTGTAATAAGCTCTATTCCCACAAATATAATAGATACCTGGAAATATTGGATCTTTTCCACCTTTGAATCCCCAACCTCCCAAAATTTGATAATTGTCATGGCAAATACTGGAACCTACAAAATAATTGTCATAGACTGTCTTATTTCTCCTAATACACAACTTTCCTGTTTGCGGCCAATCTAATGTCATTGCTGCATTTATCTTTTTCCCTTCATGATTTTCTTCCTCAAACGTCCATAGATGTGTTCCTTTCTCTTTTATTGCTTCTCTTTGAAATTTCATTCTCCTTTCTTCAACCATTTCTAAAAATACCTTTTCTTCTTTCTTTAACTCACAGGTAAGGTTGTTTTTAGCTATTTCTTCTAATGTTAAAATGTTATGCTCTAAAAAGAATTCTCCTAAAACCTTTGCTTGTTTTACTTTGTTAAGTTCTGGAACTACAGGAACATTTGCACAAATCTTATCTATATCAGTGTAATAAAACTCTAATCTACCTGTTTTATAAAATAAACTTGCTATGACACTACAGGTTATCCCATAAGTTAGAGGTAGGTGATGATAAGTCACACCTTCTGACACTGATGCAGGCAACTGCATACAAACATAACAATCTCTCACATCCATTGTCTCTACATATTCATACAACAATTTTGTAAAAACATTTTTAGAAAAGTCTGTTACTGACTTATCCTTATGTAATTCTGCACTACTTCTTAAAATAACTGGTTCTTTAATATTAGTTTCTTTTTCTGGTTTAGTATCATTCTTTGCTTCTATTACAGCTATACTAATAGGAATTGTGATTGCTAAAACTATCCATACTGTCATTAATAATCCTGTACAAAAGCAGCACATTTTACACCATCTTTTTACAAACTCACATTTATCTCTTCTATCTCTAGTATTTTCCATTTTGCTTTTATCTTTTGTTAAATCTCAGAAAATTGTGTCACTACACCTCAGAAATGACTTAGATGCCACTCTGCTTTCAAAAGTCTTTGCTTGGTACTTTCTTTTAATTCTTTTCAGAATTCTTTCGTTGTCACATCCGGTGATTTGTCATATCCAGTAAAATTGTCACATCCGGCAGAAGCACTTTAAGTCTTCACTTCAGGTTTGTTGCATCTCACCTTTACCCATTCGGTTTCTTAGTCTCGGGTTCTCGTGAGTGTTTCCTTCTTCTTTGTAATCCGTTAGAGCGATGTACAACCACTCAGGTGACTTGTATTTCGAATTCACTTTCTTTGTTCTTTTAGACTTTTGCAATCGTTTTCCACTTGGCTTTTCTTGTTCCTTTTGACTTGTTATTTCATTCACCTGTTCAGCACTTTTTTCTCCTGTTCTGATTATTCTGTATCTCAATTTTCTTATATAGTTGCTGGGCCAATTGTCTCCTTTTCTTGGCCTTTTGCTTCACCTTCTTTTTCTCCTCTTTCTGATTTCCAGTTTCTTTTTCTTGATTCAGTTCTGGTTTTCTCTTCTTCTCCGCTTTCTTCAGATTCTGTTTCAACTTTTTCACAATTGTCTCTTATTTTGAAACTTATGATCTCATCTTCTTTTACTGGTGGATCTGTCTTCTCCTTCTTGTGTTCCCTTATTACTGTCCCTCCTCGATGTTTTTCCGAATTGGTATTTATCTCGCTCTCTGCTTCTAATTTTCCCTGTTCTTTTGTTTCACTATCTGTCCCTATTGCTCCTCGGGGTTCTTCTCGATTTTCTAACTTTTTATTTGTCTCTTTCCCTACTTTGTCTATTAATATTACTTTTGAAGGATTTCCACCATAACTTGTACTTGGTTGCTCATTTAGATCATTTTCTTGTTCATTCTCTTCTCTAATTGGTTTAAATCCCCAAGTTCTCCTTCGAAATTCTTCACAGTTTTCAACTGAATCATCAGATCCTGAACTCGTGTCAGATATTTCCAGATGTCGACTTACAGGTCGATCTTCAAGTTCTGGAATTTCTGTAATTTTTCCTTCTTCTTCTTCCTCTTCCTCTTTAGAGGTGCTTGCAGTTGGGGTTTCCAGATGTCGACTTTCAGGTCGATCTTCAAGTTCTGGCACCCTTTCTCTTATTCTTTCTGTCCCAGTCGCTGAACTCTTATCCCACACTTCCAGACGTCGATTCACATGTCGATCTGCAGGTTCTTGAACTCTGATTGTGTGGCTGGCATGGACCCAGTTTTTCACTCCTGCACACTTGACTGCAGTTGTTGTCACTAGGATTACCTGTCGTGGCTCGTCCCAGCGAGGAACTAGACAGTTTCTTCTCCTGTGGATTTTTATGCGGACCCAGTCTCCTGGATTCAAGTCGTGGGCTGGTTTTCTTTCAAGAGTGGTCGCATCCGGTCCAACCTGATGAAACACAGAACGCACCACATCAGCCAGTCCTTTGCAATAATCCAGTACTAGATCATCAGTTATAGTCAATAACTTGTTGACAGGTACTTGTGCTTGTCTCATTGCTCGTCCCATGATCACCTCATGAGGACTAAGTCCAGTTTTCTTTTCAGGAATGCTTCTGATGGTCATCAGGACAAGGGGCAGTGCATCGGGCCATTTGAGTCCTGTAGCTTGACACATTTTTCCTAACCTGTTCTTAATTGTTCCATTAATTTGCTCTACTACCCCAGAAGCCTCTGGTCTGTATGCACAATGCAGTTTTTGTTTAATACTTAATGCTTCACAAATTAGTTGAATCAACTCATTTTGAAAATGTGTTCCTCTATCTGTCTCAACCGTGACTGGAAAACCATACCTTGGAATGAACTCTCGCAGCATAAGTTTTGCTACCGTTATTCCATCATTCCTTCTAGTGGGGTATGCCTCCACCCAACGAGAAAACAAACAGACGACCACTAGAACATATTTTAGTCTGTTACAAGGGGGCATTTCGATGAAGTCTAATTGCATTCTAGTGAATGGACCTCCTTCTCGTCCTATTGTTCCTAGACTCCCTATTGTCTTTCTTCCTGGATTAAACTGTTGACAAATAAGACCTCTTTGACAAAGACTTTCAGCTATGGCTCTGAATTTTGTGTTATACCATGTTTGTCTAAAAAGTCTGATCATTGCATCTCTCCCAATATGAGCTTGTCCATGGTACATCCGTGCCATGTCTGCAATCATGCTATCAGGCATAACTTGTCTTTCATCTCTGTAAACCTACACACCATTGTTTTCTTGTCTTCTACATCCTGCTTTTATCCAGTAATCTTTTTCCTCATCATTTGCAACTTCCTGTAACTGTCTCACCTCATCCCATGTCTCGACAGTGTTAGTAAAAAGCAAAGGAGAAGAGATATGCTCCCTTTCGCGATTCTTATTTAGGGATACCATGTTCTCGGCACAATATTTGGCTATCTCGTCCGCGTAATTATTACCAACAGCTATGTAATATTCATTTTTCTTATGTGCTTTGCATTTCACTACAGCTATCTGCTTAGGCAGCTGTATCGCCTCAAGCAGTTTCTTAACAAAATCTCCATTTCTGATAGGTGTTCCTGCAGACGTCAAAAAGCCTCTTTGTGACCAAATCTGACCAAAATCGTGCACTATACCGAAACCGTACTGGCTATCGGTCACAATCGTAACTCGTACATTTCTTCCCAACTTACATGCTTGAATCAAAGCAATCAGTTCTGCAACTTGGGCAGACCTTATTCCTTTCAGACAAGACGCTTCCATCACAGTTGCCACTGTGCACACTGCGTAAGCTGCGCTTAGAACTCCTTCTTTCGTTCTCAAGCATGAGCCATCCACAAACATGACATAATCTGATTCTTTTAAAGGCTCATCCTTTATGTCAGCTCTTGGTTTTGTGCAATATTCCAGCACATTCAGACAATCATGATCTACTTCATCTTGTTCAATTATACTCTCTTCATCTGGCAATGATGTCGAAGGATTCACATTCATACATCTATCTATGGTCACATTCTCTGCACTCAAGATTACTTTTTCGTACTTAGTCAGCCGACTATGTGTCATGTACTGTGTTTTTGTTCTTGTCAAAAGAATCTCTACTGAATGGGGAACATATACTCTCAGTGGATACCCCATCACTATACCTTCACTTTGTTCCAGACTTACACAAGTAGCAGCAACAGCTTTCAGACATCCAGGCAACGCTTTTGCTATAGGATCTAAAACAGCTGAAAAATAAGCAATTGGTCTCTTCATTGTTCCATGTTTTTGTACCAGTACTGAAAATGCACATCCATCTCTTTCACTGCAGTACAATTCAAAATCCTTTTCATAGTCAGGCATTCCTAAAGCAGGGGCCTCACACAATTTCTTTTTCAACTCTTTGAAAGATTTCATTTCTTCGTCATTCAATTCAAAAGGGTCTCTTACATCCTTCTTGGTCAGTTTTTGTAATGGCTTAGCAATCAAGGAAAAACCACTTATCCATTGTCGGCAATATCCAACCATTCCCAGAAACATTCTTACCTCTCTTTGCGTCATTGGTGTTCTCATTCCTTGAATCATTTTTATTCTTTCTGTCGCTATCTTTCGCACTCCTTTCTCAATTTTATGCCCTAAATATTGGACTTCTTTTTGACAAAACTGCAATTTCAAAGGGGACACTTTGGGGTCGATTCCGATTCGGGCCGGAAATTTCTCCGACCGAGCCGGACCCGGAGAGATTTCCGACCGAATCGGACCCGTGCAGTCCGACCGAACGAGTACGATGCGGCCGTATGTTATCGGACACGAAGTCGGTCGGACTCCCGATTGAACTCAATGGGAGCCGGTCGCACAACGCGCTACGCGGGCTCCCATTGCCTCAATGGGTGCGAGGCGGACAAGGGCGCCCCCTACAGCGAGTACGCCGCGAGCGCCGTCGCGGCGTACACGCACAGGTAGGGGGGACCCTTGGGTCCCCCCTGTGTGCGCCTCGCACGGGTACGCGTACAGGGGGTCCGACACGGACCCCCAAAGTACGGCTCCGACAGCTCTTACGAGCCGGAGTGCGCGGCTCGGTCGGACTGCTCGCGGCGCGCATCGTACTCACCCGGCCGGGAAACGTCTCCATTGCGCGGTGCGGACCGGGTCCGACCGAGTCGGTCGGAGCGGTTCGAGTCCGAGCGAGTCGGTCGGAGTTGTCGGGACGCCCGGACGAGTCGGTCGGCGAGTCGCATCGTACTCGCTCGGCCGGACCCAGCGTACGGTTCGGTCGGGAAACAGGCTTTCGCATGGCTTTTTTCCCGACCGAATGGTATTGGGTGCGCCTCCGACCGAGATCGGAATCGGCCCCTTTATGTCCTCTTTTCTCTAGATGGTTCAGTAAAGCAATTGTATCGCTTACACACGCTTCTTTTGTTTTCGATGCCACCAACAGGTCATCGATATACTGCACCATCACTGACTTTTCTCGCATTTTCAAATCTTCCAGGGACTTCTTTAAAATCTGATTAAAGATTGAGGGGCTTTCTGTATACCCCTGAGGAATTCGGCACCATGCCAAAATACGCTCTCCGAACCGGAACGCAAATAATGGCTGGCTATCTGGATGTAAAGGAATAGAGAAAATGCATGACACAAATCTATCACTGTGTACCACTCAGCTTCATGTGGAATTTGGTATAGAATTACTGCAGGGTTTGGCACTATTGGACAACAAGGCACAACTATTTTGTTGATCTTTCTCAAATCCTGTACTATTCTATATGTTCCGTTTGGCTTTTTCAGTCCCATAATAGGTGAATTACATGGACTGCTCATTATTTCTTTTAGAATTCCCTGCTCGATCATTTTATTTATTACAGGAGTTATTCCTTCAATTATTTCTGGAGTCAATTTATACTGTGGCGTATTTGGGTAAGTTGTTCCTTCTTTTACTGTCACTTTTACGGGATCTACTTCTTTCATCAATCCAATATCTTCTCCTGTAAAATCCCACACATTTTCTTTCACTGCATTTTTCAGTTCTTTTGGAAGTTTTTCTGCATCAAATGCAGGAAACAAACCATTCATTTCAGGTTCCTGATTCATCAATGTTACTTTATACAATACATCTTCATCTGGTGTCTGAAATCCAATTCCATCTGACGTACAATAAATTGTGCAATTCATTTTGCACAAAAGGTCACGACCTAAGAGATTTACAGGACTACAATCGCACACTACGAATCTATGCATTTTGCTAAAAGAACCAATTTTTACTTCCACTAATTCAGTAAGTGGTGTTTTAATCTGCTGATTCGCTACTCCAACTACTTGGATGTATTCACCTGAGAGAGGAAGGTTTGGAATTTCCACTGATCTAACAGTAGAACGGGTAGCTCCAGTATCGACAAGGAATGTTACATTTGCACCATTCACTTCTCCATCCACAAAGGGACCAGACTGATCTACCTCTAGAGTTGCGCCAAGTACGCACTCTTTTCCCTCTCCTAGGCACCGTCAGTAACTTTCATCCGCCTCATCCTCACTCTGTCGCAACCAATACTGAGAAATGTTAGCTGCTTGCGGCAACTGTGTTACCTGCTCTCCTCCGTAGAATCCTGTTTCTGTACTGTATCTTTGCTGGTTAACAGTGTTGGGAAGTGGTGGTTGTGGCACCTGACCTTGTTGAACAACTACCTCATTCTGCACCTGTGGAGTTAATGATTGATTTTCCGGATTAGGTTTAGGTGGGAACTTACACTCGTTTCTCCAATGCCCTAATTTTCCGCAATTATGACAGGGCCATTTCTTCTTTGCCTCCTCTAGACTCATTTGACCTTTCCCTTTACCTATGTTAGGTCGCGATTTATTCTGTCCTGTTTCATTCCCACTATTATTGTCCAATTGAGCTTCTTGCTTTTCTGCCACTTTCACCTGTGCCCACATTGCCTTCTCTTTCAATTTACGCTGTCTACTCTCAATATCATCACTACAATACTTAGCATACCTCAGTACCTCATCTACCGTGCCATTTTGCCAGTTAATCATATGTTGTTTAATCATTTCACTAATCTCTGGTTTCAGCCCAAACACAAATCTATATACGAAATGACTCATATCTTTTTCACTCAACTCCTCATATCCACTATACTGCTTGAAAACCAACAACAACCTCTCATAATAGGCATGTACAGACTCCTTACTTTCCTGTGTAGTTCTATCGATTTTTACCCAATCTGTTTCTTTAGGAGGCATCTTATTTTTCAAAAAGGTAATCACCTTATCGTACTTCCTCATCACCTCAGGACCTGGAGCTCCTGTCTTAGGATCTCTTGGATATTCTGTAGTTGGCCAGTCAACTGTAATTTTACACTCAGACCACAAATCAGTTGGCACCACTATGTCAAACAATCCATCTAAATCTATCCACAACACTTTTGAAACCTTCACAAACCTCTCCACTTGTCGGTACCATTCAACTGGTTTCTCTCTCAGCTTCGGGAATTCATTTGTAAATGACAGTATATCCTGTCTAGTCCAGGGAACATGCACATAACTACCACCTGGAGTTTCTCTCATAGGGTATTCTCTTGCAACAGGTTCCTTTTCAGTTATCATAAAAGCCAAAGAAGCTTTGTCTGCAGTTTTCTCATTCTTTTTGTCCATCTAACTTTCCATCTGTCCACATCACCCCATTTTCTCAGTAAAACAATTAACTCTTTTATCTGTGTCAGCCTTCCTGCTGTGTTCAAGTTTTCAATATCTTTCTCACAAAAGTCTACTCTGTACGGTTTCTGCAATGTTTTCACTTTCGCAAAATCTACTCCAATTTCACTTGCTATCTCTTCTAGTTTGTCATGTAAATTTTTAGCTCTCCATGTAATACTTTTGCACAGAAACATGATTTCATCATTCTGGTAATTTTTTAGTTTTTCTGTACCAATCGTCCCTAAAATTAATTCTTCCATGTCAATCTTTAACCTAATTACATCTAATGGTTTTTCTTCTGGTTCTTTTATTTTAAATGCCTTCATCCACTCATTTAACTCATCAGGAGTCGGACCTATGGGTGTATTATTTAGTTCTATCCAATTACCACTCTTTTCAGGAGTCTCTGTTGCAGATTCTGTTACCATATGCATTTTTCTACCATTACACTCATTCACAGTCAAATTTGTAGGTGGACTTGGTCTGTAGGTACTAGCCAAATTACTTGTACTTGCACTTGGTTCCATCCTTTCTTTTTCTCTCTGAAATTGTGAACTCATAGGAATCACTAAAGACCGTTCATCAATTTTCTGATTCTCAAAAACTGGTATTACTGGACCTATTGTTACAGGTACAGTCACAGCTTCCATGTTTTTCGTTAATTCCCTAATTTTCTCAGTCAGTTCCTTTGTTGTTCTTGCTAATTCAGTTGCATTGTCACTTTCTACTCCTTCATTTTGTGAAGTTCTTATTTGATCTTGTGACCTATTTATTTCAATTCTTTTACCAGACTTTTATTTCGCACAGTCTCTATTTGCGGCGCATTTGGTGTCACCACTGTGGAACTCTGCTGATACGGAGGGGGATTTCTATTTAGAATATCTTCCAGCAATTCATCATCCGTTTCACTCTCATGCATATATTTTTCCCTCTCCATATGTTTCTTTTTCTCAGTACGTTTTCTCTTAGTCTCTTCCTCAACTGTAAAAGCCGGAAACAAACCTCCTGTCATGTTGGCACATCTCCATCGTTTTATTCTATCCTCATGATTTATTCCCCACATTCTTCCAGGCATAAACTCATGATCCCTTAAACCTCTGAATCTCTCTCGCTCATACATCTCCTCTTCCCATTCCGTCAACGCTTCAAATTGTGTCGGTCTAGGTCTAGGTTCTAGATTGGTCATCTTTTCTCTCAAATTTCGCAACACCGCTACACTAAATGAACCATTCTCAGGGAAAGCTAATGCACCATCATTCTTCGTATACTTTGCCCAATTTTCTAACCATATGCATGTATGATATCCATATTTCAGCATCATATGTGAAGCTGCTGATTTCGGCGGAGGAATTACTTGTCCCTCTCTAGTCACAACCTTTTTGTCTTTCTTAAAGAAATTCTTAATTTTTGTCGTCCATGACGTTCTCTCCCTTTCATACTCTTAATACGGCATGTTTTCGATTGGTTTTTCTCTTCAAACCAGCACTGTTCCGTGTACGGAACTTCAACCAAACACAGCGCGACTCACACCAACACACCAATCAGAACGATTTCCTTCTTCCGCGGACCAACCAATCCTAGCGCGGCACTTTTCTACGTCACTCTTGTCTCTGTGTTCACGTGACTAGCGCACTATCCAATCCTAGCGCGGCACTGTCGATGTCACTCCTGCTCTTTTACCCCTCCTTTACAAAAATTATCGGCAATTTTTCTTTTCACTGTTTCTTCGTTAGTTACAACAATTAAAACAATTCCATAGTCTGATTCGCTAAACCAAAGTGACAGCTTTGTCCTTTTACACAAGAATCCTGTATTTCCAGTAGGCAGCGCTTACCTCTACCCTACCACAGAATTATTAACTTTCGCCGATAAAGTAGCACTTCCCTCTACCTTACCCTTCTTTCAAGCAAACAGTAAACCCGTTTCTCTGGGGATAAGACACATATGGAGACTATGCTCCTGAGAATTAAGGCCAGAGTTTCACAAGAAAACGTGATTTGCTATCTCAGTTACACACCTTTTGTACAGAAAATCCCTAACATAACACAACCTGTGTTATTACCAAAATGAATTCAGACAATGTACCAAATTCCATGTGACTTCTCTTGCCACACGTGTTCCACTTCCTACATCCCAGAAGCGTGAAAACTCACATATAACATAACACGACTCAACATATAGTATTAGTCATCAAAAATAATCAATAATCCATAATCACCAAACTAATCTATAGAAACCATAACTCTGCTACCAAGAAATCTGATGCAGCGGATACAATAAAAACTATTTTCCTCCTAGGTCACTTATCGGTCATCCAGGGGCGACTTATATTTTCTCCCATCCACATGACGATGGGGCCCATAACATCGCCTATCACACACACACACACACACCTGGATTTCCTCTACACCTTTACGAAATTCTATACTCCTAGGAGAAATAGGAGAACTAAATGAAAAACATCATGATGTACCGCTGGAAGGAGCCGGGATACCTTATTACCTTAACCTATCGCTTTCTTAGTTATTTCTTAAGATATTCCTGCTCATTGTTTTGTCGATGGATCATCTAGTAAGAAATCAGTTTATAGTGATTAAGACCAGCTAAATCACAATAACCAATTACCAGTTTCACAATCATTTAGTAAAATAACCACTGAGTCGTTTGATTTAAGAATCTTAAATTTTATATAATTTTAAAGGCATGAAAAAGAATTTAGACTTTTTATTCAATTATTCATTCATTATTAATTCAAATATTTATTAAGCAAAATCAATTTTATTGCAGAAAGGAAATTTTGTCATGAACCAATACCCTAATTACCTGCCTATCTTCCTAATTTAGCCTAATGATTTCTAACCTAAGTTTAAGATTTAAAAATAACCTGTTTCTCATACTCAACTGGAAAAATAAGACAGCAACAGAAACTTCAGCTCGTCAGCATTAGCTACCGCAACCCGTCTCATCTAACAGTCTTTCAGCATCTCCCGCTCAGTAAAATGGATCGATCTGGAACACCAAGCACTGGAAACCACCAACTCCAACACCGACTCTGACTACCCCCTCCCACTAAGAGTAGGCCTTCTTATACCCTAATTCTAACTTTGCTAACTAAATTGTTGCAACATTAATAACGCGCTTTTCTCTCATTGGTCCACTCATTTCATCTATTAATTCTTAATCAAGTTCTCCCGGATCCAGCTTGTTCTTTTGGAATGTATATGTTCATTTCCTTTCTCACAGTTCAAGACATGTTTCCATCCGCTTCGATCAGTACATTTGTAACTTCTTTCGATACATTCGAGAACTCTGCAGGCATTGTCCTTTCTCTTAAAACGGTTTCCCACGATTCTTTGCTGATCACCACGGCACACTATCAGTTCAATTAGGTCACATCAGCCTTGACCATTCTTGCATCTTAGCCTCTCAACACCATCACGTGGTTAGCCTTTCTCCAACTTTTTCTCCCTTGTCACGCGTTTTCTCAGCACATCCGCACTCTAATAACCGGCAGCCATTTTATATCGCCACTCGATTAGACTTAGAAGCACTATTTAGAAATAAACAAAACATAATTAAAATAGAGAAACATAGCCTTTTCGTTTCCCTCCCGTCATCTACGTACCCCAATTAGTTATTACCTAGCAGAAAGCAACATTTAAGCTGTTCCTTACTTACCATCACTATTGTTTTTGCAACGACACGTTTATATTCTATGAAGCACAAATCATGCATTTATTATTTATTACTACGCAATTATTTTATGTTATAATTAGACACACAGACATTCGTTAATAGATTATTCAGCATATATACTTGCGTGTTACCCTTCCCTCACGTACATTGTTGATTAATACATTTAAACGAACATTTTTATTAATTATTTAAAAAATTTGTTAGGGGTTAAAAATGTTTTATTTTCTCTGCTCCATCAGTTGCAAGACAAATTGTAAATTAAAAACAGTCACAGATGCAAAAAAAAAAAAAATACCTTTGCTATATAACCGGGGTGTGCATCTGGGGGTGGAGGACACAGCACCTGGAGCTAGGGCTAGTGTGCCGAAGGAGGATTGACATAGTGTTGAGTAACAGGGAGCATTTGTTGTGTTTATGGGATAAGCCGGTTCTTATGTATGGTTGGGAGCCTCTTGAAGAGCAACTCGGTGTGTTTGAGGTATGTAGTTTGTTCCTCGTGCATGAGGGAATGTTCTGCTGTTCCGAGCACCAGCCCAGTGCTCCAGCATGATGAGGGTAGACGGAATTGATTGTCCTTGTGGACTTCCTTGGCATGGGTGGTGTCTCTTTAGGAGACCCCAGCCATCATGTGATGGATGGTACAGCACAAGCCTGAATTGGACCAATCCCTGGGCAGAATCATGTGGTGTTCCCTGGTCCTGCTCCATCTCTACAGCTGAAGATATGTTAGAGCTCAGGTTTTTTGACTTCTTGTAAAGTAGCACGCAGGTGATACATGCTAGGTCGTCTTCCAGGCCTACAGATAGTGAGACCGAGTTAGGTAGGCCTTTCTCTGTTATTGTAAAGGGGTCCCTTTGCTGAATCATGGTGTGCCCTGGTGACATGGGGAAATAGTTGATTACATGCTCAAAGGATTAGTGTTTGCTCCTTCGTCTAGGGAAGGTGAGAGAACTCGACGAGTTTGTAGGGCTGGTGTGTGTACCCAAGTCTCAGTGTGCATCAGAACACTATAGTTAGAACCTTGTCCAGAGAGCGAGCGCGCTGCAAGAGCTAGACAGAACTTTGTTATTTACCGAAGTGTTGGGGTTCCTGCATCCAGCACTACTATGCGTACATCTGACCTGATCAGTATCTTCAGCTCAACGAACTATAATCTCACCACTGCAGCACAAGAACTTAGCATTAACCTACACTGCTACCTTTTTGGACTAAACTTAGAACAGGCTGGTAGCCTGGGTGATATCTTTTGTTCTTAAAGTGGCAATAAAATTATGTTTTAAAAACATTTAATAAAAAAAGAATCTTAAGCAGCCCTGATTCTTTACCAAGGCCGGGCTGGAATACAGTGTCTCCTCCTAAACCATTGGATTGTACTATTGTTAGACTTGGCATCTTTTGGCGTGTTTCCCCTGACTTTTTGCTTTCTGACCTCCCGGTTTTGACTCTGTTTTTGCTGGTGTAATGATTCTGCACACTTTCCTCACTGCTGTCCAGTGGGAAAGTGCAAGTGCTCCTGTATAAAATGTGTTATGGATTGGTGTTTCCATGATTGGCCTATTTGGTTTATGTGTCAGTCCCTTGTAAAGTGCACTACGAGTGCCAGGGCCTATAGACCAAATGCTGTTGGTGGGCTGCAGCACTGGATTGTGCCACCCACGCAAACAGCCCGTAAAGTGTAACTCGGGCCTGCCATCGCAGAGCCTGTGCGCAGATTGTGGCTGCCATGTCGACTTGGCAAGTGCACACACTTGCAAGTCCCTAAACCTTCCCTTTTCTACATGTAAGTCACCCCTAAGGTAGGCCCAAGGTACCCCTGTGGGCAGGGTGCGTTGTATGCGAAAGGTAGGACATGCCCTGGTGTGTGTGGCATGTCCTGATAGTGAATTACAGCCTAGTTCGTTTTTCACTATTGCAAGGCTACCTGTTCCCCATAGGCCAGAATGGGCAGTTTTGATTATTACAGCTTATAATCCTAACTGACCCCGGGAACATGGTAGAAATTCGAGTTTAGTATGCCTGAACTCAGAATGATAAAATGCATCTTTTAGTGAAGTTGGTTTTAACATTCTGTGTTTGAAAATACCACTTTTAGAAAGTGGGTATTTTCTTGTCTAACCATCCAAGCCTGCCTCTGCGAGGTTGTGTATTCCTTGTCTGGAGTGTGAGTGACAGGGGCTGGGGGATGCCAGGAGACAGGGTGAGTCAGCACAGGGCTGAATAGCAAGATCTACATGTAGATGGGTGGGAGGGGTCACACCTGGGCCCTGAATAGGACAGTGCCTTCCCTCCACAATGCTGGCTCCACCTCCTGTGGTGCGTCTGATGTCCCTGGCCTACTCACTGAAAGAAGGGACGGAGACTTGTCAACAAAGTGCTCCAGAACTGGTTTGGACTAGGCAAAGGCCTCTCTGCCTTCAGAGAACAAAGGAATTTGGGATATAAATATTGGGGCCCTGACCCCATGAATTTAGATCTCGCTGGAATCAAGGAACCTGCCAAGACGAAGAGCTGGAAGAGCTGCCAGGAGGAGTACTGCCCCTTTGCTGTGTTGTTGCTTTGTTGGGTTGGCCTGCAGCTGCTGCTTCTACCTTGGGCAGTGAAAGGACTGAACTTTCTACAAACTTGTGCTGAGTATCTCCAAGGGCCTGGAACCGAGCTGGCCTCCTGTTAAGAAGTTTCAGGGACTACAAAGACTTCACAAGCCTCTGGGTACCGCTTCTGGAACGCTGTTTCAGTTGCCACAGAGGAAGGGAGCTGCAACCGACTCCGCCAACCGAATCCATCCCTGGCCGGTGACCTGTTTGCACCGCAGACCGCATCGCCCCGCTTCGCATCGCAACCCTGGTCTCACCGTGGACGACGTCCGACGCCGCCAACATCGAGCCGCTGCTTGCACCGTGACCTGTGGGCACCGCAGTTCGCATCGCTTCACTGTGCCAGCCGGACCAGACCGACGCTGTCGCTGCAACTGGCTCAAGAGTCGTGACCGCACCGCATTTGGGGCACCGCTCGCACGTCTGCGACGCACCGCTCCGACTCGCACCGCTGTCCGACGCCAGCTCCCGCACTCCGGCTAGGTCGCCTGCCTCGCAACCTGTCAGCACCGCATCGTGCACCGTCTCGCCCTGCACCGCACGCCTTGGACTCACCGACTCCGTCTGCACGACGCTCATCGAGCCGCTGCCTGCACCGCATCAAGGGACACCGCACCTTGCACCGCTCCGTCTTGCACCGCAACCGCGACGAACGCCGACCGGCTCGTACACTCCGTACCAGCCACAACGAGAAAGGTACTGTAACCGAGTCTGTTCATGACTCTGCTGGCCCGTATCGACGCAGTCGGCTGGAACTGTTAGACTCTGTGGTTTTCAGCATCGCGGTAGACTCGGACGGAGCTACCGACTCGTATGAACTTTGTTTTTGAACTATTCCTGCAAAGAAGAAGTTACCTTATCAAGTATTCGTTTTTAAAGTATAGTATTGTGGATTTTTGTCGTAATTGGTCTTGTCTTGAGTTTATAAAATATTGGTTATTTTTCTAAACTGGTGTGGTGTCCGTTTGTAGTGCTTACACTGTATTACTGTTGGTTATGTGCAAATGCTTTACACACTGCCTCTGAATTAAGCCTGACTGCTCGTGCCAAGCTACCACGAGGGTGAGCAGGGGTTACTTCACGAGTGTAACACCCTTACCCTGACTAGGAAGAAGGGTCCCTACTTGGACAAAAGGTGCAAGCCCTTGCCAACTAGAGATCCCATTTCTAACAACTATGAAAAAACTTTTCATGGATAAAAAGTCTATCGAACAGCGGCAAAGCCAATACTTGTGGCCTTAGCAAGCTAGGGCGATGGTTATTTAAAAAATAAAATAAAATAACCAACCATATGCCACAAATGTGAAAAGCAAAAAACACCAGAGCTTAAACATGGCTACAGTATACATTCAACAAGTTTTACATAAAAAAAAAAAAAAAATTATATAACTTTAATATAACAGGACTGGTGCTTTCGTGCAGGTGGGTGTACATAGAACAGGTATAGAGACCCTTTTTAGTTTTAAAGCACATCAGAGCAAAACATTATTCTACTGACCCAAAGAATAGTGTGTTTTGCTTGGATGACTGTAACCTGAAGATATAGCTTAAAAATACAAGGATTACAAAAAAAAATGGAAACTACTTGAAACAGAGGTGACACTGGCATGAAGAAAACATGAGCAGATGAAGCCTCAGTAAAGGGCCGCAGTCTGAGGCCCTCATCAGTATCCGCACTCAGCATTTTGAACAGCTGCAGCACAAGGCTCGGTTTGCACAGTCCTTGGTGCATGCGCAGTCCAAACCTTTTCGAAGAGGTTGGCACTTGTAACCTGCATAGGCACTTAGACTCGGCTACGATACGCCAAATAACAGTGACCTACTAGATTAGAGCTACTTCTCAATATGTGGAAAACAAATGAATCAAGGCAAACTCCAGCAGTTTGGAAACCTTAATTGTGCTCCTTTTTCACAATTCAGTGCTCATGTTTGATCTTGAAATCATCGCTGCATTGAGTTAAGTCTACAATCGTGCATATGATTTTCTCTTCAGACGTAATCAGCAAGGCCTTTAAGTCAATTGTGCCTAATTGTAGAACATCGCCTTTTCTGCAGCATCATTTTAAAAAACAACCAATCGTAACCGTAATTAAATAACTGTTCTTAAGTCTGCACAGTTTCTTTGCCTAGGAAGCAAAGGCTGACGAGCTTCCTCCAAGAGAACCATTGTGTGTTTTGTGAATATCACCAGTACAAGCAGTAAATGTTAGATTGAGAGTTATAGAAAAATGTACCTTGAACTAGGATGGCAAAAATCCCTCTGCTGTCCTTGGGTGGTACAGAGGGAGATGGAAATAGTACTGATGAGGACAGGACGTAAGAGGGGGTGGGTGGAAGAGTAAGGGGTGAGACTGAGGAAAATAATAAGACAAACAAGGTATGTATAATAGATCACTTTGGAATCGGACAGCTCGAGAAAGCGGCAGGCGTGAATGATGTGTGAAGAAGTTGAGGATAAGAGAAAAGGGTAAAAAGACAAATTAAGGTGAAACAAAAGGAAAATAAGAGATTGAGAAGAGAGAAGTGTAAGCGAAAGGTGAACATGAGATAGCGAGGAAGGAGAAGGAGAAAAGGGAGGAATAGAGCATATATAGAGGTAAACACTGGCTAGATAGACTGCAAGAGAGAAAGCAGGAATGTCTAATAGAGAGGGGGAAATACAAAGATTGGATGAGCAATGGTAGGGGAGAACAAAAGAGCAGCTAATGGCCTTTTCTGTTTTTGCCATTTTGTCCTTAAATGGCCATACTCTGTAGATGCCTCTTCCTCCATATCCTTTCACACTCCGAGCAGGGAAGGTCCCTGTATTGGTCCAGCCTAGGAGATCTAAGATTCATTGACAGTCTGCATGCGAAGAGCAGCATTTGGATCTATAGCAGTTGACAGCAGCAAGACTGCAGGATGTCAGCACAAGTTACACAGCAGGAATGTCTGGATGCTGACGTGGAATATCACCTAAATGGGAATAGTGTGGGAACTTGCATGTGCACTCACTCATCCACCTATATATTCCTCTCAGTGAGTTAAGCACTTGCTCCAGAGATCTGTTTGCAACATGCATGTCTCTCCTGCTTTAACTGTGCACGTTCTGTGAGCAGTGAAAGCTTGCATTAGTCTGCGCTGCTGGGTCTGTTCTGCAAGGAATGGAAGATTGCACTTCCTACCTTCTGTGAGGGGGGGCCGCTTACTTTAACACTGTCATGTTTTACCTGTTCTGTGAGGAAGCAAAGTTTGCACTGCTGCTGCCTGACATGTACATTTCTTATGATGGGGAAAGGTTATGCTGCTGCCCTGTGACTGAGAGAAGCTTGCACTGTTTCTGCCCAATGTCTTCCTGTTCTATGAAGGAGGGCAGTTTACACAGCTGTAGCAACATCTTATGAAAAAACAAAGGCTATTTTTGAATGAACCTCCATAACATGCCCTACACGGACTGTGATGTGAGATGCAGAGAGTTATTGTCCTAAGGGAAGAGCCGGACACTCCTAGGGGCAATATGTGAGCACAGAGACAGGTTGACAGAGATGAGAAGCGTGGCCGGCTGCTCAACCCTGCTGTTTTTAATCCTGTGGTAGAGACATACCATTTAAAACCCTTTTAGCTCACCCACACTTACTTTTAATATTGGTCTGACTGTTTAACAAAGGGAGAAGATAAATGTCGACTTAAGAGACATTATATCGCCCAAAGGAGGCATCCCCTAACCAGGACAGGAGGCTGTAGTACCAGTAAACATCAGTACTTTCGGATCCTTCCACTGCTGCATCTGGATCCCAAGAACGAAGCAGACCACTCTAGGCGGCTGAGGGTTCATCATCCTATGTGAGCACATGAATGTATGGTCTTTCCTCAAGAGGTTGGCCTCTTTATTTCAGGGGTGTTGTATATCTTGTATGTTTGTCTGTTTGAAGAGTGTTAACATTCCTTTAACTCCTCTCACTTCCCCTGTAGTGTGCTTTGGTACCTGTGTTGCTCCTGTCATGCATTTGTGAGAACAGAATGACATTCCTCGTGTGACTGTCACCTGTCCTTTACTTATTTATTGAGCGCGGGAAAGTTGTGCTGCTGCCCATTTTGTACTTTTGTGATGTTGTGAAGGTCGGTGTAAATATTTCCACTACACAAAAGACTAAACAATTTACATTGCCAGTGTTGTTTTAAAGCATGATGTGAATGAAAAAGTGAGCCCTCACAAAATATGCAAGTAAAGTTTGCTCAGTTTGTAAAATGTTAACCTAGATAAGTGCCTCATGCCATGTAGAATACCTTCGTCCAGTTCTCGCATTTCACCCAACAACAGCACATAACATGCTGGGGTTTTGATCCCACAAGAATAGCATTAAAAGCAAAACTACAGGCCAGTCAATGCTACGTGGTGTTTCCTGGGCAAAGCGGCATGCTGTTTCCTAAAAGCCAGAAAAGGCTGATGGTATCCTATGTCATAGTTTCATTTGTCACACATATAAAGCAAAATAAAATGTCGCTTTCGATGTTTGGTAATGTTAAATGTATATTATACTGATGTGTAGAGAGAGGCTTTCTACCAGCCCTCTTCACCTATTGGCCTTTTATTGTGTCATTCACATTTTTCTTCTGCCCACTGTGGCATACAGCATGGGGCAGTGGGTCAATCCACTTCAGCCATTGGCTAACTTCACTGAGTGACAAGCATTCTGCTTTTTCTAAAGGAGCACATCTGCACACAAAGTAGTTATCCGCAGTGCCAGGGACTGCTGTGGCAACATGTTCTTTTCAAGACCCAAAAATATGATTTGCTTTTAGCATTTTTTTAATGTTGGTGAAGGCCAGGCAGATCCCTCAACAATGAAGTGTAAGTAAAACAAAAAAAACAAGCCTGGATGAAGCCAAAATGCTTACAGCCAATGCCAAACGTAATGTATTTGCCAATGCTTGCTTCTTGCATGAAATCAAGAGAAAAACAGCTAGTTTTTCAAATGCAGATGCGACAATCGAATTGCTAGTGAGGCAGATATTAACACGTCTTGGAAAAACAAACTTGCATGCTAGTAAGAACTATCATAGCAGCAGCTGTCGGCAGAGACCCTGAGAAAGAAAAAAACAATGTGCTAGCAGCCCTCTTTCTCAGTCCATCATCGACCTAGAGCGTGATGGGACTTTGTTGGAGTGCCTGCAACACCACTCTGATGCGCTCTGCATTCAACTGGTGCAGCACATGCTGCGGGTGCTGCCTTCCCGTCCCCCAGGGGCTCTCATTCTGACTGGGCCGGTATTTTAGTGCAGTGTTACCCCTAGAACTAATAATGCCCGTACCAATTGGTGCCATATTACTGCTCCATTCCGAGATCCACAGGTCTTTCAGCTGTACCACTCCTGAATAAATAATCGTGCCCGCCCAGTTTCTTGCTGACATTGCCACTTATTCATGAACACTAGCCTCTCTCCGAGCACACCATCAGAAACTACCAATCCAGGTGGATCTCCTAATGCAGATTTGATATTCTTCCTGATACACAATGGATATCTACCTAAGCATTTCTTAGACGTATGGGATTTTATTGACACCGATAAACCAGTTGCAGCTTTTTAACTGTAAACCTGCCGCAATGATTCATCCGCCCCTGACATCTCAGTAGCTATTCCACCTAGATTTTCTATTGTGCTATGCCCAAATGAATAGGCCCAATCAAATCAAAAGTAACTACAATAGGTGATTGGGTATTGATGTCAGGCGCACACCCACTATCATGTTAAAGTCCATCCCTATGTATCTCATCCAACCTTAGGTGCTCTAAAAGGGAAGGTGGCCAACACACAGCCTTCAATAGCCAATAACAGCCCTACTTTTTAAGGAAACCTTAGAGCAAACTGTAATTATTGTTTGAACGAACCCCAACTCGTGACACCTTTTACATGGCGTACTTTCCGTTCGGAAAGCAGGTCTTCGAGATACACTTTGGAGACAAATATTTCTTTGGGGATAAAATTTGATTTCTTCAGGATGTGTGTGGCAAATTATGTATATGTTGAGCCCTTATAAAGTCGAAGGCATAACACCAGTACGACGAAACACGTGTTGGCTAGAGGCTCTCTGTCTCTAGACCACAGCGTAAGACCTAATATACAAATGCTTCGGCTTGGTATTCTCCCTTTGAACTCCTATAAAAAGCATTGGTCAAGTCTGTGAAATGTGGACAGCACATGTGTCGTTGCCACAGTGGAGTGCAGGATTTAAAGCATGCACTTTATTTTGTCCCAATGCTGCTGTTACTCAAGCAAGGAAATGTTCTATTCATCCTTTTGTATTTTAAATGTAACATAAAAAATAGTGATGAACGGATTAACTTAGTAATGTGTCCAGCAAATGAGTTTATATGTTATAATCTTTTTTTAATTTTTTTTAATCTTTTCTAGCAGTCTTTTAAATGTTTTTTTATAATGTAAAGTAATTTGTACTCCATTTTAAATTTAAATTTTATTGTTGATGTTATATTGTTGACCTTAGAATAAGATCTAAATCAATAAAACTCTTTTGGTTTGGCTTGAACCCAATCGAACAGGTGAACTTGTGTTTAGTTGTGCACTATCACACAGGGTATGCTCTTTTTTACTTAAAATAAGCCACACCTTCTTTAACTCTGGTGCATTGATTTATTGCCCTCTGGGACATAAAAGCAGCTTTAGTTATAATAACCTGGGTGAAGTTATGGCCCAAATATACTCAACTACGCTACCTTTACATTTCTGAATTATCACCTGGAGGATACTGCCCACGCATACTCAACAGCTCTTGTAGACACGCTGTCTGTGTTAGCATTGACTCTAAAAGTTCTCTCAGCCGCCCGCTTGATGGGACACATTCGTGATCCAATCTTCTCCAGTGTCAAAGACCTGTCCGGTTCTACTCTAATTCCACCTCTGTGTTGAGACCACTTTGCTGCTCTTTTCCATCTCAACGTAAAGCCATTTCCCATTGCCATGTGTCCCACTCCTACTTCTACACAGCCGTGGGCTAACCTTGAGGCATCAGTTTTCGTGCAGGCCTTACCAGAACCTCCTTTGATGCCGTCTATTGAGCGATCCAATTGCTGCGGGCAATTTTAATAGTTGCATAAGTTCTTCTTTAGATTCAATAGCTGCCAAGAAAGTGCACCAGTCTCACAAACCAAGACGACCCACACCTTGCTATAGTGAAAATCTCAGAGCAATAAAAAGACAATGCAAAATACTGGAGCGTAAGTGGAGAGAGTGTTATGAGCTCATGGCAGCCATTAAAAACTACCATTACTCCATTCGCACTGCTCGTGTTGCATACCACACTTCTAAAATGCATACGGCTGCCAACTCTTCCAAAGAGATCTGCTCCATTGTCAGTTCCTTTCTGAGCCCCAAGGTTGCCAGCCAGATCTTAACTGCATCCCAGAATCTTTGCACAGGTTTCGTTACATTTTTTCTTGATTAAAATTATATCTATTCAGAACAACTATCCTAAGCTGCCTCTGGCAGACTCAGTGCCTGACCGAGTTAGTATCGTATTCGACCTCTGCCTCTTTAGCTGAACTGACGCTGCTTTTCAGCCAGGAGGTGCAGGAGTCTGTTGTTACTGCAAAGTCCGACTCTGCCTGCTTCATGTTTTTACATTACGTTCTTGCTGAACATCTCCCCCCTTTAGGTGAAATGATCTCCCTAAAATCAGGCTTGATTCCATCAGTGTGAAACCAGGCTACATTAGTTTCTCTTTTAAAAAATGCACTGTTGGCCCTAAAGTTCCCAGGAACTACCGCCCTATCTCTCCTGCCTTTCCAATCAAAGTTTTTGGAAAAAAACATGTCAATTCTCATTTATCTCACTGTCTCCAGTCTCGAATCAAACACGCCCCCCAATCTGGGTTTTGACCGCTGCATAGCACGGAGACTGTTCTTCTAATTGTACAATAAAATCTCCAAGCCATCTTAGATCAGGGTGCTAGCGCCGCCCTGATTCTTACTTGCATCTCTGCAGAGTTTGACACCGTTTCCCACTCCATACTGGTCATCCGTCTTTTCTGTCGTAATATTTGCAAGTCTGCTCTGTAATGTTTTTATTTCTTTCTGTCAATTAGGTCACAGTCGGCTTCTTTAACCCCATTCCACGCCATTGCTCCTCTTGGCTGCTCTTGAACACCAGCTGCCTTAGAAGGATCTCAGTTTTTCCACTGTTCAGCTTATTTGGCGACAAACCCTCTTTCAGGTCACCTAACGGGTGGACGGCCGATAATGGTTGTCCTCCAGAGCGATCTCCATCTGCAAAATCCTCGGGACCTGATTTGATTGCAGGCTTCTTATGTTCATCAAATCTCCAAAGTCTCTGCCTTCTGCGTGCCCTTCTGAGAGCCCTAAGACAAGTGCTACTGCTTTTGCCTGTTTCCTCCCAAAAGTCCATAGTGCAGTCGCTTATTACATCATGCCTCGACTATGGAAATTTCTTGCATCTTGGCTTGCCACAGCATCTGTTATAAGACCTTCAGCGAGTCCATGAATCTGCTACCAGATTATTTCTTAATGCTCCTTGTTACCACTCGATCTCAAATCATCTTGTGTATTAGAATGTGCTACATATTGCCAAGCATTTCATTTTAAGATTTTAAGGCTCTCTGTGTAATGTTCAGAGCTCAAAATGGTGTCTGCAGAACCTGGTAAGTCCTTACTGGTAAGTACTCGACCACCTAAGAGTTCTGCTCTTCCAGTCTTGATCTGGAATCCTTGTATTACTTCGCTCCCTAGCTTTGGAAAAGTCTTCCACCGGATATTCTTCTCCAGTCTTGTCAATCATTGTCTAAAAAGAATCTTAAAACTTGCCTATTCACTCTTTATTTGCCCTTATTCCTGTCTTTTAGGTCCTCAGTCAAGCTATCAGCACTTGGATGCCCCATTGAGGGTAACAGTGTGCTTTATAAATTGATATTCATGCATTCATTAAATTGGGGATAATGCAGTCATTATGCATGTTTTTCATTTTCGGAGTTGAAAAACTCTGAATATTGAGGTGTAAAAATCTGAATAATGTGGGTTCCCCCCACCCCATGAACCTTTTGGCAGGTTTTATATGACAAATGCTGTGCAGGGAAAAACTGCAATTTTGCAGTAATTTTGTTAAAGTTGTAATCATTATTCAGGGTCAGAAGAAGGGACAAAGGCAGCAACTGTAACGTTTTCCCATCTTTGGTTTTCTCCTGCAGGCAGCTGCTGTATGACATTTCGGAGGACATTGGCACCGAAGACCATAATGAAATCATGTTCCTTCTGCAAGACACGCTTCCCAAAAAACACAGAGAGACTTTGGTGAGCATGGGCGAGTGGTGGGCGGGTAACCTCCAATACTATGATCAAAATTGTGGAGGTGATTCCTGTGCCTTGGTCGGACCACAGAGCTATAGTGTTCAACATTAATGCAAATTCACAACAACTAACATCATCTAACACACCTATCACAGTTAACTATCAAGACTGGACCAAAATTAATACTCCCGACCTTAAAAAATCACTATTGGACACCAAGCCGGACCTAACAACAGATACGAACGAAGCAGTCCATAGACTAACCACTTGGATCAAAACAGCGGTTGACACTGCAGCCCCTATTAAGAGTGTTAGATTTAGTAGGAAAAGGCCGTCAGAACCTTGGTTTTCAGAGAAACTTAGAGCTCCGAAACGAATTTGCAGAAAGTCCGAAAGAAAGTGGAGGGCAAACTATGATCAAGCCAAAAAGGAGTATGCACAAACATTAGCAGAGTACAAGAGATTGATTATTGAGGAAAAAAGTAATTACTTTACGTCAAATTCTGGAAGCTAAGAACTCCAGCAGGGAACTGTTCGCTACAGTAAAGAAACTAGCTAATCTCCCAGCCAATGCTAAAACAGTCAGCACCCTGGAATTTTGTAACACCTTGGGACAGTTCTTCATCAACAAAGTTGAGACAGTTTACAAAACCTTCATAGGTGGTAATCACTCCTCCCCAAGACACCCAAGCCAGGGCCAGATAGTTACACATCGGGCACTGGCTTCTCCTTCACATCTCCCACATGGGAACAGATTGTCCAAGTAGTGAAAACAACTAAATCAGGAGCCCCGTCAGACCCCTGTCCTCCCAAAGTCTTCCATCTGTTCCCTGAACTACTCAGTGAACAACTAAACTTACTGTTTAGGGAGATCGTACAGTCAGGCAGGTTCCCGGATGCATGGAAGACAGCCTCAGTCCTGCCTCTGCTAAAAAAAAAGCCAATTTAGATCCCGAAGAACCTGGCAGTTACCGGCCAATTTCTCGGATCCCTTTTTCATCCAAGGTATTGGAGAAACTGCTTAACACACATTACTTCTTTCATTTCCGCTGGAGAACTCCTGGACCACTCTCAGTACAGGTTCAGAGAGGGCCACGGAACCGAGACTGCTCTGATCATGGCAACAGGGGAAATTAGAAGATCACTGGACTCAGGAGGGAAGGCCGCCTTGATTTTGTTAGATCTATCGGCGGCTTCGACACTGTCAACCACGAAATATTAATTGGCAGATTGACGGAGCTGGGATTTCAGGAATCCGCCCTCAATCTTCTTGCATCCTATCTAACCGGCAGAACTTTCTCAGTAGAACTGGGAGGTTCCATATCCAAATCATTTGAACTACCGTGTGGTGTACCTCAGGGCTCCTCTCTGAGCCCCACACTTTTTAATATTTATGTGACTCCGTTAGCCTCGATTATTAGGCAATGTGGCTTCTCGGTGGTCTCTTATGCTGACGACACCCAGGTGGTTGTGTCAGTGTCAAATAATGTGGACGCGACAGCGGATCGTTTTAACAATTGCATGTCACAAGTAAACACCTGGATGCAGACTAACTGCTTAAAACTAAACGGAGAAAAAACGGAGGTCCTGATACTGGGCCCTGACCCGCCCTTCTGGTCACCAAGATGGTGGCCAGATAACCTTGGAGACTGTCCGATGCCAGTCTCCAAGGTCAAGAACCTAGGTGTGGTCTTTGATGACAAGCTGATATTTGACGGTCAAATCAACAAGCTTTCATCCACCTTCTGGGGGATCTTAAAGATGATCAGAAAGATTCGTTCTTTCATACCCCCGGAAGCATTAAAGACGTTGGTGACATCATTGGCCCTTTCGAGATTGGACTACGGTAACGCCCTATATGTAGGGCTACAATCCCAGTATCTACAAAAACTGCAGCGTCTGCAGAACGCCGCCGCTAGATTGATACTGGTTGTCCCCAAACATGAAGCAATCTCCCATAGATTGAGAGCCCTTCACTGGCTCCCAGTGGGGAAGAGAATTATTTTCAAATCACAATGTCTGGCCTATAAGGCACTTCAGGGTAAAGGACCACTATATCTGAGATCGCACTTGAAATGGTACGTACCAGCCAGAAATCTCAGATCCTCTCACTCAAAACTGCTACAATTACCTAAGTACAGGCAGGTTCGCTGGGGAGGAAGAAGTTTCATATTGAGAACAGCAAAAACTTGGAACCGTTTGCCAATGCCGATAAAAAAACAGTACCTCACTCATGTCCTTCAGAAGACTACTGAAAACTTGGCTCTTCTCCGACTGAGCTCTGGAAACCCATAACGCATCGCTCAATCCCGTCACCTTATATGTCCTGCCAAACCCAGCGCCAAGACGCCTTCGGGCATATGTGCGCTATATAAGTCGACAAATCAAATCAATCAAATCAAACCCGCACACATGTCGATTTTAAATGCCGGGAGGGTGGCCTAAGAGAGGACAGGGTCTGCAGTGAGAGGGGCCTTTGTGAGTTGAACCTAAAAGACAAGTCAAGAAGAGAGCCAAAGATGTACAACTGAAAAATGGCAACATGGAGCAAGTGTGACCCAGTTCCTACTACTTCGCACTACTGACTATGTATTGTATTGTATCGCTTGCATTGTATTGTAATTGCACTTACTACCCCTAATGGGGTGTTTGAAGCATTTTATGGCAAGTAGCACAATGCTCTGGAACCCAATGTTCTCTGTTTATTTAGTGGTTTTTGGTTTGTGAGGTTAGTCCTGTGTTCCCAGAAGAAGTCCTCTGATGCATTACACCAGTTTGTTTATGGTGGAATCAAAGAAAATCGATGTGGTATGGGAATGGTTACTCAGGTGAATTGCTAGAGTGGAGGAGGTTCCCACAAGGGAGTTAGATGTCATTGCTAGCGAGATGAGGATAGTTGGGGTATGTTAGTTTGTACAAATGATTAGTGGGGCGAATTGACCGTTTAGAGGAAGCTCAGATTGATGATTTGAAGGCAAGTAATTACCAGTTTGTGAGAAGGGAGGAGTTGTGGGCTGTGGTTGGAGACGGGGGCACTTCAGAGAAGTACATATAGAAAATTAAACCATGGGGCATGCGATTTCACATAGGGGTTGGATAAGCACATGCAGTTTGTAATAGGAGTTTTGTTTTTCATGCAGTGTTGTACATTTTGCCACTGCAGCCCATTTCTTAATGTTCCTTGGAAGCATTAGGTTTCCCACTACCCATTGATACTTTTGTTCATTCTGCCTAGGAGTATTGTTTTGATACTCCCTGGTAGCACAGTTGTCTATAATGCCTAGGCCCAATGGTTCATCCTGTTGAGAAGTAAAATTTTCCTGACTGCAGTAGTAAGGTAGACGGACACTGTAGAGATCTGTATTTAACCGGAAGGTCTTGGGTTCGAATCGCATTGGTCCCTTCAACATTGTTCTTGCAAGTTTGAGAAGAGTAACATTGAGCTGGATAATAATTAACACCTATTAGAACATTGGAATGTGGAGCACTCCATTGAATACAATGGAGTGCTCCGAGCTTCTACAGGCCGGTAAAGGCCCGCAGAGCAACATTCCAATGTTATTTGAACAAAGGCCTCTCGGAGCCCTAGGGGATTTCAATCCCTTCGGGCTCCGAGAGGCCTTTGTTTAATTTGTTAGAACATTCTGCCCTCTAGTGGCAGAATGTTCTAATAGCCTTATAGCCCTTCGTAGCTGAGCTATACCGGCTATTAAAGTCCCACTCCCTTGTTAAAATCCTTCGGCTCGGGCCTTTAACGCTGGAGCGGGCTATATTGTAAGTGCCTAGAAACTAGTGCGCTATATAACTATATTTTCAGTATTTGTGACTCTTGCCTGTTCTGATCTATCAGTTCTGGTTGCTGGGGTCATTCTGGAGTTCACGCTTTTCTCTTGTTTTTCCTTCGCAGTCCACTCTGCACCTGCTGACCCTCATGGAGGCTCAGGGCCTCGTATCGCCAGAGAACCTCGAGTTTTTGGAGTCGATCTGCAAAAACATTTCACCCGAGATTGTGAACAAAATCACAAAGTATAAAGCGGAGCAAGGTTAGTGTGCTACACACTTGTTGGAAGAGAGATCTGCATGTGTTTTATGTCTGTTGTGTATTACCGATGTTTCGTTGAGTTCCCTCACCACCACACCTGCTCGTTATGGAACGGCTAATGGTAAGTGTATTTGCTGTTGATATGCATAGCGGTGCATACACTGTCTCTGAATCCCTGATGGTAGGAGGTTGATGGTAGGAGGGCAGGAGGTGGTGCAGTGTGGGGTGTCTGTGTAAAAGAACATTTATCGGTTCAGACTCTCAGGTTAACCTCTCGGCTCAGTCAGCTTCACACTGGCTCTAGCTGTGCTCCCTCACATAGTTTGATTAGAAGCTATAAACACCTCGGAAAGGTACATTCCTGTCTTTGCGACAGGGCATCTATAGCAAATTGCCATGGGGGCTTATATCACCTTACCTAGAAGTGCAGACAGCACTGCGGTGGAATAACAACAGGGTCAATAAGAGCCAAAATGAAGGTGAACCTTCTTGGGACCCTTTGTAGTTTAACCATATGAACGGGATGTGTATTAATGTTCACAGACTTGTATCTGTGGGCCTGTACCTGGCTGTGTGTCAAGTACAGCCCCCCCCCCCTTTGACATTCGTATAGGTTCCTCCTATTCCCCTCTGACCCGCCAAAGTTGATCGCCCTAACAGTGGTTACCTACTATGCATTGTGCACTTCAGCACTGTAGGGTTTGTGTTCCCATTGACTATCTCTTTCCCAATTTATTCCCACCTGAAACTGTAGAAGCATTGCGGGGGTCAGGAGAACCCTTGGAAATGCGCCTGCTAGTGACTTGGGCCGCACTATGTCAGTCGATCCAAGCCCTTGGACACCCCAAGCATTCAGCACCTTTCTGCTACAAAGAACGGGAAGTCCCCTTGGGTGGCACCGGGTTCTTCTAGGCCTCCTACCATGCCAGTGGGCGCAGGCCCAAACCGGATAGCTCTTTTAACTTCATGAATGACTCCCAGCTTACTAAATGTTTTTACTCCTAGACAGCCACACCCCTGCCAGCACTCTCCCAATCGGCTCTGTTCAGACAATGGCGCTGGAGCCAGACTGGCCATTCACGCTGCTTACAGTGCCCCCTGGCTATCTAACAGGGACAGCGCATGTTTCCAATCAGACGATGTTTTTATTTCTAGATAATTTTATTTTTAGATAATCATGACAGAACATGCTAGTTTATCCGTCTTCTATCTTACATCAGCACGCTGAATTAAAGCTTTCCAGAGTCAATGGTAACTATCAATTATTCCGCTGAATTAAAGCTTTCCAGAGTCAATGGTAACTAACAATTAAATCCTGAACCTTTTGGTGCTGTTTGTATTCATGGAATCGACCTGGGTGGCATTTTATCATTTTACTTGTCTGGCTTATATTTTTATGTAAATGCCAATAAAAAAAACTAGGAAAAAGAGCGAAATATTGCATTTATCCACTTTTGAAATATAAACCTAAAACAGCAAACATATGAAAAAACCCTTAAGTGGCTCAGATGTCTAAATTATTTTTAAATAATTGTTAATCCAAACAAATGGATAATTACCATGCTACAAAAGAAAACTGAGAACTTTGCACATTCCTTTTCATTTACCAGCTGCTGGCCCTTCCAGAATAGCTAAATGTAAACAAATGGCTTACATTTTATTCTAAGAATGGTGGCACGAAAACATGAAACATCTGGTTGATAGCGAGACCAAAGCAAGAAATTAATCTGAAGTTACCATTTCCGAATTCTTCTCAGAAGAAAGTAATCCTTCTTTCATCCACTATGATTCATTTTGCTAGTAAGATTCATGCAGCCTACAATCCGTGGCTCATCTATTGCGAAAAAGACCAATAAAAACTTTTTGGATAATTCCTAGAAGTTCTAGAAGAGGAATCTGTTTGGTGTTAACTTGGGACCAACAGACATGTTAGTTGCCACTTTAGCGGTCTAATATCATTACGATCTGGACTCTCGGAGGTCAATATGGCCAGCCAACCCATTGCCACTGCTGCCCAGTCTCTTTCCTAAACCTATGTAGAAAGCCATGCCAATAAGCCATTCTTTTTATTTGTTTGTGATTTTAGTGCGGTTGCCATCTCAGGAAACTTCACCTGTGCTGGAGGCTCCAAAAAGCCAGGAGGAATCTGCAGCGAAGCCTCACTTGGGATACCGCTCCACACCGGAATCTGTTCCTTGCCAGACGGTAGTGTGTGTACAGCTTTTTGAAGGACCTCCTGTTCTGGTTTCTTTTTCCTCATCCCCTTCCTTGTAGATGAGCTGTGTTATCCCCTAATGCTGTATGCCCGTCTCAGTACTCGGTATAAACCTTTTCAGTATTGAGAACATCTCTTGGTTACCTCTTTTCCCTCCAGAGCACAAGCTTTGCAACACCCACTAGCACATTCTCATCTCCATATGGCATTAGTTGGCATTGTATTGAGTGTCTTCTTTCAGCAGAACATCACCTCCTCAATAAATCTCATTTAAACTTTGGTAAGCCCTATGAGTCGCATTGCACAGATTCTCAGTACCATCGGTATCCATAAACCTGATTATGGGGCTTGGGGGACCTGATTCTTCTGACACTAACACATCCATCATCATGCTCTTGACATCTTTGGAGTGAAGGAAGGACCTGTGTGGAATTCGATGGATTAAGGGTGACCAGCGTTAGTCCATGCTAGATTTTCAGACTGTCTTAACCATGTAAATTATTTCCATTTAGATTAATTGTCCCTCTTCTATCCCTCTGCTACCCTTCTCAATCCAAATAACTGACTAACATATCCACCACTCAAATTACTTTCATATTTCACTATACTAATTCAACACTAATCCTTTAATGGGTTCCACAGTAGCGTGCTACTCGCCAAAAAATCGCTTCAAAACCCCATCGGGGGTAACAAGCGCTATATAAATGCAAACCTTTTTCCCTCTTCTATCCCTCCGCTATCCTTCTCAATCCAAATAACTAATATCCACCACTCAAATTACTTTCATATTTCACTATACTAATTCACCACTAATCCTTAGGGGTTCCAGAGTAGCGTGCTACTCGCCAAAAAAGTGCTTCAACACCCAATCAGGGGTAGTAAGCACTATATAAATGCAATTACAATTACAAATTTATCTTTTGTGGATATCCTGAAAGTCTGGGATGAGTCCATCCCTTGTTCAATATACTGCTGCCATCACATCTCCTTCAGTGTGATACAGCCACTGCAACATACATTAGCACCTTAAGAGATGGGCTTAAACTTTGGTGACAGTCCATTGGCTGGCACTCTGGAATAATTATCCACACTTCTACTCCAATGCCCAACATCGCCCTTCGAGTTCGATACTGACTTCAGTTGGCCTTTCATAGGCTGACTGTCCTCCAAGTATGAGACACCTGTTAGTATCTTTAGCACAACTGGTGAATTAGGGTAGCATTATATGGGCTGCCATTACTCTCTGCACCAAACCCCTACCTGTAAACCCAGAACCCACTTGTTGATAGTTACACGTTTTAGGTAGCATTTTGTGAATTGACTCTTCCCTTGTATCCAGAAAGCCATTAGCTTTCTATTCTCTAGATGCAGTTTGAAAGGGGCGGAAGACCAGTCCTATATGTTGGTATTTCCTTCACATTCTGCGTCTCTTGCCGCATACTGAATTCTCTCATTCTCTTCCTTACAAACCTTAGTGTTGTGCTAATTTCTTGCTGTGATTACCTGAGCCATTAAAGGGATGCCCTAAATGTGACAATCTGTGGTCTACTACCTTTAACATAGCATCCATTAACTTAGCTTGGGTTGGAGTACATTTTCTGCTAAATGCATAATTATTATTTATTTTTTTATTCTGTAATTTTTCTTTTTCTCAACAGGAGAATTCGAGTGTTGCTCACTCTACTCTGATTTGTCGTAAGTCTTTCTTCAATGCAATATGTACAATTCTATATATGACAATGATTGAGTACCACCACTGTCTAAGGTGAAGTGTGCCCACATTTTCTCCCCGCTTATTGGTTTATTTAGATGTTTTTGCTAACCAGGCCCAAAAGAGAGCAAAGGGTTGTATTATTGTGGTCAGTTTCTGAAAGAGATTTATGGATATTTAGGTGTAGCACCTTGTAGATAAATTTATGAAAACATCGTCCCTCAATTGGGAGCAATTCTAAGCATGAGAGACTGGTGTGACATGACGGTATTCGTAAGAATTTGTAACCAGCTTTACTGCAACCTGCAGAGCGGCCTACAGCAGTGCAAGACTTTTTTTTTAGGAGCCGCACGAGGAGAGCATTTTCATAATCCAAGTTTGAGTTCTGGCAGAGCTCTCTTAGGCTTTTTTTCTCAAAAAGGTCGGTAAAAGGAGTGTTGGGGAGAATGCCACTACAGTGCTAAAGAAAATTACAAAACTGTAGTAGCAAGTACTCTATAAAAATAGTTATTATGTTTATCATTTATTAGATCGCCTTCCACAAACTGAATTGTCTTTTGCCATTTCAGTGATAGTTGTGACATTCTTTCCCAGCTCATGGTACTCCTTTTATTAACCTCCAACGTCATGTTGTACCAGTATTTTTCGACTACAGGTTACATACAGATTTGTTGTGAACCCCATATCTTTGAGGGGGAGGGGTTCACACCCGGGTAGATCTCCTGAGCTCCAGGAGGAATAATATGTAGTGTACCTTCTTCAGGGCAAAGGCGAGCTGGCAGGTGTGTCTCACTCCTTGCTACGACGAATGCTAATTCTGATCAGGAGTGGAAAGTGAAAATGAGTTTTACGGCTGTGTGTACCATCCAACATCTTTTTTTATAAGACAACCTTACGAGAAAATATGAAAAAATATCATTCTGGAACTAAACTTGTATTTTTCTTGGTTTTTTGGTGTGTTTGCTGCATCATTAATCTAGTGGGCATTTTGTAACTTCATCTGTTTTGCAATGGAAGGGCAAAAAGTGGTAGTCCAATACAATTCTGCAAAACATTTCAGGTTTTAAAATTGAGTTAACAGGGGTATTCAATGTTGATGATTAGAGGGGTTTTGTTTCCCCGATACTGTAATTTCATTCATGATTACCTTTTAAAGACTCTGGCTTTATTGGATATTGCTTTTGAATCTGTGGTTCAACTCTTAAAGGAATAACATATGCTGTTGCACTTTTAGCCCAGCCTGCTTCATTTGTGTATAGTGCCGGAGCCAATAGTAGTGCAAAACCCCCCAAATCATTGGAAAAGCGTAAGCAGGGTCTCAGCATACTGGTGGGTCTGCAAGGTGCCAGATCATACTTTTTTCACCTTCTGTGTTACAAGTGATTTGGGCATAACAGCAGTTTATGATTGTGACACTCTGGTCTTCTTTTCCCGCCTTTTCTAGTGGACACAACAGGCGGTGTCTCCCACTCACTGGCTGAGCTCGACCTAGGACAAGCATCAGAAGCCTGCAGTGCAGACGGAAACCCTGAGGTCTGTAGAGCTCATTTTATGATCTATTTTTTTATATGCCGACAACATATATTAAAGGAGCGAAACGTCTTTAAAACTTTTAGGGATGGGTAAGAATTATCATGTTATGCGTTTCAGCCCGATGCACTGAGTGACTTTAAAAATAGTTTACATTTTAAGGCCAACCTTTGAGCGTTCGCACTATGTTTCTCATGTCAGGAAGATCTCTTAGATATCATAGACATTCTCTTTAATTGACCAATAAAAGGCTACTGCATTGTAAGCCATGTCAATATTAAAGATGAACAATAGTAACTGATTAATTTAGCTACATTTCCCCGTAATCCCTGAGAGGAAATGGTAATTGTATTAAACACCTTGAGCACCGAGCTGCTCATCCTACGTACCCCCTGACGGACGCACCACCTGAAGATTCTGGACCGGAATGTTCTATAAGGCAGCCTCACTGCCAGTCTTCAGCCTTTCAGTACATGTGGTTTAGCGTAGGGGTGTCTCCGGGGAGATCCTAGCACTTGTGCTGCAGCTTTCAAACTGTATCTTCTTGGTTCAGACCTGCCGGAAGTCCCGACTTGGCAAAGCATGGAGTGGCTCCAGTAGAAGAGCCCCTTTTACGGTTATCAATGGCTTTAATACAGTTTGTTACTGGTTTGGCCATCAGCATCTACACCCACCATCCTAGCCTTGCATCATCCCTATACCACCGATGGACAGCCTTGGTCTTTAGCTTAGTTTCTGTCCTGAAGTATGCTCTTCTAACTTCAGATGTAAAGACATTACACTAGTTATGAGTTGGCTGACAAAATGGGGAGGGGGTAACATGGAGTTGTATTACAAACTCGCTCACAGGCACTTACAAGTCTGAGCCATGGAATGCGGAATAACATGCATGTGGCAGAATGACCAAGGTATTTAGTGCATTTTTCCATATTGGTAGAATTTGATAGTGTGTGGTTTTCATTCATTATTATTTGTTCCACTTGTAGCGTTCCTCCTCCTTGAGTGCATGTATTCTCCTGCTCGTTTGATTGCGTGCTTTGTCTAAGTTGCTAAAATATTCTTTAGTTTATGTCAACCACTCATTGTCTTTGGCTGTGTCATTAATCTTCTTGGTTTCCACCTGTACATTGGATTGATACGTTTATACTTAGTTTTACCTGTGCTGGTAGACTGTGTATTTTAGTGAACCCACTTATCTCACACTGGCCTCACTAATGGCATTACAACCAAGTGCACTTACTTTCTTTCTTATATCAGTTTGTTTTATCCTTGTTTATTATATATTATTATTCATTGATTAATTTAATTACTTTTCTTTTAGTTTCAATGTTTTGTTCTTTGTATGTTATTGGAACCATCTTCAGTGACCCTTGTGTGTTGGTCACGTTATGTAGGGATGTATGTGTTGCTGCTTAATAACAGAAATACCAATAATATATAATTTGAAAAAACTACAGCCAAAATATCTATTAAACCTAAATATCTCCTTAGAAATATGTTGTTATGCATTGTGGCCATATTTTAAGCACTTGCCCTCAATTTTGCTAGGATTGCTCTTGAAATAGTAATACAAGTGATTGGATTGAAGAATTCCAAACTGTTCAACATTTTTGTAGGGAGATATTTATGCAAGCTCTCTATTTTGGCATTAGACTTATTTGAGTCTATTTCTGCGGTTGTACGATGGGACAACGCAGGTAACTACATCGTATGCCTTTACCACGCATGTTTTTACCACAAATACGCTTTTACAACGCATGCCATTACTACGCATTGTTTTTATATATAAAAACAATGTATTTGTGGGGGTATACCCCCCCACACCCTCCGAATTTACCTTAAATGTGTGTTAAAGGCATGTGTTAAAGGCATGCACGTGGTAAAAATATGCGTGCTAAAACATGCATGGTAAAGGCTCAACGAGGTTAAAACCTTGTTGTAATGGATGTTTCCCGTTTCTGCAGGCTGTTTTTTTCAAATTGAATCACTTAGCTAAACTCAGTGATGGAAACAAATTGCTTTTAACGTCACATTGTTTTAAATATGGAGTAATTGTGATTGAAAGTTTATTTTTTGTTTAGAGGAAGCTGCCTTCTAACACCTTCTGGCACTATAATAATCAAGGGTGCAACCTGTTTAACAATGTTTGTTTTCATTTCACAATTGTGTGCTTGTATCTGTTGTTCATGTACTAAGTGTCTAATAGTTCTAACCAAATCTGCAAAAAAAACAATGGTATTGATATCTGCTCCACTTAAAGGCATTTTCCTTGTGTGACTGTGTTCTTCACTTTCTGAAATGTCAGCTGCGACTTCAAAGTTTTGTATGCACTTGGTCATTCCTGGAACGCTTTTATGTTTGTCCTCGGAATTATTCTGAGGTTTTTCCTTGTTAAAGGGGTGAGCATGGCTATATAGGGTCCCACACTTCAGTCTCCAGTCTGTCATAACCCTTGTGGCTAAAGTACTTTCTGCAACAACCTTTACCAGAGAAAGTGAGAAGAGTGCCACTGGTGGAGCCATGACATCTAGCGGTGTCCACCTCCACTCTAGAAGCGACGGTGAGGGGATTGAAGTGATGGCCATTATACAATTAACCACCAAAAGGGCTCAAACCTACAGGCCAACCAGCAGGATAAGGATGGGACTACACCAGTGGCAATAGGGTGGATGAAAGTGAAAAGGCCAAAAAAATAAACCATTATGGCCCAGCAAATAAAACCATTTTGTCATCAGATGTGCAGAGGTATAGAGAGTGGTGTATAGTATTTAGGGTCACTTAAACATTTTGCCCACCCTTGCCCATGTTAATTTGTCACAGCGGTGTTTCATATTTATAATAATGTCATAATAAATATAAGAAGTGTTATCAATAAATAAGTATTTTTTTCTTTTTCTTCTGCAGGGGTTGCCTGTTTATAAAATGGGTGAACAATGCAGAGGTTATTGCCTCATCATCAGTAATAATAAGTTTGCAAAAAATATTGAAAGGAAAGGGACAGCCAAGGATGCAGGTAAGTCATTTCCTTGGAGGTCTATGGCTCCCTCTCAGATATGCTGCTGAATATGGCTGCCTCAGTGAGAACCTGCCTAGACTTTGCAATTGAGTGCCTCGACAAAGCCAACCCTAGTTCTTAGAGTCCCAAATAAGACATAGTTTTATCTTATATAGATCCTAAAAGTGAGTCGTCCTATTGGCTGTACTTAAAACGCTGGAGATATCATTCAGTGCTTCGCACATCCACATCAGAGATTGCTGTGTAACCTGGAGTTCACAAATTTGAATCCCAGAAGTGCTAGCTCAGAATGTCATTTTCCATAAGATTTGAAAAGTTAAACCTGTTTAGGTGCTTTTAAGGAAAATAATTATTCAAGAAAAGAAGAATTATAAGAGAAAATTCTGTTTGTTGTGTGCACTTTAATATTAATATCATACTCATCCCCTTTTTCTTCCTCCTGTTTCTCCTCTTCTCCCCCCACTTCCTCCCTCCTCTTTCTCCAAGCACTTCTCCTTCCTCACTGCTCTCCTCCATCTATTCTTTCTTCTTCCTTCTCCCAGACACATGCAAATCAGTATATTGCACATTAACCACTAGTGCCTAGATCATACAGCGCAGTAGATGAAGTGTATGCTACTGCATCTTATTTGGATGTACTAGAAATGTGGCAAGGACCTGGCCCCTCTTAAATTTCATATAGAGACAAGAGGCCACAGGCCATGTGCCTTAAAATGCCATACATTCTGAGGAGACTTGCAGGATTTTCATCAAGTGCTGCTGGGAGAACTTTATTTCTTATAATAGATGATGCCCCACCCAGATGTCACAATTCACTAAAGATACCTCCATATTTTCTAACTTCCAAACACGATTCAGTCGAGGAAGAGGCACAAAATCTGCCTTCATTTCCATCTAGGATGACCTAAAAAACCCAGTAGACCAGAACGGGGTCACTGCACTACTTTTCTTGGATTTTCAGCTGCCTTCAACACAATTGACCATGACATTCTAATCCAAACATTCTTGATGCCGGTATATAGAGGACTGTTCTTGACTAAATCACATCCTACCCTCAAAACAGGACATCCGTCATCCATACTCCTCCTTTCTCACCCAAACCGTACTTCACAAAAGTAGGGGTCCCTCAAGGCTCTATCATCTCACCCACACTTTTCAACATCTACATGAAGGCCTTACCGGCAATGATCAATGAATTTCAGCTCACATGCTAAAACTATGCAGATGACACACAAATACTTCTTAAACTGGAAAGCCCCAAAGATACTGGAAACTCAAAACTCTCCAGTTTCCTCAGATCCATTGATCAGTGGATGACATACAGCCACCTCAAATGGAAAGCATCCAAAACTAAAATACTCACATGTGGCGACTGGAAAAATTATGATCTAGTCTGTGCCTGATCTAACGATCTGGGACCACCTCTTAAAGTGTCTAAGGAAGGAAGAAACCTTGGAATTGCAATGGACCCCAAATTATCAATGAATGCCCAAGTGGACAAGTTAGTAAGAACAAGCTTCATTACTATGAAAACTCTGTGACTCATCTTCCCCTACCTAGGATTTCAACACAAGATTCAAGCTACTATCTCTCTTGTACTGTCTAAACTTGATTACGCCAATGGCCTCTACTACGGATCATCTTTATCAACCATGAAAATACCTCAACGAATTTGGAACTCTGCTGCCAGACTACTCCTACATGAAAAGCCACAAACCCACATCTCCCCTGCGTTGAGGGCCCTACATTGGTTACCGGTTGCCATAAGATCCACCTACAAGCTGCTTTGTGTCACCCACAAAGCAATACATGGAACAGGACCACTTTTCATGAGGAATAAAATCACGAAATACATACAACAAAGGAACCTCCACTAAAGACTGGCTTCTTGCTTCAAAATCCCAGCATACAAGAAAATAAACATGGGTGGTACATCTTTCTAGGTTCAGGCAGCCAAACTATGGAATTCGTTACCCCCAAACCTAAGAGCCACGGATATCTATCTTATCTTCAGAAGACTACTCAAGAGTTGGCTCCTTCCTATATGACCGCCACACTCAAACACAAATCTATAGCAAAATTCTGTGCATGTAAACATATATAATTTGATTATATGAATGTATTTAGATATCTGCATTTCTTTGTGTGAGTGTTGCACTATTGCTACCCAACCTGCACCTTGTTCACTTTACACATCAGCTTTGTCAGTGTTTCTTTTAAATGAGCAGAAAAGCTCTGTGAAGATAGCACCTTACATTGTTTCTATTCAAGCATGTTCAAAAGCTTTGTTTGACTTATTAGTGGAATTTGGTTTGGTCACAGAAAGGAGAAACTGTCCAACTACACTTAAAACTTTGCATTAACCAAAAATTGGGGAAGCGCCCTGAATATTTTTGGGACAGGATGTGGAGAAGTGCAAAACAGGTTAACAATGATTTGAACCAGGAATTTTAAGTTTGATTAAGAAGACTGGGCCAAAAAGAACCATCTTCAGCCACTAGTTAATGTAGAAAATATATTATCTTTTGGAAATTCTTGGTTGCTAATGCCCATTTTTAATTCATTGTTTTTCTTTTTTCTAATAGAGGCTCTTAAACGGGTGTTCTCTTGGTTGGGTCTGGAGGTTCACTGTTACACAGACCTATCAGCAGCTGCCATAAAGGAGCGCATGCAGACCTTCAAGACAAAAATACATGACCGCATGGACTGTTTTGTCTGCTGCATTTTGTCCCATGGCGAGTCGGGCAAAGTATATGGAACAGATGACAAACTGATACCCATCAGGACACTCACAGCATACTTCACCCCCAAAGAGTGCCCCTCGTTGACTGAGAAACCTAAATTGTTCTTCATCCAGGCCTGTCAGGGCAAGGATACCCAGTTATGTGTGCTACTCGAAGCAGATGCTTCCAGTTCTGAGTCGGAGAGAGTACTTCATAGCATTCCAGAAGATGCTGACTTCCTGTTGGGCATGGCCACTGTTGATGGATTCTCTTCCTTTCGGCATGTGATAGATGGAACATGGTATATTCAGTCTCTCTGTAGGAATCTAGTGGCGTTGGTACCCCGGTAAGTAATAGATCTCTGCGTGAGGCTGGGGAAGTCGGGTAATTAAAGCAACACAGCTCATTATAGGTTGATATAAGTACTAGTGGCGTCAGGTAAAATAGGTACAAAATTACTGCTTAACCACATTGATGAGTGGCTTGGTAAAAATCAAAGTCTGACAAGGTTATTATATGAGACACAGATGGACTAAAGGATGAAGAATCCACACAGTAGTGTACTGACATCTCTGCATTCAAACAGGAGAGGTAGCTTGTGGTTTGTAAGTGGGAGGATGAGGGATGTTAAATCATTAGAGAAGGCTGTGTCTTGCACCATCTTTTTATGGCCTTTTCCTTTTAACTTTGAAACTGTTTTGGTAAACCCGTTAAACAACACAGCAAATGATTTTGTTTTCTACAGAAGGTACTATTTTAATGTTTTTTTTCTGAAATATTGATGCATGGACGACGAAAGTGTGTGACCAGCTAGTGCAAGGCTTCAACATTGGCTCTAAACAAGATAAAATCGATGGTCTTGGGAATTTGAAAGCCATCATGGAACTCTGTTTTGATCATTGGGATCAGTGTTGAGATCTTTAGACATTTCACTACCCCGGTGGTTCTCTCTTCCAGTAAAATAGATCGAAAGCAAACATTGAATTCAGAAGGTATGCACGGAAACCAATTTGTCAGTCAGCCTATTGACTACATTTGATAATGTGACGTGATTACCAGTCTTAAGCTCTTTTGCTGAAACGTATGGTGGTGAATTATGGGCCTTCTACACAACACCGTATAGAGATTTTAACAGCTCGCTTATTTTCTGCTGGATGCATACGATTCAGAATCATCACTCCAATTTCTATTGATGGACATCTTTTTTGCACCACACTTAGGCTTGCACATACATATCAAAACAAGCTGCACCCTGATAATAGTATCAGAAAGCTGGCTCACGTCTGAATTTGGTGGAGCATAATTGAAATATAGACTTTAAAAAAAAATATATATATATTTTTAGTTTTCACAGACACAAGTAGGCAAGATTGACATAAGCACATTGACTGAATACAAAACAGTAGTGTGACAGCAGACAGTACGGAAACCCCACCATTAGACATCATGGTATAAGCACAGTATACATCATTCTGATATAGACATATGAGTCGACCACATACACAACATCCATGTCCATCCTCCCACGAGGGACCAGGCTAGAGAACAGCACACAGAGATTGCCATGACTAGGGGATCTGGATCTTTGGAGTTCAAGACCATGCATCTGATACCCGCCCAGTGAATGCGTTACAATGACACGTCCTTGACTTCAGTTGGGGTGCGTCACGTCACAAGCATTAGTTGAGAGGGCTACACAATAGGCGTTGTCTAAGGGTCAGTGGTCATTGATGGTCGTACGCCATCTCTGGGGAGTGCATCCTGGTCCCTGAGCCAAGTTATAAAAGGCTCCCATATGTCTTTTGGACGGGATGCCATTGGCATGAGGTCACAGTTTGTCTGCTGCTTCTGACAGTAGGTGACGTCATGGATCCACTCAGGGAGTCGTGGGTGTTTGGGGCCCCCCCAGTGTATGGCAAGTCGTCTTTTAGCTAGCAGTAGCAGCATTGCAGTGAGTCGGCGGGCCTCAGGAGGAATCCCTTCCACATATCCGAGTAGTGCGACTATTGGGGAGTATTCCACTGTGTGCCCAGTGATTGCCTGTACAGTTGCAAAGACCTCCCCCCCAGAACTTGGAAACCGCGGGACAGTCCCATGCAATGTGCAGGAATGTAGCAGCCTCTCGCGTACATTTCCAGCACCGTGAGTCTGGTCAGAACTTTAGCTTAAATAACTGCAAAGGCGTTCTGTAATACCGATGCAGGAACTTGAAATGTATGAGTCGAAGTTTGTTGTTCGGGGAAAGGTATTGTATTTGCAAGTAGCAGGACGCCCATTGGTCATCAGTTGGCGCTCCATCCAACTCGACTCTCCACTGTTCTAGAGCACACGGAGCCGGCCATGATGTGTTTGCTTGCGTTAGGGTATAAAGCCTGGTAACCAGTTTACGAGGGGATGGCGTCACCAGCAGATGTTCTAGTGGCTGCATAGTAGTCGGGGCTGTCGGTAAAGTGGGATGCAGTGCTTTACAGTTGGCTCTCAATTGATAATATAAGAGCATATTTAGTGGTGACACGGTGTACCTCGTGACTCGCGGGAGGCTCCAAGAATGTACCCTGTGGGTAGAGGTCCCCCACCGTTGCCAGGCCCATTTTGCGCGCCCGGTCTACCGCTCCACTATCTTGTAAACAGGGAAAGTGTGGGTGAAATGCCAGCGGCGCTGCTGGTGCATATAGCAGGGGGTTAGTTGTACGCTTCCTTAAATTAAACCCTCCTATGCCCAGCGCAAAGTTTCCACTGTTTATTTCTTTAGTGTTCCTGCGATAAGATTGATAGACAGCTCCATGCAGTGGAGTGGGGTCCGCTATGTCTCTCTCTGTAGCAACATGCAGTTGAAACGGGGTGGGATGCACCCAATAGTGTAAATACTGTGCCTGCGCACTTAGCGCATATAGTTCAAAATCTGCTGCACCAAGTCCGCCCTTCTTCAGTGGTCTAGTTAACTCCCAGCTCACCCTGGGTAGACCCCCAGCCACCGTGATCGCCAAGGAACGCAAAGACTTGAAAAATGCATGAGTGATAGGTATTGGTACGTTGACAAAGAGGTAAAGCAGCTTACGGAGGACTATCATTTTTAGGATGGCTATCCAGCCTGCAAGTGTTAAGGGCAAAGCAGCCCAGAATTTAGCCTTGTCTCCCAGCCAGCTCATCAATCTGCCAAAGTTTAAGCTCCAAATCTGAGATAGATCCCTACTCAGCCATATTCCTAAGTATTTTACGGCGTCTTCTGCCCATGTTAGCGGGAACTCCAGGTCTACTCTTAGTGGGGCATCAGTAAGGGGCAGTAAGGAGGACTTAGACCAATTTATGTTTATGCCGGACCTCCCGCCAAAGCGGAGAACCTCACGCAGTACATTGTTTAGATTTTCTTCCGGCTTCCTGACATATAGCGTGATGTCGTCCGCATACATTGAGACAACCAAGTTCCTATCTGTGAAAACCAATCCACAGGACGAGTGGTGCTGACGAAGTCTGGCTGCTAGGGGCTCCATTGCCACAGCGAACAGTACCAGCGATAAAGGGCAACCCTGCCTGGTACCGCGGGTGATGGGAAAAGTGTCCGAGATCAGCCCATTCGCCTTAAGGCGTGCCAATGGTTTAGTATATAGTAGGCTAAATAACTTTACAAAGTTAGGACTGAATCCTAATCTGGGCAAGATAGTAAACAGGAAGGGCCACTATAAAGAGTCAAACGCTTTGGTAGCGTCTAAGAAAGCTGCAACAGCTGGAAGCTTAGGATCGATTTGATGGAGTACGGAAAAGAACGTGCGTAAATTGTGAGCAGTTGATCTACCTGGAATAAATCCAGACTGATCCGGTCGGGCAATTAGGGGCATTAGGGGCTGCAATCTATTCGCTATTAATTTAGCTAAAATGTTGGCATCCACGTTAATCAGCGAGAGGGGCCTATATGAATCGCACAGCGTCCCTGCTTTGTCTGGCTTCAATAAAGTGATTATAACTGCCTCCCTCATTGTTGGCGGAAGTTCTCCTAGTTCCAACGACTCTTGATACACATCCAGTAAATGAGGCGCAAGCAGATCTGCATATGTCATATAGAATAGGGTGGTTAAGCCATCCAATCCCGGGGCCTTACCACTTGCAAGGCTCTTAATCACCTGGGCTATGTCCTCAATAGTAAACAGTTCGTCCAAGTACTCCCTGTGACCCGCACTCAGCCAAAGTAATTCTATTGAGTCTAGGTATGCGCCTAAATCTGGATTCTGTACCTGTTGCGTGGCGGTGTATAGATCGGAGTAAAAAGCAGTCAAGCGCTGATGCGTAGCTACTTGCCCAGTAATAGATGTAGAGTCATTGTCAATCAGCTCGGCAATGAATGGGGGCGATGTGTGTTGTTTTAGTGCGTTGGCCAGAGTCTTACCAGGCCTATCCCCTTCTCCATAGCATCGTGCTTTCGCATGTTTTCCTAGAAATCTGGTCTCTCTGAGGTTTCCACCTCAAAATCAGAAATGGTACTCCGCACTGTGGCCAGCAGTTTGGGGTCCCCAGAATCAAAATATTGCCGCTCAAGAGAGTGTATGTCCTGCTCAAGTTTGGTCAGCGTCGACCAAATCAACTTAAGTACCCCCGACTGCTTAGAGATGCAGGCACCCCGTACCACCACCTTGAAAGCCTCCCAAAGCATAGAGGGAGAGTCTACTGAGCCCTCGTTAGTAGCAAAAAAGTTCACGATTTCAACTGTGATCTCCTCTTTAAAAGCTGCATCTAAAAGAGCATGTGGAGGAAGTCACCAACTGAATGCTGGAGGAGACATGTGCGGTATCCTCCGTGTGAGCAGAACAGGGCTATGGTCTGAAAGCGTGTGTGGCAGCTGCTCGACGTCTATAGTCCAGGATGCAATCTCGCACGTTACGAGCCAAAAATCTAGTCTGGACCAGGTGTTACGAAAAGAAGTGATACAGGTGCCCTCACGAACAGTGGGATGCCTGCTGCGCCATATATCAAGCAGCCCGAATTCCGATATGAGTTCGTTCAACTGCAGTGTCGCTTTTGGGTGCGAATTACGGCGGGAGCCCATCCTATCACCATTCGTTATTTAGAATCACGTTAAAATCCCCTCCCCAAATGAGTGTCCCCTCTCATAGTCATGACCTTAGCCCACAGGGTGAGAAAAAATTCAGGGTCATCAACGTTTGGGCCGTAAACGGCCACCAAGGTTACCTGCGTGGTCATTAACGTCCCCGTCACTAACACATAGCGCCCACCTGGATCTGTATACACGCGGTCGGTAGACCAGCCCAAACTCCTCCGTATCAATATCGAAACCCCCCTGGCATAACTTGAATATGGAGCTGAGTGTACCTCGCCCCAGTACCTATTTTTCAATTTGGGGTCGTTGGCACATTTCAAATGAGTCTCCTGTAAGAAACAGATGTCTATGTGATGTCTGCGGAGATTTCGTGGCGAGCTGCCTGCACGGTGGGAGTATAGTCCGGGAAGAAGGACAGCTGATTTCCTTGGTGCGTGATGGGGCTCTTTGCCCTGGCTTCTCTGAGAATCGCATCTCTGTCACCATAGTTCAAGATGCGTGCAATAATTGGGTGTGGCGGAGCCCCTGGCGGCGGCCGGGGCGCAAGAGATCTATGGGCGCGCTCCACGATCATGACTTGAGATAGCACTGGACCAAAGAGTTCGCGAAGTAAACTGTCTATATAAGGTTCCATCTTCGGTATGGCTGTGGATTCCGGCAGTCCAAGAATTCTGAGGTTGTTTTACCTTGAGCACACTTCCAAGTCTTCATTTTTGGACTTAATTACCGCAAGGACTTTCTCCATGCTAAGTAGTTGCGCCCTAGTTTCAGTGTGAGAGTCCTGCGTGTCCAAAAGCCTACTTTCCAGGACATCTAGCCTAGTCTCGTGCACATCTACTTTCTTTTTAACACTGTCCAGGCCAGACGTGAGCACGTCGATCTTAGTATCTATTGTTTTGAGGCTTGTTCGGACATCTAGCAGTATAGTGCGCAGATCTTCCTCCGCCGTCTCGCCGGGCCCCAGGGCCGCATCTGGTCCCGTAGCTGCTTCCATGGTGCACGTCTGCCGCTTGCTTTCAAATGGAATTTTGGGTTGCTTGGGGTCCGTCTTGCCCATACTGTCAGGTTAGGTGTCACCTCCCTGGGATGTCTGTCTCTCGGCGGACAATATTTGCTGGGGCAGAGTACCTGCGTTAATCTCAAGTCCGGTAGGGACTGTAAGCGCCTCTTTCACTCACCCGCTGCCCACCCCGGGTGCAGGCACGCGTCTGTGTTCCTACAGTTCAGGTCGTCCCTTAGATCAGGATTTATGTATGTCGCAGGCCCGGGACACCCCCCACGTCTGATGCAGCCACGGGAGGGCCAGGGAGAGTCCATGCGGCTTGTTCAGAGGCAGGACCTGTCCCAGCTTTCAATACCAAAACTCGTTATTCAGTCTGCAGTTTATCTGCAAAGAGCAGTGGTAGGTGCAGCGCTTATGTTCTGCCTCATTGAAAGTGCTGTCTGCCAAGCCAAACTCGCGGTCACCTCTGAACGCTATGTCCCCAGCTGAGGGTTATTGATGTCCGAGCTGAGTGTCCGCTCCGGAGGCACCGTGTCACACAGTATGTGACGCACAGTTCATTGTGGTCTCAGGTGGTGAAGAGCCAATCCAGCACGGGACAACCGGGCCCTCTAGGCCGCTGGCACAAGGCAGGGAGGGGGGCAGGACATCACCCAAATGACCCCGCGAGTCTGAGAGGCTCCCGCGGATCCCCGCAAAACCAGACCTCCGACCCGCAGTTATGCGAGGGAGCGGCCCGATCCGCAAAGGCCCACTTCAGCCTACTCCGGCCCACACGGCACCCTCAAGTGAGACCACGGCACCCTCAAGTGAGACGGCCCCCCCCCCAGCTGATGCGGATACCTGGAGGCACCACCCGACGGGAGGTGCCTCCCCGCGGCCCCAACCCGCACCCTGAGGTCCAGCGGGATGTAGGCTTGCGCGGCACAGCCCAACGCAGCCCCTCCCCCCCGGGCATGCCCTCGGCACCGCTCCGCCACGGGACGACGGTCCCGGCGCACCTCTCCGGACAGCAGCCGCTTCGGTGTGTCTCAAGTCCACTGGCAGGCAGTGCAGGCAGCGGACTCCTGGCAGCTCCGTCCTCACGCCACCGGTAGCTGTAGTACAGAGGCGTCGCCCACAGCTCCACGCTCAGCAGTCCCTTGCGCTCCCGACCTCCGATGTAGGATCACCGTTAGATACAGCGTGCCCGCAGGAGCAGGTAGGCGCCTTCCTTCTCGCCGTCCGCCACCCTCCGTGTCAGTTAGGGCTACTGTTCGTTCAAACGCCGTGGTGACGGCTCCGATCACAGGTTAGGCCGCGTACCATGCAGCGGCCATATTGTAAGCACACCGGTTCGGCCTCCACACTACTTCACTGGTATTCCGGTTTCCGTAGATTTCCCGCAGTTGCGGGTTCGGCTGTCGAACGTTGCCGATGTCCACCCTCAGTAGCGTGAATTTTGACCGCAGGGAGCTGTAGTGAAGGATGGATTGCGAGGATGGAAAAGCCTGGCCTGCAGAGCCCCTTCAACAGGCGGCCATCCTGCAGCGCGTCGAAGCCACGCCCCATTGAAATATAGACTTGGTTTAATAGTGCCTCTGATATCATTGCATTAAAACTGCCCTATATTGGGCCATATTGTTGATCAACCACAGAGTTGTTTTCTGCCTCTTAAAGGATTTTTGAGCACAGATGAGTACACTGAATTATCCTGGATAAAACACAAGAAGTAAACTGTGGGTTACTGTCTGTAAAAACGACAGAACTGACAAACTGACCGTGAAGGATGTAGCAGTGCCAATTGCAACCATCTGCGCCTTGACTTTGCTCAATAAAAGAATGGATATATATTGTCCGAAGGTGGGATTTAGTAATAACCGCAGTACTCCCACCATGATCTGAAAGAAGAATTTTGTAGTAGTTCGGGCTAGCAGTGCCAAGCCATTCTTATCTTTATTGTAAATGTTATAATTATATTGTATTGTCAAAGACGCCACCTTTCGCCACATCAATTGAGGTCGGCCCACGTCCACCAGGAAGATCTATGAGGAACCAGTGTCCTGGTCAGGGGGGGGACATCCACGCTCTCACCTTTAATAGTGTTTGGTTGTCCCATGACTGCACGAGTCCAGGAAAAAGACAAAAGCAGGGCACATTACCATTTTATAATACATTTATTTTCCATCAAAACATACGAGGATTCGCTGCCACCCTCATAATAAAGTCCTTTACCCAAGACTCTGATTGACTTTTCTAAAAAACCTGTTTGTTTATACAGTCCAGAAAGCCTAGGAGCTATTAGGAATTCTTATGGTATGAGTTTTTAATTATTGCAAATTGTTAAGGAACTAGTCACAAGCCAGGTGTACTGGTTCACATGCCTCCTGTTTTATGTTTATATTTCTTTTTAAAAAGACAAAATGGTTATTCTGCCTATCTAGCCCATTTACCATGAAGGTAATGTGTACCCATCTGCCCCACAATGCTTCAACATTTTTAATTTCATAATGGGGTTCTCAAACCTGGATGTCAACGTCCTTGATCCGGAAATGACTGACAGGGCTAAAGTTCAACTTTCGGTTTGTAAACAATTTCAAGAACTCCACTTCCAAGATATCTCAATATATTTGTAAGCACATTTTTTCAAGCACAATTGAGCATATCATTACTGCATTGCAAGCCAAACCATTGCCTTTCCCATAGGCACTACCTCCATGCCACGTTTGGTGTGTACTGCCCAAATGTTTTTTGCTGTAAAGCAGAGCAAGCACTACTATGGGAATGTCAGTTTAAAATGTAATATTTGGTAGCCCTCCCCTCTTGCCCCACTAGGCTAATCAGCACTAACATTTACAGGCTCAAACTCACGTGCATGTATACTTTTTGATGGATTCTTCTAAATGCAGATTTCTCACCTATTTAATTCCCCTCTAGGCACCAGACTAAATCAGAAACTTTTCCCGCAACAGCTTCTGCTCGCTGGCGGTGATGCCATTGAACTTCATGCCCGCCTCATCCCACATCCGGAAGTGACATCACAGTCGTATATAAACACCACCTCTGCGCGCGAACATCAGTTCCTTTTTTCCGAGCCTTTTGATGCTGATCCACCGCTCCGCTCCCAAACTTTTCATCCTTATTCACCGTCTGCCAGAAACCTACTAGGACAGTGTGCATAGAGGAAAATGTTCCCTCTGACGACTACTGGCTTTAAACCGTGCCACGCCTGCTGAAAACATGTCAATCAATGAAGGCAGAGTTTTGCCGATCTGTGACTAAGCTCCAAGCATGACTCAAAGTCCTGTGACAAGCACTCCCTTATGCACCTTATGTCAATCGGGGATCGTGAAGCAAAGGTGTGCACCACCGAACACCAGAAACCAGGTTGGCCATGCTCAAGGTCTCAGGTCCAGCTCCTGACCCAAGTCTCTGTCTAGATCCAGGTCACCCTCTTTTAATAAGTCCAAGGCAAAGTTGAAAGACAAGTCTCAGTGAAAGTACAAAAAATCCAAGTGGGATTCTTCCCCTTCCCTCTGCTCCTGCTCCAGGTAGAGGTCTCTGCAGCAAATAGAGGATTCAGGGATGGGGTGCCGCAGTTTTTTTTTTTTTTTTTGGATGATTCAGTGTCACCCTTATTTGCCTTCGTGCTTCATGGATCTCCCAAGAACTCCAGTTGGACTTTTTCCAGCGGCCCTCCCTTGTACCCACAGCCCCACTAGTCATGCGCCTGGACTCTTTCTGGCGCCAGGCTGCACTTCCACACCTTTGCTGAAGACCACCCTGGTTCTAGCCAGTTCATCGCAGGTCTGTGGGACAGGAAGTTAAAGCGCATTGACACATTGGGGAAGAGATTATTCTCTTCTGCCAGTCTGGCTATGTGGTACCTTAGTGCAGTTTGCCTCCAGGGATATGGCACACAATAGCGTGCCTGCCTTACCAGAAGAGTTTAAAAGCTTGTTTGCTCAGACAGTTCATGATGGAAAGTCTGAGTTCAAGTACTTTTTGCAGGCTGGTCTGGACACCATGGACTGCATTGACCGTGCAGTGGGCACCAATATAGTGGTCCGGCACCAGGTCTGGATGCCCCTCACAGGTTTTCCTAGTGATGTGCAGACCTCCTTAATTAGTATGCCTTTTGATGGCGCCAGGCTTTTTCGAGAAAATGCACACACAGCCTTGAATGCTTTAAAGATAGTTGTGCTACGGCTCACTCCTTGTTTGTTTGTGCTTGTTGTCACCAGAATTTCTGGAAGTTGCGGGTTCTTCTTCAGGATGGCTTTTTCTGTCACCAGAGGCAGTCCTTGGAACCTGTCCAACATGTTCCACAGCCTATACATGGGCCCAGGAGACAAGGTGGTGATACAGGCCCTGGCCATCCGCCTCCTCCTCACCTGCTGTGACCACTTCGAAACCAATCTGTTTTTCCCTCCATTGGTTATCTGCGGCCAGTAAGGGGCAAGATTAGTTTTTGTCTCTCTGGTTGGTACCCTGTTACCTCAGATTAGTGAGTTTTAGTGGTTGTTCAGAATGGTTATGGCTTCCCAATTCTGTCTACACCAGCCCTACATTCCCCCCAGTTCTTGATCAGGCTTCAGATCATGTTGCCATTCTCTCATAAAGAACAGACACTGCTTGCCAAAGGGACAACAAAGAAAGCCACCAAGGCAGAGAGGGGCACAGGATAACTATGCCAGGTACTTTATGATGCCCAAGAAGGACGACTGACTGCAGCAGATCCTAAATTATTTGTTTCTGAATACCTTCCTTCAGACCCTGGAGATTAAATGGTGTCCTTGCCAGACACGTACTTCCATGTGCCTATCCCACAGGCGTTTCTTCCACTTCGTGTGGGGTTGTAACACTTCCAGTTCACCATATATCACTTCAGCCTCACCTCGGGCTGCCGGGTTTTGACAAATCTGATGGCAGTGTTCTCTCCAACTTTGCAGGTCAGGAGTTTACGTATTCCCTTACCTCTTGTAGCGTCCTCACCAACCCAATAGCATGTAAATAAATTACGTCACACACAGAGCTGGTATTACATGTCTTTATTCCTCAGACTGTAACCGGTAACTGCCACGTACTACGTCATGAATATTATTAACCACCCCGTGATTGGCCATTGAAGGTCGCTCCTCTACAGTCCGTAACAGACCACCTACAGGCGATAATCTGGCTGCTGTCTTCCCTGGGCTCCTTTATGGACAAGACAAAATTCCACCTTTAGCCAGTGCAGAGGATTCCATTTAAAGGGGCCTTTCTGGACACAGTGTCTTTCAAAGCTTTTCCATCTTGCATCGAGTTTGGGGCTGTGAGGATGTGATGCCTGTATTTTGAACCAAGAAGGAGCATCCTGAGGGCTCCTTCCACTTAAGCCATATCTGCCACTATGGCTTTAACTAAGGGTGTTCCAGTGCTGGATATCTGCCAGACTACTATCTGGGCATCTTTCTACACCTTTATCAGGCATTACTGTATCAACTCTCAGGTCTGCAAGGAGGTCCATTTTGCCCACTTGGTCTTGTTATAAACAGGAAAACAGCCTTTACCATGCAGTGCCTTTACCACGCAGGAAAGTTTTTGTATCTTTACCAAAGCATGGTATATATTGGTAAGATGTATGATTTGATTTAAATTTTGTAAAGCACGGCGAATGCCCGTGGCCATTCTTGGCTCTGTCTTTTACATGACGGAGAGAAAGCTGACCCCAATGTCAACCTAGTGTCTGACCTGCAGGGGAGAGGTGAACAGGCAAGTTTTTAACAGTTTTCTAAAAGCGAAGAAATTCGGCTGCTGTCTTGGGTGCCATGCAAAACCAAAGGTGATGATGGACGGAGTGTTTAACATTGCAAGCACTCGCCCCCAGTCAACTGATCTGGGTTTAATCCATCATCATTCTTTAGCTCACTCCGCCACCCCAGTTCAGACATGGCCATATGCAAATCAGTCTGATCCTGTGCCTCATGGGAACAGTCCAGCCCAAACTGCCAAGCCATGTCTTTCCTGGACCGGAAACAAGCATCCTGGGACCGGTTTCGGGCTCACAGCCCTCATCAGCCAGGCTATCTTGAATCCAGTGGCAAAGTGAGCAAGGGACCCACGTCTGGGCATACCCTGCTAAATTAGGGCGAACAATGCAAAACCAAAGGGGATGATGGACGGAGTGTTGAACATTGCAAGCACTCGTCCCCAGTCAACTGATCTGGGTTTAATCCATCATCATTCTTTAGCTCACTCCGCCATGGCATCTGATTCGAAAGACGAAAAGTGACAGAGAAACTTCTGCCACCCCAGGAGGCTCTGAGAATTAACGGCACAGACCCTTTTCTGTCTGTGGATAATCACAGTGGTGTGTTAGGGATGTACCAGGAGATTTTATTTTGTAGGAAGAAGAGCCCAGAGTGGTTGAGCGTTTGTGTTATACAGAGAGCTTTAAAAGCTAATTTTTTTTTTTTTTATAGGGAGCCAATGTAGTTCTTCTCTGGCTTTAGAGACTGGTTCAAATTTCTTGATGTTTTTCAGGAGTCTGACTGCTGCATTTTGCAGTGTTTGGAGGTTTTTGGGAATGCTCAGCTAAATAATTAATTTTCCCTCTGCATCGTCCGTCGGAATCCCCCTCCACCCGGCCCTACCGCTGTTACCGGCACGGACCACGGCTGACTGCAAATGTTGCAGTGATATTATCAATGATGTCATAGAATTTGTCATGAGTAATGTACAATGTTGGGTAATTAGCAGTGCATGGCGAGAGCGCAAGTTATAGTTACCTTAGGGCACAAGTTACAGTTACCAGAGCTGACCATAACTGGTGAATTTGAGTTTTTTTATGTTTAAAACGTTACGTTGTCACTGAAATTCTGACCTTACTTTAACCTTTGTTTTTTCAGTGAATTTTTAGTTTTTTAACATAGTAATATTTTGTTACCGTACATAAAGATACCCCCTGCCACATACAGCCTTAACTGTGCGGGGGGTTGACCCTCTGTCCAACCTTCTCACTCTCACTCCCCAGGCAGCCAGCCTCACTCTGCACACATTTGTTGGTCCCCCTCCACGAGCCTCTCTTTTGGCCTTGGGGATCCCATTCCCCAGGACCGTACATATATGTTAAAAGGGAGGGAGCACCCCACCCCGAACTTTGTAAGGCCCTGGAGACCCCATCCCCAAGGCCGTTTAAAAAAAAAATTTAAATGAAGGAAGACCACGTGGCCCCCCTCCCTAAGCCACGCTAGGCTCTGGGGACCCCATCCCACAGGGCCATTTCTAAAAATAAAGGGGAGGGGCATGCGCTGCCCCCATCCTGAGCCATTATCCAGCCTCGCGGACCCCCATACCCTGGGGCCACTTATTTAAATAAGGGGGGGGGGCTGCCTGGCCTCCTTCCCTGAGCCTTGTTAGGCCCTGGGGACCCCATCCCCTAGAGACACTCTTTTAAATAAAAGGGAGTGGCGGTGTGCGGCCCTCCTCCCTGAGCCGATTTCACCCCAGGGACACCATCCCCTGAGGTCTTGTGTGATTTTGAGGGGGAGAGGGCTCGCACCCCTTCCTCCCCGGGCCTATTTTGGCCCCAGGGCCAGGTGTGATTTTTAGGGGGAGGGGCACTCGGGGGAGGGGTGGGCCTCCTCAAGCTACTTTAGGGCCTGCGGGCCCCATTCTCCAGGGCTGTGTATTTTTTTAAGGTAAAGGGGAGGTTACTAATAACTCTCTCTCCAGGCAGGTGCAATATTTTGATCTGTTTCCCTGCCCACTTCAGTGCGGGCAGAGAAAAGGATCAAAAGTCTGCTGCCAGCAGGCACGAGCATTTTCAAAGCTACCGCCCGCTGGGAGCGGACATGGTGTTTGCTCCCGCTTGGTAGGAGTTTTGAAAATGCTCCCACCAAGCAAGAGCAAACACAGGTTGCCCTGCCCACGCCACCGCGGGCAGGGAAACTACTATGTCACGGGGATGGGCTCCCCGGGACATAGCATCTGAGTTGGCCCCAGGGAATGGGGTCCCTGGGACCATCAATGGCTCAGAGGGGGCCGAGCAGTCTCCCTCCTTTAAAGTAATTGGCCCGGAGGGTGGGCTCCCCAAAGCCTTTAGAGGCTTCAGATAAACAATTATTTTTGTCCCTTAATTTTTAAAAAACTACTGAATGGATTTACACCAAATCACAAAAAGCACATTCCACGGACCAAGATCTAGCTTCCTGCCAAATTTGGTGCAATTCCGTCCAACAGTTTTTGCTGTAGCCTTGCCTAAAGAAGTCTGTGGAAAATGCATGGGAATTTTGCGTTTTGGGGGTCAAGACTGATTTGCATGTGGCTGGGTCTAAACTGGGGTGGCATAGTAAGCAAAAGAACAATGGATTTAACCCATATCTATTGACTGGGGTGAATGTTTGATTTGCTCTGCATTCCGTCCATCACCTGTGTGTATTTTCCTAACTATAACCTCACTGTAACCTTTGTTTTTTTTGTGAATTTCTAAGGTTTTTAAATGTTATTTCCTAACTATAACGTCCCTGTAATTTTAGTTTTTTTCAGTAAATTTCTAGTTTTTTTGCGCACGGCCAAAAGGCCATATCCTTGGGGGAATTGGCCACAGGGCCTGGCCGTTTTGTGGGTCTGAGTGGTTGTGAGTGGGTGTGTACTTGAATGTGTGGGGTCTGTGAGTGGTTTTCTGGGTCTGTGAGTGGCTGTATGGTTGTACGGGTATGTGAGTGGGTGTGCGGGTATGTGTGTGAGTGGCTATGTGTGTGGGTGAGTGGCTGTATGGGTCTGTGAGTGGGTGTGTGAGTGGTTGTGTGGGTCTGTGAGTGGGTGAGTGACTGGGTGGGTGGGTGGTTTTCTGGGTCTGTTTGGTGGTGTGTGAGTGGTTGTGTGGGTCTGTGAGTGGTTATGTGATTGATTTTGTGGGTGTATGGATGTGGAAGTAGGTGTGAGAGGGTCTATGAATGGGTGAATGTGTTTTTTTTAATTGGGCCCTGGATCTGCAGCTTTGTTGCGGATTAGTGCCACGGTGGATCCACATATCCTCGCACGCGCAAACAAAACGTTTTTCCGGAATTTTGTCCTCATGAGGGTTCTCTTACAGACCCCTCTATCAAACCCATGGGGTCTGGATACCTCTACCCTGACCCCTTCATTCAATTTCATCTCTTATTTTTGCCCACCCGGTCCCAATATAGAAAATGGCGGCCGCAACTCTCCTGTCAGGTTGCGGCCAGCCAATTATGGCATCGCTGTTGGCGCGTGGATCCCCAGATCCGCCGTGGTGGATCCGCGTCCCCAGATATGCATAAATCTTTTTTCTTAACTCCAAAACTACTGAACAGATTGACACCACATTAAAAAAAACACTCTTTCTGGACCAAGTTCTCGCTTTCTGCCAAATGTGGTGCAGTTACATTCAGCGGTTTGGGCTGTAGTCGTGTCTAAAATACCTATCGGAAATTGCATCGGGAAAAGGCGTTTTGGGGACCCCCCCCCTTTTCCTCGGCCCCTGCTTGACAGATCACCCCTAAACTTTCCAGACAGCAGCTGAAGTGAGTGGCAGACTAGTTTTTAAAATCTTGTGAAACTTTGTCAAACGACGCCAAAGTTATTAGCAAAAAAGAATAAAATGCTGTTCCTATAGAAACTAGGTCCTAACTATAACTACCTACTGGTGACTGCCAGTAGGTTTTATATATATATATATATATATATATATATATATATATATATGCTAAATATGCTAAACATTTATATCTATTTATGATTATATATTTTTATCATGCAATTCAATTTCATGATATGTTTTGATGAGATGGCTCAGTAGTAGTAGTATGTTGTTGAGCTCTATTATACGAGTGGGAGGGATTGTTCTCTCGAGGTGTCACTATATAATGTCACAGGTCCTGGCACGTCATGTGAAACGAGTCATGCTGTGGATATTGCAATAAAGCACTGTAAAACTTGAAATACGTTGTGGTCCGTACCTGATTTTCCGTGAAGAGGAATTTGATTCAGGATTGTGGATGGTATATATATATATATGTTACATACCTTCATTAACAATCTTCCTGGAGGCTACTCTGTCTAACTGCAGATTTCTCCCCTGGAGGCTCCCTCTTCCCCATTGTGTGGAGGGGCCTTTTGATAGGTCTTAAGGTCCCAGTTCAGATTTCAGCATACAGTTCAACTACTAATCTGTAACTCACTCTTCGTTGTCTTTGTAAACTGAGGTCTATGCGCAGGGGACACTCCTATTTATAGCTCCTTGTCATTCCTTTTGGATGCGGGACAAGACCACTGTAGTCTGATGGTGTCACCTGCTGACCTGCGGAAGCCATTGCAGGAAATTTTTCCTGATCCAGTTTGGCACCTGTGGGGTATTGAGAAGGTGATGACTCTGTGGTTAGATTAATTTTCCACCAGAAAGACCATTACCAAAGGTAAGGAACCTGCTCTTTTGTAGATTTTATGCAGGTTCATCTCATAGGGTGAAAGGTTATTAGTGATCAGCAGCTCAACCATTACTACAACTGCAATCAGCAACTCTATTATGCATTTATATTTGCGGCATGTGTGGTTGTAGATCTCATGCTGTGCACTATTCTGCCATCTAGTGCTGGGTTCGGAATGTTGAGAGTTGCTTACTTCAAGACTAATTTTCAGTTTGTTTCTCCTCCGTCGGGTTTGGAGCTAAAGTTGGGTGCTCCATCTTCAAGACTGCGTCATGACCAGGAAAACAGGATTTCGTATGTTTCAGTAGTAAACCGAAGCTATCATATGACTTCTACAGAGCATTGAACCCAAAAACGCTCTTCCTTGACGCATTGACATCCTTCATATAGTGTGTGCTCACCTTCCAAATCATGGGAATGATACCTTGGATGGGGTGGGCGACGAAAAACGCAACATTTCACTTCTGTCCTTGATGTCATACAAAGTTGCCAGTCTGATCTGTGATGTGATGTGTGCCTTCCTTGAGATTTTGACAAAGAAGGTTGTTTGCCATTTCAGCATTTCAAGCGTAAACAGGCTCTTCATAAACATTGTGATCATAGATGGGCTTACTGTGCTGCCATGGACTTAAATCAGATGGTGTTTTGAGGCCGCTGGAGGACATTGATACCAACAAGGACGTGTATTGTCCTTTTAGGTTAGTGAACCTGCAAGAAGCATGATTTTCAGACGAGGGGTCAGATTAATACATTTTATCGAAGTGGAAACAAAATCTCTAAGGTACAGAGACTCCTCCTCAGTTACAAAACGATGAGACCTTGAACAAAAGAGACCAACCAGACTCCCTTAGTCTTGACTCCGTCCACCTGAGGGTATTCGAAAGCCCGCTTCGAAACATCAAGCAGGCTTACCTTGGACACTGAAGGAAGACCAGCCTTGGAAGCGGCAACTGAAGGCATGCCCTTGTCAGCTGCTGCTTTAGAGCGGACAGAGCCTCAACACGCCGAAAACATCGACAGTCAAAGGAGCTTGAGGATACAATAGAGAATATTTTCTCACTCACACAGGCTAATAATACACTTGTTAGAAGATTTCAGTAGATAAAACGCATGTATATTGACCCAGAACCAGGCTATACATACACAGATTCTCAAAAGGATTTGTTTAGGCCCATAATTACAGCCAAAGCAACCCATCCTTCATTGCAGAGCTTACTACCCTCAGGCAAGACTGATATTAAAGGTAAAATCACTTTCGAGGAAGCAGTTTCACTGGACCAGACACAGTCTTTAGTTCTTGAAACGCCAGAGGATGCAGCTCCATATTCCCCATCAATGCCACCATCTCAAAAGGAAACAGACGAGGAAGTATTGGGGCCAAGCATGTGAGGACTTTGTTCCGAAGTCTGAAAATGCATAAAGCAAATACTTAGTTGATTCACACACCTCCCGATAAACGTTCGGCATATCAAATTGTAATTCAAAGTGCAGAATTACAACATGACTTTACCCTCACTATTGATCAAGAAGAAAATGACTCGCTTATTGACACATTGTCCAAAACGAAGAGAACAGTTCAGTGTTTGCTGATGCTGAAACCAGTAATTAAGAACTCTGCATGGAATTTTAAAAGCATAGTATAAACGTGCTGCTTAACATCTGGAGTACAGTGTAAATTAAGTTGCACCACAAGATCTGCTTTACGTCCAAGGGCATGCCTGATTCTGCAGTCACTCATAAACGATGCATAAACCATGAGACCACAGAAGGTCTCTCCCACACCCTGCTTTCCAATGAGGAAAGGATAAGAGAGACAGTGGGAGTTGCTACCTCTGGTTGCAATCTGACAAGCACACCTCAGCCAGTATGTCCTTTTCCAGTGGGAAGAGAAAGAAGAACTTCTCGAACACTTTCCAGAAATATTGAAAGCAAGACACTGTCATTGAAGGAGAAAACATCTCCTCGCTGGTGTATGATGCCAGATTAACACCAGTGTCACCCTTGGGTACAACAATACTTCTTGGATTTACCATTTGATAGAACCCATTTATTTGGTCAATATGTACAGTAGACACTTGAAAACATTAAGAAGAACAGCATTACCGCCAAATCTAGGGGTGCCCGTCAACGGGTTTGGCGTTTTTCAGCAACACCAACAAATTGTGTGCAGGTTGACTCTTATATGCCAGCCATTTTAACATCAAGGATGGCAGCAACACGTCCTCAAAGCAAGTCTTTTCATAAAGGGTGCTGCATTCATTAGATGTCAAATAAACTCTCATATTACAAACGCAAGACAAGCTTTGCACAAAACAAGGCAGATGTTTGTCTCCTTTGGCTAGACACACCTTGGAAAACCTATCTCTAAAGGGGGCACAGCCATATAGGTTATGCACGCATTTCAATTTATGTATGGGCTAACAGGCGACTAATTCACATTCCACAGGCTTGCTTCAACATAAAAGGGAGCCAAGCCCACTTTCTTTGGCAACACCCCACTGATGGATATTTGGGAGGCAGCATTATTGCCATCTGCTCATACATTCACAAGCCATTACTATATTGATATTCATGCTACAAAAGAAGCATAAGTGGGTCAAACTCTTTTAAAGACATTATTTACTAAAGCTACTTCCACTTTTCATCCGCCTTAGCCTTTAGGGAATGGGGCACTGCTTTCAAGTCAGCGCACAGCATGTGATCTAAAACACATGCTGCAAATAGAAAACATTACTTATCGATAAATAACTGTTAGATGCTTGTTGTGCTGTAAATTCATGTGTGACACCAAACTCCCCTATGGATGGAAACAGAAGGGCTTATTGGTTTAGCTTTACTAGGTATTTAGTCTAACTTCATAAGCACAAGCAAACTAGCCCATTACGATGGGGAAAAAATTCAATAATACAATGTGGAGTTTGTACTGGCCTGGCTCGCTAATCCCCATACGCGAGGAAGCCTCACAGTAGAAATTCGTAATGCACAAGGAGACAGGGTGCTCATGCAGCACGAAATCAACACGGCATTCGTAAACTATTACGTACCGCTCTGTGTAGCACCCGGGAGAGGGTAGGGTGGGACGAGTTGAGGACCGAGAGACTCAGCAATTCTTTGTAGAAGTGGAATTGGCTGCGATAGCCTCTGTTGACGCGGAATCTATGGGAGGTGAAGTTTAGGAAGCGGAGGTGAGGACAGCGATTAAAAGCATGGCAAGAGGAAAAGTAGCGGGGTTGCATGGCCTGCTAATTTATCTTTATGCCTCCTACCTTCAACTTTTAGCTCCAAACTTAACCGCTTTATTTAATGCTGCATGGCAAGAAAGCAAACTGCCAACTTCAATTGTAACAGCTATTATTGTACGCCTTATCAAACCAGGACGAGACACAACACACCAGTCGGCCTATAGGCCGATATCGGTGCTCAATGTGGATTACAAGGTCCTCTGCAAAATACTACCTAATAGACTCTTACCAGACCTGGTCACATCATACATGAGGATCAAAACTGGTTCATCCCAGGTAGGAATAAGACTTAAAACATCCATGGGTTGATACAGGTACTTGAGTGTACTGGCATTGACAGCCCTTATACACTGGTGCTTTCCAATGACATAGAAAAAGCATTCGATACCTTGCGCTAGGACTTTCAGTATGCTAAAATGCAAAAGCTGGGACTAGGGGAAGGTTTCATACAATGGATTCAGCTACTTTATACTAACCCAACAGCTAGAGTGCACACAGGTTGGACCTTTTCTAGGGAACACTCAGTCAAAAGGGGCTCCAGCCAGGGATGCCCATTGTACACCCTCTTTTTTTCCATTGCAGTGGAGCTGTTGGCTGAGATGTGTAGAAGTAGTAGGACGTTTAGGGGAATTGAAGTGGGAATACACTGTATTTCCCTTTACATAGATGACGCAATGCTTTACATATGAGACAGAAATAGAGGGGGCAATTGAGATGCACGAATTCGAGTATCAGGCCTAAAGATGAACTGGGGCAAAATGAGGGCTTTCCCGGTATGCCAATGGGGACTACTTATGGGCACACCAACATCAAGGGGTGGTCTGACTTGGGAGACTGACACCATAAAATATTTGGGGCCTCAACTTTGTAGGACGGACGAAGTGTGGCTGTCCACACAGGAGAGGGGAATGGAGGCGCCTGATTTCGAACTGTACTATTTGGTCACACAGTTGCAGTGGGTTACTAAATAGGTAAACTTTTCCCTCAAACATAGTAGGGAAGCACACCTGGACACACCAAACCTCACTGACATCCTTGCGGTTTTACTGACATCCTGAAAGAGGGTTAGGGACAAAACTAAACAGACCTGAGTGCTCCATTATAGCTGGCATAGGGTACTCCTCAGGACACACCCCAAGAAACCATATGCAGGCGGACTCCCACTGCAGTACCTTTTTGCCTATTGTGTGCGGGATTGAATTGGGAGTGGAAGCCAGGACTGACTTGTATCAGGAGGGCTTCTTGAAGGGCTTTGGCGAACTGAGGGAAGCTTATGAAGTACCAAAGGGGTCACTTTCTCCTTTATGGCGCGACACAACGATCAGTGGAGGTTTTTCTCGCAACAGGCATGGAGGGAGCCACCTGAGCACAAGGGGCTTCAATTGATATGCACTACCAGTGGAAAAGCCAAAGCAGTTACTCGTATGTGCAGGTCGATGCTTTCTCAAACACAGTGTAAGCTGGACGCTCTTAGATTGGCGTGGGTAACTGATATTGACAGGGAGATCAGAGGAAGAGTGGGGGAGAATAGTACAGAATGCTCTTAAATTCTCTAGAAATGCCAGATTCCACCTTATTCAGCAGTACTGCATACACAGGGCCTACTAAACACGCAAGAGAACTAACAGAATATACACAGGAACAAAGGCTACATGTCATAGATGCTTATGGCCCAGGTGATGCATTTTATCACATGATATGTGATTTCTCTGGCTTAAGGGGATACTGGGAGAAAGTGGCAGAAACAATACACTCTGTAGCAGTAAGGGATATCCCCTGCTCTTCAGCAGAGTACCTATTGGGGTTACGTGCTTGACCGAAGAACGAGGTATCTGATAGAGACATCTAGCCGCAGATTCCTTAACTTAGAATATCCCCAGGCGTCAGACTGGATCCGGAAACCTTTTCCCCAGCAGTACCTCTGCACGCCGGGGGATGGCGTCGCCCGGCTCTGTCCTGACGTCGTCCACGCAAGTGACGTCAATGGAGCCATATAAGTCCCCCCCCGTCCCCCCCCCCCCGGCGTGCTGACGTCCGTTTTCTTTTTTTCCGCGTCCCAACACAGATCCGGGAGAAGCGGTTCCTCTGGCCTGTTTTGGTTTCAGGCCTTCATGACGCCTTTTCGCGTCTGGAACAGTGTGCCGCTGCCTGCGGGCTTCAAGTCGTGTGCGTCCTGTTCCCGGCAGATGTCGGCAACGGATCCACACGAGATCTGTATGTGGTGCTTGGGCGAGCACCACGTCTCCGCTGAGTGCGACGCCTGCCGACAGCTGAAGCCGAAGTCCCTGGGGGAACGACGGATGAAATTGATGTCCGCCCGGTTGTCCCAGTCAGAATCCTCGCGGCGCCGGCCTCTGTCTCCAGCGGAAGGATCCAAACGGCGCAGTTCTTCCTCCCACGCTGAGGTTCCTGTTCGGGGCAGGTTCCGGAGTCGTTCCCGTGGACGTCGCTTGCCTGCCTCAGGTAAGCACTGAAAGAAGTCACGGAGGTCATCTACCTCGCACAAGCGTGACGTCGGGCCCGCTGCTCCCGGTCTTCACCGGACACGGGCCCTCAGATGTCGGCCCCCGCCTACCCACCGTTTCCTGGTGCTGGGGCGACTCGGACCCAGATGGAGGCCTATTCCAGGGCTCTGCAGGCCATCTTTGGGTCACCCCTTCTCCCTGGTGCGCCTTCGGGCCCCACAGTGGGGGAAGGGACTCAGGTCGGGGGTTCGCCGACGGGTTCGCCCTCGACGCCGACCGAGTGCCTTGACTCCGGTTCCGGGGTCGCTGCGACGTCAGGACACGGCCCGGAGGGGCATTCCACTATGATGTCTAATCCTCCTGATGCCTCTTCGCACTGTCCCGCGGGGCTCCCTGCGTCGTCGCTGGATGCGACTGCAGCGCGGAGCTCGACTCCGAGTCGACTTTGTTCCTTCCCGCTGGCTCCTGCCTCGGTGGAAGTCGAGTCGACGCCGGGCAGACGAGTCCTCTTCGGGGGTCGTCGCCGTCAATCCGACGCCGTCTCGACGTCGGTCGACGCCGGTTCCGTCCCCGGCTGTTCCTCTGCTGGTGGAGGACGTGACCCCAGTGGGTTCTCCACCCCCAGGGTTTTTTTAATGCTCTACAGAGCAGGGGCCCATGGGGCACTGGCCGGCTCATTATTATGCACGTCCTCTGTCATTGGGTGGACGGATTAGCCTGCAGCCGTCCCCAACGGATGACTTGCTGTCTCCACCTCGGATGGCCACGGAGGCTAGCGCAGAGTTTGCGAGGGCGGTTCACAGGGCTGCGGATATCTTGCAGTTGCAGCCGCCCTCTGTCTTCCTGCCTTCGGATCCTTTGTTGGATCTTCTCCACCAGGGCACAGTGGATGTGGAGCACTTGTTGTCTTTTGGCGGGTCATTGTATGATGTCCTTCTGGGGACTTGGGCCAGACCCTCATCGGGTGACCCCGTGGGTCGTGCTATTGCACATCGCCCGGCTCCAGATGACCCTGCCTGTTTGTCCCTCCATCCTAGGGCTCGAGGACTTGTAGTCCAGGCAGCGTTCCCTTCCTCTCCTCCTCCGTTGCCTCCCACTCGGGAGTCTAGGTGGTTGGAGTCGTGTGGCTGCAATGTCTTTGCGTCCACCAGCTCAGGCCTTCGGTCCCTGAACACGACCTGCGTGTTTGCTCGGGCTACTTTTGCCCTTTGGGACTCAGTCGAACAACTCCTTCCCTCTTTGCCGGAGGCCCTCGTGCTGACCTAGTCCAGCTTATTCGGGATGGCCGTGACATGGCGCAGTTTTCCGTCCGTTCGGCCATGGACACCACTGACTCCGTGGGTCGAGCTATGCCCAGGTCAGTTGCTCTGTGTTGCCATGCGTGGCTACGCGATGGCAGTTTCCCCGAGAATGTTCGGGAGTGACTCAGGGATCTGCCCTTTGATGGGGCCCATCTATTTGATGAGCATGCCGACTTGGCGGTCCAGGGCCTCCTATCTGGATTTCCATGACTGCCAGGTTTTTAGTCCTCTATGGTGGACTTGTGTTTTCGTATGCAGTATTGTCACTGCTTTTATGATTTCTGTCTCTGGGTTCAAGACATTATTTCCCAGACAGGCTGTATGGCTGTTCAGCCGTGTTTTTTCCTTCCTTTGGTACAGCTGGGCCAGCTGTTTACATGGTTCTTTTTGACCTCTGCCTATGAACTTGTCTCAATGGGTGTCTCTTGCTATTTGTAGGGATGTGACGTACCCTATGTGGGGTATTAGTTTGCTATTGTGTAGCTGCTTCCTTGCCACGAAGTTTCGGAGGCTCCCGTGAAGTTTCTTCGTTATTTTCTGTCCCTCTGGGGATTTTTCCTGTGGGTTATGCTGTGCGCATCTCCCTTTGTTCCATACTTCTTGTTGTGGAGGAACGCCTCCTCTGTTGAGACCCATGGACTGACGTGGCCCTCTCCTGGAGCTTCTGTATTGCTGCCTACGGTTGTTCCGTTGCACTCTCATGCGTCTGTGGACGCAGTCTGTTCCGGTGTATTGTTGGGGTTCTGTCGTATCCGACTCGCCCCAGGGGGTTTCACGTCCTCCTGCCTTGCATTTGGCTCATTCTTCCGCCTTCATTCTGCCCCCAGCACTGTTTGCTGTCTTGGGAGTGGGTACGCGTCCCTGTGGGCGCTTTGTTCCGTTCCGCTCCAGATCGGTTCTTTCTGTGTTCGGGGCGGGCACCACATGTGGTCCACACTGGGTGTGTGTGCTATTACGGGGGACCCGTAGTGTTCCTTGAGCCACTGTCTTGGCTGCGTTCTCTTCCTGTTGTCTTCTTCCCTGGTGTTGGGAAAGGCTGGGCACACCCTGTCTGGGGTTTGCCTATGAGCGGTAGAGTTTTCGCCAGAACGGATCTCTGTTGCATTTTACCTTGTGCCCCTTGCTACCCTCTGACGCTCCCCGGCCTGGGCTCAGGTTTTTCTGTTTGTGGCCGCATACAGCTCAGGTGTTTCTCCTCCTGGCCTCTGCTGCGATTTTCAACAGACGTATTCTATCTCCGGATGATCTCTGGCATCATCCTGTATGTATGTATGTATATATATAGTGCTGTGTAAATATTTTCTTTGCTGAACCATATTTTGCGAGAAGCGGCCCTTTCTTGCCACGAGCACCAGCCGGCCGGTGCTCCCCCGTTAAGGACCGTGTTGTTGATTGATATATATATACTTTTCAGACATTCTATGTCTGAGTGTTACTGACTCCTTCGTTAGTGTGGTAGTCAGTTTTCCCACCTGTATCGTGGTGGCTCAGTCTTTCCTTCCCGATCGGGGGCTTGAGGTCGCCCTCTTTTGCGGTTGGACTTGTATGTCCTGCTACGTTTCACGTCGGTGCTGTTGGTACCTCTTGGGCGACTTTCTATTCTCTAGGGGTACTCTTCCAGTTTCCCCTTGGTTGTCACTTTCTTGACTTTTTCATAAATTTCTATGTGCTGTGTATGCACACAAGGGGTCAAGCATGCGTGGTTTCCCTGCGGTGGTTTCTGGGGATTGTCCCAGATTTCCTCTGTTTTTCTCTCTCCCTCATGGGAGATAGTGTGTCCGGCTTGCCGGTGGCCCTTGGTCATTGAACCTGTGGGTACGGTTGACTGGTTGGCTACCTGGTGCTGCGCCCGTCTTTTCTGTCGACGCGCACATGCTGTTGCTGTTACGCTTCCTTGAGCTATGCATTGTGTGGTGTGGTTCTCACGGTACACAATGTCTGTTCCGTGTATTCTTGTAATTCACATCTATGTATCTCCTGGTAGTCATAGTTTGTATGTCTCGCAATGATGCCTTCTGCCCTGACATGTCATTTGTTGGCACCTGATGTTGTGCCGCTCAAATTGTGTGTTCTGAATCTGTCATCATGTTTAAGTCCCTTCGCTGGGCCTTTGTCTCTTACAGATCCTGGGATCCTATACACCGTTTCCCTCTTTTCGTAGAAGTTTATGGCATTCTGCCATTGTGCACTGACCTTTCTGGTTCTGTGATTTCGTTTTGTCCCTGTCTGGCCGACAGTGGACTCATGCCGTCCTCTGACGGATTGTGGTACCTTGCTTCCCTTGCTCATGCTCCGCCCTGAACTTCATGGTCTGGTGTCAGCTACGCTGGCAATGCTGAGCTTTATGGGTCTGGTGTCAGCCACGCTGGCATTGCTGCCCCCACCTTGTTTCAGTCAATGTTCTTGACGGACTACTTCCTTTGGAAACTTGTGGGTTTTGGTCGCAGACCCTCCTCCAATGGGGTATAGCTTTGGTATCTATTCTAAGTTAAGGAATCTGCGGCTAGATGTCTATCAGATGAACGAGTTACTTACCTTCGGTAACGATGTATCTGGTAGAGACACAGTCTAGCAGCAGATTCCTTAACGCCCGCCCATCCTCCCCGTTCTGCGAGGACCTTTCCAGGTGGGGTTCTGCCACCTTGCCTCCTTACAGGTGGCCTTGGTCTTCCTGAGGGGTGCTCTAGTTCACCTACCTCCGGGGCAGGGTGTGTCATTCTGTTTTGGCACATTGGCTCTCCACCCATTCTCGTTCTTGGGTGGCTAGGTTGTGTTTTTCAATGCTCCTCCACCTGGGTTCTTCCGGCGTGGAGATTCTCATGTTCTTCTGCCCTCCCTCCTCCCTCGTCTGTTTCTCCCCATTACTTTGGGGTCTCCTTGTCTCGATTGGGTTGAGGTTCTATTTGGCTATGCTACAGTTCATAGGTCATTGTGGGGTGTGTGGTGAACATTCTATGTTGTTCACTTCTGGTCACTTGCCATGAGTCATGTTGTTCCAGTCTTGCGATCCTTTACAGTTACATCCTGTGGTTACAGACTGCCTTTCATACAGTTCCATCCTGTGGTTACAGACTGCCCTTCGTTAGTCATGCCATTCATTTCCACTGCCGTTGCCTCTTAGGGGGGGCATGGCTCTTCGCTTTGCTGGGACCTTTTCTGGGGCGGGTGCTCAGTTCGCTCCCTTCAGTCCCTTCAAGCGTTGAGCACTCTTTCAACATGGTGTTGTATCTCATCATTCTATGATTTCTTATCATTGTTTCAAAGGTTTTTGCTCTTTTTTGGCACACTGTTCCTATACTCTCAGTTTTTGTAGTGGCTCCACGTTGTGGCGCGGAAAAGTTTAACAGTAGAAAACTGACGTCAGCACGCCGGGGGGGGGGGACTTATATGGCTCCATTGACGTCACTTCCGTGGACGACGTCAGGACGGAGCCGGGCGACGTCGCCCCCCAGCGTGCAGAGGTACTGCTGGGGGAAAAGTTTTCCGGATCCAGTCTGACGCCTGGGGAGATTCTAAGTTAAGGAATCTGCAGCTAGACTGTGTCTCTACCAGATTCATCGTTACCGAAGGTAAGTAACTCGTTCTACAACATACTTCACTGACTTGCCGTTAGTGCAAGAAAACGGCAGAAATAGGCGACTGCTGAGGGTACCCTGCTGCACATTTAGGGTAAATGGGATCAGAGGCCTTCAGACTTTGCAAGGGCCTGGGACGGTATGGTAGCGGCCATATAGGACGCAGCTGAGGGGAACTTCTCTCCCTGCTGGGAAAATTAAAGTGCCGAAAATGGTAAAGGGTGAGGATATAATCAATGCCTGGGAAGAGACAGGATGTTAACCATGTGGTGTGAGAATCACGTCATAGCCCCTCTATATCATTGACCTAGTAGGGGTGTGGGTCTACCTCGGCCCACTGTCCCTTTTGGGTTGCCTTCTTATGCCTGCCCATCTGAATACATGTTTTGTGTTGAGTGGGTTGTGACACTACCCCCTCCTGTTGTTAATTTAGCTACAACAGGGTGAAGATCGCCCTACCTTGTTAACACTCCACCTGGATAACCGAAGATTGGTATGTGATTGAGTGTAAGGTGCAACAGAGTCCCATGCTTAATCATATTGTTATTGTAAACTGAAGTGCTGATAATCCCATTGTCTTCTGGTATGCTGATACAGAACTCCTTGATATTATGTTTAAAAAAAAAAAAAAAAAAAATAGTGGTGTCTACGTGCCGAAGCATTGTGGGCTTTGGCTACCGAACTAATTTTCAAAACCAAAACTTAAATCTTGCACTAAAAAATAGCCTTGAAATATTGTGAACCCAAAACTAGACGGCAGAATGGTTCACACAAATCTTGTGAATATACGACAAGCCACATTCGGTTACAGATAAGTAACATCTTCCTTGTATGTCAAAATGAATAATGAACTCCCATTCTGTTAATTGAATTTTCAGTTTTGATGTGGGTAATATTTCTCTAATTCAGTGGTTAAAGACATATAGCCATTTGAATTGATTTCACTTGATTGCTCCTAAACTAAATTTCCTTTTTCGCTGTTGTTTCTGCAGGAATGAAGATATCCTTTCAATTCTTTTAAAAGTCAATGATGAAGTGAGTGCGCAGGCTGACCGCTCAGGGATGATGAAACAGATGCCACAGCCAGCATTCACTCTAAGAAAAAAGCTGATATTCCCGGTGCCTAATGATCCCCCACCCCACTTGGATTAGTTTCCTAGATGATTTTATACCACAGTCTGCAATACTTTTTTTGCAACACTTTGTGATGTCTCTTGGGATGCTTCATAGGTGTCGCATCTACTCCTTTTAGTAAAACATTTATTTCTTGTGACATTAGACTTCAGATTTTGCATGTGAAGGTATCTGTGGTGCTATTAAGACTACTCACCAAGCCAACTTTCAACATGTTGACATCTCAGGGAGGCTAGCTCTGATGCCAAAGCAGCCTAAGAACAAATGTATATCTCCTGTACCTACTGAATGTCTAATAATTTTGAGGTTGTGTTGTGAACTACAGTTCTCACTGAGCCATTTCGAATTGAGGAGAACTGACCTATACATCTAACAGAAGCGTATCGCAGTTCGGAAATATTCTGAAGTAAAGATAGAATAAGATGGAAAATAAAACCAGTACCTCATCTGTTGATTGACAGGGGAAACTGTATGTATTACATAATAAATGCTGGAGGGCTATCTTTTTATTCTTTGTTGTGCACCTGCCTTCAATATCTGTGACACTGTTAGATTCTCATATGCAGAGTTCCAGCTAGATCAGCTGTAACCTGGTGTACTATATCGTACACTTCCACCTGATGTCGGCTTTTCCTCTCCAAAAGTAGGACAACCCACAAAGAGATGCTAAAATAGGATCAATTTGCAAAGTAAAGGGAAAAGTGCTAGGAAGCCTAAGTGCATGCATTATTATTCACTTAGTAATATGCCCCTTCTGCTTCCTCTCACACCAGTCCTTCCGCCAATATGGGTGGTAGCGCTTTGAACAGTAAATATGCAAGCTGTGAAGCACAAGCTGCTATGTATTTTTCTTGTTTTTTTCTAAATTCTTGGGCATGATTCCTCTGTCATTTGGCTTGCTCATACATTCCTAGACTCTGGCCTAAGCTGCTGTTCGCTGAATCTGTATAGCATTTGGAGGCAGGAGTATATGGTTTGTATCATCAAAGTGGATTGTTTAGTCATCCACTGACATTACACTTGTGACATGGAAGATGGCCTTCCTTATAGCAGTCATCTCTGTGTGATGTGATAAATAGGTACCATCCATATTATCCAAGGAAACCTATCCTATGTGTTATAGGATAACGTTGATTTTCACAATGTATGCCTTGTTTCTAACAGTTTCTTTCAGACTTTGCTCTGAATCAAGAAATAATTCTTTCTACGGTTTTCCTCCATCCACCTTCAGATGGTGGGGAGACTGTTCAGAATGTTGCAATTAATATAGCCTCTTCACACAAAATGTACAATATTTTCTGGATTCCAAACGTGCTATTCATTTTTCAGGGTACCCCAAGAAAATAGAACTCAGGGTGCAATGTCTACTGTTCCAGCTAAGAATATTCTCTGAATTTTGTTATGCTACTCAGTGTGAGGATTGACTCCTCTGAGGGCATCTGTGCACACGCAGTTGGCCAAGGCTGTATCCGTAGATTCTAAAAAACATATGCATCTTAATGTTGCACAAAGATTTTTAAAGTAGCATGACTTTATGGTTCAGTTTGCTCTGACCATGTTTTTATGTCCCGGCTTAACAGCAGAGCTGTCAGACTATTCTATGAGAAGCACCAGGAGAAGGGCTTTGGCTCCGCCACATGTTGGGAGCCAGGAGTACATGTTTTGATTTGGCCAAAGTGTCCTTCCAGATAAAAAGTGCTTGCCCTCCACACAGCTGTGATCATGTTTTTTTAAGGCCCCGCTTGCATTGTCTCTTCGAGACGTGCTGTATTCAGGATGTGGGCATAAAGCTCCGCCCACTTTCTGTCCATTTTAATTGGCTCCTGTCCCTGTCCTTTGTAAATGGTGGCTTTTCATTGGTCAATAGGATTCGTAGTCCTTCCTTAGTACCGCCTGGTCTCTTGTAACCTCCCATGAGGACACCCCATGTTACATGTGATGTTACTCCCTAGGTATTAATTACAGCCTCAGAGCACTATTTTCTTAAAGGGCTTCAGGCAGGACACACTCTTGGTCCTAAACAAGGCTGGCAGTGGTTACTTTACTCACTAACACATCTCACATTTATATGAGACCTTCTATAAATTTCCCTTCATCAGCTCCACACAGAGTACAACCTAATCCGGAATTAATATAATAATTCTTTTGTCACATTTCAAAGCTACTAATTGTATATATGACATAGCTATTTGAATGTACTCGTGGTACTGTCTTGCATGCAATGCATTATGGGTAGGGTGGGTTTACCATATCTACTGCAGGGTGCAGTACAATATGTGGCCAGAAGAGGTCCCATGGGACCTCTTTTGGCCACATATGGCACTGCACCCTGCAACATAGCTAGGTAAAAACATTGCCATTTATGAAGCCAATAACTAACTTTGCAGGGTCCAGTAGGATATGTGGCCAGAAGAGGTCCCACGGGACCGCTTTTGGCCACATAGGGTACTGCACCCTGCAAAATGGCTAGGTAAAAAAAATTGCCATTTATAATGCCAATAACTCCAACTCAACCAAATGCGAGACGGATTGCATTTCCAATTCAATCGGTCTCGCATTTTTTAAAGTTAGAGCTGTTGGCGTTGAAAATTACAATTTTTTTTGCTTTTTGCTTTTTTATACCATTGGCAATAGTGCTATGCAAATATAACTCCACTGTAAATAAAAAAAACAAAAGTAAAAAACACTGTTATTTTCAATGCCAACAGCTCTAACTTTAACAAATGCAGGACCTATTGCATTGCAAATGCTTGTTTATCTAGCTGCCTGAGCTTGAATTTTCAGGAAAACACACATGGCATTGTAATGCTATTAAAGTGTCTTAGATACCTAGATAATTTATGGCGTTTTTCTTTGGCAGCAGCTCATGTAGAAGGAGCGCAGACATTAACGTACATTGATTTTTAGGTCTGCTTGACAGTTCATTCATAAGCCAGACCTAGTGACTGTGCCAATGCTTCTTGTGGTGGGGTGGTCTGAGTATTTCTTATTTCCCTCTATTATTGGACTTTATGTCTTTGGAAACTGTTCCACATGTTGGGAGGAACAGGTCTACATTTAGAGACGTGAGATTGAAATATGCACTTTCTTAAGTTTTGTTATCATGCATCCTTTTCCTTTATGCAACTAGAATGCTTTCTATGCTCAGTGCACTCTACTCTCTGTAGATATTATTTGCATAGATGAAGTAGGGGTATGTGTTAAGGATGGAGGTGGACTGCGGGTGCCCTTACTTCAGAGATATTTTTCTGTTTGCTGTGCAAATTCTCCTATCTGCATCCACTCTGAGGATGGCATCGCACATGTTGAAAGGAAAGGGGGACTTGAGAACTACGACTACACGCGACACTTATGACGTTGCCCAGTGCCATCAAGCGAAGAAGTCATTCACTGAGTTTACACACAAAATGTTTGGCAGTAATGGATGATTTTGAAAATGTGAGCAGAAGACGTGTTTTATGTGTCATGGCAGGGGTAGATGGATCCACAGGGTATTCGATTATCATTTAGCAACCAAGGCAACAAAGAACCTCATTGTCACTGATGCAATTATAAACTGGATGACATAAATAAAGGTATTTTTCTGTTCTTCCGTTGTCTGCGATGCTTATTTTCTAATGTGAGCTTATCTATGCTAAAGTAGGGTGCAATTTAGAGTTTGGCAGAACCGGGCATTTACCAGAAAGTGCCAGATTCGAATTATACTGTGGCCCAAAGGAAAGCAGTATTAGTTTGCGACTGCAGAGGCTTTGGTGTGACTTGTACAGGCAGCCACAGAGGGGAAGTGCTCTGAAAAAGAATACTTGAAAAGCACCTACCCATCATGCAAAGGAAAAAGGGCTGCGGTTACAGGTGCCTCCCACCATGCAAGCCAGGAAGAGACTCCTACCCCTCACCTCCACCATGGAAGGCCTCTACTAGCCTAATAATGCAACCTGGATTTTTAAGAGCGATATACACCTATGAACTTGTACAAACTAACAACTGTATATATTGGGCTCAGGGATGCCAGGCATGAATTATTAGCCTGTTTGGACTTATAATCTTGGGACAAGTGAAGGATGTGAATCCCAAATTGATCAGATGGCTGGAAACTATTGTTTCGGTAGAAGAAATGGGCTGCGAGTTCAGTTGATGGAGGGGTTGGCAAGCTCTATCCGCTACACATTGCTGGTATTCAAGAATATGTAGGCTTGGATGTGGTCCCAATTTTGACAGAAGGGGCACCAATATGATTTCTGCACATTAATCATGACCTAGTTATAATTGAGGGTCCGTAATGGGAGCGGGGTTATCAGCTTACGTAATTCTGTCTTGCGCAAGTCCGACAATTTTTACCAGATCTGCAGTCGACCGGTCTGGGGTCTTCCTTTGCAGCCCACCTTCATTGGCCGGTTTCCTTGGCTGCTCCAGATACCTTATTAAAGCTCATGAAGGACCAGCAACGAAGACCGCTTATAGAGTTGTGGTCAGTAAAATCCTCAAGCTTAATTATTTCTCAGATATAAGGCACTAGGCGTTTTAGCGGACAGCCAGGCATGGTCTTAGTCATTCTAAGGCTGTGGTGGGCATGTGCTTTGCCAAATGTCCCAGGCATTTTCCTTTGGTGGAAACCTACCAGCTGGAGGTTCGCGGTTAGTTGTCGAGCTTGTTATACCCAGCCTTATGTCCTTCTGAACTATCACCCGATAGAAGGAGACCAACAAGATGTTCAGAATGGGGGTGTTGTCGCTTGGAGACCTCACAGGTGCATGACACAACACACCCATGGAGTTACAACGTTGGTGATAGAGTGGGCTTAATAAAGACACTGTTCAAGCAGGGCATCCTCATTGGGTGCACAGTGCCTTTTTCTCTCCATTACTCCCAACCACAGTTTAACAGGTGGTGGCAGTTTGGGGGACTTTTTGAGTCTTTTTTCCAATCTAGATATCTGACACAAAGTGGGTGACTGTAGCATTGGTTCCATTAGATCATGTGAGGATCTAGGTGTTAGGGAAATAGTTATACGGTGCTATACATTTTTATTTACCTGGCTGTAACTATGTTTATATACTGTGCTGGAATATTTGTAATGTATTTTGATAATTGTATTTATATGGCTTAACTGAATGATTGTAAACCATTATGTTCTCATGTACATGTAGCAGCGTCTGTCAGGGTCTTTCTGCTCAGATTGTTCATGCTATAAATTCTGCCTGGTGCTCCGGCTTAAGGTTTCTGAATCCTGAGCGTCTTTCTCACAGGCCTACCGAAATACCAAAAAGATCCCGACGGAAGTTTGTTAGAATACCAAATATAACCACACCAAATAAACAAGCATTGGCAAAGCCAACATGTCCTGTTTTAAGCCTTAGGACCTATTACCTTTGCCAATTGCTGTTGGTGGTGCTGTGCAGCATCAGGAAACGGTGAAGCATCTTCAGAATTTACAAACAAAAGGCATCATTTCGGTCTATTTTACACTGACACGTGCATGCGTTTGGACGCATATGAGCGCCAGCGGAATGATGCCAGTGCCCTTTGCTTTCATTTTTTATTTTCCAATCCATGATGGCGAACGTCACATGCATTGGTAATTTAAAAAAATAAGATTTTTTTCACACAAAAGCACCAATTTAAAAAAACAGCCCATGGGTGTTGGGGAGTAGGGTTTAATAGGTTAAGCGGGTGGTGGGAGGAAGGGGAAAGACAGCACTTGAAGGACAGGGGGGAGAAGCACAAGATGGAGAGTACATCACAAAATGCACACAGGTGAGAGAGCTTCACGGAGTGTAGAGTGAGGGGAGAGAAGCACACAGGCGAGAGAAAGCAGTTCGTGGGAGAAAATCAGACGAGAGAGGGCAACATGAAGTGATAGGGGGAAGAGAAGCACACAGGAAAGACAGCTGCAAAACACATGCACTCATTGAGTGCTTAAGCAAAAAGTAACAAGATAGAGTAGCTTGGGATGGGAGAAAAGCAGATAGATGTCAGAGAGCAACACGGAGCAAGAAGAAGCACATGAGCGAGAAAGCTAGAAGACAAATGCACTCTCGTGGATTGCTAAAGAAAAAAGTAATTCCCTAAATGTGAGCAGTGAACAGACACAATGCAAGTGAAGCGGATGCTCGAGGTGGGGAGGGGAAGTGGGGAGAACACAAGATGGACAGAGCAAACCTAGGATTAAAAAGCAAGCAAATGAGATCGACAGTCAAATCAATGGTAAGCAGTGGCTTGCTTAAAGCCCACTATGCGACATTGGTAAAATGACAGTTGCCTTTTGCAACTAGGTTCCAAGTACTGATCACATGTTTAAATGTTGTTTAAGTTAAATTAAGTGCTTTTGTTGGCAACCTTTTTGAAGCAGTAAAGTTAAAAAGATCATACTACACAAAACCTGATGTGTGTGAATGTTTAAGGTGGTTTGAAACTGTGACTTACTCATTCTGCCTTCAGATTTACACTGTTACTGCCCTGTTGAATTTGCACCAGGTTTACGGTACTCCCGTATGTCAAATCAGAAAGAGTGGCTGTAGGAGTGTGAGTGTAGGTTAGGTGGCATCAAGCTCAGAGGGGACAGAGCAGAGTACATAATAGGTACTGCCAGCGGCTCGGCACCCTTGGAGCGAATTTGACCATAGGGGCGTTCCCCCGCCTGTCCTAGTGGGTATTATGACGCACTACTAAGAGCATTAATACATGCCCACAATAAGAACTCAGGCAAACGGGCATAGTTTCACGTTTTAGGTTACATGTTGTCTTTCTGTATTACCAAGACTCTGGCCAATTAGGAAGAGACATTAAGAACTAAAATTACAAGGTACCTAAAAAAAGGTTTTGATGAAAGCTCTGGACCGGAACATGTCGACTACATACTTTGGTATACAGAGACTTAATTCTCTACAGACACCCAAAAGAAACCGTTTTTTAACCATACCGGAGGCACCCAAATAAATAGATACGGGGGTGACATTTGGTATTTTTATTGTTGCAGCGTTTGGACCCTTTTTAGGTCTCGCCTAGCGACGCAGCGCAAAGCGCTGCTCGCTATGCGAGATCTATTGTTGTCGACTTCTGTCGGAAGGGGGACAGGACATGTGCACGCGTACGGCACAGCCTGGACAGGAGATGTGCACGCGTATGGTGCAAGCAGGAGTTGTAATAACGCCGCAAGCCGTACGAGAGCACATCAACTGTCTGTGCCGAAGCTTAACAGACAGGAGATGTGCACGCGTACGGCTCGTGGCGTTATCACAACTCCTGCTCGCACCATACGCGTGCACATCTCCTGTCCAGGCGCGGCGCGCTTGCATGCACCACTCACCGGCTCTTCAATCCTGCTCCGGCCGCATCATGCGGCATTCACGAAGGCGGGGTGGGCTCCCGCCGGACTTCCTCTACTGCTTTCAAATGCGGGGTGGGCTCCCGCCTCGCTTCTCCGACACGCGGGGCTCCCTCAGCTCACGGGAGCCCCGGACACTTCCGGACACGCACTCCATGCCCCGCCCATGTCCCAGGCAAGGTTGCCTGACTTCCGGGTCGCGCTGAGAGCGGCCCTGAGAAGGCTTCCCAAACAGCTCGGGCCTCAATATATCTGAAGCACCCTTCAGGTGAATCATAGCGTAGCACATATTGCATGTGTCTCGTAATCCAAAACGTATTACGTTAATCGTAATTCAGCAGACATGGTGTGTGAATCTTTGCTGGTACACAAGGTATGTGAATCTTTGTTTTGCAAAGGTGCGTGAATTGTAACCCGAGTACTGACGTACTGCTGGCGGATTGTAATTGTGGAACACGGGATTGGCCTTCCAGATCAGGCTGTTTGTTGCCTTAAATTGCAGAGCGCAGGAATTAATCAATAGAGACACACCACGAAGTCATTAATGCCGTTTCATTGGCTCTCATTGTGTAGATTGGGTCATCAGAGACCAAACTTTGCTCACTTAATAGCAAAAGGATCCCTTATTCGACGAGTTGGCCTTGTTTAAAGCTGAGACTACAGAGAAGGAGCAACGACTGAACCACTCAAGCAAGCTGAGCAGCATGGACTGTTTGCTGCGAGTCTGGCAGAGTGCACCATAGGACTGCACAATGATTGTGTAGTGCTATGCTGGCTGGTACAGACTAGAATTGAAAATCAAATCAATGGCAGTGGGTTGTGCCTGCCAGGGGGCTCAGCTGCGCTTGCTGCATATTGATCATTCACAGCTGCTGCTAGGACTCACTCAGCTAGGGCTGGCTGCGGCGGTCTTGCGTGACATGGCGACACATGACTGTCCATTTGCCAACAGGAAGTCACTAGTAAGGCGGCAAAAGCGACAGTTAGGTTTCTTTGCCACACCACTGCCAGCCTGTGTGCTGCCTGCAGTTTGCTACCTCATCATCATGCGGGACCACAGGGAGAGCAGACGAGGTTGCACGGTCATCTTCGCAGAGGCAGGATCTAAAAAAAAAACCTGACTGCCTCCACAGAGCCATGCTGAAAGAAGAGACCACTCGTCGCGTCTGCTTCTCAGATCTGATTATTCATGTTGACTTCTGACAGGATGTTGATTTACAACATTAATAATATAATTTAGTTTTAGCAGCATGCCTGAGCCTGCAGGTTAAGTAGAACTGTGGACTGGTGCTGCGGCGGGTTGGGCTCAGCTGATCTGACTGTATTAATTAAGAGCAGCTGAGACCCGCAGTGCCACGGCTGCCGACTTTCACCGGGCCTCAGTTGTTCCCCTTGCATAAGTGAATTATTCCGAGGGGTGGCACCTTCCCTGTTGCCAGCTGCTGAGTGTTTTTCCCAGCATGCAGCACTCACTAGTTTTCTTACTACTTTGGAGACACAGAGAAAGGCCTGTCTCCTTATCTGCTAGTTACAGTCCAACAATTCAAAATCTGTGTGAGTTCACTTAGCGGTCAAGGTTTCAGACTGCTTATGTGTGACATTTTCATTATTTTAGTGCAACTATGAGTGACATTCAACGACTTAGTGACACTTTTTCGCGAGCAAAATCAAGCAATGAAGACGAGAGAAACATACAAATAACAGAAATGACACCCATTTGAGCAACGAGAAACTCTAAGAAGATCTTAAAACTGCGGTAAAGCACCTGATCGTACTGCAGACAGCAACTCACTGCAATGCAGACCTCTCAGTTGCACTAACTTTACTTACATGGCTGAACTCAACTTTGTGCAGACTGCAGACAGTGTGATTGCGGCAATGTATAGCACTCAGCCATAGCTGGCAAGTTTTCTGCTGGCTTATGAGTGACAATTAAATGTTTTCAGTGTCCTTATGAGTGACATTCCAATCCATATGTGTGTCTGAGTGAGACTTTATTGCAAGAAGAACAAAAGCATTATCTCACCCACATTGAGATAAATTACTGAAATGACTCCTTTTTGTGCAATGTAATAGTGTATAAATGTCTATAACTGAGATCAACATCTATCAATTGCTCATTTAAGGGCACTATCCTACTTCCTTCTTCCAATAGGATAAGACTGGATTTTTATAAAAAGGGGTTCTGAAGTAAAAACTGAATAGTGTTGTTGAGAGAAGACTTGAGTTTGTGTCCCCTGCCCTTTGAAAATTTTAAAATATTTTGTGCAATACGGTGACAAAACGAGAGGGATGCAATGTACAGCAGGCAAGAGAAAGACCGTGCTGTTCTTATTCAGGCCAGCACAATCACTAAGTATGTGCTACTCTTACCCATTAGTTCTGTCCTAACAGTGCAAGGTGATGTTTCAACCCTAGGTACAGTCTAAAGGAGCAGTGCTTTACAGAGTGCAACTTCAGATAATGGAAATAAATGCCACCCTTTGTGATCGGCACACTTGCTTACCAGAATCAGTTGGGTGCACTGAAGCTGGTCTAGTTCTCCCCACTCTTTCTGTCCAATTTCCCTCATCCCATTCTCTTACTTGCACTCTCTTTCTTGCCCTTTTGTCCACTCTCCTTTCTCAAACTTCTCTCACTGTTTGCTTTTCCTCATTCTCTTCATTTCTCTCCCCTGCATTCTTTTTCCTTGCGCTTCCATCCATGCTCCTTCTTTCTTGCATTGTCCTCTCTGCCCACTTTTCCTCCTTAACTTTTATTCTCTCTCTCTCCTGTATTCTTCATTCATCTGTCTCCCCTCTATCCACTTTTCCTCTTTCTCCTATATGGTCTTTTTCCACTCGATTTCCTCTTTATGAATTCACCTTCTTACTTTCACTTCTTTCTTTTGTCCCACACTTTCTCTCTCTCCTCCATCCTCACTCTCCTTTCTCTGACTCCTTTTCTTTCTCTCATGCGTTCTTTCCTTGTTCTGCCCACTCCCCTCTCCTTTGACTCCTCTTACATCTTTTCTTCCTCACTTGTTTAGTCTACTTCTGCAGTAGTGATGGTTTTGCTCACTTTGATCTGTGCATTACGTTGATTCATGCACCCAGCAACAAACTGCAGAGGCACTCATAAACAAAAAACATCACTGCAAGAACCACTGGCCTTTGACTCTAAAAAGATCTGCATTTCAGATAAAACAAGCATTTGCAATGCATTAGGTTCGCATTTACGTGAAGTTTGAGCTATTGGCATTGTAAATGACAATGCCTTTTATTTATATTTTGGTTTATAAAACATAAATAAAAGGCATTGTCATTTACAATGCCAATAGCTTAAACTCGCGTAAATGCGAGACCTATTGCATTGCAAATGCTTGTTCTATTATCTGATTGTCAACCACTCTCTTGGTCCTCCGATGGACCTTGCTGTGTGCCGAGAGGGTTTGGATAAAAGGGGGTTTAACCAGCCATCCAATGAGGACCAGGAATCGGATAGCTGTTCTACAAACGGATAATCAAATTCATGTAGATGACTCAGAAATGTACTATATACATATAATATTAGGACTGGTAGACCAACTCTCCTAAAGAAATTTAGTCTAGCTAAAGTCATACAAACCAATACCTCAGTAAATGCTATACAGAACAACATCATCAGTACTCGATATGCAGAGATCTCCCTAATTCGATGCCTTTCAGTCATCAATAAATCAATTAAAATGCACAATCAAATGGAAATAACCATGGTGAGACAGAATCAGCTTGAATTCGTTTCTTTATCAAATTTAGTTAGTAAGTACATTAGTACTTAAGCTTAATTCAAAGGTAAAGAATAATCGGCGTGGCCAACTGCCGAGGAAAATGGCTGCACAAAACGCGGCTCCGGCACCCAAGCACGGCATCGCGATCCATCCGCATTAAAATCCGCAACAGTGAGCAGACTTTGGACAGCACAATGCCCTGAGGAGCCCGTAGATCCCGCCAGGGCGGAGCAAAAGCAACCAACAACCGCACAGAAACAAGTAAGGCGGGACAGCCCTCGGTGCGGGCCCGGACACATGCAGCGGCTGGCGGTCGTAAAGAAAGTAGTGTGTGAGTCCGGCGGGCAGGGGGCGGCCCGCGACGCGGACTCACAGAAGAGTGAAGACCGACTCCAAGCCGCACAGTGAAACGGCGGACCTGCGGCCGGCGGGACCCGTTCAGAAGAGCGCTGCTGCATCTGCCCTTAGACGCATTAACCCGCCCACCGCACGGAGGGGCGGGTGCTGGGTTTGAACATAGGGAACGCATCCCAGGGCCCGGCGGTGGGACGAACGACAAAGCCAGGCCGCCCTCAGCCACAGCAGATACAGGAATATCGACGCGGTCCGGGCTGGAGCCTTCCGTGGTGTCTCCCCAGAATCAAATACGGACTGGGCCCATAAAGAGTGTTCCCAGGCAGAGACGCGCCGCTGAACCCTGGCACGGGGGCACACAGAGAAAAATAGAGACGCCCAGCACGGCCCCGGGGGCGAGAAGAAGACTGGTCCTTGGGAGGGATCCACCGAGAGGCTGCCATAGTAGAGGTACAGGGGGGTGCGCGCCTGGGGGAAAGTGGGAGCCAGTGAAAACTGACAGGCCGACATACTACGGCCCGGGCAGGTGGCGATTAGCTGGTGGCCTTCGGCCCCCCGGGTGCCCCCAAGAAGAGCTCCCGACGAGAGGCAATGGCGGGAGGCAGGGGGAGCCGCGCCTCGCTGCAGACTAAATTGGACAAGTACGCGTGGCAGCAGGGCCCTGGTGAGCAAACAAAAGGTGCTGGGGAGATACCGAACGAAAACGCGCCATCGCCACAAGAGGGGAAGAAAGATGACTTGACACTACAAGATATCATGTCGGCGATCACAATGGTGCGCACCTCTCTGGAGGCCAGAATAGATTTGGTTTCCTCATAGGTGGCACTAATCAGGGCGGACATTCGAAATACAAATGCCAGAATTAAAGAAGTGGAGACTACCACCAAGTCACTAGTGTCTGACGCGGCCTCGCTCAAAACCCAAGTCACCGAGCTACAAAATACCACGGAGAGATTGGAAGAAGAACTGGAGGATTATGAAGGGAGGGCTAGGTGCAACAATGTCAGAATTCTTGGCGTGCCGGAGAAAGCAGAAAGCCTAGCGACAGATCTATTTGTTGAGGAGCTCATCACTAACCACCTAAAAGCTGCAGGCCTCTCACGGTATTTCTCCATGAGAGGGCGCACAGGGTGACGGGTGGGAGACTGAGACCGGGCGCTCCCCCGCGGCCCATTCTGGCACGTGTGTTCAATTTCCGTGACCGAGATGTCATCCTCCAGGCAGCACGCAAAACTCCAAATATCCGGTATGAGAACAGCACCATAACATTTTTGCCCGATTTCCGCTGAAGGTACAGCGACAACGTCGTAGCTACCTCGAAGTCCAAAAGATACTCCGGGATAAAGGACTTTTGTTCCCAGCCAAGTGTCAAGGCGGATGGCAAGACTTGGTTCTTCGCTAGCCCAGAGGAGACATGGGACTGGCTAGAGGGCTGGCGCACTGTTGGAAAGAAACCACATAACGACAAGATCGTGAGGCAATCCCAGCCTGGTTGGCAGAGCAAGACACCGGACAGCCCGGACTCGAGTCCCACATCGCAGACCCAAAATGGAGACGCTCATGCCTGAGAGGTGAAGTACCAATGCCCAAGCAAGGTCTGTCCCATCGGGGCCCCTCATGGAGCTTTACCCGCAGAAACAGACTCCTAATTCAGCATTCACTGAATAATGTCTATTCCAGGTTGGGGGGAGGGCGGAATGGGGGGTGGAAAACTGGTTATACTTGGATCATTTTAACTCGTACTGAAGATGCCGGGTTGGGGTTCGAACCATGCAACCTCAAGGTTTAGGGGTGGGCGACAGGCACTCTGCAGTGTTGGGGAGGCAGGAGGTTCCAGATCCGCCATGCAGTGAGGGGGGCTAGAGGGTTCACGAAGTTGGGGTAGGGGGTTATTTCAACTCTGCCATTGCAGCGGGTAGAGAGGGCAACGAGACGCTAGGGGAACTCACTGAGTACAGTTGGGAGTGTCTCTGCCCGGGCCTATACGGAGACAACAGGGTCCACATGCAAGACCCCAGACTCTATCACAGGTACCACACACACACCTCCATGAATAGCAAGCTTGGAAGGGAGATAAGGTTCCTAAAATGTGATGTTAATGGACTAGGAGATCAGCTTAAGCGAGGAATTGATCTCCAATACCTAAAACGACATACACCTGAAATAGTTTTACTACAAGAGACCCATCTAGTTGGTAATACCTGCAAGGCTCTAAACTGATGGGGATATCAACGAATAGCGTACGCCGGGTTCAGATCTGGTTCCCGTGGGATGGGCATCCTCATTCGAAAGACCTGCCCATTCATAGTTCGTAAAACATGGGTGGATGCCCAGGGTAGATTTGCAGCCACCACAGGTTTATGGGAAGAGACACCCCTAAATGTGATTTCCGCATATGCTCCTCTCGCACTACAAAAATCCACACTAGGAGACTTGAGTAAATTAATCCTGGACCTCCCAGTGGGAACGCTGTTGCCCGGAGGGGACTTCAACCTAACACTAGATGGCTCTATAGATAGATGACCCCCAAGACAGGATCCCCATATGGGATCAAAGCTGGCAGACTTCCTCTCGGCCCTCGGACTGGTTGACATATGGAGGCAACTTCACCCCACAACCCGCCACTACACCTTCCACTCAGGAGCTCACAATACCCAGTCACGTATTGATTATTTATTCACACACACGACAGATGCCCAGAAATTTGTTGAGGTCAGATGTTTGGCAAGGGGTATCTCCAACCACTCCCCTGTCTTGGCCCGCATGGGGCTGGACTCCATTCCACGCGTACAACCCTCACAATCAGCCCATGGGCATTGAAAATCCCACATATTAAAACAGAGCTGGCCAAAGACACCGAGAGATACTTCAAGGAAAACACTGGATCAGTGACTTCACCACAAATGCTTTGGGGGGCGTTCGGACCCGTCATAAAAGGTAGAGCACTAGCGCTGATGGTAGGGCATAAAAAGGAACTGACGCGACGGGTCGAGACGCTCGAGGGGGAAATTCTAGAAGCAGAAAGGAAACTAAGTCAAACCGACGAGGCCTCGGTTCGACACTCTAGATGCCAAGAAGCAAGACTATAAGCAACTACTGACAGTCGGCCAGATCGAGACAAAAAAACATATCACAAGCTATATGAGCATGGGGAAAGGACAGGAAAACTACTGGCCTGGCTAGAGAATAGAGATCAGGCCAGTCGCTGGGTCCACTGTCTGCGAGGGAGGCTGGGGGAGGAGCTGACGGACCCCCGGGAGATTGCGGAGGCGTTCGCTGCTCACTTCGAATCAATCTACACATCCACTACCACACCCCACTCCTGTGAACCCCAGAAGCTCTTAGTCACAATCCCAGTCACTGTCCTCTCACCTGAGGTGAGGGAGACCCAAGAGGGTGACTTAACAGAAGAAGAATTACAAGCTGCAATCCGAGATATTCGTTCTGGCAAAGCCATGGGTCCCAATGGGCTTCCTATTCAGCTCTTTAAACTCATGGCCACTAAGGTGACGCCCTACCTCCGCAAATGTACCTGGACAGCTATCAAAAAGACACCCTACCTGAAGAGATCAGACTGGCCTCACTAGTGGTTATCCACAAACATGACAAGCCAGCTGAGGATTGCGGGTCGTACCAACCCATCTCTTTGCTTACCGCCGAGGCTAAAATCCTTGCTAAAGTGTTGGCGAACAGGCTGATCCCCATAATCCTAAAGTTAGTAGACCTGATCAATCAGGCTTTATGCCCAGCCGCAACACAGCCCTGAATCGCCGTCGTCTGCATGGAGTGTTGGGTAGGGCAAACACGATACAGGAGGACTCGGCCCTGCTCTCGCTCGACGCCAAAATGGCATTCGACACGACTGAGTGGCCCTTCCTGTTTGCGGTACTGGAGCGCATGGGTTTCGGTCCCAAATACCTGAAATGGATAACACTCCTCTACTCAAGCCCTATAGCTCAGATAGTGGTGAACTGTCACACGTCCCGAACTATCCAACTAAGCAGGGGAACCCACCAGGGATGCCCCCTGTCGCCGCTCATCTTTGCATTGGTGTTGGAACCTCTGGCGGTGTGGGTTAGGGGGATCCCCTCATCAGGGGTTTAAAATGGACGGAACAACATGAAGATAGAATATCCCTCTATGCAGACGATCTATTATACCTTGCGGCTCTGGCAGCGTCAATCCACCGTATCCTCCACATATTCCGTATATTTGGCAATCACTCAGGATACACCATAAACTGGGCCAAATCCATACTGTTTCTCATACGCGGCCCAAAACCAAAACTGCCTAAGGGATGCGAGGTTCAGGTGGCCACAGGTGGATTTAGATACTTGGGAATCTACGTGACCCCAAGCCCAATCGCTCTTTTACAAGGCTAATCTACAGGTTCCCCTAATGCACTTGTAGACTGATGTCCGCCACTGGCGAACCCTCCACTTGACTCGCCTTGGTAGGGCAGACCTCTTTAAAATGCTTGCGCTGCCTCGGTTCTTATACGCACTCCAGAATGCCCCCATCAAGGTCCCAGACGCCTACTTTTCAAACATCGAGAATGCAGTGAGGACCTTGTTATGGGATGGGAGGTCGCCACGCATTGCACTGCGGAAGATGACCTCGGGATGGTACGACGGCGGGATCGCGCTGCCGGACCTCAAACTGTACTATTGGGCGTCCCAACTGACCATAATAAACCGCTGGGTCCACGGCCCTCACACTGACCCGGGTCACCAAACAGATCTTTGGTTAATGGGGCAAGGGGGATATCGCAAAGCTCTATACACAACCCCTAGGCACCTGCACCTCACCGGCCCTACAGCTCGTACTGTAGAAATTTGGCACACGGTTAATAAAAAACTAGGGTGGCATAAGAGAATCTCACAGGCTACGCCTCTACGGGGGCCGGAGTGGCTCGCAGATTGGGCTCGTGCCCTGGGTTTGACAAGTGGGACCTGATGGGTATCTCTTCAGTGAGTGACCTGTGGAAGAAAAACGGACTCATCTCTTTTGCTGATCTACAAAAATAGTATCAACTATCACAATCTGAAACTTTTAGATACTTACAAATCAGACATGCCCTTAGATCCGCAATCCCCGCGGGGGAGCCTCTCCCAGAAGCATCCCCACTAGAGGACAGACTGCTACTTGATCCCATGCCCAAGAAAGCCATATCTCTCACATACAAAAAACTACTCAACAACAGGCCTGACTCACTAACACGGCTCAAGCAACAATGGGAAGTAGATGTGGGGGAGATAGAAGAGGAAGATTGGCGTGCCGCGCTGGCTTCCCCTTGCGAAATAGCCATTCCCATGAGACTAAAACTGGTCCAACTGAAAATCATACACAGAGCCTATCTAGCGGCAGAAACCCTGGTCAAGATGGGGAGGAGAATAGACTCAGACTGCCTACGATGGTGCTCACACGAGGGAACTTTTTTTCACACGCTTTGGGAGTGCCCAGGCATCCAGACTTATTGGGTAAGAATTATCTCCAAATTGGAAAGAGTGGGGGGGAAAGCTTACCGCCACCCTGAAGCTCTGCCTACTAAACATAAGGGAGGCCACCGTTCTCACTAGAACTGAACAATCCTGGGTTACCCTGGGCCTGGCTCTGGTCAAACGCAACATAGCGCAAAACTGGGGCATTGGAGAAGTGCCGACAATGGGAAGATGGGAGGCTGACATGGACAGGTCAATGGTAGCAGAAAAAGACGTCTTTAAAAACAGGGGTTGCCCTAAAAAATGGGATCGAAAGTGGGCGGCGTGGAATACGTACCGGGGTGAGATCTGCATGTCTCCATCTGTTGAACTGTGTAGAAATAAGAGGGGTTTGTGAGATCTGCCAGGCGGAGAGGATGAGACACTTTGAAAGTAGAAATGCCTTTGTGGGACATTCCAAATGCAAGCGACACTTGTGATATATCCTAAATGCCTGCTGCAGTGCTGAGACTTTGTTTTTGTTTGTGTTTTGTTCAATAATCGAATATTTAAAAAAAAAAAAAAGTAAAGAATAATCAGGGTTGCCATAGAATGACAAAAGCTCAGGAAAGTTCAGAAAGGGACATGAGTTAATCCAGTTCGAAGCAGTTTCCCATGCGGGAAGAGACCACCAAGGCGCACACAGCGTATGTGTCAGTCCAGAGTTCGCAAAGCAAGTCTGGGTAAATCAGCAAGGAAAGTCCACAAGTGCGAAAGTTCTCTCTCGGAAAGTAGATGAGAGCTTCTCCTAATTTTCGTCAAATCAATGGACATTATAATCTGCAAGTTCCCAGGGGGACACCTCCTTGGTCACCTCATTTGGTCAGACCACTCAGTCAATTGGTAAGTTTGTGTAGGGTGATTGTCATGAGGCATAAAGAAGGCACATTTTATGGGAATAGAGGCGTTGCAGAATACATAAGCTGTCAGGTCATCCAGTGGAGGTGGATTCTTAAAGATTCTTTAACTAAAGCACATCAGTTTGAAAGGACAGCTTCTCAGGCAGATATTCCCAAAGTAACAGAATTTGTGTCAAATAGTCCTTGCAATCGAGTTGGAACTCCTGAAACAAAACATAGTTGCAATTCATTTGGAATACTGGGGCATTTTCCCACAGAGACTAAGTCGAACATGAAGGAAAAAATATGCATACACAGGCAGACCTGCACAGAATTTAGGCTACTATAAGCAAGCATTTTCATTAAGAAATACGACATTCAAATATAAATTGCAGCTTATTTGTACTTAAAAGCAGGTTAATTTCATTATAAATAGCATGTGCAACTGTAACATACTACTGCATTTTCAAAGTTCCAACATATAAATGTATTTCAAATTCTTTGGTACCCAGGCTGGGGCGCTCGGGTGCAGAGTGGAAAGGTTGGTGGTGGGTTCTGTGCGTCCAGGGCCTTGCGGTTGTCGGTCTCGCTGGTTGAGGGTGCAAAAATCAGGACAGCTGGGCCACTCTGGAAGTGGGTCTCTGTGGTGCTGACGTCCCTTGATGGCTGCCCTGTCTCGTTGCAGTCGGAATCTGGATTGGACTCTCACGGGCTCTGTTTGCTGCAAGGGATCCAGTACCCTGGGTATTGGTTCTGTGCGGCTCCAGTTGGTCTTGGTGCCCTCTCACTTGGTGGGGGGAGGGAATATCTGACCTTGAGGAGCACAGGGTCCTCTTCCTGGGAGGCTGCTGCATTGAGCTGGCCGAGGAACAGCAACTTGGTAAACCGGGCTTTGCGTTTTCGGTGCCTGCGGTCTGCAGGGGAGTAGCTCCTCTACTCCAAGGGAGATTGCTGGCAATTTGCGAAGGGCTGTCAGCCTCCTGGGGTTTTTGGAAGCCGTTCAGCTGCAGGACAAGTTGCTGCTCACGACTGTCGAGACTGGCAGGGTTTGGCACCAAAAGTCTACAGCAGTCTTTAGTTCTGGCTTTTCTCGCGGCTCTTCTTTGTCCTCTTCTTCTGGATCCGTTGACTCTGAGTTCCTGGTGTCAGGGGTGCCGCCTAATACTCAATTTAGGGGTGTTAAGCAGACTGACAGATAATAGACAATGGGCTACTTACTTTCAGGGTATCTACACCCTCTATATGCCCACTTCCTGTGGGAAGTGGGCATAACCCTGACCCTGAGAGCCTAATTCTGCCAAAACTAAGATGGTGGGATTCTAAAAGTCCTGTCCACATCAGGTAGTCCACCTTAGGGGTGGAACTGGCCAGAGAGGGGGACATGTCTCCTGACTAGCTAATTTTCTCGGCCTGTCCTGGTGCCAAATGGACCGGGCAGGGGGTGGCATTTCCCCTGTCTGGGGAAGCCTTGGGTCGCATACCAAAGACGGCAGAGTCCTTTGAAGCCTCCTGCCTTGATATGCTGCTCACTTAGCCATCCTGCTTGGAGAAAGTGACAAAACCTCCAGCCAGGGCAGGCATTGTTTCTGCCCTCAGAGAGCATGGGCTCTCACCTGCAGGGGGTCAGACACCTGTCTGAGGTGGCAGGCTGGTCTACACCAGTCAGCCAGCACACTAGTAGTTGGTAGGTTTTTAGGGGGCACCTATAAAGTGCCCTTAGGGGGCATGTATTAATAAATCTATCACTGGAATCAGTGTGGGTTTATTAATACGAGATGTTTGATAACAAACACCATAGGTTTCAGTGAAGCCATTATGTAGCTGGGAAACTCATTTTGACCAGTGCCCAGTAGATACCTTAAGATGGCTTCCCTGCTTGCTCACTGGTAATATCCAGCAATGGGTCTAGACATTACAGGGGCATATCTGCTCATGCAGATAAGTCTTTACATGTGCTATAAAGCCCCCTGCCTTAGGGCTCCAATGCCTGCTGTGAGGGTGACTTACATATAGCCCATGCAGTGTCTTTGGCATGGCACACAGGAGCGTGCCATCTCATGTTTTCAAACATAATTTGAACCATGTCATGCAGCCACCAATGGCCGTCTGTGTGGAATTGGTGTGTGGGTCCCTTAGGGTGGAATAAGGTATGCTGCAGCCCTTAGGGACCCTCTTAAGTACCCATTCCCTTGATACCTGGAGTACCATTTATTAGGGACCTAAAGACGTAGGGTACTAAGGTCCTTTGCCAATTGGGTACAATTGTTTTAAGAAAGGAGCACTAGCACTGAGGTCTGGTTAGAAGGCCTCGGTGCACTGCAAGGGGGCAAAAAGTGGGTGGACACTGCAACGAAAACCCAGTTTCCTACACAGCTACAAATCAACCACTTGTGTAAAAGAGTTGTCGCCCTAAGTCAGAGGTTTGTAGCAAACTGTGGAGTGACTGAGAGTGAGTGATCAGGAGAATGGCATTGCCCCCCCCTCTGTTAGGTACTATATCTGATGGAGTTTCAGATCAAAAGCGTTAGAATATTACCCGGGCATACTTATGCTGCCTGTCGCTTGGAAGATCGGGTAGCAGACCCCCTTCACCATCCCCACAGAATGGAGCTGAGACTAGTTGTTGGAATTAGGAAGTGAGGGACAAAGCTGCAAAGAGGAGTCTCCAGAGGAAGGGGAAGAATTTGGTGTCAACACCAACAGCTGAACTGGCTACTGAGAAGAAGGGGCACTGTCTGCTGGCTTAGGCGGACTTGGGAAGACCAGTTAGACTGTTTGCTGTGGAGACCAAAGCTAGAGACACCCCCACAGGAACTCTGTGTGACGTTTGGAAGTTGTGAACTGTGCCCGTCTACACGAGGTGACCAACTATCATACAGTGGCATGATAGAAGCTGCCAGAACCCCTTATGGCAAGCAGGGGTTACTGGGCTCATCCCTGGGGGGTGGAGACCTTTTACCCCTTCTGTCCCAGGGCCCGACTTACTACAGGCCCTGAGTAACTGGGCTAAGTACTATCCCTTCAGCACTTGACTTACAGTGCTAGCTCGGATCGAGCAGTCCAAGGCTCTTCAGGGAGAGGCAGATGCAAGGGACGAGTTGGTTCATAACTCAAAATACCCACACTGACCACAATAAGATGATTGTCCAGATCAATACTTACTTTGCATGAATACTCAATACTGTATTCTTATGCAAACACAGCACATTAAATAAGTCACACAAAATATCTGTCATGGGTAGCGTCCTAGCGCTTATCGGTGCCGTAGTCCCTCCAGGACCCCCACCAGGGTACTCTCCCTCTTCTCCAAGCTTACCAGTGTGTCCCTGGCAGACCTTCTGAGGTGACCGCACTAAAGATGAGTTTCATAGTCAGGCTTTGGCCTTGAAAGTTTCAGCTCTTCGGGCGATAATCCGTCAAGCTCATGCAAGTCTCCCAAAAGTACCTGCGGCCCTGCTAAAGTCTTACCCAACCGGTGCCTCCAGAAGATTTAGGGAGCCGGGGCGCATCTTCCAGCACTCCAGCAACAAGCAGCTTGCACCACGTTGTCCTGCTGTCGTGGGCATCACGCTAAAGCAGTCGCAGGCAGCAATGGCCTGCAGGTGCAGTGGCTCCTTCTTTATGCTTCCTCCCGGTAAGTTGAGAGAGCATCAGATGTGCTATAAGACTACTCCTTCCTATGGCTGCAGGAACTCCTCTGACACGGGCGTCGGCCCAATGGTCCTAGTGACCCCCTCCTGGCAGGAGTGGTTGCAAGGACTCCTCAGACACAGGCGCCGGTCCAATGGTCCTAGTGACCCATCCTGGCATACGGGGAAACAAGCATGAGCAAAGGTCCCAAGGAGGTTGGATGCACCAGGCAATGGCCCTAGTAGCCCCCTCCTGTCATACGGCGGTCACAGGCAATGGCGAAGGGTAGGGCGAAGGCCCCAACAGTCTCAGTTGCAACAGGCAATGTCCCCAGCAGGTTCAATGGCAACAGTTGATGGCTCAACAGTCCAGGTGGCTCTCCCTTCGGCATACGGTGGTTACAGACATGGGCAATAGCCCCTACCTACTCTGTCAGCCGCACCACGAAATGGCCAGAAACTTCATGATAGCCCCAATGGGGTTTACCGAATTCCGCAAGATTGCCAACGTCTCTCTCAACACTGGGCCCAACTGTGATTTAGTGGCTGATCCTTTGAAATTCGGTTTGAGGGTGTCAGCTCTTTTGAAGTGCTGTCTCCTCTGAACTGCCCTTCATCAATGGGACAGTCTAAGCAAGAGTGGCTCCAGGTCTGACTGACACACAACACAGAACAAGGGGGTAACCGGGGTTCACAACTGGCTGTCAGCAGCCACTGAAATATGGTTCATAATGGTTCAAATGCCTAAGCCTTTCTCTGTGTCAATATTGATTCTGTGGTCTGCAGTGCCAACCTTATCAGTCCCACCATCCCCCCTGACAATTAACCCAGACCCCACTGACCAGTAACTCTTCCTGGAATCAAAGAGACCTTTGAAGTGCACAGAGGATGCTCTGCTCCCCTTCCTCCAGTGTGCATTTTCCTACCCCAGCCCTCAAGAATCTCAGCAATGCACATCTCCTCTCTGGGGGTTGCAGTCCTCAGCTTCTCTAGCCTCTCCAATCCATGGGCGTTCCTAGATGGAACCCTTGTACCATGTACCATGCACAGCACACACCCGAGCAAGGACAGGCAACTGCCATGCACTGTACAGTGCTACAAACAGTCCACTCAGGCCATGGGTGAGTTAAGTACACAGCCACAGAACTTTACATGAGTGGACTGGTAGGCACCACTCCAGTGACACAGGAATAAAGGCCTGTTCACACTACTGATTCTTATGAAACAAAAAACGGTTGTGTTGCCACCACTGTGCTTGTATCACTTAACTCCAGGTAAGGGCAGTAGCCCTCTACCACTCTAAGGATGGTGCTTGGGGTGACCTTCCCGGGTTAACAAGACTAAATTACCATGAGGCAGGCTTAGGTCAAGGAACATGTGAGGGTGATGACGGAAGAGAGGCTGAGCTGAGTTCATGGCTTGTATGAAGAGCCTGACACTGCATAGACCTGGAGGTAGAGCCCAGACCCCCCTGGTAGGTGATAAAGGTGGCAGCAAAAAAATCAGCTAAAGCCGCAAGGGAGGGAGAGCGGGCCACTGCCTTGTTTTGAGGTGTCACTATCCACTAACCCTTGGACTTAGGCTCTACCCCGGTGTCTCAGGGTCTCTTGATCACGGTTCGCTTGAAGTTTTCACCTCCTTATCTGCTCAGGGTCTCAGATTGAACAAGACTGTAGGGGTGCTGGTGAATGTTTATATTCAGTATGTGGTCCCCGGGCGAGTCGATTCAGGTGTATTAAGCAGAGGGCAGCCTTGACGAAAGGTTTGACTACAGGCCCCCTCCTCCCGGTGTGATCATGACGCACAAGTACGGCGTCAAAAGTGAATGCAATGACGTTATCCTGTGAACAAAATCGTATGTAGGTTGTGTGATTTGCATGGCTTGCAACTTGATCGTTTCCTATTTAGGAACTTTCGTGAGGAGTGGTACCGATAGAAACTAGGTTCCCTAGGTCCTGATGAAGAGCCAATAGGGGCAGGGCTCAAAACATGTTGACCAGATAAGCAAGGAATAGATTCATTGATATCTGTTCCTTTCTTTCTCTTTCCCCTGATTTTTAATCTTACCGACTCGGGGCAGGAATAAAATAGTGACGACTCACTAGTCAGGTAATTTTAATTTTGTATAGCACCCACGCTCCACTCCCCTCCCACAACTTCGTCTTCATCATAGACACAAACACCAAAAAAGTGCTCCCACATATTCCGTCTGGTCGAAGCACGCCTCGATCCGCAGCAGGATCGGGAAGAACCCCAATGATGAAGCATGCCACCAAGGGGCAACCCTGGTGGGTGAGGGGTCTTTAAGAAAAACAGATTTTTTTTCTCTCATTGTGGAGGTTATGTCCATTGCTTTCTCTTCCGAATTTACTGGGTTCTTTGTTTTTTCCATAAATATGTAATTGAGGAGGGCGAACCCAGGTACTCCTCTTCCTCCCTCTCTACTTTTGATAGAATGTTTATATTGCTCAAAGGATAAAAGCACCAGCTCCCTCATGCCCCAGCTTGTGCTATGTTCATCTGCCTATTAGACCCCCATTAGCAAGAAAAGGAGACAGAGGATAACTGGGAGATTGGAACTGTATAAGCCTTTGTTGGCTTCTCCTATGCTTCACGGCTGCTTGTCCGGCTTCCATGGTCATAATATGGTAAGAGCTAAAGTCTGACTTGAGATTGGAGACCCTTGGCTACTTTTGGCATACTAAAGCTGGAGGCAGGGCGTAGCAGCATTTTCTGCGAGGGTGGTCTTCACACGGGGAACACGTCCCAGAGGGCTTTTTTCTCCCTTCTTTTCAATATATACTTCAGGAGCAACTTCAACCGGGACGCTGCTGAAATTGCCCTGAGAACGATTCCTGAGGTCTTAGTCAATTTGAGGGAGTACAGCTGCTTGAGCTGAAGGCATGTTAAAAAGAGAAACCTTCCCAATGAAATGCTTGTTCGAAGCTGAGCCAGTCAGGCAAGCAAGACACTCTTTCCCTAATTAATTTAACAATGATTGGCAGAAATACCTCTGAGTCCAGAAGAGACAGTAAGAGCAGGGAACCTAAAAGTTTCCATCCTGTCATTCCCAAATTTGACATTAAGACAAAAAAATAAGGCAAACCAATGGTCACAGTAAATGGGAAATCTGACTCTAATATTAGGGTGCAGAGAGGAGATCATACTGGTCAAGATAAGAATCATTTGCTAACAGAAGAGACCCCTCCCGGGTCTTGTGGTGTCACTGGCCACCCCCCTTCTTTGTTTGAGGCCGGCTTTGGTCAGGAAGGCAACCTGAGTGGCATGCAGTACCCCATACTTCAGAAGCCTGGCAAGGGGGAGAGTTTGGAGCTACATTGGCTAAGACAGCATGCATTAGGAAGGGTGTTTCTGATTTTAGTGAAGACAGCACCCTCCTCTGTTTCCACCTCCACCCTGACTAGATGTACATTCCAGTCCTGGAGGGTTGACGGTATCCATATTGATACTGTATCAACTTCTTTGCAAACTACCGGGGAGCAAGCAAGGATGCTGGTGGTAGATTCTATAGGATCTGGTTTTGTTACTGTAGGGAACCCTACTAAGTCAGCCTGGGGCAAGAACCTCTCCATGTTTTAACTCCCCTTCAAGTAAGTCCAGGAAATTAAAGAAGCACAAATAGCCATGGTCAATGAATTGGATGAAAAATTGGAGGTAATAGAAACAAGAATCATAAATTTGAAATCCTGTCAGATAGAGATGGCGCAGAGAGCATGTAACCTGGAGGATGCACACAATAATCGGACTATCGGCTCAGCATGCACAGAATGAGATCAGAAATTTGAGTGGGAAGATTGAGGATCTGGAGAATTGCTCTCATAGGTCTAATCTACGCTTGGTCGGTGTGCCAGAAGGATGGGGAAAGGATTCAAAAATGATATACACAGTCTCTAAGTTGATTTCTGCGCATGTGCTTAAAAAGCCTGTATCTGATTTATCTGTAGCCAGAGCCCACAGAGTGCCTTTGGGGAGGGTGCCTAAAGATGAGAGAAAACCTTGTACAGTATTGGTGCACTTTCAGGACTTACATATTTGGGAAAGAGTTCTAAGAAAAGCTATCCAATGTAAATCTAGAAATGTAGAAAATGATTTAATTTTCCAGATTTTCCCGGATATGTCTTTCGAAACCTCTCGCCAAAAATGGGAGTTCAAACAGATATCTAATGCTTCTAAGGCCAGAGGGTCTCAAGCTCAAGTTATCCAAACAGCTAAGCTGAAAGTTTTATGAGCGGGTAGGTTTCAGATTTTATCCGAAGTGCAAGAGGCCAGATAGTTTCTCTCCTTCCTGGGAAACTAGGAGGGCCCTGGGTTAGTTTAACGCATAATTCCTTTTTTGGGTGAACAAAGATGCCAAAGCCGCCCCTGGTGACCCAACACCACAGCGATTCGATGGAGGGAGTGGGAGGATTTCGCTTTTGGGGGCAAGGTTTCCCGGGTTTTGGGGTTGGCTAGGTGATGTGGAAGTTGGTAGGTTTGGTTTGTCGAGGGGGGAGGGGTTGGGGGGAAATGGATGTATGGAAGGGGGAGGGTTTGGGTTGAAGGGGGAATGAGTGTATGGGGTGGAGGAAAAGTGGGACCAAAGAAGGAAATGGTTGTGTCAAAAGGGTGGTGGTTGAACGGCACATATCAGATACTGGTTGGGCTAGTGGTAGAGAGCCCCGCCATGAGATGAGGGGGCGAGATAAACTATGGTGGTGTATTAGGGAGTCTTAGGATGGCGAGTTTGACAGTGATTAGACTCAATGTTAACGGGCTTAATAACAGAGTGAAGAGGGAAGCTATTTTTGCTTGGTGTATGCAATTTAAGCCCAATGTAATCTTAAGGCAGGAGACCCATTGGGTAATGGGGAAAGAAACAAATAAGGTACAATCTTGGAGACATTGGGACTGTATTTTTTCCTCCATGGATTCCACCCAAAGGGGAGTAGCATTTTTGGTCAAAAAAGAGCTGCAAGTGAGCTATCAACCTCTTATCATAGATGGGGAGGGATACTGGACAATACTACAGATACATCTAAATAGCTGTAGATTTAACTTGGTTTTCTATTATGGCCCCATAAGCGATAATCCAAAGTATTTATGGAAGTTGGGTTGGGAACTTAGCTATTTTCGGGGAGAGGCTTTAATCGGGGGTGATTTCAACTTTGTAACAGATTTGCGGCTGGACTCCTCTAACCTATGTAGGGTGCAAAGGAAGAGAAGAACGGAAAAGATTTTTAAAGATATTTCTCTCCACTTGGGGTGGCGGATAGGTGGCAGAGAAATAAGGCGGAAGCCTGGTCCTACACATTTTATTCTCAAAGGTTTAATACGGCTTCTCTGATTTATTTGTTTGTAAGGCTCCCTTCATTCCATGTTCATGATATCTCGTATCATGCCAGCGGCTTGACGGACTATCGGGGGAGGGGGTGTTAAGATGCACCATCCCTATACTAAGCAAGCCTAGGAGGTGGGTGATGGACAGGACAATCATTTTGGAAGAAGGAGTGATAGACTTGATTACGCTAGAGAATATTGTTTTTTTACGACCAATAAGGCATCATCAGATTTATCATCCATTTGAAAGGCCTTTAAATGTACTATTAGGGGAGCCTTTTTCTATTCAGGCATTTTGTGTAAAGTAAAAGAGGGAAGAGTTGGCCGTCTTGCAAGCAGAAGTTGATAGAGCTTGTAAGGGTCAGCCTCGTCAGGGGACAGATGGGTCCTTGCAAATGAAAAGACAAGGGACTTTTTCCTACAAAAGGCTTTGGTTAATAATCAGACCTTGTTATAATAAGTCTATGAGGGGGCAAATTCATCAGCCGTTTTTTACCTGAAGGGCAAAGGAGAGAGGTTAATCGTACTCAGATGACTAAAATTAGGAATTCCCTGACTGGGCAGTGTACGGAGAAGGAGGAGGAAATTAAAAAGGTTTTCTTTCAGTACTATGCCAGCCTGTTCTCTGATGATTATGAAGGGAACAGAGAGATGGAACAGCAAATGGACGACGTCCTTATGAGAGTAAAACTACCGGCCTTGACGGAAGAGGTGGCATTGATTTTATTAAACCCCATTTTAGAAGGAGAGGTCGAGGAGATCATAAGACAGCTCCCTAATGGAAAAGCCCCCTGAGAAGATGGTTTTGGCTCCGAGTTTTATAAAACTGTTGTAGCTTGCTTAAAGGGCCTCTTATCGACTCTTTTTAATCATCTGCTAGCTGGTGGTCAGGTTCCAAATTCATTTCAGAAAGGGGTTTTGGTGATTTTTTTAAAAGCAGGGAAAGAGGCCGTTGATCCAAAATCTTTTAGACCTATTAGTCTGTTAAATTCGGATTATAAGATCTATACTAAAATTCTAGCGAATCGGATAGATAAGGTAGCCCAATTTCTCATAGCGAGAGATCAGAATGGTTTATTAGGGGTCAGAATTTATTTAAGAATGCTCATTTTTTGTTTGAATTCATAGATATGGTGATGGCAGATCCCATCACTGCAGTGATCATTTTGCTGAATGCTGAGAAGGCTTTTGATCACGTAAACTGGAGGAGTTTATTCCGGAGTTTGGAGAAGTTTCATTTTCCATAACAGTTCATGAGATCTAGTCAGCTATTATATCACGGTGCGGCAGCACAGTTAATGATTAATAAATCCTCAGCAGGGCAAATCATCTTAAATCGAGGCACCCGTCAAGGCCACCCTCTTTCCCCTTTATTATTTGTCCTCTTCATTTTGCCTTTGGCCCAATCAGTGGTCGAAGTGGGAAGGATCCGAGGGGCACGACCTGCCCAGACTTTTTTAATTTAAGAAAAACAGTTGTTCCCATACTTTTTATGAAAATGCAACCATCCTGGGGCGCTTTATTCCAACAGTTGAATGCTTCAACTGGATTGTAAGGCAGGTAGCCTCCTGTGCTGTGAAACCGAGGAAGAGACAGACCGCTGAACAAGCCTTCTTGCCAGGGTGCCTGCTGCATGAAAGAAATGTAAATGTGCGCAACTGGTTAATCTGCAATTGTAAGGGGTGCCTGGAAGCCGGTATTGGCTTTAATTGATGGAATCTATAGAAACTTCCTGATAAGACAGATTTTTCTTTTTGAGTGGTACTACAAGTTGAGCTGTGAAGTGTGTGCTTTTAAAGAACATTTATAAAACAAAAGTGCACTATATAAGGTCTGGGTATTACTAAAATGTATATTTTGGAAGCCTTTTTTATCTTAAATATTTTTCCACATTTTATAGCAGCCTATCTTCTACTGTGTGTAATGCAAGTTTAAAATAATGACTTACATATTCACAGTGCTTTATGTCACGGACTGGGGCCTCCTAGCACTAAACATACACAATTCACTATTCTCTACTGCACCAACCAGGGTTCAATTATGTGGATCTCTGGTTACACACACAAACCTCTGAGGTGCATTACCTAATAGAGGTTTCATAATGTACAATAATGCATTTCCCACTGATTAACTTAACTTGCATTTATTTTTCGTTTAAGCTGTGTGTTATTTTTTATGTAGTTACCTGAAGGTGAAAGATAAAAAAAAAGTTATAGAATATTTTGATTTTTTTAGCCATGCCTTTGACCTTGCACCCACACTCCCCACGCCCTCATTTGCGGGCAGCATCACAGTTCCCATACCTTTCATAATGAACTTCGATGACTGTCCCCATCCATCTGCCAGGTTAAAATATAGCGACTCCCCTATCCACGGGCATTAAAATAAAGTTATATGCAAATGATATGTTCCTATTTTAAACCCCGACTATTCAGGAAATTAATAGGACCTTGCAGTTGATTACAATTTTAACGCATTTATGGGGATATAGAATGAGTTAATCAAAAACTGAATGCTTGTTGTTCAATTCCTCCCCAGAGGCCCTGCCTATGGCTCTGAAGGAAAATTAGTAGACCCAAAAAGGCATTTGGGGATGTTTTATTCAGAGGAGCCAGAGGAAGTTTTTAACAACAATTTTAAACCTTTGAAGAGAAAGTTCAATGACCTTTTAGAAATATGGAGAAGATTGCCCTTATCAATCATTGGCCGGATTGCCTTGATTAAACTGTCAATCCTACTGCTGTTCCTCTTTTTATTCTTATCTACGCCTTGCAAGTTGGAGGTCTCCTTTTTTATAAAACTGGAACAAGACATTTCATCTTTTATTTGGTCCCAGAAACGATCATGGGTTTAGTTGAAAGCCTTACAGCTGCCTAAGCTGGAGGGAGGCTTGGGACTCCCCGATTTCCAGAAATATTATACGGCCTCTTTTATTTTACAATTGCGGCGTTTCTCGATGTCTTCATCCAATTTTGATAATACAAATTTTTTTTACTTGTGTTGGGGGCACATGATCTAAGGTGGTGTATTTTAATCCCTAAATCACCCCAAAAAAGTCAGGTTTAAGTTATTAAACCTCATTTGGTTGTTGAAAAACTAAGTTTTTAGGAAACCTAGAATCCCCCAGTTTTGTGCTACTAAGAGGTCAACGAGGCTGCCTTAGAGAAACTGTGTGTCTGACTAAGAATTAGTTTTGAACTGATCAACCTTGCTTTCTAGTCATTTTCTTGGAGAAATGTTTGGAGCTGATTGGTGTCAGTGTCTGCTAGTTAGCTACGAGGAAAGCTAAACTCTGAAAATGATCTGAGAGGGTTTCTACCAGTGTGCATGACAAGAATTCCTGTTATGTGCTACTAAGGGGTCAACGGGGCTGTCTTAGTCAGACAAACGGAGTGTCTCCAAGAGTTAGTTTTCTACTGTGGTGGGATCACTGATCAACCTGGCTTCCCGGTCATTTTCTTGGAGAAATGTTTGGAGTTGATTGGTGTCAGTACCTGTTAGGGAAATTAAAATCTGAAGATGGTCTACAGGTTGAAAGCAGCTGAGGTACATTCTGCCAGAAACAGGTTATTTCTGTCCTGGGGCGAAATAATATTTGTATTTTAGTGATTGAAGATGTGAACCTACCAATGTTACCAGTAAGAGATGGTAAGACCTTATCTGAGAAAGTTTCTACCTGTGTGCATGATAATGATTCCTTACAAACCATAGCTAACACGCCTCCTGTTATCAGTTCTCTCTATGGAGAGGATCTTGTAAAAGGGCGGCAGTCGAAAGTCAAAGCCCGGTGTGCATGAGGGTATGAACCCTGTTACTGTTAAGTGTGAGCAATTCAAGGTTTTATCCAGAATCAAGGGAGAGATTGCTGCAGATTTGAATATTGCAGACCTACAATTTATTGTTTTAGGGAAAACAGCGGTTCAGTTTGGCCCAATCGGGTCCTGTGCAACCAAGTGGATTCCTCGAGAAGGACACAAGGTAAAAAATGTTGGGGGTAGACAATTAATCATTGAGGGAGCACGAAAATAGTAGGGGAGCATATGTCGTGTAAAATAAACATTTTATTTTACACAAACATGGTTAACGACAGTCAGAGTAAACAGGTGCTCACATAAAGTGACAGGTGCGTAATGTGACAAGGTGCGGTGAACTTTAAAAACATTACATCACATTGACAACAGAATAGGAACTTCGCATAGGTTAGTACAATTGAGGAAGTTCCTGTTGTGGGGGTCGATGGCGTTTCGATCTTTTAGGGACTTAAGATCATCATCAGGACAATAAGTGAGCAACCTGAAACTAAGGGGAACAGAGTAAAATTACAATATGTACCCTATATTTCGACTACTAGCGACGTGGGTGTGCTCCCAGTGTGATAGCATATCTTAATTAAAACGCTGGCACACAGTGAAGTGGTATAGACGTCACCTATTTGGAGTGGGGGCCAGGTGAGTAGCTCAAAGCTCTATCAATTCCAGTGGCCCCTAAGGGGAGTTGCGCGCATTATGTCAATTGTCAGTGATTGGGCGAACTATTGCACTCGTGAATGCGTCATGCTCGGAAGCGTTGAGCGAACTTACTTTCTACAAGAGCCACTTCCCTAGGGGAGGGGGGTGGGCGTAGAAACGGTCTGTGGTTAGTACAGGGTTGTACTTCTTGCCTCGAAGTGCGTCTGGGGAAGACATGGAATAGGGGGTTAGGGCTCGCTGGTATCGAACGATTGAACACAGGTAGCTGAGTGAAAGTATTACTCACTTTCCTATTATTCGTGCGGGACCTACTTCCAGCCGGAAGTAGTGCGTGAGGGCAATCTGGTCACGTCTGCTCTCATGAAGGTCGGGGACCAACTACTGTGGGGGTGGAGGGAGGCAGAGTTAGAATATGCATTGGGTGTGCCTATATACAGGGATCAATGCAACTCCGTGTAGTTCACTTACAAATGTGGTGGCGGGGTAGTGAAAATCCCGTGGACACTGGATCATTCGGGGGGGCTCAATAATGCCCAGGATTAAGGCGCCTGCAGTGAGGTCTGCAAGAAGGAAGGGGAGGGCGGGAAGGGAAAAGGACAAGGAAACCATTAGGCACCGTACTTATGGTGTAGTCTGGCTACCGGAGTAACAACGGTGTACTCACCCTCTATTTAAAGGCGGGCCGCGTGGGTGAGCCGTCACGGACAGGGCTCCTAGCCTTAATGGTAGATTAATCAGTTGAGGAGGAGCGGTTAATCTGTTGGCACGATAGCCTGTAATGAGGAAAGGGGATTTTTTGGTACTTGACTGTGATGTAAGGGGTTGCCGAGTTGCCAAGAGTCTACTCACCCTTATCTGGAAGGGCACTGCGATGAGCCGTCAATGGGCCGTCAATGTTAAAAACGCCCAGCCTACTAGGGAAAACAAGATTAGAAACCGGGGGCGGGTGTGAGAGTGCCTGTTGGTGTGACGGGGGAGGAGGGGGAAATGTGTTTACTCACGTATGAGGCGCCTCTTTAAATGGAGCTCCAATCTGAAATTAAGAAGTGGTGCCATTAGCTACGCTAGGGACAGATGAAATTCCACGGCGTAAAGGAGCCGGGGGACGAGGCACTTACTATTTCAGGCTTCCATCGGGAATCAAACACCAGTCTGGTCGGCGCGCTGCAATGAATCACTCTGGGGCGACAGAGTGCGTTGTTAGGAGGCGTGGTTTTTAAACTTTGCCTCCGGCGATGACGTGGCGCGGAGGGGGAGGAGTTAATCATTCCTTTGTGACGTTACTATCAACATAATGGAGCGCGCGTGTCAATTCTAAAGCTAGCGTCGCCTGGCGCGCCTTTACATGTGCGAGCCCTCTCTAGTTGGCCTGGTCTCGTGAGATATCTACCAGTCTTGCGAGACGGGTAGGGTGGCCAAGGGTAAAGTGGGGGATAACAAGTAGAATGCCAAGGCAATGGCGGCGGGGGCCGTATACAAGGAAATTCTTATGTGAAAACATTAAGTGTTACAATGCATACAGAGAATTTACTTATGTCTAACCCAGACTTGTTATATTGTGATTAATGGCCCAAAATGTACATACATATTACACACACAGTTAACAGATACCTCTCTTTGTTGGCATGGGAGGTAGGAAGAACAGGGCTGTGGATGCAACTGCAGTATGATCTATACTGGGTGGAATAAGACAATAATCATGGATAGGTGGGAGGTGGTAAGGCAGGCCACAGTGTGCGGTGTGGTAGGACCACCATATAGTCATTGGATCAACATATAGTCATTGGACAATTAACTGCAGGCATTCCATTCATCAGGTGGTAAGGCAGGCCACAGTGTCTGCGGTGTGGTAGGACCACCATATAGTCATTGGATCAACATATAGTCATTGGACAATTAACTGCAGGCATTCCATTCATCAACGGAGTTCAAACCATTCTCAATGGATCTGCAATTAAAAATCCATTTGCATTCCAGCCGATTTAGGATAGACTGTTGGTTTCCTCCTCTTGCGTTGGTATGTAGGCTGTCAATCACCTGCCACTTGATTTCATTTTCAGAATGCCCTTTTTGTAGATAGTGTTCCACCAGAGGTGCAGTAAGGATTTTGCATCTGATCCTGCTTTTGTGTTGGGAAATCCTGGCCTTTACCTTCTGGGTTGTTTGACCAATATATCGCAGTTTACATGGGCATTCAATGCAATAGATGACATTCTGGGAATCACAATTACTGAATGCTTTCAATACATGTTTGTAGTTACCATACTCAAATACTTTAGTGTTACAGGTAGAATCGCATGCCATACAATTACATTTAAAGTGACCCACAAGCGGTCGCAGGTTAAAGTACGTATGGATAGAGGTGTCCTTTCTAGTAGGTGTGTGTGCCCTCACTAGGTGGTCCTTGATGTTGCGGCCACGTTTGAATGAGAAGAGCGGTGTACCTGTGGTTAACTCTAGGGGATCCAGAACTGACCAATGCTTTTTTACCAGTTTCGTTAGTTTGTTACTCACAGAATTAAAGGTGGTAACACAGGTGATTCTGGATAAGGATGTTTTATCTCTGGGTTGAAGGAGATACTCCCGATGAGCGTACCACGCCCTTTTCATAGCGCGTTTGACTAAGCGTCTTGGGTAGCCTCTATCTGTGAGTTTTTTACATTAGTACTTCAGCCTCTTGGAAGAAATCTTCCTTAAATTTGCAATTACGCCTAATGCAGAAAAATTGGCCGTATGGGAGGCCGTCCCTGAGTGCCCCAGGATGCGCGCTGTTGTACTGTAGCACGGTGTTCCTTTCAGTGGGCTTTCTGAACAGGGTTGTGTACAGTTCGCCATTTGTACTCTTAATAGTAACATCCAGGTAGTCTACGCTAGCATTGTCATAGCTGTATGTGAATTTGAGGTCAGGTTGGGTACTATTAAGCCAGTCACAGAAGGTCTTAAGTTCATTTTCATCACCAGCCCAAATCATGAGTACATCATCGATGTATCGACGCCATAGGCGGATTTTTTCGAGATGTAGGTTGGTGGAGTTAAGAATGGTGTTAGTTTCCATGTCATCTACGAAGAGGATGGCAAAATTTGGGGCAAAAATAGCTCCCATAGAGGTGCCTTTGCACTGTCTATAGTAAGTGTTTTGGAACAAGCAATAGTTCTTGGTTAGTGCAATTTCCAGCAGTGTTATAATGAATTCAGTGGGGACCCTGTGCGGAGCTGGGCGGTTGTTAAGGTGTTTCCTGATGACATCTATACCTTTCTGTTGGGGGATGTTAGTATACAGAGACTCTATGTCGAGGGTGACAAGGAGTTCTGTATTTTGATCAAAGGGCTGGGATTCGATTAGGTTAATCAGATGAGTTGTGTCTTTGACATAGGTAGAAGTGTCTTGTACCAAATCTTTTATAAAGAAGTCAATGTATCTTCCCCGGGGCTCTAGAATAGAGCCACAACCGGAGAGGATTGGCCTTCCTGGGGGTGCCTCCGCATTTTTGTGCACCTTGGGTAGTGTATACAGGACTGGTGTGCGAGGTGTCTTGTTGTTAAGGAAGAGGAATTCGTTTTTACTAATAAAGCCATTTTCCAAACCATCCTTGGTGATGGTAAGGATGTGGTCACTTATACCTCTTAAGGGGTTGCTGCTCAATCGTTCGTAATGTGAGGTGTTGCTTAGTTGGCGTATGATCTCTGCATTATAAGTATTTCTGTCCTGAAACACAATTCCCCCACCCTTGTCACAAGGTTTTATGACAATGTCATCTCTCTCCTTGAGTTTTTTCAGGCTGTTTTTCTCCTCTAGGCTGACATTAAAGGGGGTGAAATTGTAACTTTCTTTAAGCTTATTGAGGTCTCTTAATACCAAGTGCTCAAATGTGATGACTTCAGGTGACATAGAGCCGCTCTGTGGGTTGAACGTTGATACGGGCGAAGCCCAGTGGTATCTGTCTTTTTAGGAGGATCCCTGTCCTGAAAGAACGCATGGAGTCTAACTTTTCTGAAAAACTGGAAAATTTCAGCTTGTATATTAAACCAGTTTGGCCTTTCGGTGATTACAAAGGAGAGACCTCTGCTTAACAGAGCAATATCTGTTGAGGCCAGTTGGTGTTGGGAGAGATTAAAGATTGGTATTTGCTCCATGTTTTGTGTGGGAGGGGTACAATCAATATTTAGTATTGGTATCCCCACTGGTAGAACCTGTTCCTCGTTTGACGTTCCCCTGGAGGGAAGTTGTATTGTGTTTTGCCTCTCCCCCTCGGTCTCTCTGTGTCCCGTGTCTGGCCTCTCCCCAAAAAATGAGGGTTGCGGGATGAAGTACTGGGGCCTTCTTGTCCTTCTGAACCGTCAGATTCTGCTGATGAATCAGAGAAGGCTACGGGTTGCTTGTTTCTAAATCTGCCCCAGGTGCCTGCAGGGTATCTCTGGTATACTTGGGGGCCTGAGGTAAAGAAGTCTTCTTGGAGGTAGGGGTAGGTCTTTTCTTTATTATAGTTTTTAATGTCTTTAGATACCTTAGTGGATTTCTTGTGGTGTTCAAAGTTTTGGAAGTCGTGACTGGTGCGTTCCAGTTTATCCAAAACTGCCTTTGCGTCTTCTAAGCTGTCTAGTTCTAGGATGGCTTTTTCAAGTTCCTGAATCTCCTCAAGTTCCTTTTTGCTATGCTCTAGCGCTGTATCTATGCCAAGCACCATCCAGTGGCACGAGCAGGTGGTACCAATATGTGAGAAGCCTGTATTGAATTTTTTATCTTGTACAAAAATGGCTGGAATGTTGCGTACTTGTAGTCCGACAGGAATAATATCTGCTCTCAAATATTCTGTCAACATACGGGCGTGTAGTTCAGTGCGGATGTGCTTTTTTTTAAAGTCTTTCCAGAGCAGTCAGTTTTACACTAGCCAAGTCTGTGGGGGCCCTAATGGCTGATGCTGGGGTGTGAAACAGTGAGGGACCGTTGAGTATTTTCGCTATATATTCCTCTGTGTGTATGTAGGAATTATTGGTGTAGACATAGTTTGTTAACTAATGATCAATCAATCTGTTCTAGAGACAATGTAGTCAATACAAGGTAGTTTCAGGTTGCTCACTTATTGTCCTGATGATGATCTTAAGTCCCTAAAAGATCGAAACGCCGTCTACCCCCACAACAGGAACTTCCTCAATTGTACTAACCTATGCGAAGTTCCTATTCTGTTGTCAATGTGATGTAATGTTTTTAAAGTTCACCGCACCTTGTCACATTACGCACCTGTCACTTTATGTGAGTACCTGTTTACTCTGACTGTCGTTAACTCATGTTTGTGTAAAATAAAATGTTTATTTTACACGACATATGCTCCCCTACTATTTTCGTGCTCCCTCAATGATTAATTGTCTACCCTCAAAAAATTTACCTTGTGTCCTTCTCGAGGAATCCACTTGGTTGCACAGGACCCGATTGGGCCAAACTGAACCGCTGTTTTCCCTAAAACATATGTTAACCCCAGGTTCTCCTAACGGGGTACCCTTGTTTTACCATACTACCTTACGCGCAGTGGCTACACTGCAAGGGTTCCACTCATTGAGTGGTTGTATGGACTACCTTGTATTGAGTACATTGTCTCTAGAACAGATTGATTATTAGTTAACAAACTATGTCTACACCAATAATTCCTACATACACAGAGGAATATATAGCGAAAATACTCAACGGTCCCTCACTGTTTCACACCCCAGCATCAGCCACTAGGGCCCCCACAGACTTGGCTAGTGAAAAACTGACTGCTCTGGAAAGACTTAAAAAAAGCACATCCGCACTGAACTACACGCCCGTATGTTGACAGAATATTTGAGAGCAGATATTATTCCTGTCGGACTACAAGTACGCAACATTCCAGCCATTTTTGTACAAGATAAAAAATTCAATACAGGCTTCTCACATATTGGTACCAACTGATCGCGCCACTGGATGGTGCTTGGCATAGATACAGCACTAGAGCATAGCAAAAAGGAACTTGAGGAGATTCAGGAACTTGAAAAAGCCATCCTAGAACTAGACAGCTTAGAAGACGCAAAGGCAGTTTTGGATAAACTGGAACGCACCATTCACGACTTCCAAAACTTTGAACACCACAAGATATCCACTAAGGTATCTAAAGACATTAAAAACTATAATAAAGAAAAGACCTACCCCTACCTCCAAGAAGACTTCTTTACCTCAGGCCCCCAAGTATACGAGAGATACCCTGCAGGCACCTGGGGCAGATTTAGAAACAAGCAACCCGTAACCTTCTCTGATTCATCAGCAGAATCTGACGGTTCTGAAGGACAAGAAGGCCCCAGTACTGCCTCCTGCAACCCTCATTTTTTGGGGAGAGGCCAGACACGGGACACAGAGAGACCGAGGGGGAGAGGCAAAACACGATACAACTTCCCTCCAGGGGAACGTCAAACGAGAAACAGGTTCTACCAGTGGGGATACCAATACTAAATATTGATTTTACCCCTCCCACACAAAACATGGAGCAAATACCAATCTCCCAACACCAACTGGCCTCAACAGATATTGCTCTGTTAAGCAGAGGTCTCTCCTTTGTAATCACCGAAAGGCCAAACTGGTTTAATATACAAGCTGAAATTTTCCAATTTTTCAGAAAAGTTAGACTCCATGCGTTCTTTCAGGACAGGGATCCTCCTAAAAAGACAGATACCACTGGGCTTCGCCCCGTATCAACGTTCAACCCACCGAGCAGCTCTATGCCACCTGAAGTCATCACATTTGAGCACTTGGTATTAAGAGACCTCAATAAGCTTAAAGAAAGTTACAATTTCACCCCCTTTAATGTCAGCCTAGAGGAGAAAAACAGCCTGAAAAAACTCAAGGAGAGAGATGACATTGTCATAAAACCTTGTGACAAGGGTGGGGGAATTGTGATTCAGGACAAAAATACTTATAATGCAGAGATCATACGCCAACTAAGCAACACCTCACATTACGAACGATTGAGCAGCAACCCCTTAAGAGGTATAAGTGACCACATCCTTACCATCACCAAGGATGGTTTGGAGAATGGCTTTATTAGTAAAACGAATTCCTCTTCCTTAACAACAAGACACCTCGCACACCAGTCCTGTATACACTACCCAAGGTGCACAAAAATGCGGAGGCACCCCCAGGAAGGCCAATCCTTCTCGGTTGTGGCTCTATTCTAGAGCCCGGGAAGATACATTGACTTCTTTATAAAGATTTGGTACAAGACACTTCTACCTATGTCAAAGACACAACTCATCTGATTAACCTAATCGAATCCCAGCCCTTTGATCAAAATACAGAACTCCCTTGTCACCCTCGACATAGAGTCTCTGTATACTAACATCCCCCAACAGAAAGGTATACATGTCATCAGGAAACACCTTAACAACCGCCCAGCTCCGCACAGGGTCCCCACTGAATTCATTATAACACTGCTGGAAATTGCACTAACCAAGAACTATTTCTTGTTCCAAAACACTTACAATAGACAGTGCAAAGGCACCTCTATGGGAGCTATTTTTGCCCCAAATTTTGCCATCCTCTTCGTAGATGACATGGAAACTAACACCATTCTTAACTCCACCAACCCACATCTCGAAAAAATCCGCCTATGGCGTCGATACATCGATGATGTACTCATGATTTGGGCTGGTGATGAAAATGAACTTAAGACCTTCTGTGACTGGCTTAATGGTACCCAACCTGACCTCAAATTCACATACAGCTATGACAATGCTAGCGTAGACTACCTGGATGTTACTATTAAGAGTACAAATGGCGAACTGTACACAACCCTGTTCAGAAAGCCCACTGAAAGGAACACCTTGCTACAGTACAACAGCGCGCATCCTAGGGCACTCAGGGCGGCCTACCATACGGCCAATTTCTCCGCATTAGGCGTAATTGCAAATTTAAGGAAGATTTCTTCCAAGAGGCTGAAGTACTATGTAAAAAACTCACAGATAGAGGCTACCCAAGACGCTTAGTCAAACGCGCTATGAAAAGGGCGTGGTACGCTCATAGGGAGTATCTCCTTCAACCCAGAGGTAAAACATCCTTATCAAGAATCACCTGTGTTACCACCTTTAATTCTGTGAGTAACAAACTAACGAAACTGGTAAAAAAGCATTGGTCAGTTCTGGATCCCCTAGAGTTTACCACAGGTACACCGCTCTTCTCATTCAAACGTGGCCGCAACATCAAGGACCACCTAGTGAGGGCACACACACCCACTAGAAAGGACACCTCTATCCATACGTACTTTAACCTGCGACCGCTTGTGGGTCACTTTAAATGTAATCATTGTATGTTATGTTATGTTACAACAACTTTTATAGCGCGCCCATAGGTGTCTAGGCGCTTAAGGACCGCATACTGTAGGGAGAATTAGTTTTTAAAAAGCCATGTTTTAAGATTCTTCCTGAACTCAATCAAAGAAGATATCTTCCTAAGAGCGAGCGGAAGGGAGTTCCATAGCTTAATAGCACCATGTCTGAAACTCCCCTCCCCCCCCAGTTCATCGTCCTGACTCTGGAAGTGAGCATCAGGAAAGCATTAGCCGATCGTAATTGTCTGCTGGGGGAGTACCAACTAAAGGCATGCCATAGAAATCGTGGACCTACTCTATAAAGTGCCTTGTGCACTATACAAAGTGCCTTGAATTTCACGCGCTGGGCAACTGGCAGCCAATGCAACTTCTGTATCCTGGCCCTAATTGACTGATGCTTAGGGACATCTAGCACCAGTCTGGCAGCAGCATTCTGTGCCGCTTGTAATCTTCTAAGTTGATTAGACTGTAAATTCATATATAAGGCATTACAGTAATCCAACTTAGATAAGACCAAGGAAGTTAAAACAGTTTTTCTAGTGGTTATCGGAATGAAAGGAAGAATCTTGCGCACGGTTTTAATGGTGAAGAAAGCAGAAGATACCACCTTAGAGACCTGCGATTTAAAATTCAACTTCTCGTCTATTATGACCCCCAGATTTTTAGCTTTAGCTACTGGTGTTGGAAGGGGGCCCAGTGTACTTGGCCACCAAATTGGTGACCAAAGGGGAGCAAGGTTTCCAAAAAGCACCACCTCGGTTTTGCTCGAATTAAGCTTCAGACAGTGCCTGCTCATCCACAAGCTCAGGGAGACCATGCAATCATGTAGTTTGTTAGAAAAATCAACATCCTTGTCTATGGTAGAAATAACCAATTGGGTGTCATCAGCATACGAGGTCGGAATTAGATCAAAGCTTCTAATCAAAGGTGCTAATTCGGACACGTATATGTTAAAAAGTGTGGGACTCAAGGAAGAGCCCTGTGGCACCCCACAAGGCAAAATAAAAGGAATAGATTTAAAATCGCCCAGTTGCACTGTCTGCACTCTATCTGCTAAAAAAGATGTTAAAAACAACAGGGCTTTTCCTCCTAGTCCAATAGTTTTCAGCCGTTCTATCAGTAGGTTGTGGTCCACAGTATCAAATGCCGCGGACAGGTCAAGGAGGATCAGAGCTGCTGATCCGCCGCCATCTAGTGCGGTACGAATTTCCTCCGTAGTCTTGATTAAAGCTGTCTCGGTGCTGTGGCATGATCGAAAACCAAATTGGCTGTGGTCTAAGACGTTGTTATCTCAGAATAAATGTGGAAAGTTCCATATTAACAATTTTCTCAATTATTTTTGCAGGCAACGGAAGTCTAGCAATCGGTCTATAATTGGCCGGGTCCGTTACATCCAGATTAGGCTTTTTTAGTAATGGTAATATACAGGCCTGTTTCCACATTGTTGGGAAGGATCCTTGTGAGAGCATTTGATTAAAGATGCAAGATAACTGGGGACTGATAATATGACTAATATTATGCAGAATCCTCGGAGGGCAAGGATCATCCGGAGACCCAGATTTAGTCTTTATGAGAAGAGTGGCAATCTGCTCTGGAGAGGTAGACGTAAAATTTAAAAAAAGTTTTGTGGCCTTAACTTCCTGATCTATGCCAGCATTATGAGGAATATGTGAGGCGAATTGATCATAGATTTGATCGACCTTTGCTTTAAACGCCTGGGCCAATGTGTTGCAGAAGTCTTGAGTGTAATTCACCGTAGCTTCCTTTTTCGCAGTTGTCAGATTATTTATGACTGAAAAAGTTCTTTGCTTGAGTTGCCCGCCATCTCTATTTTCAGCGTAAAATATTGGCTCTTCTCAATAATTATTTTTTTCTTATAGTCTGCTAGCATAAGCTTATATTGTGCTTTTTCAGCCACATTATAGTTTTTCCGCCATGTTCTCTCTTGCCTCCTACAGGCTTGTTTGTCTAGTCTTAGGGCTTCAGAGAACCATGGAGCAGATGGAGTTTTTCTATTTCTAATTACCTCCGTTACAGGGGCTAGTTTAGCAAAATTAGAATCTAGCCAGAAAGTTTAGCTTCTAGCTAATCCCTCTGCATCCAACTCTGAAACCGGAATGCTTTGTAAAAGCTGTGTTTCTAATACACCTGAGTCAATATTGTGCCAGGCTCTCCTAGCGAGTTTAATGCTAGTCGTATTATTAGTTATGGAGCCAGGCAGGTCCCAATGAAATAAGACAGCGTGGTGATCGGACCACGTAGGGGGAGAATAGATGTAATAGATAGGGCTGCATTATTTGTAAACACACCATCCAAGGTATGACCTGCTTGGTGTGTAGAGCCTTCAACTAACTGTTGAAGACCTACATCCGATGTAATATCTAAGAGTTCCTGTGTTTCCTTATCGGTTAGAGTTTCCAAATGAAAGTTCAAATCACCCAGCATGGTAAAGCATCTGGATTGAATACCCAGTTCTAGCAAAAAGATAAGTTTGTTAAAAAATTGGTTTTAGAGCCAGGTGGGCGATAAATTAATAGTCCTTTGAAGGTTTCCTGTTCAGAAACACTAATTTTAAACAAAAGGGCCTCACAGTCTGGAGAGGGAAGTGTTGAGCAAGGTGCTCTGAATTCACTTTTGTGAATTATTGCAAGTCCACCACCTTTTTTTATGGATCTATCGTGCCTAACAACTTTATATCCAGACGGCACTGCAATATTAAAATCTGGGTCGGATGTTTCCTCACCCCAAGTTTCCGTAACATACAAAATATCCAACTTGTTGTCTATAATGAAATCCGAGATCTCGTATTTATGCTTAATCAAAGACCTGGCGTTGATAAGCGCTAGATTAAGTACTGTTTGAGTTTTTTTTGCCTTAGTTGGACTTCTAGCGGATTTTTGTTCCTCCACGCCATACTTATAAATTCTCTTGGAACACTCTAGGCAGTAAGGGTTATCTGTTCTAAGTAACTCGTCACACGTAAATTGATGACAGTTCTTACCCCTTGGTTGACCAAGCGAGAGAAGGCTCTCCCTTGAATAATCTAATCTAGGCTTCAAAATATATTTTGGGCCAGGGTTCCTAGCCCTAGGCCCGCTCCCGGCGCGGACGGGCGCGGACGGGCGCAGACGGGCTTGCCTTAGGCGCGCCAGCGGCGCGCCCGCTGCGCGCGTCCGCTGCGCGTGCGCTCTAGCTCGCCCCTAAATAGGCGCTGCTGGAGCCTAGAGCGCTGACCGGGCGGAAGTAGTGTCCCGGAAGTGTGTCAAAAGACTGTGGCCCTCCCTCCGCAACAAACGGCAGACGATGTATGGCATGCGATTCTACCTGTAACACTAAAGTATTTGAGTATGGTAACTACAAACATGTATTGAAAGCATTCAGTAATTGTGATTCCCAGAATGTCATCTATTGCATTGAATGCCCATGTAAACTGCGATATATTGGTCAAACAACCCAGAAGGTAAAGGCCAGGATTTCCCAACACAAAAGCAGGATCAGATGCAAAATCCTTACTGCACCTCTGGTGGAACACTATCTACAAAAAGGGCATTCTGAAAATGAAATCAAGTGGCAGGTGATTGACAGCCTACATACCAACGCAAGAGGAGGAAACCAACAGTCTATCCTAAATCGGCTGGAATGCAAATGGATTTTTAATTGCAGATCCATTGAGAATGGTTTGAACTCCGTTGATGAATGGAATGCCTGCAGTTAATTGTCCAATGACTATATGTTGATCCAATGACTATATGGTGGTACTACCACACCGCAGACACTGTGGCCTGTCTTACCACCTCCCACCTATCCATGATTATTGTCTTATTCCACCCAGTATAGATCATACTGCAGTTGCATCCAGAGCCCTGTTCTTCCTACCTCCCATGCCAACAAAGAGAGGTATCTGTTAACTGTGTGTGTAATATGTATGTACATTTTGGGCCATTAATCACAATATAACAAGTCTGGGTTAGACATAAGTAAATTCTCTGTATGCATTGTAACCCTTGATGTTTTCACATAAGAATTTCCTTGTATACGGCCCCCGCCGCCATTGCCTTGGCATTCTAATTGTTATCCCCCACTTTACCCTTGGCCACCCTACCCGTCTCGCAAGACTGGTAGATATCTCACGAGACCAGGACAACTAGAGAGGGCTCGCACATGTTAAGACGCGCCAGGCGACGCTAGCTTTAGAATTGACACGCGCGCTCCATTATGTTGATAGTAACGTCACAAAGGAATGATTAACTCCTCCCCCTCCGCGCCACGTCATCGCCGGAGGCAAAGTTTAAAAACCACGCCTCCTAACAACGCACTCTGTCGCCCCAGAGTGATTCATTGCAGCGCGCCGACCAGACTGGTGTTTGATTCCCGATGGAAGCCTGAAATAGTAAGTGCCTTGTCCCCCGGCTCCTTTACGCCGTGGAATTTCATCTGTCCCTAGCGTAGCTAATGGCACCACTTCTTAATTTCAGATTGGAGCTCCATTTAAAGAGGCGCCTCATACGTGAGTAAACACATTTCCCCCTCCTCCCCCGTCACACCAATAGGCACTCTCACACCCGCCCCCGGTTTCTAATCTTTTTTTCCCTAGTAGGCTGGGTGTTTTTAACATTGACGGCCCATCGCAGTGCCCTTCCAGATAAGGGTGAGTAGACTCTTGGCAACTCGGCAACCCCTTACATCACAGTCAAGTACCAAAAAATCCCCTTTCCTCATTACAGGCTATTGTGCCAACAGATTAACTGCGCCTCCTCAACTGATTAATCTACCATTAAGGCTAGGAGCCCTGTCCGTGACGGCTCACCCACGCGGCCCGCCTTTAAATAGAGGGTGAGTACACCGTTGTTACTCCGGTAGCCATACTACACCATAAGTACGGTGCCTAATGGTTTCCTTGTCCTTTTCCCTTCCTGCCCCCCCTCCCCCTCCCCTTCCTTCTTGCAGACCTCACTGCAGGCACCTTAATCCTGGGCATTATTGAGCCCCGCCGAATGATCCGGTGTCCACAGGATTTTCACTACCCCGCCCCCACATTTGTAAGTGAACTACACGGAGTTGCCTTGATCCCTGTATATAGGCACACCCAATGCATATTCTAACTCTGCCTCCCTCCACCCCCACAGTAGTTGGTCCCCGACCTTCATGAGAGCAGACGTGACCAGATTGCCCTCACGCACTACTTCCGGCTGGAAGAAGGTCCCGCACGAATAATAGGAAAGTGAGTAATACTTTCACTCAGCTACCTGTGTTCAATCGTTCGATACCAGCGAGCCCTAACCCCTATTCCATGTCTTCCCCAGACGCACTTCGAGGCAAGAAGTACAACCCTGTACTAACCACAGACCGTTTCTACGCCCACCCCCTCCCCTAGGGAAGTGGCTCTTGTAGAAAGTAAGTTCGCTCAACGCTTCCGAGCATGACGCATTCCACGAGTGCAATAGTTAGCCCAATCACTGACAATTGACATAATGCGCGCAACTCCCTTAGGGGCCACTGGAATTGATAGAGCTTTGAGCTACTCACCTGGCCCCCACTCCAAATAGGTGACGGTCTATACCACTTCACTGTGTGCCAGCGTTTTAATTAAGATATGCTATCACACTGGGAGCACGCCCACGACGCTAGTAGTCGAAATGTAGGGTACATATTGTAATTTTACTCTGTTCCCCTTAGTTTCAGGTTGCTCACTTATTGTCCTGATGATGATCTTAAGTCCCTAAAAGATCGAAACGCCGTCGACCCCCACAACAGGAACTTCCTCAATTGTACTAACCTATGCGAAGTTCCTATTCTGTTGTCAATGTGATGTAATGTTTTTAAAGTTCACCGCACCTTGTCACATTACGCACCTGTCACTTTATGTGAGCACCTGTTTACTCTGTCGTTAACCATGTTTGTGTAAAATAAAACGTTTATTTTACACAACATATGCTCCCCTACTATTTTCGTGCTCTCGCAATGATTGTCTACCCCCAAAATTTTTTACCTTGTGTCCTTCTCGAGGAATCCACTTGGTTGCACAGGACCCGATTGGGCCAAACTGAACCGCTGTTTTCCCTAAAACATATGTTAACCCCAGGTTCTCCTAACGGGGTACCCTTGTTTTACCATACTACAATTTATTGTGGCATCCGCTCGGTAGAGTGTTGGTGCAAGGATGCTGACCACCTTAATCCTGCATATCAATCTGTGATTTAGTTTGCAATTTCTAGTTCTGGTGATTATAGGAATAGAGAGAGTTGGTGTCAAAGTTTTTGGTGTGAGGATTTATGTGGGCATATTTTAGTGATTTGATGTCCTGAGAAACAGAGGGTGATAGGTTAGACTGGAATGGGTGTGGTATCCGTCATTGATGTATTAAGACAGGTATCAGGGTGAAACTCACCATAGGTTGAGGTGCCTGTAGGTGAGAGTGGCGACTGACTAGAGTTAGGATGTGAGATTGGGGCAAGGAGAGAAATGCTCTTCAGTCAAGAGAATGTATTTTGCGAATTGGACATAGCATCACAGTTTGAGATGGGCCTTTGATGCTGCGCAGCAAGCTTGCGTTTATAGGTACCCATGGGATTGATACTAACCTATACATAAAAATGGTGACCTATTTATGTGTTAGAGCAAACAAATGATGGACGGAATGCTGACAATGCAAACATTCGCCCCCAGTCAAAAGATCTGGGTTAAATCCATCGTTCTTTTGCCCTCTACGCCACCCCAGTTTGGACCCAGCCATATGCAAATCAGTCTTGACCCTGTGCCCCATGGGAACAGTCCAGACCGAACTGCCAGGCCAGGTCCTCCCTGGACTGGAAACAAGCATCCTGGGACCGGTTTCAGGGTATGTCACCCTTCTTCAGCCAGGCTAGCTTGAATCCAAGTGCACAGTGAGCAAGGGACCCACGTCTGGGCATACCCATCTCACTTAGGGCGAAAAGTGTTACAGCAAACAAATGATGGATGGAATGCTGACAATGCAAACATTCTCCCCCAGGCAAAAGATCTGGGTTAAATCCATCGTTCTTTTGCCCACTACGCCACTCCAGTTTGGACCCAGCCATGTGCAAATCAGTCTTGACCCTGTGCCCCATGGGAACAGTCCAGACCGAACTGCCAGGCCAGGTCCTCCCTGGACTGGAAACAAGCATCCTGGGACCGGTTTCAGGGTATGTCACCCTTCTTCAGTCAGGCTAGCTTGAATCCAGTGGCACAGTGAGCAAGGGACCCACGTCTGGGCATACCCATCCCACTTAGGGCGAAAAGTGTTACAGCAAACAAATGATGGACGGAATGCTGACAATGCAAACATTCTCCCCCAGACCTGGCTTGGCAGTTCGGGCTGGACTGTTCCCATGAGGCACAGGGTCAAGACTGATTTGCATATGGCTGGGTTCAAACTGGAATGGCATGGTGAGCAAAAAAACGATGGATTTAGGCCCAGATCTCTGTACTGGGGTGAATGTATGACATTGTTCTACATTCTGTCCATCAACTGTTGTTTTTGCATTTGTCACCCCGAGTGGGACGGGTATGCCCAGACGTGGGTCCCGTGCTCTCCATGCCAGTGGAATCAAGCTATCCTGGCTGAGAGGAGTGAAACCCCGAAACCGGTCCTAGGATGCTTGTTTCCAGTCCAGGGAGGACCTTGTTTGGCAGTTCGGGCTGGACTGTTCCCGTGAGGCACAGGGTCAAGACTGATTTGCATATGGCTGGGTTCAAACTGGAATGGCATGGTGAGCAAAAAAACGATGGATTTAGGCCCAGATCTCTGTACTGGGGTGAATGTATGACATTGTTCTGCATTCTGTCCATCAACTGTTGTTTTTGCATTTGTCACCCCGAGTGGGACGGGTATGCCCAGACGTGGGTCCCGTGCTCTCCATGCCACTGGAATCAAGCTATCCTGGCTGAAGAGGGGTGAAACCCCGAAACCGGTCCTAGGATGCTTGTTTCCAGTCCAGGGAGGACCTGGCTTGGCAGTTCGGGCTGGACTGTTCCCATGAGGCACAGGGTCAAGACTGATTTGCATATGGCTGGGTTCAAACTGGAATGGCATGGTGAGCAAAAAAACGATGGATTTAGGCCCAGATCTCTGTACTGGGGTGAATGCAGGGCCGGACTGGGAACCGAAATGGGCCCTGGCAAACTGCTCGGCCGGCCCCCAGGAGGTGGGAGAGGGTCTGCGTCCAAGCTGTTTGCTACGGCCGATTTTGTTACAGGGGGCCGATATTGCCGGCCCCCGGTAACAAAAATGGCCCCCGGGGGGGCCCAAAACCGGCCCCCACCTTAGCGGCCCACCGGGGAAATGCCCGGTGCCCGCTACGGCCAGTCCGGCCCTGGGTGAATGTATGACATTGTTCTGCATTCTGTCCATCAACTGTTGTTTTTGCATTTGTCACCCCTATTTATGAGCTGCAGAAAATGTTCACAATGCAGTCTCAAATGTCTATTGCCGGAATCATGCATGCTCCCATTTCAATATAACCCTCTTCCCCTGAAACTAAGGTAAATCCAGGGTCAGCAACAGCTGTGCTCCCAATCTAGGTCTAAAAAAATGTACAATGTGTATTATATTGGACAATTATATATAGCGGTTAATGCTGCTATGTGGGGCACTAACGTTCTTTTTTAAATAGAAAGCACGCTACATTGCATAGAGTGTGTGGTTAGGAGAGTGTTGTCTTAGTACTGATCGTATGTGGGAAAGGTTTCAATGTTGTGCTTGAAGACCACCAACATGAGGTTATTGTTTTACGGGAAAGCAGTGTGGTGGATAAAGAGTAGTGAGAAACATGTCCGGTTTGTGGTTATCAATTTTGAGAAGCTGCAGGTCCCTTTATGGAATTTCTTATGATCATAGTCCAGTTAGCTGGTTAGTGCACTGGGTTGTCCAGTTTGAGGTTTAAAGTTACAAGGTACTTCAAAGGCATTGTGAAGTAGAGTGCTTAAAAAACAACCGTGCACAAAGAATTGTGTGTATTTTGGCAGGGAACATATGAGGATATATGAGCTTGTTCGAGTTGATAAATTGTGCAGTACTGGACAATGATTTAGCTGGCTTTGCTTTCGATTCCTTATTTGACAAAATGATGTTTAAATATTTATGGAAAATCTTATTATTGTGCGCCTTACTGAAACTTTTCATTAATAAGGAGCTGATGCTCCATGTACAAAATTAATACCGGCCATTGATGGGACCTACACATCAAACTGCGGTGTCTCGTGGCCACAGATGGCCATCTCACAAGTGAGTTAGGACCTTCTCTCTGACAAGTCGAATAAAAATGACGTTTCTCTCATCAGTAAGACATAGATGCATGTATCCTTACTTACAAATACACAGTGCTTTAAATAGAAATATAGAAGTGCAGATACTCGCTAAATCACTATTTAAAGTACCTGTTTGCTCCTGAGAAGTGCCGGTAGTTTGCATTAAATGTACTGCAGAAGTGCTGAGAGTCAGGCACACTCCGTATCACATAAAGGAAGTGCGGGTACTCGGGACCGGACAGTACCTGTCTATTGAAGCACTGTCTGTAAATACACATACACTCAATTAGAATTGCTGCCCTTCCGCTCAGTTGGTGGACGGGCACAGGTAGAAACGAGCGAGATAGCAGAGGCGCCCATGAACTGCGGGTCACTTAGCGCAGGCCCCGCCCACTCGAGGAACGTGTAGGAAGACCTGACACTGTATCACATGATCCAGGAAGTCGGGTCAAAACTGCAGCCCGCGCATCGTGTGCTAGGAAACATTAGCGCCAGACGATAGGCTCCGAAAGTAAATGTCAGCACTGAATTAACTGGTTTTCGAACAATAGTTAATTAACTTGTTTGTGCCGAGGAGCAGGCTGCCTGTGCTGACTTCATATGGTAAGTACCACTTTGCTGAGACTTCGTGTTAAACTGGCTGTTACAAAGTGAAAGCAAATTGGGTAAATACACTGGCGCTGTAGAGACTACTTTTTACGGCGCGCAACAGAACGACTTGGACGTTTGAGTAACACCAGTACAGAATTTCTGTACCGGTATTCTCCCGTTAGGAATGCCTGCCTTTTTACAGCACCGAGTGCCACTTGTTTCATGACAAAGTACTTACGTCTTCCGCGAAAGTAGAGTTTGAAACCGAGCCTACCCGGAAGGGATTGGGGCACACCAGCTCGGCTTTCGACCACCTATCCGCAGCCAACAACCGGATTGTATTGTACTCATTAACCAACAGGATTTTTGGTTGTCCCGGGCAGAAATGGAATGTTTGAGGCCCCCTATAAATTGCATGCGACATGACGTCACAGGAAATACATTACAGGAAGTGCGATCAATTGACTATTATTCTTCTGGCATTGTTTAAGCGACTATGCCAGAAGCCAGCTGCTGCCCTAGTGCAGATAGCAGTAAAACAATGAAATCATAAATAAGAATTAGGGCTCCAGGTTTTATGGTATTTATTTTTTTGTCATTTCCGTCTGTATCCATATTTATTATGGGTTTTGTTAAAGTAAAGCTGAAACTGGTATATTTCCACATTTATTTAACCAATAAATATACAGTCATGCTTGAATGCCTGCCAGGTTTAAGTGATATGAACACCCGCAGAAGATAAATCAATGCACTTATATGAAAATATGCACATTTCAGTATCAGCCTTGTGCATAGCTACTGCTGTTTAAGCCTCTTTACTAAAATTCCTTTGTTTTTCAACCCCCTTACCTATCAATCCACACAGTTATTGGCCTGGCAGTCATGGAAAAGTGTATTTAGAATCACTCAAAAAGCACCCAATTTCCGTTTTTATCCACATTCAAAAATAAATGCAGACAAGAAAATAAATGGTTTTCGGTCTGTATTTATCTGTAAAAATCAGTAAAAACGGAAAACAGGGAGCCTTAATAATAATCCTAATAAAATAAGTAAAATATATGTTAACGTTCTATTAAGTCTAGACAATTTTATTAGTGACACTCTGGAAAAGCCTGGCCCCGGTCTCTCCGAAACGATTATTATACATGCCAACATACCCAATTCAGTCGGGAAACTCCTGATTTTTAAGCCCAAACTTGCTATATTTTGCCTGTTTCCCGTCAAAATGGTGTCTGGTTCGATATAAGTATATGTGAAAAATACAGTTTCCCAATTTTTTTCAAAATCTACAACTTTCCGGTTTTAAAATGTTGGCACAGGCGTTATATCTTTACTCCAATGTTAACATTTTTTCCCGGTTAGTGAGTTTTTATGTGTGGTGTGTATTTAGCAGAAACCTAGTCGAAAAGCAGTTAAGAGCTCTACAGGGTCTAAGACACAGTCCACACGTGTTAGGGGATGTGGTTGGTTTGTGGGGTGTCACTGCATCTTGATGTAGTGTTGTTTAAAGAGATGAGTATTCAGCTGTTCCATAAACTGGAGCGGAGTTCAGAATGCACAGACAAAAATGGCAATATCTTTCCAGGACCTTGGTGCATGGACGGAGAACACATTTAATTTTTTCGTTTTTGTTCTTCATCTCCAGTCTGATTGTGTCCTGACTGCTTGTGTACAGAGAGCCAGGGGCGGCGGCTCCTCAGGAGCAGAGGAACGTCGCCCTGCCTGCTGATAGGCAAACAGCAGACAAACACAAATAAAATGGTATGTCAATTCCATTTCATTTATTTGCCACTGCACTGCGCTATGGTGGGGGCGGTGCTGAATCCTGCAAATGCAGGATTACAGCACTGTTCTACAGTGCGCATGACGGATTGGCCGGCCGTCTTGCGAAGGCCAGCCTGACATGCACAGTGTAGACCCAGCGATCCAAAGGCTGTGAAACATCCTGGGGATTAGTGGCACAGGCCCCCAGAATCAAAATGAGCTCTGGGTGAGCCTACTCCCACCAATCCTGGAGCTGATTTCACAGCATGAGAGCAGCTCTAGGATTGGTTGGAGTTGCGATCCACGAGCATGAAGGAAGTCTTGCTTGTGGACAGCAAACAGAAGTGCTGCACCGGTGGTGCTCCCGAATTAATGGTGAGTTGTGCACATTCGTGCCTCACCATTTTATTTAAGCTAACCGCCACTGCAGATAGCAACCACAAATAATTAGTGTGTCAGCTAGCTCGGCAGCGGTGCCAGTCCTGATGGGTTTGTAGATGATGCAGCTGGTTTTGAAGGTGGTGCAGGTTGCCAGGGGAGCACGTGGAGTTCCATCAGAGTGGGGTGATGTGGTCGAATTACTTCAGGCCCTAATGAGGCACACGAGCATGTAAGCATACTGCAGGAGTGGGGATTAATACTCCAAAACAGTTTCACAGATAACCAGTGCAAGAAAAGGTGTGTGGCGCTTAAGATTTTTGAGCAAAAAAGCTAAGAAACCAAACAAAACAGTTGGAAATAGCTTGATTTCAATTAAGGGCGTCACTTAAGTCACTGTTAAATTAAGCAATAGGATATACCAAGATAAACGTGAGTTCTGATACATTTACACTTTTATTTGAAAGACTATAAAACAAATCAGACCAAGGAGAAGGGCAGCAGAGTGATATACAAACAAAGCATTTTTATTTACGGTTTTCTCTGACAGTGATTCGCATTCTTGTATTTTTCAGCTCATACTTACATTGCGGAATGTGAAACCCCCTGAATACATTGATATGTAGGTTAAAACGGTTCAGTGCAATGTGTCCTGAGTCATGGCTTCAAGACTCCTATCAACCCCTCTCTGCAGCCTTTAAAAGTTCAAATACTAATTATTAGTATACACTTGGGTAGCTCCAGAATGCATATTCTTTTGTAAATTAGTGCAATGCTCATTTAATTACGTTTTGGGATATATATATCCTTTGACAGGCATACAAGGATTTTTCAAATTTTGCAACAGACCTGCAAAGCACATGTTGAAATGCAGTTAAATCATTAGTGCGATACAAAACTGATTCCGCGGTCTGTCTAACTAACTGGCCCTTTCCCTCAGGCCTCACAGTGCTGTACAATGGCTACATGTCTCAGGAAAGGGGAGGCAGACCTCTAAGGTTGATACCTGGCCATCATTCTACCAGCATGACCACTTTTTCATGTGTAAACCAGAAGGAAAATTGGATAAAGGAAAAAAAAGACTATATTTTTCTATGTTTTCTACTGGAGATCCATGGCTTTGCATTTGGATGGTGTGGAATACTTACTACAATAATTACAAGGTGCTGAAATGAATTCAAACATTCCACTTTTTATCCTCTTCTCTGTGAAACTCCCTAAGTACAATGGTTATGTTCAACACTAGTACATTTGTCAGCAGCTTTCACTACCATTGATCATTACATTATGAAAATACCCTAGATGAAGTGGGGCTAGGAGGCTAGGTCATCAATTCGATTACATCATTTCATTCTGGCGATCAGCAAATGAAGTTGCCACCTTTTCATTCCACACCAATGTCACTGAACTGTGGTGCCCTGCAGGGGTTTATGCCGTCTACCCTGCATTTTAATCCACTTCCTTTAACTTTTTTAGTGTGGGTGTCGACCAATGGCCGACACCTGCACTACCTATTCAGTGCGTGCGTCGGCCATTGGCAGACTCTGGGCAGGTATGTAAAGGCCCGTCTGGTGCTCTTCACCATAAGGAGTCAGTTATTCTTTTTTTACATCAGGCTGCTTGGAAAAAGCTTCCCAAACAGCCTGGATTTTTTTTTTTACTGTAATGACGATCAGTGTGCAGGGCATGCTGACGTCATAACAGTAAAAGTGAAAGTAAAACGAGCCAATGGGCTTGCTTTACTTTTACTGAATCAGTGCTTGGGGGGGGTGAGGGGGGCTATCTCAGCCTCTTGAGCACTGATTCCAACGGGAGAGGCATCGTTGGAAAGGGGAGAATCTCCAAAGGTAATTCTGCCCAGTGGATCCCTGCTTGGGGATTGCCACCGGAGAGTGATACCCAAGCGGGGATCCACCCACTAGCCACCAGGGATGGGGAAGCGGCCCCCTGGGCAAGGACTTGTGCTCCCCCTTGCTATTTTTAGGTCTCGGCTAGACAGCGCATGCACGGTCTCGAAGAGACATGTTGTGTTACAGGCACCCATCTCCTACCATTGGTAAACTTCAGCATCGCTCTCATTTTCTTTGATGCCATTCATCATGGCATGTGGACATCATGCCCTCTTCTTGTGTTTGGCCTTCCCATAGCGTATGGACCAAGTACATAGCTCCTTGGGAAACAGCCTTTACAACATGGTTTTTACCATGTTGTACCTTTATCACGCATTTTTACCACAGATGTTTTTAGAACGCATATGCTTTTACAATGTATGCCTTTACCACACATTTAAGGTAGAGTTTGTGGGTGTGGGGGTCTCCCCCCTCACCCCCCACAAATACATTGTTTATATATGTATATATAAACAATGCGTGGTAAAGTCATACATTGTAAAAGCATATGCGTTCCAAAAAAAATGTGGGGTAAAAAATGCGTTGTAAAGGCATGCAGAGTATTTCCCTACGTTGTTCGGTCATACAACCGTCTCCTTACGCTGGTCCCTATATGCATAGCTATTTGTTTCTTTGTTTTAAAGCACTCCATAGGAGCACTTCTGTTTTCAGGCCGTCTCCCTTGTACACATACTACTAAAATACATGTGTGTGTGTACATAAACAAATGCATTTCTTAAAAAGTTGTTAAACCACGAACAGCACTTGTTTACTTTTTTTCCATGCACGATCCGATGGTATTGGAGCGCCTGTTCTGTCCTCCATCTTGTTCTTTGTTTTCAAGCACTCCATAGGAGTACTTGTGTTTTCAGGCCTTCTCCCTTGTACACATACCACTAAAATGCATGCACATGTACATAAACAAATGCATTTCTTAAAAAGTTGTTAAAACACGACCAGAACTTGTTTACTTTTTTTTTTTTTGTACGATCCGATGGTATTGGAGCGCTTGTTCCATCCTCTTTCTTGCCATAGTGCTAACTCCAGCCGGTGGTACTGGAGTGCTTTAAATGCTCACCACTTACATTACACAATGATACATTCATTGTCGTGGGCAGGGGCAGCGCAAGTGATTTGCCCAAAACCACAAATTGTTCAGCCGACCCCGAGATTCAAACATGGTTCCCCAGTTACCCTGTCGGCAGCTTTGGCAGTTTACGCCTCATCTTTGTTTCACTTCAAAGCTCAACTGTTTCTCACAACCACTTCCACATTTGTTGATCAAGACCCCTTCAGCACAAACCAGCATTGGCAAAGTCAATAGATCTTGGCAATGCCAGAGCTATTGGCCTTGTCAATGTGAATGTCTTTTAGCCATGTTGTCTAGCAGCACATCTGCTGTTCAGCATGGCTGAAAGTCACTGAAAAAAGCGCTATGATGCGGCCAGTGCAGCCCATGTCATAGCACTTTTTTGTGTTAGGAGGGGCAGGACAGTTAACTCAACATGGAAGGGCTAAGAGACTCAGGCGTTGGCTCAACATCCTGTGATTCTGGCTTTCAGTAACTTTCAGCCATAAAGAACAGCAGATGTGCTGCTAGGCGACATGGCTAAAAGACATTCACATTGACAAGGCCAATAGCTCAGGCACTGTCGAGACCTATTGGCCTTGCAAATGCTTGTTTATAATGCATTCTTTCTGCCCCTCTGTGGGCAGATGGGGGATAATTATCTGGGACACAAAGCCCACTAGATGGCAGGAATTAAAAATATATATATCGGGTTGGGGGGGGGGGGTCTGCCCACAATGGGCATTACCATTCCCCTACCCCAGCTAAAAGGGGCAACAGTCTTTCTGCCACCCCAAGGCCCCCAGAGGGGCAGAAGCCCACTAGACACCAGTTTTGTTGTTTGTTTTTAATTTCTAGGACTATAGGGGTAGGGGCTGCCCAGCATGGGCATGGCTATGCCCTCACCCCAAATACATGGGGAAACAATCCCCCCACCCCCTCCCCGGGGGGCAGACGGGGATAATCACCCCTGATCTGCCACAGAAAGCCCACTAGATGCCAGGGATTTTTTATTTAAATGTAGGGGTGTGGCTGCCTGCCATGGCCATGCCTCCACCCCAACTAAATAGGACAGCAGTCTTTCTGACAAATGGGGATAGTTACTCTCGAGCTGCCCCCCAACCAGGGAGCGCAGAAAGCCCACTAGACACCAGGGTTTAAAAAAAAAAATAGGGCTATAGGGATGGGGGCAATCCCAGCATGGGAGTGGCCATTCCCCCACCCCAAATAAGAGAGGAAACTAGAAATTTGGGGGAGTCCAGGGTGGTGTGCTTTGCATGTTCCCACACAATGTTCTTACCCGCAATGCCCTGCAAACCTCAAACGTTGATTAAAAACACATTCTTCGCACATCTTTGTGAGGAAAACGTCTGGAATCAGCAGAGAGCCACACATTTCCTACCACACAGCATTCCCCCAAGTCTCCCGATAAAAATGGTACCTCATTTGTGTGGGAGGGCCAAGAGACCTTGACACGAAAGGCCCTAAAGTGGTACTTGGAGAGATCAACAAGAGGAGTAGCTGCGAGATTTGGGGGCCATGCTCTGCCCCCACCCCAGAAAAGCTACCAACCACAGACGTTTTTGAATAGAAGACAACCAGGGGATTCCAGGGTGGTGTGCCTTATGTGAATCCCACGAGGTCTTCTTACCTACAATGCCCTGCAAACCTTAAACTTTGCCTGTAATCATACATTTTCCTTACATTTCTGTGACGGAAACTTCCGGAATCCACAAAATTCCTAACACCCAGCATTGCCCCACTTGTGCCAATAAAAACACTGCGCCCCTTGTGTGGTTGGGCATAGTGCCCGGGACAGAAACAGTTCAAACCCAGGTCAGTAGGAGTCCTCACGCAAGGGCTCCCATTGACCTTGATTTGACCCGTTCCAGTCGCAGGTACTAGGGGTAAACATCTAGGGGACAGTTTCTACATGTACGTGGAGAACACTGAAATAATTTCTATCTGAGTGCAGATATGACCCTTGTACAAGATGGAAATACTTTGACCAAATACTTTACTGTAAAACATTAGTGGATGTCTTCTAAGTTCCTGAATTAAAATCCTACCAAAACTTGCGATTTCCTCCAGACTTCGCCTGGTTCAGCTGAAGATCTTACATAGAGTTTACGTGTCAGGGTCCCGACTTGTCAGCATGGGAAGAGTGAATGAAGGGATGTGCAGGAGGCAATGTGGGCAGGAAGGTACGTTCATGCATTTAATATGGGACTGTGGATACATCCAGAAGTATTGGAAGGAAATGCATGAGTGTATGAATGAAGTTCTTGGGGTACCTCTCAATCCTGAAGCAAAACGATGTTTACTGAATGTCTGGGAACCCACTGATTTAAACAACAAAGGTAAAATATGGGTCACATTGGGCCTGATGGTGGCCAAGAGGAACATTGCCCAGTTGTGGGGTCCTGGAGTGCCGCCTACAGTAGCAACTTGGAGGGCGGACATGGACTGGTGTATGATCAGAGAAAAGACAGTGTATATCGCACGAGGGTGTCCAAACAAGTGGGCCGCAATCTGGGGTAAATGGAACGAATACAGGGGTAATATATGCGTTCCACCTGTTGTCCCCGCCCATGGTGAGCCTCTAACGCCCTGAGTCCCGAATCTACCTGTAGCACTAATGTGGTTCTTCACGAAAATGTTGTTATTGTAAATGAATACTGTATTTGTCCACCTTTTTGTACTCCGGAAAGTCGTTTTCTCTCTGTTTAATAAAAAGTTATTAAAAAAAAAAAAAAATCCTACCAAAATTGAGGTGCTGTTAATGAGCAAAGCATCTCCTTCCTGCCCCATGGCCTGCTGCCCTGAATTTATGCAACCTCCTCTATCCGCAATATGGGCATCCATCTCAACGCTAATCTGTCACTCGAAACACAAGTAACAAAAGTGTACGGTACGTTTTTTGGCCAGCTAAAAATCTTAATGAAAGTTTTACTTTGCATCGACAGCCACAGGCACATACAAGTAGTCAGTCATGATTCAACCTATGTTGGTTTACACTAAGCAATTTGTTTAGCCTTCCTTGAAAAACTCAACCTCCAACTTGTGCAAAGTGCTGCTTTCCTGGGCTTTGCAGTGCTGCCACCCATAATCATTGCTGCAAAGCCAGGGTACAGCTGTTCCTCCTCTGAAACTCACGGGCCTTGACCAAGTCCGTCTGTGAGGCCCAAGGGAGGGAGGTCTGTATTATTGTTATGTTATCAGTGTTTTGTATCGCACTAATGATGTTATCAAGGCAAGCAGTAGCCAGTGTGGGAGGCTAGCCCGGGAGGGCTTACTCGAAAAACGAGATCTTCTTGCGAAAGGCAAGAAAAGAGGAGAAGGCTCTAGTGTATTGTGGGAGGTTGTTCCAGGCTGTAGGATCCAGGTATGGAAAGGCGCAGCCCCCTGCTCTGAGGTGTGTGCCAGTGGGAGACCGTCAGAGTGGAGGTGTCTGGAAGGTTGGTGGAAATGAATGCGATAATTCAGGTAGGCGAACCTGTGTTGTGGAGCGCTGTTGGGCCTCACATGAGAACTTGGGCCTCACAGCAAAGGACCATCCTGAGAGGCACAGGTGGAGGGTCTAGTGGCATAGCAGTGGTGCCCTGGGCCCTGGTGCAGATAAGGTGAATAGCACCCCTCCCCGTCCCCTGGATGGACGGTAAAATTAAGCCATAATTTGGGTGCACTAGACTTGTCACCCCACAGAGCCACGGTGCCACTGTACTTGGCACATTATTGATATTACCCTCAGAGGTGCCTGTTCTCCTTGGCATCCCAGCCGTGGTCCAGTGCTCTGAGGCACAGAGAAGATGGGCCTCTCCTAGGCCTTGTACCTCTGAATCGTGACTTCGAGACCCCGGGCCCTTGGTCAATCAATGGCGCCATGGGCCCTGATGCAAGCAAATTACCTTCTCCCCTGCTTGGTGGTCGGTAAATCAAATCTGTAATTTGAGTACATTGGGTCCCTAACATCCCTGAGCCATGGTGCCACTGCACCTACTGCTCTATGGATAGCTACATCCTCTAAAAGGGGCACCGTCCATTTTGCCTCACAGCCATGGTCCTATGCTGAGAAGCCTATGATAGGGCAACATCTCCCCAGGTCTTTCATTGCTCAATCATGGCTGAGGCCCAGGAGGGGGATGGCTTCTCATTGGCTGTGCTGTGGTGAAACATGCTTACAAAGTACATGGAACAGGGACAAGTGGCATAGCAAATGTGCAGTGGGCCTGGGTGCAAAGTAAAGTCACCTCCCTCTTCCACTGGCTGAAAAGTAAAATGCAGCCATAATTTAGTGCCTTGGGTGCTTAGTCCCCCTGGTGCCACTGCCCCTGCTGCACTATATATGGCTATGCCCCTGATATGGGCGTAGGTCACAACCCTGGTGCAGTAATGTTAAGCCCAGAGCAGCCATCCCCCTCCCCACACACACCCCTCTAGGCCTTGCAGCCATGGTCTAGGGCTGCGAGGGATCTTCACTACCATGATCCATACCTGGGAAGCACAGGGGAGAGGGCTCTTTCCGCTGGTCCTCACAGCCATGGTCTAGCGCTGCAAAGCCCAGGTGAGGGAGTCTCACTCCCCTTTACCTCACAGCTATGGCCTAGTGCTGTGAAACCCAGGGGAGGTGGGCCCGTTCTCTGGGCCTCGCAGCTACGATCCAGCGCTGCAAGGCCCATGGCATGGGGCCCACCAGCTATGTCTAGCGCTGCGAGGACCAGGGGAGGGTATCTCTTGAGCTTCACAGGCATAGTCTTGTGCTGAGAGGCCCAGAGGAGGGGGCTTCACTGTCTTAGGTCTTGCAGCCATGGCCAAATGCTGTGAGTCCCAGGGGAAAGGTGCCTTGCAGCGCTAGCCCATGACTACGAAGCCAAAAGTAGGGGGGCTGTGAGGCCAAGGGTAAGGAGGGCCCCTACCCTGGGCCTCACAGCTGTGACCCAGCGCTGTGAGGCTCATTGCCAGCCATGGGCCTCACAGCCATGATCCAGCTTTGCAAGGCCCAGTGGAAGGGGCCCTACTCCCCAGGGCCTTTCACCCATGATTCAGGCCGAGAGACTCGGAGGCAACTCTGCGAGGCCCTGGGGAGGGGACCTCCTCTCCTGGGCCTCACAGTCCTGGTCTAGTGCAATGAGGCTAGACTCTTTCCCGGCCTCGCAACTGTGACGCAGCTCTGTCAGGCTCAGGAAAGGGGCGAGGAGCAGCCAAGGGTTAGTGCTTCGAGGCAGAAGGGAGATAATCACACAACCCTGGGACGCACAGCCATGGACTAGTGCTAAGAGGTCCAGAGGCGGGGTCCCCTTCTCTGGGCTTCTGAACTATGACGCAGCACTGTGAAGCCCAGGGAGGGGCTTGCCTAGCTATGGGCCTTGCAGCTATGACGGAACGGTGTGAGGCCCAGTGGAGGGAGATTGAAAAAGAGAGATGACATTTGGTAGCTGAGCACGGATTTTGCCCTATGCAAGGGTCTGTTGTCTTTGGGCTCGGGGACTGGGAAGGGCAATGAAATCCTAACGGAGTTTTCCAAACACTAAAATCCCTTGCATCATTCCTGAAACAAAACATTTGCAAGTTTTTTTATGTTTTCTTACGATTCAGACTGTTACCTGCTAATGTAGCTATGAGAACGCAATGTGAAGTATTTGCTGAATTTCATTTTTAGTTATTCAAAATGGAATCACACATTGTGATGTCATCAGTCTTCGCAAAAGTTACATCTTCTTTGTTCAGAATTGCTAAAAAAATGTCACTGAAGAAGTTACCTCCCCCCTTGTCAGAAACAGCAGAACACATTTGTGATCTCACAACTCATTGCTAGTTACCTTCCCATTGCTTCGAATCGTTGAACACATTTGTGATGTTCTCACTCATTTAGCTTCCCATTGTTAAGAACAGCTCCCCACATTTGTGAGTTCATCACTAATTTGTTAGTTACCTTCTCTGTGCTCAGTACCGCATCACACGCGATGTACTCATGCATCCTGGCTCTACCTCCTTCCACCCTTTATTGCTAAAGTTTCCCTTCCTTTGTTCGGAATAAATAGCACATTATGATGTCATCGGTTGCTGGTGAAATTTCCTTCCCACTATTCTGGTTCTGAATAACAAAGCACAGTGTGATGTCATCATTGTTAAATTACCTTCTCATCATTCAAAGTAAGGGAGTGAAGGCTCCTCGCGAGATTAGTATAAACCAACAATTATTTGTGAGGCAACTAGCAACGCCATGGAGCCTCTTGTGTCTGCCCAGGAGCAACCGACAAGCTGTCTCCTGGGACGCAGTGACGTCACACGGCCCACCAGCTGGTAACATGCTGGCAGGAACCATGGCCAACTACAGAACATAACACAGCACAGATCATTCTGTAATCCCCTCCGTCATCACGAAAGTTACCTTTCCACTCTTCAGATTAAACAGCAGAGCACAATGTGATGCCATCAGTATAAGGCTGCCTTCCCACTGTTCATTATCGCAGAACACTTTGTGATGTCATCAGTAATTGCTGACGTTACCTTCCTTTGTTCAGATTTGTGACGCCATCAGTCACTGTTAACTTTCTTTTTCTGTGATTTCATCAATCATCTGAAATGGCCTTTTACTGTTGCAACAGCCGAGCACGTTTTGATGATATCTGTCACTGCTAAAGTTACTTTCCGATTGCTCAGACTAGCAGGGCCTACATACCACTTTAGTTCTTATTGGATGCCAGTAGAGTTTGCCAGTAGAGTTTGCTAAAAGTTATCTTCCATTGTCCAGAGTAACCAGGTACACTGTAATCTTATCAATCATTGTTAAAGTTACCGGTCCATTGCTCAGAATATTGGGGCACGCAGTGATGTCATCAGGCGTATGCATCATTACCTCTTTATTGCTTAGAGCACGTTGGGATGTCCTTAGCTGTGATTAAAGTTACATTATTGTTCAGAGTAGGAGGGCGGTTGAGCGGAAACAGTTCAGTGGTACCAAGCTGTAAAACCGCGAGCTGCAGGTTCCAGGGGGGAGGCTGCAATGGGAGAGGATCTCAAGAGCACACTCACCGCATGGGAAGTGATATGAAAAGTCGGGATTTGGTGCCCAGGTCAGAGAAGTTTCCCACCCACTGAGAGACTGAGAAGTTGGGCGAAGCTTTGTACCCAGTACTAGATCATAACAAATCTCTGTAACATATTGACACCCAACGCTAGAAACACTATCAAGTGTCTCCTTTCCATAGCTTATGGTTAAAACCTCAGGTGAGGTCTTAAAGGTGGAGGTAATTTGCATTTTTGGTTTGGAATTGCCCCATCAAATTATTGATGGATTACAGGATAGATCCATCTGATTGTCCCTAATAATTTGCCCCTTTCTTCCTTCTACACCTTAAAAATGATTTGTGCTTCATTTGCCCGAATGCTGAGATGGAATTTGGCATTCCTTATTATAGGTTACTTGTTTCAACCTAATGGCGTTGAAAGGTGTGATTTACAAGTCAGTCCCTGCTTTTTGTGACTTCGTTTCCTGTGTGTGGTGACGGTTTGTGGCATAAACAGCTGCCAAGACAAAGATGCATATATAATATACGCGAGACACCCTGGAAGCGGTTAACATGGAAAAAACACTTGATAAAATACTCTGAAAGCCTTGTACCTGCTGAGGGGAGGGCAAAAAATCCAAAAACTGCAACAGAGAACCTCTGCCTCAGGGAGGTCGTGTTCGAGCATGTCTGCCACCAGAAGGTGGATTAGCAGGGAGCAGGAAGTACTGTAGAAAAGGACAAACCCAACTCAAAGGACAAAATAACCCCACAGGCAATGTGAGGTGGGAATCTTTTTCTCCATCATTTAGTACTGATTGTTAAATGAGAACTTTTAGTTTTTGCATAGTTTTTTCAGGGACGACTAAACCTCTGTGACAGTTGGGATTGACTATGCCAAGATGGTACGGATGAGAGAGTGGGTCCCATTTTTAGGTCTTGCGCCTAGTGTTGCAGTGCGCAGCACTGCTCGCGCAGCGCGAGACCTCTTGTACGGGCTTTAGAAAGCTAACCACACGCTCGTGCGTGTGTTTAGCTTTCTAAAGCCTGGCATTGGCTGTAGCGTGCTTTTTAAAAAAAAAAAACGGCACGCAATTGGGCAAAGGCGGGCGCATGTCCCGCCTTTGCTCCGCCCATTCCCGTCCGTGGCTAGCACGCGCAGCAGCGCGCGTTCGCCTCGCTGCCGCGCTCCCTTCCCCCCCCCGCTCCTCTGGTGCGCGCGCACCACTGGTTTCGATTCCCGCGTTGGTTTCGATTCCGTGCTTGTATACATGGGCGCTATTCCGTGTTTCAGTACGGCGCCCGCCCGCTTTGATAATTTGTTTTTTTTAATTGCTAATGGCTCCGGGTTCACGTGTTTACGTAATGCTTGTTAATTTTCCGTTCACTACAGCCTGTTGATTTCAGTGTGCTGTGATATGCTATTCGCTGGTTCTTTTTGGGGTAAAGTATTTCAGTTTTGCCCTATATGAGAGAGCAATCCATAAAATTACGATTACTTGAGTGACAACCACGTTGTTATCACTCCTAAAACGGAAGATAAACAATACAAAGAGAGGGTTTCGACAGATGCATTTCCAATGAAGAGGCCGCACAGTAGAAACGAAGCTGAAAAGGGTTAAAGGAGGAGTAGGCAAAACCGACTTCCTTCTCGACCAGTCCCTTCCCTCTCCGTGACGACGAGGAAGCGATAGACGTGTGGGCGAAAAGCGTGAAAACAAGTCCGTTCTGCCCACCAGAAGAAGAAAACGCAAAGCCCGCCGGAGCTCCGTAGGTGCAGGCCTGCTACAGAGAGGACCCCAGGGGGCGTCAAGGAACGTCACGAATCACGATGCCTTTCCGGAGAGGTACGACTTCTGTGCGCGAGCTAGCTCTGGACTATGAGGTGTGTGGCGGGCTGGGCTGGTGGAGTGAAAGCCTGAAAGGTGTGGCAGGCCGAGCCCTCCAGCTATTGCCTTTGAATGCAAACGCCACCTTTGCAAGCCTTCCGGCACGTTTTGTTTTTTAATTTTGGGTAGGACTGGATGTCCTTATATGGACCTCTTTCTACAGCATTAAGAAAATAACGGCTATGCCTTTGGTACACGAAGACTTCAGCATGCATGCTAACATTTTGAAACAAGAAAGAGGGAGATTTACAAAAAAATCGGGGACCTTAATTTTCCCCTTTGACATACAATTCAAGCAAAGTCCCTTTCAGACGTGAGGTGACTAAAATGAAACAATTCTGGCTTTAAAAAAATCGTGGTAATCCCAGAGTTACATTATTTTTTTAAGTGTTCTATTAAATTGAGCAAATTGGATTTAAGTGTCCATTTACTGTTACGTGCCAGTACTAAGGCCAGGAAAGAAAAATGCATCAGTAACAGGAGTCGCCTGAATAATCATGCGATTTTTTAAAAATGTTATTTATTGTTCACATGTTTTTTGACACATTGGATCTAGAGTAGCGCGACTGCTGCAGCTGTAGAAGTCCTTTTGTTCCACACCTTAGGAGTTTCAAATGTCCCCATCTCAGCAGGAGTACCTTTATCCAGGTCTTATGTTTTTTTTTTTCCATTTTACAAATGTGGGCCTGCCGACCACCATGTTATTGTTTAAAAAGCCAGGGCTGGGTAAAGGTTCACCTGATCACATGGGACCAGTTACACTTCTGGGCTGCACGCACCACTTGTTTTCATTGTTCTATGCACCCCTTAGCCGCTGTGCTGCTTCCTGACGCTCTCCTTCCTATAGGACGGCTATAAAAGTAGCGAGGGGTAGTGGGAACCAGGCCGGCCCCGGCAGGGTAATGCAGGTCCCCGCTAAGCTTGGCTTCCGGTCGAGGTAGCTGGACTGGGGGAATTTGCGTCCTGAACTTAAAGAACTGCATTAATGCCTGGATTGCCGAGGTGAGCTCTTCATTGTTTGTACACCCACCAATAAACAGAAGCAGAAAAGCTGGCTTGGATTGTTTTCTCTCCTCCGAGCCGCACAGCTGCCATAAAGCTGAGTTTGTGCACCATCGAGGAGAGGGCGTTGAAGTTAAGGGTATGTGGCGACATTAGAAATTATGTAAAAAAAAAAAGGTTTGTTAGGGGCGCGCGCGATTTTTGCAACATTTTGTGTTTGTGTGTTGCTTGAATCTTTTTTCTGCAACCTGTTTCCTTCGGGTATGGTGGATTACGTGCCTTCGTTCAAGGAGGATCGGTTTGGGCCTCAGCATATTGGGTACCGCAGTGTGCAGACTGCTTCTCCCCTTTGAATTGCTATTGTGTTGATGCTTTAAACTCTTGTAGAATTTATTTTTACACGGTAGAAAGGTTCCGTTGCCAGGCCTTCTCTCTAATTGTTACTCTGGTTATCCAATTTTTTCTTTTCAATTACTTCGGAAACTTTCACTACCGAACCTCATTTAAGAACTACGTCCGATTTATTTTACCGCCACCTCTCAGTCTCTCTCTGGGCTGCATTACTATTGTGCAAAAACACATTTGGTAGACGGAGCCTATTGTTTGGCGTTCATTTCTTCATATAAGTGTATTGAAAATGCGATGTTGGTAAGTGTAGTGATTTCCCCCCACACCCCCCCTATCATGTTTGCTGCCCCCATTGCTGACTCGTACAGAAAATAATTTAATAATAAATGTTAGTGGCGAATGTAATCCATTGACTTGCCTGTTTTGAATTCTTTCTGTTTACCTATTTTTATGTTTCGATGTAGGATGGTACACTTGAATTAGGATAATACTGCAATTTTTAGCTGCTTACTAAAATGGCTAAGGCTTTCTTTCACCAAGTTTCCCGGGCTTCCATAGATGTGGCTTACCGAGTGACAACATTTGTCGGTTTCTTCTATTTGTGGATTTGAGGGATGAAGTGTGTACTTAAATACTTTGAGTAGAGAATACAAATGTATTTCGTAGTCGAACCCATTAAAATATGTGAACAATAATATACGCATTCCATAACAAGTAAACCTCATTTAAATGTGCTGCATACAATTCGAAAAATTTAAAGGAAGCCACAAAGTAGACCAAATCCAAAGTTGAAACCTTGGTCTTAAATGCCCCAATGCAATATGGATTGTTAAATATTACTACGATCTTAAAAAAGATAACCGGAAAACCCACCCCATCCAGTTTCTGACCACTCTATGACTCCAAGAAGTCTGTTAGGGTTACTCGTGCGTGTCTTCAACTGTGACCGCAAACCTAACCTTAGTAGACTTATAAACAATTTCTGTAATGCATTTAGGTGCTGTCACCTGACTCATTACTTATGGGAGGGGTTTACAATCTAATATGGTAGCCTTTTGTTTTGGGGTTATTATCCCGCAGTAATGATTAGCAATCTAGCACCAGCTTTGGTCTAGGCTCCCAACTTAATTGATGGACGCTTGCTTCTATCAAGATCTAATGCAAAAAAATGTTAACTATTAACATGCACTCCAAAGCTTAGCATGTCACATTTGAAGACATTTTTGTGTTTACAGGGTTGTTTTAAACATGTTTATTTCACAGACGCTTGGCGCAATGTGTTCGGTGGCTTTCTTACTATAGTGTGCACGTTTGTTTCGGAAGTTCAAATTACTTTTTAACAACTTTGGGAAAGGTGACACTGTTCTTGTAAAACTTGTGTGTCCCTCTCTTTTCCCATAGGCAAAAACAAGACTACGCTGACAGCAAACGTGTCCCTGTTTTGCACCTTTTTGAATCTTAATAAAATGCCAAGAAAAAAACCTGTTAGGCTAAATGTGCCACCATTACTTGCCACAAACCAGACCTGCGCAGTGGCGTTTAAGTGCTCTTGGAAGACAGACAGACTCTTGTTTACTCCACAACTTTCCCTCACTACGGTGCAGTCTGTCTATAAAGTACGTAGTAGATGGTCTCTCATTGGCTCTTTCCCCTTTATCTCTCACACACACTTATTCCTCTGTTTCTGTCTCTCTCTAACGCACACACATACACACTTGCTCTCTCTTTCTAATCTTCATTAGGTACAGACGGCACTTCCAGTTTCTTTCTCTCTCTTCCTCTCACATATACACACATTTTTTCTCTCTCTCTAAAGCGCAAGCTGTCTCTCTCTGTCAAAAGACTATTCTTTCTCTCCAAGGCCCATCACACCTCTTTCAGCCACCTTAATTTCTCTTGAGGCAGAGCGCATGCTCTCTTCCTCTCCAAGGAACAAGCCATAGGCTCCCTCTTTTATCTTTCTCAAATACTAGCTCTCTCTAAGGTGCTGAACACATGCTCCCTGGTCCAGCTACTTTCTTTAGAACAGGGTCCTCCTGCCTCTCAGGCATACAGTTCATTTCTTAATCACAGGGTTCATTCTCCCACGTACCACAGCACGGTCTCCAACGTACACAACACTTATTCCCTCTCTAAGTTGCTACATGTCTCTAAGCCTCGGGCACACCTTTCACCTATTCCTTGGAGAGCGCACTCCACTAATTCCAGCCACAAAATACAGGCTCCTCGCCAACGAGCTCTAAAGGGGAAAACGTTCTAAGGTGTAAACTTCTCACTACGGTTCTGGTTGCAGGCCCCTCTCTCTAGTGTAAGACTCCGGCTCCCTTCCTAAGGTACAGGATGGAGACTCCTTCTCTCTCATGCGCACATACTCTTTTCGTACAGGTACATGCTCTCTCACTCAGATGGAGACTGTCTCTGGGGTGCGGGCGCAAGCTTTGGGCAGAGATCCTTACCACATGCTTCAGGTCAGCATAAAGCACCTAAAAGCTCAAACGGGGACTTTAAAAGACTGCCCGGTTAACAGCAGTTACATGCATTAAGTAACGCATACACAACAACACCCAAATCTGCCTTTTTTTTTAATTTAACAAAACCTGTGTCATAAATATGACAAACCATGTTTAATCGGGCACCATTACTTCATTTTGAAAATGCACTTACAGGAGAGCAGGGTGTTTAAAAAACTATATGTGTGTTAAGCTCAGCGTCTAGCATTTCAACATTCACCGGAGGACCTCCTCCACCCGCATAGGTTTCATGGTTCCAAACCTATATAGTAGGACACACACATTTCTCAAATTTTCAACATTCACCTATGGCCCTTCACTTGGAACCCTGTTTCAATTACCCCCAGCCCCCAAAGTGTGAGGAACAGAGCTCAACATTTCAATATTCTCCAGTGCATGCCTACCCTTCCTCAGCTCGGGTTAAACTTGTTGAGCCTAGTTACTGTTTTTCAAGTGTCACAGCACACCATATCAACATTCGCTACAATGGACTTATTTTCCATATTAATATCTCTGAGCCCATGCTATTAAAGCCTCAAAGCTTAACATTACAACATTCTTTAACAATGGACTTCCTTTCCTTGGTTACAATCCCCGAGCTCATAATGCATAAATGTCAGTGCTCCACATTTCAACATTCTCTAATAATCGATTTCCTTTCCATTGTTAATGCCCCGCTTCTACATGCTAACACGATGCACACAGGTGTGTGGCCACAAATTAAACGTGGCACTTCACCTACCCTGGTACCCCACACATTCCTTTTCCAATTTTAAGGGGAAGTAAGTTACAGTAGATGTTCTGGCTCCACAAAAGTGCTAATATTCTTAACTTTACACACTCACAGTTAGTGGGAAATAGGTCTGGAGTGTGACAGTGATCCTTTCCTCAGCTCACATTAAACTTGCCTTGTTACTGCTTACTAAGTGTCACAGCTCAATATTTCAGCTACCTCTAATCTCTAATAATTCACCCCGCACCAAACTCACTAACCCTGTCCCATAGCATACAGCACCACAGTTCCCATATTTTCTTAATATACTTCAATTGTAGCCCAAATCTATCCACCCCTCTCCCCACCTGATGTTCTCTTTCTCCCTCACAAATGTTCAAGGTCTCGCTATCTCCACATGCCTAGGGACCCCTTTGTTTTCCAGGCGTTCTCGCTTCCAAGTGTTCTCTCACCCTCTCAAGTGCCCAAACTTTGTAAATCTATCTCCCCATTCCCTGTGTTCTCGTACTATCTGTGTCTCCCAGTGTCTGATATTCCCATAATCCTTTTCCTCTGCACACCCTGCCACATAAGTCCACTACACAAATCCATTCCACACCACACAACATTCCACAACTAAGAATTCCAATACAAACCTCATAATTCCACTCCACACAACATACATTCAATACACTACAAACCAAAATGCATAACTAAAAGGCATTGTCATTTACAGCGTCAAAAGCTCTAACTCTAAAAAATGCGAGACCTATTGCATTGAAAATACTTGTTGATAATGCTACAACAAACAGAAGATTAGCCCTTCTTAGCTTACCTGCGTATTGAAAGCAGTTTGCTGGTTGAATTGTTTCCAGTTCGTGGGTTGTAAGCTAATGATTGCACTTGAGGTCACAACTGTTTCTCGGGATTTGTTGCCAGAGTGTGAGTGGTGCAGTTATCTAGGAAATAGCCACGGTTACAACTGTAATCGGAAATGTATATTCTTCTGCATGCTTCTAGTGTTGGCTGGTAGTGAGTTCCAGAGCTTGGCTGCTATTAGTGAGACAGCAGTCACTCTTACGGATTTCTTATTTTAGGTTGATTAAGTGGTGCCTGGAGCGTAGTGTTCTATTTGGTTTGTATTGCTTGAATTTAACTTGTAGGTATAGCGGTCCTTTTCCTTGGGAGGTTTTTGTGGACAATGCAGCTATTGGTAGCCAGTGGAGCAATTGCAGGACTGGAGTTATGCATTCACTTGGGTGAAAGCAGAGAAGAAGCCTTGAGGCAGCATTTTGGATGAGGTGTATTTTGCGTATGATAAATGCGGGTGCACCAAGGTATAGGATGTTGGCATAGTCATGCTTGGAGATTACAAGTGTGGGGACGACTTGCGGTGTATGTTGGTATGTAAGGTATGGGAAGATGCGACATAGTGTTTTCATTGTGTAGAAGGCACTCTTTATGACAGTGTTAACATGCAGTATTCAGGTTATGTCTGAATCTAGGTTTCGCCACTTTTCACTGGCTTCTTAATGCCCTTAACCCGCTGTCCCCCAGATTCTTCTGGTACATAACATAACAGGTGTATTTGTAAAGCGCACGATTACCCGTAGGTGTCCTGGCGCTGAATAACAGATGTTTATTGTTACCCAACTCAATGGTACTCATTTTATCGACCTCAGATGGATGAAAGGCTGAGTGGACCCGCCGGGATTTGAACCTGTGACCATGAGGTCGAACACAGGCCCCTGCAGTGGCTGCTTTAGTCCACTGAGCCACCAGACCCGGTACACCGACAACACCACGTGGAAACTTCAAGCCCGATCTAAAAAGGAGGAATTCCTTGGCCGATGGGCAAGGGGAGGGGGGCAGAGGTGGTTTCGTAGTGGGGCGGGGAGAAGAAAAGCGAATAAGCTGGTGTGACGCATTCTTCTGATAGGCTGTTAGTCAAAACTTTAGGCAGATTCATACCACTCTCTTTGCCACTAATAACCTGTCATAAAACTCCTTTATAAGAAGAGTTGGCTATGATATTGTAGGTAAATGTATAGTTATGGTCATGCATATGTATAAATTTACCTGACTGAACCTTTGTTATGCCAGTTTTCTGTCGAGTAGGTTTCTTAAATTATGACAATGCATGGAAGAGTAGCTGCTGATATATAATAGTACTGTGGCATTTACTGGGAACTGTGGATATGGTGCTCTCGTCCATCATCTGAGGCTCCCAAACATCATGAGGCAAATGCAGAAATGGAAAATAATGTGCCGCAGAAGATCAACATCAGCTCTTACCTCACAGCCGATTGTTGCCTTGTTACATCACAGCCGTGTAGGCACTGTAAACAGTTCATAGAAAGTACCGGGTAAAAAATACATGGGGGTTATCGCGCTAGCCATATGAAGCTTCTTCCCCACAAAATACCATGCAGCCCAGAACACCACCAAATGTATCATCAGAATATCCGAACTCTAAGACTTGAATCAGCCAAAGCAGAAATCTGCAACATGTCTTCAATGAGTTTATTCAGATGCAATCTTTCTTTTTGTACTATGTTCAGAAGAAGTTGGTCTGGCCACACCCCAACCCTCACTGTAGAGTATAACACCACTTTAAAGACATTTTTCTTCTCTTATTTCGGAATTTTTAAACAAAATAAAAAAGTTGTAGACATCAGATATGTAACATCAGGCTTTGCCTGGGTACTGTACTTTTCATGTTCAGTGGTCAAGATTTCCCCATCCATCATTGTGATGAGGTTTGTAGTCATTGTTTTAAAATGTGTTTATAAAAATATTTAATTCTGTATATTTCTATGTAGCTACTTCAGTTTTTATGTACTACAAGATTTTAATCTGTATTTTTGAATGATCTCTCTGTTTTTCTGTGTCGTATGTCTATTCCATCATTTACCACGTTTTTTTAGTTTCGGTATTGTAGCCTCGTATTGGACATTAGATAAGGATTTTTTTAACCAAGCAATAATTATTTGACTTTGCCTTTTGTACTGTGATAGTCCCAGATGGCGCCTGTCATTCACAGGCTCTTGCACGTGTTTAACAACATATCTGATGAGAGTTCGGGGGTTTCTGCTTTCATATGAATCTTCAGCTTTGGTCCTGTCCGAAGACATAAGTAATATAGAATCGGTTTCTGCAGTCTAAAAGGCACTAAGGTTATTACAAGCAGGAGCAACTTGTGGGCAATGGAAGTGCTACTGAAACGCTGCCTGGCTCTTTGCGTAGATGGTTGCAACAAGCAGCACACTGTGCCTTACTGCGCTGGATGAGACATGCCTGTCTTTCGTGGGTTGTGGCGTCCAGTGTTTGTTTGACTGTGACATCTAGCGGAGGAGCAATGGATTGTAGAACAAAGAGCGTGAGCCCTTATGATTCAAGATCACTTACAGTGAGGCAGGAGACAAGAAGGTACCTATTCTGTTGGGTTGGAATACTCTTTGAAGAGATTGTCTCTTCCTTTTTTTAGGTCGAGCCTGGGCAGCGCATGCGCTGCTCTGCGAGACATGCTGTATTGAGGCAGGGACTTGAATCTCCGCCCACTCTCCGCCCACATTTTTCATTGGCTTGTTTTATTGTCCACTGTAAACTGTGGCTGTTCATTGGTCAAAAGGCTTAGTACCGCTTTGTCTCACTTTGTAGCCTCCCATGGCGACACCCTGTTACGTGTGTTGTTGCTCAGTAGGCTTTAATTACAGCCTTCAAGCACTATTTTCTCAAATAGCTTTGTCAGGACACACTCTCTCCTAGCGCTTTTTAAAACATTTTATAGCACACATTTGCAATGCAATAGGTCTCGCATTAACAAGATTTTAAGCTATTGGCATTGTAAATGACAATGCCTTTTATTGATCTATTTTAAAAACAACGCATGAATAAAAGGCGTTGTCATTTACAGTGCCAACAGCTCAGCCTCTCATAAATGCGAAAACTATTGCATTGCAAATGCTTGTTCTGAATTGCAGGAGGGGTGAAGCAGATGTGTGTAGTGACCACACACCCCACTAAGTTATTTTATCAGGATTGCAACTTGTGATTTGCAGATTACACGGATATCTTTGTAAAAATGCTTTAATCTGCAGAGCTGTCTGAGCTGTCTTACTAGCATAAGCATTTGAGACCTACAAGTTAACTCATGATGCTTTGCAGCAGACACATTAATCCTCTAAGCTATTTTATGACGATGCAAACTTGTGACCACCAGATTACACACAGATCTCTGCAGCAAGTGCATTAACCACATAAATGATCTTATTAGTTTACTTTAAGGCTTGCTGGATGCACCCAAGTCTCTGAATTAGGTGCCTTAACCAACCAATCAACCAACACTAATTAATCAACAAAGTAAACCAGAGCAGTTTTGCTCTGTCATTTCTTCCTCTTGCCAATTTGTTTTGGGGGCAAATTTTGTAAAATGATTACATATATATAGGGACTAAAACTAACCCTCGCCCTGTCTGCCAGTGCCCTCTAAATTTGTGTATTTCTGAAGTAAGTGTTTTAATTTCCATCACTATAGATATAATCTAGCCTCTTGTCATGTTGGCGCGCAACCATTCCTGGTTATTCAGCCACCAGGACTAATCTTTAGTCCAGTAGCCTTAATGGCTAGTCTGTCCTTGGAAACTCCTCAGGAGAAATAGATGGACTACGAATTCAGCAACAGTGGATGTCAATCCTAGTGTGGAAGGTTGGTCGGAAATAAGGGTTAGGAGTCTTTTCTAGTTACCTTATGGTGGCTTTTAATTAGTATATTTGAGTTACATATAAGCATCTCGTCCCTGGAGTATCAAGTAAAGAAAGCGCTCCAACAAAACTCTCCTATCGGGTTCAGTCACCCTCTTCTTCCTAGGCATATGATGCTGGGTAGTAATGCCTTTTGTTAACACCCTTTCTCTTTCTTCTTAGGTCCGGTAAGGTGGTGCCACCAACGGCCCTCGGAAAAAAACACAAGTGTCCAGGTAAGTGTGATAATTTTTTTTTTTAAAAACTCCTCCAGTTAAAACTTTGTCAAGGAAGGAGGTGATTTCCTCTGAGTGGTTTTAAGGTGTTCTATATTCCCGGTACCAGTGATTCGTTATCCCTTCTTTCTTTTCCTCTTTCCCCTTTTGCACTTTAAGTCAGGGTGACCGGCTTTACCTCTCTGATTCTCATCCCCCAGTGTTGATGCTCGACACGTGATTTGGTACAGGGAGTAAAGTGAGATCACACTAACTCGTCGCCCATAGCACCTTGCAGACACTCCACACTGTCGTCCTCGTAGTATTTATGAGAAAGGACTGGTGTAGCACAGACACCAGCATCACAACGTGTATACACAAATGCTGAGGCACACAAAAGGCAGTCCATACTGTTTAAAAGGCAATGACCATATTAGTAATCACAAAAAGTCCATTTCAATTTTTCTTTTCTCTTTATTTTCTGCTTTCCTTCTTCTTGAAGTAGTACAAAAACACTGGCAGCCGACACGTGTTTCGTCCTATGGACTTTTTCAACGCCAAACAAAATTTATGGAAGACAGACCAGCAGGTCTGGACATAGTAGGCCGGCAGTTTCAGCGAATGACGGGCTCCGTATGCAAAGAGCGCACAGAAAATCTGTGCATCTCCTACTTGAGGCACGGTGATACACCGCCTATCCTGCTGGAGCAATCATGTAGCTGAATGATAAAAACAGCACTAAAGCATCGTGCGCTCGAAAATGGTGTAGGGCCACAAGGTAAGTCGGAATAGTAGTCTGTAAGTGCGGTCAAAAAACTGTCCCTAGTATGCCTGTATGCGTTCACCCGAGCCCAGGAGGTCCCTCCGTACAAGCAGGTGGAAAACACTGCGGGCTCGTTTCACCCGGTACGCAGAACATGCAACTTAGCCCTGTGCGCGTATTGCCAGTGCCCCGGAGATCCTTCCAAGTACAATGATAATGAGCAATGTAGGCTCGTTCCCCCCGACATACAGAAAATGCAAATTGGCCCTGGGAAGGGTGGCAAGGGTTCGCTAGGTATAGTAGAATTTTGCCAGCAAATAATAATATCTGTTGCTCCCAAGTGGTGTCCCATTGATCCATTCCGCTAATGCCTCTGGCAAGAATAAATAGCATCGGCAACAGGGGGGCAACCCTGCCTCGTGCCCCTCATCGGAAATTTTTGGGAGAGGACTCCATTTACTTTAATTCTTGCCTTAGGGTTTGTATAAAGCAGTTTGTCGCATCTCAGGAATTTGGGCCCGCACCCCATTTTCTTAAGGATTTCAAACAAGAAGCCCATTCCACTTAGTCAAAAGCTGTATTCACACCTAATGAGTCCAGAGTTAGGGAGTCCCCCAGTCCCTTTGCAGCCGCTTTGTTGTTGTATAAGCGGCTTAGGTCGTACTTTGTAGGTCTATGGGGCATGAATCCGTTGTGGTCTGGATGCACCAAATCAAGTGTCATGCTCCCCAGTCAGTTTGCTAGAGCCGTTGCCAGTATTTTGGTGTTGGAGTTAAGGAGCGAGATTGCCCGGTAGGAGTCCCAGTGATCTCTAGGTTTTCCTGCTTTGGGTATGAGTACAATTGTTGCAGTATTAAGGTCGCTAGGGAGCGTTCCTTTATGATAGGCCTCTATGTAGATCTTAGAGATGTATCTATCTCACTGGCCATTCTCTTTAGGTATTCCGCCGTAAGTCCATTCGGATGCGGGGTTTTTCCGGGTTGCAGTTGTGTGAGGGCCAGTTGCCCCTCCTCTTTTGTTAAGTTCTCTTCAAAAGTAATTGCCCTGTGACTCCCTTAACTGCCTACATGGGTGGTCTCAGACAAAGTCCCTTAAGTTCATCTTGGGCGGGTGTAATTTCTTCTAATAAAAGATCTGCATGTGATCCGCCAAAGCAGCCGCTATTGCCTAACTGTCCTGAGTAGGCACACCATGTGGGGATATGATTACTTGGATATTATTCCTTTGTCATTCCCTGCCTCTGGCCATGCTAGTAGCCTACCCACCTTATCTACCGCCTCATAGATGCGTTTATTTGTGCCACATAGATCTGCTTAATCACATCGGTTGTCATCGCCCGATATTACTCTTGTTTCAATGCATTGTGGGATTTTGTTGACTTTGAGGGTTGCTGGAGAGATTGCCTCCCTAGACCTGATAGATCCCTTTTCATTGCCTCACATTGTTCTTCTCTCTTCCTGTTGTCTCCCAATCCTCCTGATATTATCACTCCCCGTATAGTATCTTTGTAGGCCTCCAAAAGCGTGCACACGTTCCTCACTGAGTCAGCGTTAACTATAAAATAGTGTTTAGTGGCCTTGTGTAGTCGCTCTACTTCTGTTTTGTTGGTCAGACACCATGCAGCCATTCTCCCTTTCCAGGACTCTAGTTCGATGGTGAGTGGCCAGAGATTCGCCTCGCTTTGGATTCTGCCTCCTTAAACCTACGGAGCGTTGCAGGTAGGCAATTCTTGCAATGTGAAAGAAATATGCACAGATCTTTTTAAGTCTAACCTTTGAGACCGCTTTAGCTGTCAATACGAGAATGAGTGTTGTGCCCTCCTGAGTAGTAGGAGTAGCCCAGTTGTGATCCATGCATTGTTCTCCAGATGTCCCCCATGCCCTGTGCTTGCACGAAGAAGTGGAGTTTCCTGGCTAGGGGCTGGGATTTCCGCCTGGCAGCGGTTCTGTCTAGGCATGGGTCGAGGGTCATATTAAAATCCCCTTCTACTATAGTTAGTGCCTGCAGTAATTCCAGGAGTAGACAACCCAGAGTGGGCAATGTATATATTTGTAACCTGGGTGGGATGTATAGATTTACTAGCGCTATCGTTTGTCCCTCCCAGTGCTGCAGTGTAGTGACCCAGGTCACCTGTCCATATTCTAGTAACATGAAAAGCTATTGCTCTCTTAGTCAGGATTGCTACTCCCCTGGAGGCTGTGGTGTAACCAGAGTGGCTTACTACCCTATATTTCCACCGCCTCACATTTAGTGCCTTTCATGTGCATTTCCTGAGGAAAATTTACATCTGGTGCATATCTAGTCGGTGCCTTGGTTACTAGGCCCTGTTTAATTTTGCTGCCCAGTCCGTTGACATTCCATGTCAACGGACTGGGCATTTTCTCAGGAAATGCCCAGTGCCTTTCATGTGCATTTCCTGAGGAAAATTTACATCTGTTGCATATCTAGTCAGTGCCTTGGTTACTAGGCCCCGTTTAATTTTGCTGCCCAGCCCGTTGACATTCCATGTCCGCTGTTTCAGTGTGTGGGTTGTCATGCTTAATGTTTCGGGTCCCCTTCCCTCCTCTGTTGTTCTCCCCAACTCCTGGTCATGTGTTCTCCTTCCAAAAGTCCTATGCTTCTTGGTAGGTCCATCACCCATTCACATTGAGTTTCTGTAACATTTAACACTTACAAATAGCGCTGCAGTATGATAATATAGCTTTCGGGGCACTGGTCCGCAGCGGAGGGGTTGTCTGCACTAGGTGCCCCCAGGGCGCCAGCCCGCAGTTCCCTTGGGAGCTCACAAACTAACTGTTCCTGGCTCAAATAATCTCTTCACCTGTCATTGGTGTGACCATGGGCAGCGACTGTTCGCCATCTAACCCTCCTGTCTCCGAGTCTTCATCTCCAGTGTTCTCCGTCTCTCTCTCTCTCTAGGGGCTCCCAGCGATTGGTAATGTTCAGGGATCTGTCACGCTGGAGCTTTGCTACTACTTGTCCCTGTCAAGTTTGGCCTGGTCTCTAGTGAGCACCACAGTGGTGTGTTTCTGGGTTCTGCGACGTTTCTTTCGATCTTGCCAACGTTTGGGTGGAGTCGTGATCCCTACCTCTGGTAATGGATATCCGTGACTCTCTAGTCGGTACCAGACCTCTGCAGCAGTATCAAAGAAATTATATGATCCTTTCACAATTACTCGAAGCTTTGCAGCGAAGACAAGGCGTAAGGGAGAGCTAGGTGGCGTAGATGTTGCTCGACCCTAATGAAGGTTTGTCATAGTATTGTCGTGGTGTAGTCTGGGTAGATATTAACGTTGCTCCCATCCATCTGCCAGGGCCCATGTATACTTGATTTTTGTGATATGGAGTTTCTGTCTCGGAATTTGAGCAGTCTGGCTTCTGTGGCACGTGGTGGTGCCCCCGACTGTGGCGGTCTGCTGGAGCGCTCCACCATAAACCAGTGGGATGTTTTCCCTTCCAGCACCACTGATGATAGCCAATCCTCCAAGAATAGCTCCATGCTGGGTCCTTCTTTCCCTCCTGGGATTCCCACCAGTCAGACTTTATTGCTGCAAGATTTCCCTTCCGCTTGTCAATCTGTCCCCTCAGGTTACTTATCCTCCAGTGCCTATAATTGGGAGGTGTGGTCGGAGATTTCAGGCTGGGCCTGGGCTAGATATATTCCACCTGTCACCCTCTCCGCTAATTTCTTGTGGTCTTCCCGTAGAATGGCCATGTCCTGTACCACTGTGTCTATTTTGTATTCTAGGGCCATTTTAATATCTTTAATGGCTCCAATATGATGGCTGTGTATGCCTCTAGTTCCTGGTCAACCGGTGCCACCATCGGTGTGTTTATCTCCCTACTGCCGGGGTGTATCATCCTCTTGGAGCAGTGTGGCTATATGGGCCATATCATGACTAGATTGTTGGCGTTTCGGCTCAGTGCAAGGGCAGGATTCACTTACTCAACGCAAAGTTTGTGTTTGTTGGACGGGGTAGTATTGGGTCAACAGGGGTGCCTCTGGGAGGTACCTCTGCCCATGATAAGAATCAGGTGTGTTGTTAAACTCTTTAAACTTGCATCCCCCCTTGGGAGTCAGCCCAGACAGGCTCTACACCCTTCTCAGAGGACACCCGGTACGGCACCTCGGGCATGGGCACCTCGGGCATTGGCACCTTCGCCACTCTGTTACCCCTCCTCCCCTCTGTGCCCGTCCGGTTCTCACCTCACAAGTTCTCGACCTTCAAGGAGCTTCTCCCTCTCCAGATCCCAATCCACGTCGTCGCTGGCCTGGGCGCTAGTGACCACCCCCGTCCTCCACATGCCTCTGGAGTATGCTTATCCGGTTGCAGGGGCTTCAGTAGTAGCAATGGATCACAAGGAGTGTCAGTCGCTTACCCTCTGAATGACTTCTGTCTCTTATTAGGTCTCGCCTGAGCCAGCGCATGCGCTGCTCTGGCGAGAGTTTTAGTAAGCGGGTTTTGGAAGTGCAAACAGCAGTGGCTTTCGCTGGCGACCAGCTTGCGTTCACGCGAGCGTGCATGCGCGATCAGGCGCCATATGGCTTCCCTCGCCATCTGGCTGCCCTCGCGATTACTTTCACTTTCGTGGCCGTGTCAGTTTCACGGCCGCGCAGCCATTGCTTGTTGTGATAAGGCCACCAGAATATCACATTTCCTCAGAACTAATAGCTAGAGTTTTCCCCTGCTCACTCTCCCGGAGTTTTACTGTCTCCTACACTGATGATTGCAGAACACATGTTTAAAGTGTGTGTCTCTGCCTTTGCTTATTTCAGCACTCCGCAACAAATCCCAGAGCTCGTAAGTGAAAGCAAGCGGCTTCGGCACATCAGCTCTCACACAGAACTCGTGCAAGCTGACCACGCACCTCTTTGCAGGCCTGTGTGAAAACACAGATGACAAGCTTGAGAACGGCTGGTGGTTTATTGTGTCAGGCCTGGGAGGAGAATCTAGGCTGTAAATCCTGTGCAGTTTTATAGTCTCCAAGCAGCGGGTCATGACTAGGCAGCCTTGATGTGCATTTGTTATAAAGCAGGTGACCTTACGAGGCAAAGTTGGTTTCACCGGGCAATCCGCGCGCGCTCTTTGGGGACAGGGGGTTTCTAACATGTTAATCAAGCCAGGGACATGCCCTGCCCCGCTTCTCATAAGTTAGTCACATTGACGGGTCTCTCACATGCACTGGATTCACTTTATCTGCGGGAACGGACACAGTGGCTTGTGAAAGTTATGCTCATAATTTACTGGTGAGCAGAGTTTTCTTTTAATATGTAAAATAATGCAGCTCACAAAGTGATAAACACTATTGGTTCGAACCGATTGGACAGCTAGGTTTGCTCTGCCAAACCACTGCAATTTTCCTTACTGAAAACATCAACAGCTGCTATTGTTTTCAAAGGCGCTCACAATGTTTAAAATAAGTAAATGCAAACGGACCTTGAAGAAGCGTGGCGGAAGTGAAGCTGAAATAAACACTGATTTAATGCAACACGCCTTCTTGCGGTTTCACATTTGTATAATCTATGAGATGAGAAGCTGCTTCAAGTGATAAGTGAATTAAGACCATCAGCAGGCATCGATTTAACTGTGGCTGCCATTTCCCTGTAAGTTGACACCTTGCTTAGAGTAGAGGAATGTAGCCTCGGGTTTAATTAACAGCTCAAAGGCGGTGGCAGATGCCTGGATACCACTGGGAAGACAGCTCTGCTCTTTTTCTCAAGAAAGACACTAATATCCCAGGAACTAGTGTGAAGAAGACTTCCGAAGAGTTCTGTATTGTATTGATTTGTCAAACACTCCTTCTCATTATGTCCACCGTTGGAGAAAGGGGAAATAACGCGCTGAAATGGCGCACCTCATCATAATCTTTTAATGTCAGAAAGTCGACCTTAGGTTGAAGCGACACACTGACGCTAGGAGATACAGTGGGTGCCGTGGACTGCACTGTTTGCAAGTGTCCCCAGCACCCACTGTGTTTGGTTTGATTATCTACATAAAGTACACAGTATTGTGAGCAACACCCCACATATTTAAGCATCTGTGTCCTTTAGGCTAAAATTCCACACCCCGCTGAATGTGTCACAAATGCCAAAAAGGTATTTAGCAGCTATGGAAAAGCCAATAGGTCTGGCCTTAGTTAACCAGTTTGGTGATTATATGTAGCACATTTTTACTGCATACATATACTGTAAAATAAATAGAAGAAAACAATGTGCAGCCTAAATGTGGTGGCCTTAAGCTGAATCACTAACAGCATTTGCAATGCAATAGGTCTCGCAATTGCAAGATTTTGAGCTATTAACATTGTAAATGACAATGTCTTTTATTATTGCAGGTTTTTTGAAAACACAAATAAAGGCATTGTCATTTACAATGCCAATAGCTCAAAATCTCGCTATTGCGAGACCTATTGCATTGCAAATGCTTGTGTTTCTTTCTATCTTCCTTGGCTTGTAATGCATACTTAGTTTATATCTTTAATCCTATTTTAAATATACACATAGATGCAATACTGCTGTAGTAATACATTGTTTTTATTTTTGACATTTTTTTGTTTTGTGACATTTGTCATTGCTCATTAGTATTCCATTTGGTTCAAGTTCCTTTGCAGGCATCGTGTTTTTAGTATTGTTTTGGGAGACAGTCAAACCAAGTTTTCATCCATGTTTTATTCATGGGTTTGGTCCAGCTGTGCCTAATCCAACGCAGAAACTATTGATTTATCTGAATTTCTTTTCATCCCCATCAAATATGTATTGCGCCGATATTGCTTTATAGGGTCTGGCAAACTCTGCTCATAAGTAACACTGCGGATATTGACTTCTGTGGCAGTGATTTGTCGAATTAACCCAGAGGGGCATTTTTATTGTATTTTTCTTTGACTGACCTGACACGGTAGTAGATGTGATTGAGAGTAGGAAAATCTGCTTTGTATAGGCTTAAGCCTTTACAAATAGGAATATTAGTAGTTTTTTTTTTTTTTTAATTGAACCCAGAATACACTTTTTTATTTTAAGGCCTTCTTGAAAATTGAAATGTCAAACTTTCTAAGCGTCTACGTTGAATGTATCAACATGCAAACAAGTTTAATGTGTAATATTTTAAAAGCAGTTGCAAAAACATTCATATATGTATTTAGGTTGAATCTCATCACTAACTAGTATTACTACTTATAATATTGCTTATGGTCAAGTTATTTGTAGTTTGGGATTGAAATCTAATCTCACTGGCAAATTCTACCCCTCGACTGCTCATTATTAGGACAGAGAAGGAAATATGGCCATCTCTCAGTCTACACCTTGGATAAGAGAACAGTCTGTCCCGGTGCATGGCTAAACACTTATAAGGTCCCAAAGGCGAGACCTATTGGCTATGCCAATGCTTGTTTTTATAGGAGGTGTACAGTTTTGCGGCGTGATGAGCCTCCCTCTGTGATCTGAGGGCGGCACTGTCATAATACAGCTGCCCTCACCTCGTTGGTCTCATACAGCAGAGGGCCCCCGAGTGCTCTCCCAATAGTCACTCGTCGGACCCCAGCGCCGCCACGCTGTACTTCTCCTTTCTCCCTAGGTTGGCTCCAATCTGCTCCAGTGCCACTGTTCAAACCCCACCTCTTGTAGCAATGAGGAGGGAGGTGCATCTCAACCTCGGGCCAGTCCATGTTTCAAACAGCAGCGGTGGGGGCAATATTTATTGTTGGGACCATGCAGCCCCGCCGTCCTGGGGGCCTCTCTGGGTCCCGGCCAGCTCGTCTCGCTTCCACTCCTGATGGCCGAATCAAGGCGGCATAGTGACTGCTATCTTGGCCTGCCGCGCCACTAGTCCAGTTCCAATCTCTGGCCGTATGACCCCTCACAGTGGACGCCGCGACCGTAATGGTGCTTCTCAGGGCCCCCGAGCTGTGCGCCCGCACTCTGTCGTCGGCGACGTTGTCCGGGGGCACAGGAAGATTGCCGTTGCGTGTCTCAGGTGCTGGAGCTCGGTGCTCACACTGCCGCCTCCATGCGTTCCTGGCCACGCCCCTGGGGGCTTTTTTTAATGCCTTAAAATAATTCGAAACCCTTGACGAATGAGTTCTTAACTCTCTTCCAGCTTCTCTGGTTTGTTTTAGCAAACCAATTAAGGGGGTAGCCCAGTAGGAGAATCTGGGGATGAATCTACGGTAGTATCCTGCTAGCTCTAGGAATGCCCATCAATCTCTTTGTTTGGGGAATGGTACCTGCAGTATGTCCGCTATTTTCTCAGTTTGGGGGGTGGATAAGTCCTTTTCCCAACAAATACCCCAAGTACTTTACTTGTTTAGCTGCTAAATGGCAGCTAAATGGCATTTTTGAGTCAGCTTTTAAGTCCTACTTTTTGTAGAGTGCGGAGGACGGCTGTGAGGTGACCTAAATGTTCTTCCCAGAGATGACTGTGAATGATCATGTCATGTATATAGGCTCATCGATACGGGGAAGGGGGCACACATCGAACTTAGATATTTTATTTATCTCTTGAAAATCTTTACAGAAACAGATTGTGCCATCCGGTTTAGGGACTAAAACCACTAGCGAATTTAATTCGCTCATGTAGAGTTCAGTCATCCCCATTTGTAACATCTTTTGCACTTCCTCCTTTATAGCTTTGCGTCGAGCCTCTATACATTGGAGGTCCTCCGTTGCTAGATCTCCCTTCCCCGGGAATAGCCTGGGGTTCGGTCCTTCCCATTTTTTTCAAAAGGTTTACATGGTAGATTTGGGATTCTTTTTTTGCTGTGTTAACCTCAAACCTATAGGTGACTGGGGTTAGTTTTTCTAGGATTTTGTACAGACCCTGCCACTGGCTCGATATAGAAAACAAAGGTCCCAGACTTATTTTTGTTACAGTCTAGTTATGGAGACATTCATTATTCAAAGAACACCTCAGATATGTATATGATTAGCATAGGGTCATTAGTACACACCTAGTTCTCCAATATGCAAATATGTACATCCTCAAATGACACAACAGCACCCAATATAGCTACAATGGTGATTGTTTTTTATTTTTCAATTGCTTTTGTAACAGATCACTATATATAAATGCTTCAACAGAAAGGTTGCTCCAAAAGGAGTGTGAATAGGGAAAATGTGCTCGTGAATAGGACAGATATGAAAGAGGGGAATCAAGTCTGGATATATTTAAAAAAATACAGTCAATTTACATTTTGTTATCTTTAGCAAACTGGCTATGGTTTATAATGACACCAGTTCACAATTAGGCCTGTCCCTCATACATTGTTCCAAAAATGTCGTTTTCTGAAGGTGCACAGAGAGTTATCATCTGTGAAATGGGCAGGGCTGGAGTGGTATCCGGTACAGGCCCACTTGGGGAAAATGTTGACGTTTCGAGTCAGTCTCTCTGACTCGAGGAGTACAGCATGGATCCCCCGGGCTGCGCCTGAACTACTTCAAACTGATCCTGTGGGTGATTGACTCACCCCGGATTATTTCAATTATCACTGCAGCCACAACTCTTCTGAATTAATCATAGCCACGCCGCAACTACAGTGCGGATCATCGTACGAGGGGCTGTATCCTGACTTTGCCTAACCATAGGTTGCCTCTCTTCCCCCTGTCCTGAGGAAGACCCGCCAGCAGAGGATGGAATTTACCCTCTATGCGCCAGGGTCGAAACGTCGACATTTTCCCCCAGTGGGCCTGTACCTGATACCACCCCAGCCCTGCCCATTTCACAGATGATAACTCTCTGTGCACCTTCAGAAAATCGGAAAACGACATTTTTGGAACAATTTATGAGGGACAGGCCTAATTGTGAACTGGTGTCATTATAAACCATAGCCAGTTTGCTAAAGATAAAATGTAAATTGACTATTTTTTTAATATATCCAGACTTGATTCCCCTCTTTCATATCTGTCCTATTCACAAGCACATTTTCCCTTTTCACACTCCTTTTGGAGCAACCTTTCTGTTGAAGCATTTATATATAGTGATCTGTTACAAAAGCAATTGAAAAATAAAAAACAATCACCATTGTAGCTATATTGGGTGCTGTTGTCATTTGAGGATGTACATATTTGCATATTGGAGAACTAGGTGTGTACTAATGACCCTATGCTAATCATATACATATCTGAGGTGTTCTCTGAATAATGAATGTCTCCATAACTAGACTGTAACAAAAATAAGTCTGGGACCATTGTTTTCTATATCGATCGTTACCCAGGTCCGTGGACAATTGTGGGTTACCCCATTATATCATAATGGCCCTGCCCCTGGCTCAGCATCTTATTCTCCAAGACAATGTAGTCCCTGGTAGCAAATGTTCTGGGTTTAGCCTCCTTATCATAATGTTCCTTCTGGCTGCTTTGATGTTGCTCTAGGCTTTGCCTCATGATCTCTAGCATCTCTTGCACACGTACACAAGAATAGTTTGAGTCCTCTCTCTTTCTCCCATACCTTGCGGGCCTGGTCAAATAGAGTCCAGGGTTTCCGGCCAAGCAACAATTCAAAGAGGGAATATCCTGTGCTATTCTGCTCTTTGCACCATATGGCCAACAACGCCACAGGGAGCATTTGATCCCACTTTCTGGTTTTTATCGCTAGTAGCTTCTACAGGGTGATTTTTAAAGTGGCATTGTATTGTTCCACCAACCTGTCCATCTGGGGGTGATAAACTGCATTTTTTATTTGTCTCATGAGTTTAGACATGAATGGACTTCCCTGGTCAGAGAGTATTTTGTGGGGAAACCCTACCCTGGAAAATATTTCTATTGTGGCCTTAGCTATTTGGGTGGTGTAGGGTTTCCGTAGTGGAACTGCCTCAGGATACCTCGTTGTGTAGTCTACCATGACTAGGACAAACTGATATCCAGTTCTCAAAGGTAATAAGGGACCTATAATGTCCATTCCTATCTTGGAAAAGGGTTCCTCTATAATAGGTAGTGGATATAAAGGGTCTCTCGGCGGTCTGTAGCTGCTTTTTTTCTGACATATGATATAGTCCCTCCAGTATTTCTTCCCTTGGCTATAGATACTAGGTCAATAGAACTGGTCTAATATCGTCTTCTCTGTTTTTTCCTTGTCCTAAGAGGCCCTCCAGCAAATGGCTATGTGATAGGAAAATTACTTTTTCTCTAAAGGTTACGGGGACTAAGAGCTGTTTGGGTTGTGACCCCCCCCCCCCTCTCTTCCTGTACAGCAATCCGTTCCTTTTGAAGAATCAGGGACCTACATCCTGGATATCCTTCTCTTCGGCTGCCTTCTCTCAAGCTACTCGCAGGAGTATATCTTTGCGTTGTGCTGCTTTAAAATTCCTATCTTTATAGGTAGAAAGAATTGCCATGGTTCCATGTTTCTCTGCCCTTTTCTGGCTTTTGCTTTTCTTTTGTTTAGGTAGGGGCCACTCCGTGCCTTCTTCCCTGAAAAAGGGGCTCCCTCCCAACAATAGTCCCCCTCCCTCCAAGAGTCTGTACCAGCGACTCGAGCTTCAGATAATCAGTATCCACAATGAGAGGTTCTGATAATTTCGGTATCAAGCCCACTTGTAGGGTAATGGGAATCTCTCCCTTTCTTTGAATCTACACCTGAACTACAGGATATTCTTTCTTGTCTCCATAGAAGCATTGGATAGTCACTATTCCCTTTTGGAGGGGCTGATATCCCTGAAGGAGGTGTGGTCTCATTACGCCTGCGAATCCCCCCCCCCCTCCGAAGGTCATTTACGGGTTTCCATTGACTTTCAGGGAACAATGAGAAGGTGTACTGGAATCGGGATTAGCATACATGTGAGTCTGGACATCCCAATCTCCATCGGTTCGGTTTTCTGAGGAGAGTAGAGAGCTATGTGGCCCAAGCCTTCACAGTTGAAACATTGAGTCCTGTAGGAATATGTATCTGACCTCCTCCCTGATCTGCCAGAGTTTGGATGGCTTTTTGAAAGGATTCTTGATCTTCCGTGGCTACTACCATGGATTTCTCCAAAGTTTTTTCTAGTCGTTGTTGGCCATCGGCCACTTTAGCCACAAATTCCTCCATTTCCTCCAATCCCACTTCTGACACCACTTTGTGGAGGGATGGTCTGAAATAAGGCTTAGGAGGGTTTTCTAGTTTCCTTATGGTGGCTTTTAATGAGTGTATTTGAGTTACATATAAGCATCTCGTTCCTTAAATATCAGGTAAAGAAAGCGCTCCAACAAAACTCTCCTTCCATCAGGTTAAGTCACCCTCTTCTTCCTAGGCCTGTTACTCTGGGTAGTAAAATACCTTTTGTTAACACCTTTTCTCTTTCTTCTTAGGTCCGGCAAGGTAGTACCGCCGACGGCGCTTGAAAAAAACCCAGAACATCCAGGTAAGTGTGTTATAAAAAAAAAACATAACTCCTCAAGTTCAAACTGTCAAGGAGGGAGGTGATTCCATCTTGGTGTTTCTAAGGTGTTCTATATTCCAGTCACCAGTGAATCTTGATCCCGTCTTCCTTTTCCTCTTTCCCCTTTTCCACTTTGTCAGGGTGACCGGCTTACCTCCCGGTTCTCACCCCCGGTGTTGATGCCCGACACGTGATTTGGTACAGGGAGTAAAGTGAAATCACACTAACTCGTCGCCACTAGCACCTTACCGACACTCTATTGTCCTCTTAGTATTAATAAGAAGGACTAGTGTAGCACAGACAAAAGTATCATGACCCCTGCCCTCCCAGGCTCCCCCTCCTTGTCCCTAATGGTGTTCTGTCCCCAATCGCTCACCCAGTAGCCACAACTGTTGAGTTGTGGCGGGCAGGTGTAGGAGAGTAGGATCTGCTTCTTATAGTTACCCCCACTTTTTGCTGATGTTTCACTGTTTTTCGACTTAGCCAGACTGAGGCCCTGCTAATCAGGACCCCAGTCTATCTGCTTTCTACTCTAAATTGATTGTATGTACTTTAGGTACACTCCAGATTGGATTCTGGGGTACCCTTGTGAGTCCCTAGTATATGGTATACTATGTACCCAGGGCATAGGTACCCCAGAGGCCTACCAGGGGCTGCAGCATGTATTGTGCCACCCCTGGGAAGCCTTTTAAATGACACAACAGGTCTGCTACAGCAGCCTGTGTAAGGTGGTGTATCCACCCCTTACTGAGATATAGGTTCCCTATATCTCTCCATATCACTGCACATGTAAACCTATCAGTCACCCCTATGGCAGGCCTTAACAATCCTGAAGGCAGGGTGCTGGGTTTCATGTGAGAGGGTGCTCATGCATGAGCAAAGCCCCTCTGCAGCTTTTGGAATCTTCATTCCGGGGTTGTTTGTGATGCAGCCAGACCATATACTCTTAAGTGCATTATAACCCCGCGGTAAATGCTAACTTGAGAATGGCTGCATGGAAAACTGTCGTGTTTGGTGTCAGACACCTTGGAATCATACCTCCACCCCAGTACTGGGATGGGAGGTATGATTCCTCCCTTCTAGAGGGAGCAACATGGCACCACCGGTACACCCGGTACCATCTGAACAGAACCCTGGCATCACAAAATGGATGCTGCAGCCACAGACACGAGTCTGCCCTCCTGCTGCTGGACGAAACTCCGGCAGGGGAGGCCTGGACAATAGGTTTCCTGTCACAGGGAGGTGTGACCACCTCCCAGACAGGCTTTAGTGTATTGGGGCTGGGTGGGTGCACTCTCAGAGTGCTTTGAAGTCTGCACTGGGGGCACATTTGGTGTCCCTGTGCATAGTCCAGCTCAAACCGGTTGCAGGGGCACACAGCCCCTGCTCTGGCGCGAAACTGGACAAAGGAAATGGGTGTAGCCACCCCTCTTTCCTGACCCTCCCATAGGTGGGTCCCCAGAGTTTGTCCCACCCCTTCCTTGGGTATAAAGTAGGAAACCCTGACTACAGGACTTTAGATTACACCTGGACTAAACTCTGATACCAGAAACCAAGTACTTCGACGATCTACACTACGCTGGATGACTGAAGAATCTCCCTTGGAGTAAAGGAGTTACTCCCCTGCAAGGCAGGCACCTTTAACGCAACTGACCGGTTGGCATCTCCGAAGCTCCTGCGGACTCCGAAGAATATTGCCACACAGGAGGTGGGTTTTCCGAGGTCTCTGAGGTCGATCTGTGCCAACAGCAAGTCTGAGGCCCGTATCCCTCGTGGAGACCGTGCAACCCGAACCCCTGGACACCGCGACCATTTGCAGAAGCATCAGCTTTCCGGCGACCCCTGAGGCTGAGCTTTGGGTTACTTGTAGCCCTGACCCCGAGCAGTAATTGCACCGAAGATTGCAGGCCTACACTCAACGAGTGTTCCGTGGGCCGCCATTTTGTGATTCCTCTCGAGGTCCCTTCGCGATCCCTGGTCCGTTGACCTGTGGGTCCCCAAGAAGGCAACTCTAACTTTTATTGGGCTTCCCTGGTTGCTCCAGACGTGCCCTGACTCTCCATCACTTGGGGAGTCCCAGGACCTTGCTGGTCCGCACAGAAGCATCTTTTCTCTTCCTGCGTGGGTTGCTGTTGCCAAGGCTTGTTGTGGTCAATCCGATCACCGACACCCCAGCACTTGACATCCTTCGTGGGACAGCTCAAATCCGGCTCCTGGTCGTCGTCGACGTATCCGGGACCCCGTGGCAGCAGAGTCGAGCTTCACCTCTTCGCACCTGAAGCCCCCGTCATCGGTGGGCATTCGATTGCTCCACTCCTGGTCACTGGCTAGTGACCCAGACTCTGTCCCCTCTGCTTTCAGGTTCTTCACATCTTCGATCCAGGCTTGGATCCACCCGGACACTTTTCTTCTTCACGGCAGCAGCACTTTGCAGCAGATCGCCATTAAAAACGACGACGATTCCCGACACCCTTTGACACCTATGCACCCGGCTTCCCTGGGTGAGGTAACTCGAGTACTCTGGTGCTCCCATGGGTGTTGGCCCTAGAACCCCTTAAGTCTAAGGGGTTTGCTCAAAGTCCTCTCCTAAGTGTCCTTTATCTTTAAAATTCCAACCGCGACTTTCCGCATTGAATCCTACGGCGCTCGCGGCTGTGTTCTCACACTGCACACGTCCCCCGTGGGTCTCCTGTGTCACTACATTGGGTGGTTCCTTAGGGTCCCAGCGATTCTACGTGCTCTAGGCACTGTGTCTAGTCAAGTCATGGTTCTTATACCACTTTCTTAGTATATGGTTTGGTCCCCCCCTGGGGCCCAGTGTATATTGTGCTATTTACTGTCGTTTTAATACTGTGATATTGTGTATCTTGAACTCTAATCTCATAAAGAGATTAGTAGTTAGTGTTTAGAAATAAATACATATATTTTATATATATATACCTTGTGTGGTTCTCCTTTCATTTAGTTATTCAAGAGGTTATAATCTGGTAAACCAAGCTGCTTTACACTCCTTCAAGACTTAGCCTGAAGGCTGCTCTCCATAGCTACCACTAGGATAGCTTTCAATAAAGGTTGTCTTTAAACCTATCATCAATAAGGGTCGTTTGGACTGGTGCAAGGTGCCCACTATAACTAGTGGACAGCATATGCCAGGCCAACTTCTCACAGCAGGTGTGTGTGTTGGTCAGCGGAAACCACCATTCTTCAGACTAGTCAACTTCCTCCTCCGTTTCCTTGATCCCAGTGTCCGCACAGTTCCCTGTTAGCTCTGCGGCTTTGGGTTTGCCCTGTTCGACCCCAATGGCTGGTTCCCTGCGGGCTCTCGAAGCCCGGGCCGGGGAAGGCGCAGCCGGACCCCCATTAGAGGCCCGGGGCAAATGCCGCCCGGAGGCGGTAACCCCCCCCCCCTGTTGCGAAGCCCGCGAAAGGTGGGGCGACCAGGATTGGTCGCCCCAAGGTGGCCAACGCCCCCCCCCCCCAATCAGGGGGCGAGTTGGCAAGCAGCTGGGGGGTTTAAATAAAGGCGCAAGGCCCAAAGTTAGCACAAACCCCTCCCCCCTGCAAGGAGAAGAAAGGAATCCCACCCACCCACACCTAAGGAAGCGGGCGTCGAAGCCGCAAGGCAGAGGTGAGGCGGAAGAAACCAACGGAAGATATACAAAAGAGAGAAAATTTACTAGAGGTAGATGGAAGGCTCACACAGTGTCCTTGGGATGCCTAACGGCAGGGGCACTGAGGGAGCTAATGACGGCACACAGCCACAGGCAGAGTAGATGTGACGCTCCCACAGGGCCCTTGGGATGCCTCACGGCAGGGGTACTGGGGGAGCGAAATTACAGGACACAGCCACAGGCTGAGTAGATGAGATGCTCACACAGGGTCCTTGGGATGCCACACGGCAGTGGCCCTTGAGGAGCAGGCGAGGGGCCAACAAAGGGTCCAGGGCAAGCGGAACGGCACTTGCAGCCCGGGCAGGTCCTGACGGACAGCCACCAAATTCGGTAGCAAGTTGAAGCCTGGAACTGCAGACACAGAGGCCCGGCCAAAGGGGCACCTCGCAAAAGCTATACCGTTTGGGAGCAAATAACAACAACAAATGTACAAAGATAATGGAAGGATACAATAACATGGATGTTATGAACGACAGATAAAATTGCGAAATGTGCAACCATGTTATGTCTAAATAAACTGCGACCTTTTAAGGCACCAAATCACGTTGTCAGTGGTGTAGTGTAAAGGTAAAAAAGACGCAGTTTAGTGGGCAAGGGGGGGGGAGGAGGACTCGCCCCTGGGAGGGGTTTTCCCTAAGTCCAGCGTTCTCCCTCAATCCTCCGCGTCTTTTTCGTGGTCCTCTGCTTTGGTGTCCCTCTTCTGTGTCTCTTGCCTGTCTTTTCTCCTCTTGGCTCCACCCCTCACCTCCTGTGTGCGGCAGTCTGGTTTTAGGGTCTGCGGTTTGTTTTGTTTGTGTCCTTTCTCCTCCCTCCTTCCTAACTGAGGTCCTTTCTTTATTTCTAGTCTTACTCCCTGCCGGAAGCTCTCCCCACGGAATCCTCGTCCAGCCAACCAGGTATGTGCCGATATTGGCCCTGGGCCTCTAAATTACATTGTCCAAATGTATTTGCTTCTTTAAAAAAAACATACGTAGGAGAAATACTGAATCTGTAATCCCCAGAACATGTCTCATGGCCAATGAAGAAGATTAAGGTCATTAGGCTACTAAAATTCATTTAACTTGAATAGAAACACTGTAGATGCACATTCCTGGTAATAACTGTCTTAAGCTCACATGACGGGTGGGAGGATTCGAAGCGCCTCGAAAACAGACTGCTTTGTTTTACAGCCCTCCTGCTCCAGTGGTGCCACTAGCCATCTTCCCCTCATAGTTATTCACCCATAGCAGGGAGTCCATACAGCCCAATGGTGATTTATAATCGTGGCATTCTTTCCCAGAGTACTTTTTATTCATTCTCTATGTTGTGATCATGCTACACAGATCACAGCTCCATGATCTAGGGTGCCTATTTCCTATGCAATTGAAGTACTTTGTCACCACCCCTCATGTTGCTTTCAACATATTGTGACCCATGAAATCTTAAGTGAATGTGTGTCCATTCAGTGGATTTCATTGTGGTGAAACTACGTTTGCGATTGCTCTCACATGCCTCCAGATCCTACCCCGAGTAGTATGCTAGTCCAACATAGGACGGCTTGTTTTTGCATTGAAGATTACAAAGCATTCTACAAATTTGCTGTGACTTTTTTTTTTTGTCAAACCTGTTTTTATTGATTTTCAAACATTAAGCATGGCAATACATTCAATCAAAATCTCCTGAACCCTCCCCTATCCCTCCCCCTTCCCGTTAAACGAAGTCCAATGAAAAAAACCATCTTGGTAAAGTAATACAGCTTGTGGAAAAAAATAAAATAAATTAGCACAAGAGACAGAAGAAACTGGGCCTGACAGGAGACTCTGGTGACGAGGGGGTGAGGACGGATCTCATGATTCGTACTCTAGTGGGAATGATTTCACTAATTAGAACTAGAAGAGGTGCAGTGCTCTCACCCTCGAGGGGCAGGCGATCCGTGGGACCCTCCTGATAGATAACTGATCAGGGAGCCCCAATCGTATTCAAAGTTTTTAAAGTCATTTCAAAAAATGTTGCTCATTCTTTCCATAATGATTGCTTGCCACACTCGTGCATGCCATTGTGCCAGGGCCGGGGCATCTTTCTTTTTCCAGGCTGCAAGACAGGTGCATAGGCGCCCATCTCTTGAGATCAACCTTTAATTGGTATAGGAGAGGCGGGTAGTTGGCTGCAAACAGCCCCGAGATCCTATGTGTCAATTTTATACCTAGGTACGTTAGTTCTTTCTTTGCCCACTGGAATAGAGTTCTAGCCACTAGAGCTACCATCTCCGCATCTGACTGTGTTAAGTTAAGGAGAGAGGACTTGGGTAGGTTGATGCGTAGACTGGCCACCTCTTCGAATCTTCAGCTCCTCCTGAAATGTTGTCAGGGATCGCTGTGGGTCGGTAAGCGTCAGTAAGATGCCATTGGCGAACAGCGAGATCTTATGATCATCAAGACCAAAGTCAATACCACTGATCGCCGGGTTCTCTCTTATCTTTACGGCTAAGGGTTCAATACTAAGCGCGAAGAGGAGTGGGGAGAGCGGGCACCCCTGTCTCGTACCCCTACCCAGCAAGAAGGAATCCAAACTCACCCCATTGATCAATATTCTAGTGCTGGGAGCGGTGAAGTTAGCCTGGATCATAGCTATAAATGTTTTACAGAAGCCAAATGTATGGAGAGCGTGGAATAAAAAAGGACCAATCCACTCGGTCGAACGCCTTCTCGGGTCTAAGCCAAATAGTACTGCGGGGATCTGTTTTTACATATTCTTCTCTATTAAGTGGAGTACTCTTCGTACATTATTGTGCATTTGTCTGCCCTTGATGAAGCCAGATTGATCCAGGTGGATTAAACCCGGCATCAGGTTCTCTAATCAGGAGGCCAGTATTTTGTAGTATAATTTTGCATCTAAATTGAGTAGTGCTATGGGGCGATAGGAACTGCAGTGTTGTGGATCTTTCCCTTGTTTAGGGATCACTGTAATAAGGGCTTCACGCATGGTATGAGTCACCTGCTTGGTGTCTGCGATGTAAATAAAGGGGCTGGTCAAGTGGGGAATTAATTCTGCGCTGAAGGTTTTGTAGAATTCTATTGTCAGGCCGTCCGGACCAGGGGATATGTGTAGATTATAGGGTCCCTATTGCCTGACGTACTTCCTCTTCGGTTATAGGTTCTCGCAGTTGTTCATTCTGGGCTGAGGTGACCTGTTAGAGATCCACTGAGCTAAGATAATCTAGTTGTGTCTGTGCGTTGGATTGGTCTGCTGACTAGATTGTACTATAGAATTTCTTGAAAATTCGAGCTTTCCCCAGGTCTTCCCGCATCGAAGCCCCTGAGAGCTCTTGTATGTCCCCAATATAGTCCTTCTCTCTTCTGATTCGTAATTGTTGCACTAGACGTGATCCCACCTTGTTGCCTTGCGTATAAGATGTCTGCTGAAGGCGTAGTAGCGTCCGTTCTACCCTATTAGGGTAAATCGCATTTAATTTCCCTTTCATGGCCGTGACCTTTCTTTTGAGAGTTAGAGTGGGATTAGTTTTATGGGCTTGTTCTAGGGTTCTCCGCTCCCCTTCTAGCATCTTTGGTTCTCTGTTTGGTGAGGGCGGCCGTCAAGGTCAAGCATTGACCCCTTACCATCGCCTTCAATGCGTCCCAGTTGTTGGTAAGTGAGGGGTCTTGGGGGTTGTTTAGTTGCAAGTATTCCCTGATGGTCGTTCTTAGTGTGTCTCGAAGCGTTTTGTCACGGACCAATGCGTTAGGGATGAATCGTTGCCTTAATTTGGGTGTGGGGCGCTCCATTCCAGGGCAACAGATACCGGGGCATGATCAGAGATGTGGATAGGGTTCATTATAGCTTCTCTGGTGTATTAATTCAGGACCTGACTCAAGAATACATAATCTAGTCTGGAGTAAGTACGATGGATGTGGGAGAAGGTGTAGTCCCTATCTTCTAGGTGAGCCTCCCTCCAGGCATCGATGAGACCCATTTCTCGGATCGATTATTTCAGGTTTTTCGGGAAGCTACCCGTGGGGGATCTGTGTGGGTGTGTGCTGTCGGTCCCTGAATGCCAGGTGAGGTTGAAGTCCCCCATCGTGATTATGTCTCCCTCTGAAAATCCACCCAACAGAGTCCGTGTAGTGTTAATGAACTCTGCCTGATTAGTATTGGGGACATAGACTGAAGCAATTGTGCATAGCTTCCGCCGTATTTGGACCTTCACTAATACAACCCTCCCCTCCTTGTCTGTTTTATAGTCCTCTGGTTGAAACTTTAGAGAAGAGTGAAAGAGGAGGGCTACCCCATTATGTTTTGTAGAGGCAGAGGATTTGTATATCAAAGGATATGTCTTGTGTTTTAGTCTATGATCTTCTGATCTCTTGAGGTGGGTCTCTTGCAGTGCTATGATATCATAGTGTTGATCTGTAAGGTATTTCTATATCCTCTGACGTTTAGAAGGGGCATTTATACCTGTAACATTCCATAAGAGAGTATTAATCAACATGGTAACAGAGATATCTCCTTTGTCAGCCTTTGAATGCCCTCTTCCTGCAGCTCCCTCTCCCCCGTCCTCCTCCACCAGCTCCCATCCCCCCCTCACCACAGGGCCCTCAGAATGCAGGTTTCCAGTTCTTGATGATCGTCGTCGTTCCCCCAATGCCAACTTTGTCACCCAGGCCCCTGTAAAAAAAAAGAAAATCAAACCATAAAACAGATAATGTTGGGACAATGTGTCCTCAGTTCTGTGTACGCCAGTGGAATCCGTAGAGTATTGGAGGCAATATGGACCATTGTGGCTACCAAAGTTCCTAAATGATTTCTGTTTGAGAAGGTAAGCACCAATGACATCAGTGTGTGTCATGGTGGGTACCTCATACATTGGGCTCCTGGTGGATGTTCGTAGGCCGTGCCAAATTGTGGGCTAACAGGGCCGTAGGGAAGAGTCGGCGTGTGTTTAGTTCCCAATACCGAGATAGTAGTGTCAATATATGGCCATTGTTAGCATTCGGTTGTTCCAATTGCTTAGTTGAAGTCCAATAGGTTGAACATGCTTGTGGGTCTCTAGAGAATTGTCATTTTCTCTGCGATCTGGGAGGGTGCTGGACCTGCCAAGGTCCCCCTCCCCCGGTTCCTGCGGGGGAAGCGCCCGATGCCTTGTTCCCTACAGAGCCGTTGTCATCCTCCTGTATCTGGAGCCCCAATAGTGTGAGGGTCTCTTTCACTTCAGTGATGTGGTGTCCTTTGTTCCGAAATTCAAAGCCCAAGCCAAAGGGATATGTCCAGCGATATCTAATGTTGTCTTGTCTAAGTTTTTCCGTGACTTGTCTGAATTGCTGGCGGCATGCTAGGGTTGCTGGTGCTATGTCTTGGTACAGTTCACACGCAAATCCCTGAAACTTCACTGTGTCCAATTTCCTGGCTGCTTATAGCATTGCCTCTTTAGTTTTGAACGAGTGTAGTTTTGCCAGAATGTCTCTTGGGCGCCGTTTGTCGCCTTGGATGGGCTTCCCCACCCTATGCACTCTCTCCAGTTTGAGTTTGACAGTCGTTGTTCCCAAGATTTCAGAGAAGAGACTGTCACGAAGGCCTCTAGGTCTGGGCCCGCCGCCCCTTCCTCCAGGTTCCGGATTCTAATGTTGTCTCGCCTGGAACGGTTCTCTAGGTCTTCGTTTTTCAGGAGAACCGCTTGTAATTGTGTTTATGGATCCTGAGTAATTGCTGCCATCTGGTCCATTCACTGTTCAAGGTCTGAAATCTTGGTCTCTATATCCATCACCCTAGACCCCACCGAGTCCACATCCTGCTCAAGCGTTATTAGTCTGCCACTGAGGTCGGCCTTCGGCGTTTCCAGAGAGGTAGACATGTCTGCCCCAAGTTCCTCTCTTAGCTCTTGTTTAAATTTGAGAGACGTGTAGATCTTCTTTAGTTAGCACCATGATGTTCTCTCCTCCTGTAGTTGGTTGTTTTCCCTTGGCTGCTGTGGGGGCGAAGTAGGTGGAGACTATTATTCTGTTGTTTTTTGGGCGGCATAAAGAGAGTCTCTTGTCGTGCCCGTACGCGCCGGGACGACACTCAGTAGTTGTTGGGAGCAATGTTTTAGTGGGGAGCTGAGCCTTTCTCCTGACCTGATAGCCGTGGCCATACTGGTAGTTCTGCTGAATGTAGTGTAGTTTCTCCGTGCACCCCTCCTTGTGTGAGTTTAACTGTCTCTTGTAGCCAGCTCCAGGATGCACCTCCAGTTCTTAAGTGGCCCTACTTTCGCCACGACTGTGGTTCGTATGAGTTGTCACACCCACGGAGGTTCCTTTTGCCCAGCAGGCCTGTGCCTGTCACACGTGCTCTGAAGCCCTCCTGCTTCCCTCAGTGCCTCAATCCACCGTGCGCCCACTCTGTAGGTGCCAAGGGGGGAGAGCTGTCTCGATGGGACACCATGAGGGGTTCAGGCATCCAGCGTTTTGACTCTGCTGCCGATTTGTCTCTCTAGTGGTGGGTCAATCCCTTCTGGTTCCTAGGACCGTTCAGAGTGCCATTCCTGCACTCGTGGGCTCGTTTTCTGCTTATGGCCTGCATTGGGTGGGTGCCATCTTAGGGTCAGGCCGGCCGTGGGGGCTCCGGTGGCATGCTCCCGCTGCACTGTTGACGACACCCAACACTGCCCCCTCACCTCCGCGGCCCTCGCTCAGGGTCGACGCCCCCTCTGAGTCTCGGGAGTCCCGTGCTTCACGCCCAGGCGTGCTCCGTCAGTGAGTTCCGCGCTGCTGTGGTGTGGCCTATGTCGCCCGCACCCCACTCACCATCATATTGTGGAGAATCGGAGGCTGCTCGGGCGATCTCGGTGAGAGGAGAAGCCGTGTGCCTCTCGTCGCCGCTCGCGGAGCGGCAGGATCGTGGTGTTGTGCTGCTCGGGATCTGTCCGGTCGGCCGCTGGAAGTCTCGCCCGTCAGGCCCGCCATTCACCAGGGCTCCCACCTTCCGGTGCCATCAGGACGCCTTGTCACCGCCTCAGACACCTCTTTCGCAACAGCGGGGCACACTGGGCGAGTGGAGTGACTTTCATCACCAGAGTTTGTTGTAGGTGCCCATTAACCTTCTTTTATTGAGCTGTGGTAGTGGAACCGTCGTGGATCACGTCCACATGGCCATCTTGGCTGGCCACGCCCATCCTTGCTATGACTTTTAATAGGATTCTGTGCCTGACATTTCTGGTATGTAATTTGGTAAATTTGAGACGACATATCCAGTCCATGTCTACAGAATTGACATCTGATCTATTTGAAGAATCCATGTTTACCAGCTCGGTGCCACATATGTGGCAGAGGTATGGGTGGCAGATAGCTCACAATTATGCTTGGCTTCTCTGAAATGAATCTGTTTAGTAATGGATCCTCAGCCAATGCCAAAGCTTTCTGTGAATTCTCTTAATATACCAAACCCTTTAAGTCATTGGATGTAAGTAGAGAAAATGTAGTGCCTCCAGCCTGCTACGCAGTACTTCACACACAGGATAGGATGGATATGCACAGTTTAGAAGCCCCGCTACTAAATATGTGTGTATCTATACTTTGACAGTATTATAGGTTCCTGCTTCAGCCTTTACTAAGGCACAATCAAACTTTATTTACCTGGTAAAGTTGTACAGTGCCTAGAGACCATGGTCCCCATGGTCCTGGTCTGTCCCAGTACAAACATTCCTGCAGTTTTTGCTACTTCATTTTGCTAGAGTTGTACATAGTATTTTCAAACATCTTCCAGACATGAGGAAAGCAAAATCCTGTAATAGATTAGTTCCTACTCGTAGAGACTGATTAATATGGACAGATGTACACACTACAAGGGCTGCATGTATTTAGGAGTATTGTTGTGTATGTCTTTATTGAACTAATTGGAATTTTTCTCTCAGTTGGACTTATTGAAAGCCATGTGCTTCCTTTAGCCTGCCAAAAGCCAAATATTATGTTGCTAAAAGTATTTTTGTGAATCAATTTTTTTTTTGTGTAAGCATAATGGGAAATGCCTGCAACTGGACATACCCTGTTTTCTAAGGCACTCCAAGAAAATAATACAAGGATAAAGAAGAAATGCATAGAGAGCCTCAACAGCAGCTAGATAAATGCCGCTTATTTACACACTTCACATCTTTAACATTTGAGATTTTCAATTCACTATAGAGAAAAATGTTGCCAAAAATCCTGCCTGCATATCATTTGCTTCCATTAACAAAAAAATACTCCTGAGATAAACATGGGCGCCCTCACTTACGTATCATCCTGAAATACTGGGTTGATAATTTCACTTACATAGCCCAGAAACTGATAGAAAACCAATCATGCTGCACATCTATCTCACTCCCCAGACATCAGTGTGTCAAAGGTTTGACCTTCATCTCAGTGTAATATAATGTTTGCAGAGAAAATTAAGATTTTAAATTTTCTGTATTTCAGTACTGCAGGCTTCACCACATTGCAGAATGCTCATAGATACTTCCCATCAGTACTGTAGATCTTACTTCAAAACTTCTGTGCATTCCTATCCTATCGAGTCTGGTTAATCCAATACTTTCTCAATTCAACTAAAATTAGAATCGCTTGTAGACGTTTTTCAACTCTCTAAACCATCCTGTAAATAGTCTGCATTTAAAATCAAATATCCAACTGATTTTACTTACATCTGCTGATGCTGAGGTTTTCTGTTTTCTGCACAGTGGATCTGAGTATAATGGATTCTACCTTTTTTAGTCCCAAATGACAGCAATTCCTTTCTGCCTGAGTGGTTGAGCTATTGAAGAGTTCTTGAGCTATGGGTTCATCCAAGAGAGATTGAAACAGATTCTTCAGGAATTTAATTAATTCGCTGAAAATTTCAGCTACAGTTTTTTAAAAATTTGTGTGGGATTAGTATACTTCGAGATAAGTTCCTTAGTTTATGCAGAACTAGCCTGGGTTGTCCGTAGCTCATACTGTCTCAATCTATGGTTGGGGAAATAGGTTCTTAGGTTGCTCCATCATTGCTGCCAAAAAATATAGTTGTAGAGCCTGTTTCTTTTTCATAATTGGCAATCTTCATTTCTTCCTTCAGTTACTTCATAACATGCTTGACCAACTCGCTCATTAAGGACTGACCTTTTGTAATGTTTCTTGAACCAAAAATAGATATTTATTAAAAGAGGAAATGTATTTACAAGAGGTAGTTCAGTTTGATTAGATAATTCACAGACGAAATGTAACTGAAAAGTGTCACCTATTGTGGAGGTACATTCTGTCTAAAATGTAAATAATTTAATAATTAAGATGAGTTTGCCAGGCCAAATTAGTTTTTTCTATAGTCACAAGAGTGATACTGCCCTGTTGATAAATTAATAGAAAATCCAGTATTTGAAAAATTAACGCAATTGAATTGCTATCGGGTAAAAATAAGACCCCTTGCTAAGAAGCTGTAGAGTTTATTCACACAAAAATTACCAACCGTCTCCAATTGATTAGCTTTTAGGGGACATTGAACATAGGCCAATGGTAACGCAATTCAGTCAAAGCCATGCCATTCTTTCTCATGGTCTCTTACTTTGTTTTTAGCATTTTGTTCTGAATATTTTCATAAGGGTATCTCCAAGGATGACATTTCCTTTTCTTTTGATCAGTTATTACCTCTTTGTTTGTTTGTGTAGAATCTTTACCCTAAGATCCTTCTGAACGTCAAGGCAATATCCTCCACCTTGTTTACAAGGTTATCAAAATTTGAGTACATCAACAAATTATTCACTGACAACACTACATTCATAGAGCATTTTCCATGCCTACAAGTTTGATTTCTGTGAAACCAGATGTTTTTCTGCCCACATTCAAGTGTATAAAGTAAATATGGCTGCTGAAAGAAGGCAACCCTATCATGTTTCACTTGTAATCCTAAGATTGTCTGTTAACATGCCATTAAGGTTTTAGTTCTTATCAACTTACATTTTAGTTTCTAATATACATTATCTTGTGATGCATACCACCATCCTGTCATTGTATTTGCCAGAGAAACTCTCACCAAACACAGACAAATTACTTTTTGTTTGTCAGACTGAGTGTTTATGACTTATTGAATAAGAGATGGTGGCCTTCCTTTAGCAACAGTATTGGGTGACAGGTACTTGAGCCTCTGGGGTATTTATTTGGTTTTAGATAATAAAATATTCAATGTGGGCCCCTAGATCTATTGTGCCTTTTTCACAGGCAAAAGTTAATTAAAAAGTGGCACCTATTGTGGAGGTAGATTGTGTCTGTAAATAATTGAATGATTAAGACTAGTTTGCCAAGCCAAATTAGCTTTTTCTATAGTCAAAATAGTGACATCGCCTCTTTAATAATTTACCATTAGCTTACATATTAAAGGGGTCTTTATTTTACTCATCAGGATACTCTTTCCCTACCTCCCTCAAACTGATGGGGATCTGAACAAGTGTATCTACTCTAATAGCTCTCTTTATTGACTCCCCTGCTTCTGCTAAACACCTTATCACTCTAACCAACATATTGACGACTGCTAGATATCTTAGCTCATGAACTCAATCTACTGAAATCTCAACTGATTCACCTTCCCTTATACCTCGATATTTTAGACACACACCTTAACCAACACTCTTTGACTTACCTGCCGCACTCAGCAGCCCCCAGCGACCTCTTTGGGCTGCAGGATCACAGTTATTGCTCCTCCCTCCATGGCGCCTCTCACCACTGTTATACTTTCCTTCTCTAGCCTTGTGAGTAAACTGTCTAGAAAACCCTGCTACCCTGAAAAGACAATAGTGCCATTTCAATTTTGTTAACAGCTCCATCAGTCATATCTCCTCAGACGTGATTTCCCGTCCCATTCTAAGATTTGCCCTTCTCAATATTCAAGCTTCTTAACTACGACCTGATTAAATCACACCTCCCAGTTACTCATGAAAATTGTTGTTTAATCTAAATATTCGGGCATTAGACAAGGTACACTTGGTAAATCAGGCGGGACGATGCCTCCCACTCCATATTAGAGCCTGCTCCTCCTCTCGACACACCCACCTGCTCAGCGTCAGGATACCATGGCAGGTGATAGTGCGCTTTTACAAATACACATAACCTAATCTACAAAAGAAGCGTTTTTGTGCTTCTTAATTCCTTCTCTACCTTTCTTCTCCTTTGAACTTCTACAGGCTGAGCTCACCTTCCCCTACATGGCCAAAATGGGATGTGCCCTAATCCTCTCATCTCTGAACTAATGACCCCAAACCACCTCCTCTCTTTGGCACTATAGTACTTGGGGACTTTACCATTGACCGTGATAAGACTTCAGACCCTACTACTAAAGACTCCAGTAAACTTGAAAAAAGAAGACTACGCCCTGATTTCACGTGTCTCGACCAACTGCACAAGTTTCCTGTCAAAGTCACAGTTCAACTCCGCTAAGGATAGACCCAAAACTGTCTGAAATCTTCAACCTGTAGGTCTTCCCTTATTTAGACGATTAATTCCGGTTGCAATGAATGTGCTTAATTTTTTCTCCAACAAAATCGTCAAAATTAGAGAATAACTCTCAAACCTGAACTGAATTAGCAGGAAGAACTAGTTCATATAAATAAAGAAGTTCATGGATCTTAAACTCTCTCAAAAGTGACCACCACATAGATATTATTTCCGTTAATTTCTTTTTTTTTTTTAAGTTTGAAAAGAGTAAAGTTTATTGAAGAAAAAGGGAATGGGAAAGAGAAAGAGAAAAGGAAATACAATAAAGATACATACATATTATGATACGAAAACATAATTATACATTGAGAGGTTGTTTTAACATTGGAGAACAAATATATGGAAATATAAAACAATTCTGGTCATTTATCTGAAACGTAACATCATAATTCTATTGGATCTATGCAAACAATGTTAAAAATAGAGAGAAAACAGAATGTCAAGGAGGTTTTGAAACCTCTTGTTCCGAAACATTACGTGTATGTGAAAGCTTAGCATGACAATCAATAAACGTTGTAACCGGGGACCATATACTTAAGCGTTTTACAGCCAGAATTTCCGTTAATTTCTGAAGATCCTCTCTTGTCTGTTTCCAGCACCAAGCCGTCTTTGTACTTTGGCAAAGCAGCAGAGATGAGATTTTCAAAGAACTGGCCCAATCTTTGCTTCTACACTGGCTATCTATAACAAAGTTTTCACTTCGAAATTGTGTTGTACTGTAACGTTTCAAGGTAGCACATGTTAAGTGTTCTCCTGGATCTAATACAACATAGGTGGACTTAGTGAGTAACAGTCAGAGCCACTGGAGAAAGGGCGCTTGAGTTACAATCCATCTCAGAGTGCCCCCACGATAATAATTGTTCAATTTAATGGTCCCAATGACCGTAAAAGGTGAAAAAAAGACACTATGCTGCCATTTCACCTGCAATAGATAAAGTCAACCAACCCGCCCCCCCAGGAAAGCTGACATCCAGAGAGTAAAAGAGTATAATAGCTCTCCAACCTGCCAGGAACCCAGAAATAGAAAGAGGACTCATCTCTGGATAACCTATGTCTTAAAGTGGCTAAGGGGGGGACCATTTTGGAGGGGTGCTCGGATCCTACCTGTAACTTGACTTTCCTTGTTTCTGTGTCCCCTAATTGACCCTAACCCCCCTCCCTCCTCCTCTTTCTCTTTTCTTCCCCTCTGGAACTTCTCTAACTCTTCACCCCTCCCATCCGTTTAACTGGTTTTAGCTATTAGCTCAGTAATGAATCCTAATTCCCTTATAGCACCTGACACCAAACGAGCTGGCTGTCCGCAATGCTTACAAAATTAAGTACCCTCCCTATCTAACAAAAAACGCTTCCAAGAGCTTAAAACACAGACTTCTTAAATCTCACCAGGAAACTCTAGTTACTGACCCCTACTTCTGCTAAAAAAAAAAAGGAGCCATTATAAGTGATCTTCAACACGAAAAGAATGGCACAATGGAAGAATACCATGTACTCACTGCTCTTGGTCACTACATCCAGAAAAATACAACATAGTCTAAGACTCTCGGGAGCCCCCTCACTCACTTTGCAGAGCAGACGCAACCATCACCATATATAACAACGTGGTGAGCTGCGCTTTATATGGGGCAGGATTGTGGGGCTTGGATAGGCTGGAAGAACTTACCCTAGCAGAGAATAAGTTTTTAAGGTGTTTGGTGTTACTTCCCCAGAGCACACCACTCCATCCATTAAAGCTGGATATTGGCGGTAAATCTATTGTCGATTTGGCCAAATAACACCCACTGCTATTTTGGCGGAGAATAAGATCTACCCCAGAACTGTGCTCCTATGCTACCGCACTAGAGGAAGTTAGCTCCCTCAATATATTGAATAAGATAGGCTGGATAAAAAAACAACAAAGGCCTATTAGAATGCATCAGGGTAAGAGGCCAGTGGGATACTGCTAACCCCCAATCGCCACCCAGCAAAAACCAAGTGAAAGCCCTGTATTGGGACTTGGTAGCCCAAATTGAATCCAAGAACTTCTGGAGGGGTAGGCTAACAGCAGAATGTGTTGATTTTAAAATGATTAGACCCCTGAAAGGCTACCCTGACCTTATCCAGTAACCGAGTGATGGGAAACTCTACATGCAGTTTAGATTTGGCACACTTCCCCTGAACACCTTTAGCAGCACTTGGTCTTGCAAATAAGCACATTCTAAGTCCTGCCCTGCCCCCAAATGAATCGAATCAATTACGCATGTCTTATTCGCCTGTCCGGCATATTCTCGTCCAAAAGCCAGGTGGCTTACTTACGCCCATCTGTAAGCTGCTGGGAACTAGCAAGCATGGTGTAGCTCTGCGTATCCTTAATCTGACGCAAGACCTCTGATTGCCTGCTCACTTGCAAAATTTATGGGTCACATGTGGGGAATCAGGAGGAAAGCCCAGAAGCCTCTTTTATCACCTACATAATTTGTTTTAATATTGTGATTTTAAGTAAAGCCTTTTTGTCTTGTATGCTTGGGAGCTGCTTTGATGTTCTCGCACGCATATAGGTGGCTTAGACAGCATACCAGATCCTACTGCCATTTTCCTGCTTCGTGGTGGTTCTTGTTGCTATTGCCCCTATTTGTACAGCATGAAGGCTTTTTTAAAAATACATTTTAGCTGGATATTCATATCAATCAAATTTTGCACAACGGCTGGGTGGACTAATTTGCTTATTCTATTTCTTTTATGCAAAACTGTATATATTGTATTTATAGCACATTGCACTTTTATGGTCGAATGACCGAAATAAAGTTCTTTGATTGATTGATTGATTTAACAATGGGATTATCCTCATCAGATCTTCCGAACGCAACTTAGAAGTATTTGATGAAATTTTCTCCAACATCAAAAACTCTGACTTGTAATGACTCTGCTCCCTCCCAAGGTCGTCCTAGCTCTTCAGGCAACCCACAGGAATCCCAAGCAATGTCCTTGCACATCCTTGCCTCATTAGGTGCTCTACCCCTTTCCCCCCCTTACCCTTCCACAGTGAGCAACATACACAATACCAATTCTACACCAACTCCTGGTGGGTCTGAGTCCCCCTCCATTATCCAACAAACTAGACTGCACCCATGCCAAACCACTAGAGCAGCTGTCACCGAGTCACATAGCAACAGAAGTAACTCCATCACCCCGACTCTATCCTCGATCTTCGATACTACTAGCTGGCCTACAGCACATTCGATGACACTCTCGAAGTGAGAACTGCCAAACCTGAAAGCAACATGACCCATACGGTCCCAGCGCTCCTACTCAGACAGCTCATGAGCTCTACACCTCCTCCCCTCAAGTTTAACTCCAACCTGACCTCCCCTCCACTGGTTCTCTCTGGTGAGCAGTACTCTAACACCACAACCCTGTACACTCTCCCTCCCCCCCCACTCCGTGCCCCCTGATCCAAACCTCAAGCACCTGTTCCCATAACTCACTAGAAACCAGACTCGACGCGATTACATAGGACCTACAACAACTTAAACCAGACTTACAACAAAGCCTAATAAACATTACCGCAGAATTGGCGAACAATTGGTGGTCCCACAGGACCCCTGAGAAGAATGATCACAACCGTGCACAATCCACTAACTACCACACAATGCTGCTGTCACATCCCCCAGCTAATGTGACCTCTATAATCTCTGTCTCTCCCCATTCAAGATGAAGAACTACACCCTACCCTAACTCCTCTACTCGACCCATTAGACTCAAAGATCCACTGTCCGACAGGGATATAAACTCCCTCTGCCTTTCATATGATTCTACACACAAGGGTAATCCTGTCAGTTTGAGTCAATTCCAAACTGTTCATGCGAACCCACACAGAACCCAAGCCCAACTCCATAGCCATAGATAGGTCTAACCTTATGAGAGTTCCTATCACACAGACTACCTCAGTTGACACCAATCCACACCTGAAATGCATGTTACTCAATTGCACATCGGCAGTGAGTCACGCGTCTGACATCGCTGACCTCATCCTTGTAAACGAGCCTGACCTCGTAATCCTGACTGAAACATGGCTAAATGATTCCTCCGTACCAATTCTTGACTTTCTGTTCCCACCTGGCCACGACGTCATAAGATTAGATAGATCTAGCAGACCAGGTGGAGGTATTGCCTGCATACACCATAACAATATGTCAGTGAAACAGTCTCAAACCGTTACTCCATCCTCTTGCGAATACCTAGGCATCGACATTATGAGTAAAAGGCCACTATGCAAACTTGCGATCTACCACCCACAAGGAGACAACCTCTCATTCATAGAACAAATTATGGAAATCATCTCAGCCAACGTGGGACCACACTCCACCCAGATCTTTCTCGGAGATTTCAACCTCCACTGGAATGACCCTCAGGTTAACAGCCTTAAAACATTCCTGGCTGACCTTACCCTGATCCAAATCTGTGACAGTCCTACCCAGAACCTGGGTGCAACCCTGAATGTAATCATTGCCATGGTCAATTCCATTCAACTTAAATCCATCATTCCTTGCGACTTGACAGACCACCACCTCATCACCTTCCTCATCACAGAATCCTTGAGTTCAAAAAGCTCAACTAAAGAAACCCAGACACTGGAAAAGGAGTATACGAAACATAAACCTGAATGAAATGATTTCCCTCAGCAATAACATATTGCCTCCTCCTGTGGACGTTTGATATCCATGACCACACAGATCACTACAGCCATTCCATGATGAACAGTCTAGACACTATTTTGCCGTTACTGCTAAAAAGAATGTCCACTAAAGACTCCAAACCATGGTACAATGCTAGCCTAAATGCAGAAAGACATAATCTGCGACTAGATGAACGATCGTGGAGATTCTCACCATCCCTCGAACACCTTAAGCACTTGAGATCGATGAGGAACATCTATACCAAACACATTAGAAGCTCAAAAGCGAACTTCTTTAGAAACCAACTAGTTAAAGCCAGAAACCGATCTAAAGAATTGTTTGAACTAATCAAACCTCAATCTAATAGGCAACCTAACCTCACCCCAACTGAGTCCTGTCAACAGCTAAAGTGTGAGGAATTGTCCTCCTTTCTCCTGGAAAAGACCAAAAAGATTGAAAGTGATTTGCGAAGAGCAATGGAACACCTTCCGGTCATACCACATATTCCCCCCACCCTTGATCACTGAGCCCTCATGTCTCTCAGGACGAGCCCCCAAAAATAACGCTTAGCGGCAAACATTCAAAATCTTTGGTGAAACGGCCATTCTCAATATTATAACAACATTGAAACCTTAAAACCACTTCAGCGACCCTCTGCCATCGAATTTCTTCAGTGATATGAAAATGGCTCTAATCCCTCTTTCGACTAAGATAGTAAATTCCTCCCTTCTTCAAGGCACTATTCCAGACTGCCTAAAGTCTGGGCAGGTAATCCCTATTCTGAAAAAAATCCACGGCTGATCAATTGGACTTAAACAACTTCCCACCAATCTCCAACATTTCGACTCTGGCAAAACTCCTTGAGAAATGTGTCCGTGTCCAACTATGCAATTATATGGAACAATTCAGTTTATTTGACCAATCCCAATCTGGCTCCCTCCAGGGACACAGCATGGAATCTGCCATTGCACACATAGTTGACAACACTCTACAAATGCTGGATCAAAACGTATCTTGCTAATCCTCGATCCCTCGTCAGCTTTTGATACGGTCGAACATGACCGCCTACTAGACCTACTGGATCATAGGATGGGGCTATCGAGGGCCCGTTCTAAACTGGTTTGCATCATCAGTCCTTGTCCAATTCCACACCAGTCATATTAGGGGTCCCACAGGGATCATCGCTCTCACCCACTCTTTTTCATCTGTTCATAGAGCCTTTAACTGAAATTCTGAATCTATCCAGCATCCACTATCACATGTATGCCGATGACACCTAAATGTACTTGAAAATCTCTTCCCCTAAAGATATCAGGTCTCTCAACATAGCTCTACAAAAACCCAAAACTGGCTGACCTACAACCACCTCAAACTAAAAGCTCTCAAAATGGAATTCCTCTTAATCGCCCCCTCAAACAGTCACCCGAAATCAAAGAAACGATTAAGCAACTTACAGCTTTTACCTGCTTACCATACCTTATAGACTCCACGAAATCACTGGGAATAAAGCTTGACAAGAACCTAAACATACAGGAACACATCAGTACAGCCACCAAAGGAGCAAGCTTAAGAAAAATAATATGAACGTCTTAAGAAAAATAAAACCCTTCCTCCCCCTCGATGACTTCAAGTCATCTGTCCAAGCCCTAGTGATTTCCAGGTTGGCCTACCTAAATATAAGTTGGCTTCGCTAAGGGCCTCTCTTAACTCTGCTGCAAAGCTCATCACAGGATCTAAAAGAAACAAACACATCACTCCCGATCTGAAATCTTTAAACTGGCTCCCATATGAGGAAAGGATACAATTGAAAATTGCTTGATGACCCAAAAAGCCCTACGCTTCAACATCCCGAGGTACCTTGCTCAAAAACTAGAGTTATCTGGAGGCTGCAGATCCTTCTAAAAAGAAAACCCACAACCAAGCCTTCTTGGGCATTGCCCTGAGAATTTGGAGCTCCCTGCCTCCTGAAATCAGACTTAAATCCCTCAACTGCATCATAAAATAAAGGTCAAAGTTTTACTGTTGAACAAATTTCTGACCTAGAACCCACGAACTCTACGCACCGGGCCTCAATATGGTGCAGTGTGTACAGCTAGGTTTATTACTTGCTTGTTAATTTCTTGTTTGCTGATCTTTCGTCCTGGCCCTTGTGGTGGTCTCCTCCCTGACCTGGAGAATTAATACATCTTGTACCGTTCTCAAGTATGTAGTTGTTTTACTCAACCTGTTTCTCCTGCTGACCATTTCTAAAGCCCTCCGATACCCTCAAGGGTCATGTTCGCGCTATATAAAACTTTATAAATAAATAAAAATAAAACATTCTCCTTGAAATACAGCGCCAGGATGCCTCCAAGGTTGAGAACTAACATATCCTCTCTGGCCTTCCCTTCGCCCCAAGGGTCATTGAGAAATTTGTTACTTTTCAATAAAAAAGCAAATACATAATAATTCACTCCTTGGCATGTTCCAAACTTTATTCAGGGATGGCCGTATCACGTAATCTGTCACACTTGTGGTATTAAACTACATTCTCTGTATTTTTGATTAAGCCTGCCTCTATCTTCTCATCCTACTGGATCTTACAGCAGCATTTCACACCATTGACCATCAGACGTTCCAAGACGCCCTCAAAAGAAAAATGTGTAAAAGTGGAATGGTACTGAAATTTTTCGAATGATAAGTCACAGGCCGCACTCAGCCATATGGTTTACGTCCAGGCTCCATGCTGGCACCCATTCACTTCAATCTCTACATTGAACCACCTGGAAGCTTTCTTAAAGATCTTGGTGTATCATTTCACCATTATGCCGACGGCACCGAAATCTTTAAAAAGTCAGATAGTCCTGAATCCATTTCCATGAACAGACTGGTGCTGCATGCCATACGTTCAAGCAGTTGTAGTAACTGATTGCTTCCAAATTGATCTTCATTACTTTAGTAATCTTGATGAGCCTCTTAGATGTGTCCCATCCAATTGAACAATCCAGTTGCGTCCGGAGTATGCCCAGGAGATTTTTTCAATCCCGGTTATTCGAGGGGCGTATTAACAATTACAGCCAATGAAGAGAAGTACATGTCGATTTCAAGTTCAAGTTGATGGTTTTATTCATTAAGGACATTCGAACAACAGCAATTGGAAAGACAATTTAATAAATATAATTCAGCAAACAACCAAATACTGGTCTGTGTGCCAGGAAGATTATGAGTGCCTAAAAAGAGTGGAGACGTGTCCCCTCGTCACGTCACTAGAATTGCGGGTGGTGTTGACATCCCTTTGTGATCAGAAAAGGAGAATTCCGACTATGGAATACTGACCTGTATACATCTTGATAACACTATTGGAACAGATTAGTAGCAAGCCTGAAGAAGGAGGTTGGACCTGTGTATGCCTCCGAAACGCGTCGCTTTTTGGTCTACTTGTGGATAAAGTTTTTTTTTAAAAAAAGCTCATGGGCTAATGTGTAATATTTGTGAAGAAATTATGAGATGAGACACTAATGGATTGTAATATGATTACGTTTTTATATGAATATTGAGACATTTGTGTTATATATGTGATTTTAATCTTATAGTAGTGATGTTTTTTTAATGCATTTTAATTGTAGATTTGTATTATTGGAAAACATGAATGCATCCCCTTTTTTTAACCAACCTAATTAATAAATATTTTGCCAATAAATTGGAAATTTTGGTATCTGGTGATTATATGTTTGTGGTATGAGAGTTTGATGTAAATGTTGAATTAACAACCCAAAGGGAGGTTTTTTAGGACCTAGTTCCATCCAATTGAACCATAGACAATTTGAATCAGGTTGTCCATGGTGAGGTAGCTTTCCTGGTTCTCAAACCTCTTAAACCCCAAAGCCCCTCTGGTTTCTTCAGAGATCCAGTTCTTCCAGCAGTGTCTTTCACCAGCATAGCTGGGGTCAATTGCCCCTGTAACATAGTTTTGTACAGTGACTGCCTGTCGTCCTTCTTTCTTTGGTTGCAAGCTGGTTTCTATGCACCAGATTGCTAGGGACAAGGTTTTTAAAGGGCCTCTTAGAATGGAATTGGAAAGTGATCTCACGCTATCACCTTCAGAAATTGCATGTCCTACTCGCCCATTTCACCTTCTTTGTAATGTAAGTACTGGCCGTATGGTTGCTTATTGGCAACTCCTTTCCCTGAGTCCCTTGTTCTAACTAAATCTGTCATTGAACTTTTTCCAATAGATCGATTAGAGCTCTTGCTTCACTTTCAACTTCACCCACTGCTGTGCCCTTCAACCTAAACCTCTTGAGAATCGTTTTAACTCTTTTTAGGTCTCGCCTACGCAGCCCGCATGCGCTGCTTAGGAGGGCCTTTAGCCGTCGCTCTGCTAATTTTCAAGCACACACTCGTGCTTGTGGCGGTTTCCACCTTGCGGGAGCGAGCAGCGGCGCGCGTGCTAATTGACAACATATGTCTCTCGCGCCGCCGCTGCTCGCTCCCACAAGGCGGAGGCCAGCACAAGCACGAGTGCATTCCAGCAGGCAGACACAGCACACCTCCCCCACTTGGGATCAGGTTACTGCGGCCGCGTCATTAAACACAGCTCAGTGCTGCAGCAGCTGAAATTGCCGAGGGCCGCTAATGACTGCTGGTATTTCATGTTCTCACTTCTCTCCGCTGGTCCCCTCAGCTGCGGATTGAGCGCATCCCTGGAGCTTCGCTTTACGTGGACTTTCCTTCTGTTCTGACACTTTGCCTCTCAGTCCCGGGACAGGGACGGAGCTTGGGTATTGGCTGCCTGCTATTGGCTGCCTGTGACTCTAGTCTGCACGAGCTTGTTCAGCGCGAGCTTCGCTGCTCCGTCTGCCGGGAGTCTGTCAGCTCTTAGTGGTGCTTCACTGCCTGCTGTGGAGCGTTCCTGTGGCACGAGCTGACTTCACTCGTCGTCGCATGCCTGCTACGCAAGACTTTAGAGCCTGTTCCTGCAGCTCTGGCCCTGCCCCAGCGGCCGTTCACTGGAAGTTAGTGCCTGGAGACCCGAAGGAGAGGCATGCAAGTCTTGCTTCATCCACCGCCTTGTGTCTTGTGAGAAGACCCCCGCTGTTGGTCACAGGGATGGCGGCCCCCGTCTGCTCCTGGTACTTCTCCTTATGCCGCTTTGCAGTGGCCAATGCACGCCCTCCTGCGCCGTCTACTCTAACCATTGGGCAGTGCGTGTGCTCGGGGGACCGGATGAGGCGGATAGGGTGGCGTCCAGGTACGGATACCGCAACCTAGGGCAGGTAAGGTCAGACCGCGTAGCTCGTACAAACTAAGAGGGCATATATCCCACATAAAGTATTTTTGGGTGCAACCCCTTCGACCTAGAAACTAACGGTCTCGTAAAGCACTTAGTAATTTTTTATTACTCTCCTGTGTAAACCAAAATACCCCTGAGTTTCACTACAAGACTTACTGCAAGTGTACCTCTATGGGTCGCTTATTAATCAAGTTCTGTATAGGGCAGACCTCAAAGTCCAAATATGTACACGACTAGCATGCAATGTACCGTCACTGCATGAAGTCTCAGGGACAGAGACTACTCTTCCACCGCAACTCGTACCCAGCCCACGATACAGTACTTGTGCATCTCATGCAACAATGGCAGTGCACCCACGTGGAAAACCTCCTGGTAATATACCCAACGTTGAATACTTTTTGCTAGTTCAACCCGTTCTAAAACTTTGCCCTTTTATGCAAGTCTCACTAGTGGTGCAAAAATTGATGCTAGTGATTTTAGTGCTCCTATGTGCAACCCTTTATGTTGTTGTGTCTAATGCAGCACTTAATACTCACTCCTGCCTGCAAAACACAAATCGAGTGATAAAACACAAATCTTGTTTCACTCTTGTCAGTTGCCGTGCTTGTTATTGTTGTAGGGCATTGAGCTCTTGCTGTTACTGTAAACAATGTGGAAAGCATGCGGTTATTGCAACACTGTGCAAACATTTCTCGTACTCCAGCCAGTCCAACACTTACTTTTAGTACAAGAGCCATACCCTACCACATATATTGCATATATCAAGCCCATACAGCACTTGGAGCTTGTGAACTACTTACAATGTTTAAGGGCTGCGTACCTCCAATCCTACACATTTTATTATTGTATTTGCTGCGCTACACTAGGTGGTACTTTCCCCTTGTGCAGAAATTGCTGCAAACCCACCGGCGGTCACCTAATTCTCCCCTAACACTTATTGTTAGTACACATTCCGCTGATACACTTGCTAAGAACATACCCAAAACCTCAACACTTTCTGCTTCTGCACCACTGTGCAGCACTTAATCCCAGTGCACCGATTATTGCTGGGACTTTCCTGTGCAATTCTTCCTGCTAGTTCGCACTATGAAACACTTATTGCTAGTGTAAACTGAGGTATAACTTTTCCTAGGGCATCTACCACGTAAGATTCGTATTGCAAACCTTTGCAGCATTTGCTTATTGTGCACTCACAGTGTAACACTTAAATCCACTACATCCCTTGCAACACGTACGTCTTGTGATCCGGTGGAACACATGCACATTCTGATTTTCCTGTGGAATTGTTACTGCACTCCTGTGTGTTTCAGAAAAAAACTCAAATCCGCATGAACGATGTAGAACACGAATAACATAATACAAGTAAAACAGTGATTCCACTGAGTCTATTGTCGATGGCTAGTAGGAATTTTGAAGGCTGTAATAATCCTATGTTGTTTTAATCCCACCTCTAAATAATACAGTTCATTCTGTCTGGGCAGAATGCTATCAATAATTCACATAGCATGCATCAGTTACCTTTCATTAGTGAGAGCATCCCATAGAAGTTATAAAGATTTCAATCTGATTTATGCAGTCTAACAATTCAGAACTCTCTGAGGTTTATTCACTAAGGTAAATTCGGTTGTAAATGTAGGTTTATGATCTAGTTTAAATGTTTTACACTTGCTAGGAATTGATTAAGGGATTCCTCACAGTTGTAAATTAATTTCTGTGGATTTCTCAGTCAGTCTCTCTCTCATTCAGTCAGTCTCTCTCTCAGTCAGTCAGTCTCTCTCTCTCTCTCTCTCTCTCTCTCTCTACAACATACCTTAGAAACATTGCCAATATCTCTGGCTAAACACTTATAAGGTCCCAAAGGCGAGACCTATTGGCGATGCCAATGCTTGTTGACCTTTTTTCCAGTTTAATATCTTAGAGGAGCCTGTGAGTGTGACGGGACCACACATCTGAAAAACTCTACAGTAGAGTTTTTAGGATTCTCAAATGACAGATTTTCAGCCCCATGTCCACTCGTTCCCCTCTCCAGGGATGGTTTATTGTCTTTCTAAAGCTACATTCTGTGAGCTTTTCAGCTGCATCATCAGGGGACAAGGTCTATACTCTTCCCCAGCAGAAGGCACCACAGGCCCCCAGCAGAAGGCATCACAAGCACAGTAATCGCTTAGATTTATCCTTGTCATGATTCCTTGTGCCGAATTAGTGAGTTACACTTATTTTATATTTTCTTTTATATGAGGCTGATGAAATGATTTATACTGGCCCAGTTACATCCGAACAGAGAGACTTTTAGCTTACACTGGGCTAATCTCCGTCAGCTCACAGTTTAGGCATACGTTAGAAAGGGTCTCACTGTCAAAAAGAAAAGAACTGTTTAAAAAGAGCACCAGTGGCTGTACCCTGGTTGTAGGCCTCAGTCCCAGTGAAAATATAAATATCCAGCTATCCAAATAAAAAAAACTAGAGGAACACATCAGGCACTTGGATTTCCTGCAGTATCCTTACGTGATTTTAAACTTAATGGACTTCGCTGACTCGCAGTACCATAGGCCAAGAATTGCTAAATTACTGTACATGCTTCCTTGGTCAATTTTATATGAGCAGAAACTGACATCATCTCTAAGGATAATGCACAAGTTCTTGTTGATTATGATGAGTTACCAGAAAGAGACAGTGGGTGATGACCTAAAAAAATGAGAACAGAAAGGAGAAGCCCACCCAGCTGTCCCATCACCAGTATTTAGGAAGTGGCCACACAAGGATGAAACATTATCACTGGACATTGCTGTATCAGGGGCCAAGGAAAGGCACTGCCTACTGACTAGCGATAGGAAGGTTCGTGATACACATTGTGACGGATGCATTATGTTCCATCTTAAGTTAGAAACAACATGGCACTTATAACAAGTTCAAAGTATGGAGTGAATGTTGTTGTTAGGCTTGCTGTGTTTGTGACACAGGGTACTTAAGATGAGTAGCACTGTGAGCACAGGCATACATACACGCCTGTGCTGTGACTTCAGGATGGTGTTGAGGTAAAAAAAAAAAAACAGACTCCACCCAGGGCCGGCTTTAGCAGCTGGTGGCACGCAGTGCAACAATTGTTTTTAGCGCCTCCCCACCCCCATGACATCCTCCTCAGATTCCCTCACTACCACCCGGCAAAAGGGCCCCTCATCTCTCCATAGCCCCTCTCTCGCATACATTTCATTTGTTTTAAAGCTCTGTTAAAGGCTGGCTTTACTAATCCACTCCGGTATCAACTTTAAATACAGATCTGTTCTTTGCACCAGGCATATTAACCCTCTGCGCTACTTCATGGCGAGTCAAAACTGACATTAGACAAAACTCTGACCCCTTTCTCTCTAGCAGGAACATTAATCACAAGAGTTATCTTGACATTTTTATTGTTGCCTGAAATCTGGATGCAAAAGGAACTCTGCGTCAGCTGCTTTTAAATTGTGAGTTATTGCTAAACACAGCACCCCCACCTGAGGTCAGTGCGCCCTCCTCGCCCCCCACACTCCAGTCGGCGCCCGCACCGGTCGCACTGCCTTAAAGCCGGCCCTGATTCCACCTTCAAAGTAGCTAACACGATCAGTAAATTGTAAAAAGTGTCATGTAAAAAAAGAAAATGTAGCTGCCTTTGGAATACCATTGATCAGAGGTTTGCTTTTTCCCGCCACTAACCTAAAATCCTGTGTCTACTTAAACACTAAACCTGTCAGTTTTACCTGAGTTTCAGATGCTCAGAGATTTGTTTAGGATTTCGAAACCTCTTAAAAACAAGCATTTGCAATGCAATAGGTCTCGCAATTGCGAGATTTTGAGCTATTGGCATTGTAAATGACAATGCCTTTTATTTATGTGTTTAAAAAACCTACAATAATAAAAGGCATTGTCATTTACAATACCGATAGGTCAAAGTTTATAAAATGCGAGACCTGTTGTATTGCAAATGCTTGTTTTCAAGTGCCCCATAAAGCATTTTCACGCTAATAGAGGCCACGCCCCTTTGTTTTGATGAGGGGCGTCTAAAGAAAGGTCCGCTGCCGCTGTTAAAGGAAGGGTCGCTGTGATCTGTACTGGGAATATTTTCCGAGCTATGGAGTTGTAGAAATGTTTTGCAAATACGAAAAAAAAATATGATTGAACTGCATGTAACTTTTCTGGTTACTTATTTTAGATTCTAAAATGTGCTTTTGGGTAAAAAAACATTACATGGATTGGGGGGTTGGTTGAAGGTGATCTAATGTGTTATGTAAGTGTCAGTAAAAACATGGGACACCGCATAGTGTCAACTATATTTAAAGATGTACTCCCTGAAAAAACATTAAAACAATTCAGTACCAAATCCCTTATTCAAAAATGTCACCAAAACTAGACAAAAAAATGTTGGAGCGTGGAGTTACCAATTTTGGCATAACACCGCGCTCTAACATTTTGTTGTAAATATCCTTCTAGGTGATTGGCCCAGAATCACAGGATTTTGAGTGGACTCTCAGACTTGAACCTGGTTCCCCAGCTCCAAAGTTGGCAGCTCTGGCCTTTGTGCCACATCCTTCGATTAGTGTGCCCCCCCCCAGTCCCCCAAACCCACACTTCTTATGTTTCTGCTAAGATGTGGAGATTTTTTTTCCGAAAGACTTTAAACAATTTGGCGCGCAGCTCGAAGACAAAGCAGAGATTGACATCTGAACTCGGAGACAACTGTGAAAACTGTCAATCAAGGCTGCTGCGGACACATTTACAACTCACTTTTGGAGGAAGTTTAGGGCAACTGAACTTGTACAAAGGCTAAACAACTAACGTGCAAAGCGCTTTTAGCACATAATTCACAGACACGGAGACACGTAGCACGCTACATGTGCCAACAAAGCACGTACAGCAAAGAACTTGTGTTTAGGTGACCTGTGGTTAGGTTACACTTAGGTGACAACGTACATTCCGATCGATTTTATTTATGGCGATGCGAGGGGTGGTGGGGAGGGCGGTGAACGTAGCCCCGTAAACTCACAACACAAATGAACACACCAGAGTTTGGTTCAAAAGCATTCACAGATTAGCAAAGGCCGCCACCGAAGGGGGCCTAGAGGGCCGGCGCCATAACCGACGCCGAGCCCCGGACCAAACCGGTTTTCGCGCCAAGGAGCAGGGAAGCTCTCCCGCCCCCCCCTTCTGCGACCGCCAGAGAGGCGCTGGCCCCCCCGGCCAATGGGGGCCTAGGCGTAATACAAACCCCCCAATGGGGGGAGGCCATGCAGAAGGCGGCCCAGCACCCGGGGGGGGATATAAGCACTGCTCCCCCAGGTAAGATCCTATCTTTTGGAAGCGGGGGAGCAGCACCGGCGAGAATCTACGGGGATAATGGTTGGTACGGAGGCACACCGGAGTGCGGTGCGCCGGAATAGGACCACTCACCTTGGGATGCCTTATTGCTGGGTGAGTTGGCCTAAGGGCCGGTGTGTAGGACCACTCACTCTGGGATGCCTTACGGCTGGGTGAGTTGGCCTACCACAAGGAGGTAGCTAACGGAGACGGCGCTCGCTGCCCAGCCCCCGCCGGATGGCAGGGCACAACCAGAATCGGCAAGGTAGCGAGTTGTGGCCTAACTCCGGGGACGGAAGCTACACCCCCGGCGAGGGCAAATCCAACCGAACTAAGCAACGACCCAGTAGGGCCAAGAGACAATGTAAGCCTGCAAATGACCTGTACAACGAACTGTCAGTCTAATCTGCTATTGTGCAATGTACATATGATTTACGCAAACGCAATGTATAACGAGATGCAAACAAGGCACGACACAAAGATGACAGCTCGCCAATAATGATGTATGGCAGGATGCACAACAATAGGCAATATGTATATGCGTGTATTCCTAATAAAACTGCGGCCAACAAAGGACCACCACAAGAGAATGTGTATGTTGGCTTATTTATGACAAGGAATACAGGGATGGAAAGTTGGGGGTGGGCAAAGTGCGGGGGTTATAATAAACCCGTTACCACGAACCTGACAATTTGTTGATCATATTATTTTATGTATTTTTATTTAAGGTTTGCTGTATATAGCTTACACTGCACCCAGATGGATCTCAGAGCTCTGTGCTGTGCATCTTGCACAGAAATTCAATCACACATTGGTTAAAATATTCTTATTTGCATAAAAAGTCACTCACACCTGAACTAGATGAGTTCGATTCATATCGATAATTTTTCGAAAGTAATTACAATTTCAAGTGAAGGAAGGCAGGTCCAAGAATGTGTAGAGAAGAACCATGAAGTGAACAGACTAAACAGTGGGCAGAGGGTTTAGGAATATATATATGTGTTGTGGGGGAGTTAAAAAACACGAGTCAGGTAAAGTAAACGGGGCATAGCCATGAAAAGGGAATTGATGCATCAACAAGGCAGAGAACAATGAATTTCAGAGGTTATAGCAGGAGGAAATAACTAACTTTTAACCAGCCATGTAGATGCAGCTGAATTCCTTACATTAAAAAATTGAATCAACCAATAAGTAAGAGCAATAGTAGAAGAGTATGATCAATATTCATGTAGTGCCAGATTTGTAGCATTAATGACTTCACAAAGGAAATGTAGGACATAAGTCATTTTAAACGTTGTGAGAGATATGTAGTGTTATGTCTGTAATATTAATGGATGCATCATCTCATGTATTTTTAAACATATTTTATTGGTTTTGTTGCATACCATATTCCATTGAATAAGTATTGTTTCAATACATGTAATTCTCGTCTGCATTCCAACTATAATGTCTTAAGAATGTGGGATTATCTAAAATGTAAATGACGTTTTTTCATACATTTATAGCCATAAATCGTGAAAACAGATAATAAAAGAAAAAAACAAGAAAGAACACCACTGGAGCAGCTACCCAGTAGTTACTTTCATATAATGGTAACATCACTAGAGGGGGAGTGCACTTTTCGCCTCCCATCCGTGCCCATTAATAAGGGGCAGTGTATGCGGAGCCGTTCTGCGCACTCTGCAACATCCCTACATGCGCCACGTTATATGTAGAAACATTAACACTCAGATGTGTTCCCGTGTAAAAGACGTAGAATCTTCCCTGCTTCATCCATTGAGGGGCAACCCTGCAGTATTGCTTTCCGAGCTTGTGCGTGAGTATGACCCACTCAACCTCCGCTTTGCTTCTGTTTTTAGTGATGCCCCATCATACCCCGGCCTCTTAAGCAACCCCTTTCTCCGTCCCCAAAGACCAGGTCCAGCTGGGGATTTCCAGTTCAGGGAAATTTGACGGCGCCCCAGTATTAAAGTTAAATATATAAATCTAGAGATTGTAACATTATATTTGGCTCTAAGGAAGAGCATAAACCGGCAGGTTGCCAGAGGTTTCATAACATTTCTATTCGTGGATTGTTTTAAGAGTTGCACTACTGTCTCCCAGTATAACGTAAGTGAAGGACAGTCCCACACCATATGATAACAAGACGGAAGAGACGCCGTGAACAACAGACGCCGTGCGCGTGCACATCATCGCGCGTGTCTGCCGCTTGTTTATATATGCATCGCGCTTTCACCTTAAGTGAAAGCGCAATGCAAAAATAAAACCGCGTGTCTGGAAGAGATGCCGTGCGCGAGCTAAATCTCCAGTCCGGGTGGGCGGGGCCTAAGGGCGACAGGGCGGACACAAACCCCGCTTCCAAAGAAGCGGGACACAAAAGCAACGACTATAGATCTCGCCAAGGCGAAGCAGCGCATGCGCGCTGCAACGCAGGCGAGACCTAAAAAGGAAGATTACAATAGAAATTTCAAACTAGCTTTCATTCTACACACTCGGGCGGAAGCAGCAGCTTTTTGACCTAGATCAAAGAAAGTTATTTGCTGGCTGATTAATGGCAGTGAATCTTAGTTTGTCTTTTTATGTTTTACTTTCAGAGACCCAGTGGACATGAGTGATTGCTTCTTGGCCATCAGCAACAAGCTGAGTGAATACGATCTGCAGTGTCTCAAGTTCTTGTGTACAGAATATGCCTCGACAAGTGATCTCGAGAAGATCACTGAAGGATATGAACTTTTCCGGGTTCTGGATCAAAATGGAAAGCTTGAAAATGAAGTCAGCTGGCTCCTAAAGGAGCTGCTTTTCAGAATAAAACGAATGGACCTTTTGAAAAATCAAATGGGTGCCAACCAGGAGGAAATTGAGAAAGAACTCGAGGATAGGGCCCAGATAAGCCCCTACCGGTGAGCTTAAGTATGGCCTTTGCGACCTCATTTGAAAGCTCAGTTATCGGTGTGTATTTATGTATGTATGTATGTATATATGACATATGTGTGTGCGCGCATATTTATCCATATGTAAAGCCAACCCCCTGTCGCGCACAGCCATGCCCTGTGGCCAACCCCCAGAAGCCAGCCCCACGCTGTGCACGGCCAAAGGCCTCCCCCTTCATCCAACCCCATGCATGTAACCAACCCCACACTGCGCACGGCCTTCAGTCAAAGGCTGAAGGTGTAGGACTCGTGTAAGCCGCCTTTATGGAACGTTTTGGTTAACATTTTTATTTACCTTGCCAGGGTGTTTCTATTTCACATTGCGGAACAGCTGTCTCGTGACCAGGTAGAACAAATCAAGTTCCTGTTGAACGACAAGGTGTCAAGGCCCAAATTGCAGAAAAAGGTAGGGACATCTACTTTAGAAGTTTCTGATGTGCTCGGGTTACTTTATACAGATATACCAATATGTTTATATTTACGTTTTACTCTTATGATGACTAATAAAATAAGATTGACAGGCATGAGATATTACGTTTCTAAGTGCCACTTCATGGAGTATTAAACATGTTTACCTGAGATGTAAGATATTTTATTATTGCGTAGCTTTATTCAAGTTCAACAATTACAGGGACTTAAGATGCCTTTTCCTGTCCTCATGTAAAGTACAATGACCAATGTGATGTCTCATCTGGATGAAGACATTGCACATATTTGAAATGTTCGCAGTTCATTTGACCAGGATGGGTAAAACTGTCATGAAAAAATAAACTTCTTCCTGTTATCTAAAACCACTTCTGTTACAAATGTTCACAGTTTGGAATGGAATGGCCCTGGATCAAATTTTTATTTTCTTCCCAAATGCACCTGTCAGAAAGTCCACAATTGCCAGGTTACACAAAAACACTTGGTACAAATCTTGACAGGCAATCGTGACTTCTTTTTCCATTTAATTTTTCTGTCAATGCAGGTCCATACTGCCTTTTAATGATTGTCAATAGAGTGTCATCATAAGGAATGGTTGGCATTGACGTGACACAACCAGAGCAAAAGACAAACAAATTTGTATTGATTGTAACAATATACAGTCTAATGTCCTTTTAAAATATTAAAAGGCACTGTGCATGAGGTATTTGCACCTTTCTATCATTAGATTATTTGTCATTCTTCATCCAGATTTGTCAGATTATTTACCTATAATTATTACAGCGGGCCCGTCTCTTCCTGGTCAGGTGAAAATATTAGATGTAGATGAAGACTTGAAAACACTTTGAGAAATCACTGCAAGATCTTCACCATCTTTTCTACGTTCGCCCCTTAAGACCCTCTCAACCATCGTCTATCTCACCAGATGCACATAGTCTGGCATCTTGTCTTCCAGCTCATAGCTATCGATTACTTGGCTGGAATCAACACTAGCCAAATTAGCTTTTAATGCACTAGGAGTGCTCCTTGTAAACATGTGTTCTGGGCTACTACTAGTTGTAGAACCAGTTCTTCAATACTCTGTTTTAAAGAAGTTTTAGGTAATCATGACACAGGTAGATCTTTAGCCTACACACCTTCCGTTATATTCCTCCTTGTCCCACCGGTTAGTATTAGGCCTCTAACTCAATTGTCACTTTATTGAAAATTCTACTTCGTTCACTTTATAGAACTGTAGCCATAGATCAGCAGCACATGAAATATCCTTCCCTTGCATATGGACACCTTCCAATTTGACATGAGCATGGAGCAACATTTCTGTCACCCTTACAGTTAAAATGTAAGCGATAAGATCTCTGCCCTCAATTCTTTCTGCAAAACTTTACATAATGCCTTTCACTTCTCCGCACCTCGCAGAACATTTTGGCTGCCAAGAACACTTACATTTAGCTAAATGTTGCATACTATAACATTTAAAACTACCTCTTTTAAAACATAACCTCACATTTTCTTGCAGTTTGCTCCTGAAAATACCTTGTTGAATTTGTGGACTGTTTGACTACAAACAGTACTTCATCAGTACCCATTTTATTTTTTACAAAGGTCCTTTCCATATTCAAATATGTGTTCTTACCCTTTAACCAATTGTGGGTACTTCTAGGTAAGGTTCACTCATTAAGAAGCTGTCCTGCTGTAATTCTTGCATTTAAATGTTGCATGTGAAAGCATAAGCATGGAAAGCTGTAACAAACTCTGCTGTTGCCCTCTCTGTTTGCTCTCTAAGCCCAAGGTGATGCCTTACTATGATCACAATGACCCTAGGTGTTATAGGAAAGATTCACTTATTTTCTTTTTGACCTCCAGTTCCTGGCAAGTATTGTGCCCTCACACAACGTAGAACATGTTTTTTTTTTTTTTAAATATTAAACTGTAGACACATGCAGAGAACACACAGTTATCATTTATTAACCATTCTTTTCTGCTGTGACAACCACTTCAAATTCTACTTTTTTTGGTTAAGCCAAGTAGTTAAAGTTAACGTTTTGCTTGGCGTAGGCATGTTGTAGCGGTCATGTTTCATGAATATTTAGGACAAACGAGAAAACCAATTAACACCACATACAGGTCATTCCTGTTTACAGTAGCAGAGTCTGATCCAAAATTATGAAGGATTGAGCTCCCAATACGTTTAACCACACCAGAATTGGTACTCGATAATGCTTTGGTCCCCTTGACTAAATGGTTCAATAATGCAAGGACCCACTACATGCACAAACTGAAAAGAAGGATGATAGCATAAAAGTACTACAAAACAGCAGTGAGACTGGGAGACTTTCCTTACACAAACGCAGTTTGCGGGCCCCATACACCCCCCCTAATTACCACAAGGGTGTCCAATTTAATAAAATATCTACTTGTCCATGAGGCAGGTTGCTTCATTAAACTATTTGTCCTGTAACAAAATCCACTTGTCCCTTTGGTGCCATGTAGTCCGGCGACAATTTATTGCAGCAATCTCATTATATAAGACAGTGGTTCCCAAACTGTGCGCCGCGGCACCCCGGTGCGCCACTAAAACCAGCCAGGGGCGCCACGGTCGCAATTGCAGAGAAGAATCTTTTAGGAATTACATTGGCCGTTTACATGTAGGCCGGCTGCACTGCTCCTGGCGCCCACTAGGTGGTGAACTTGTGCCTTTTAGCCCCACGATTTGTTTTTTTTCGTTCTCTCTCATAGCTGCCAAGGTTTCAGATTGCCATGTGTGACGTTTTCATAATTTCAGTGTAATTATGAGTGACATTTCAACAATTATGTGTGACATTTTCTCGTAAAACAAAATCAAGCAATGAAGATGAGGGAAACATTTAAATATAAGAAATTACATTCTTTTGAGGAACTAGAAACTCTAATATCTTAAAACTGTTGTAAAGCAACAAAAATGGAAGGGCACTAACCTAGTAAAAAGCAGTTACAAACAGCTAATCCTCGTGAAAAAATACAGTTGTGCAAACATGCTTGGGTCATGTAAGTTGACAGCTACTGTAAAAAGCTGTAGTTTTACGTTCCTCTCTGACAAAGAAATGTGTCCGGGTCGCTTTGAAAATCCAAGTTTTGCTTAAAATGCAATGCTTTTCCAGCTGTTGGCACTTGAATGAGGCCTGCAGACCTTTGCCCCAGACTCCTCTCAGGCGGGGTGAGGAGAGAAGAGTGGCCCATTAGGCAGAAGCTGGCACCCAGTCAACAAGAAGGTGAGTGATGACTTCTTCCTCCTGGGTTTGTTTACAGTCCAGGCTGCCCCAAAGTTGCCCTGAGAGGCCAACAGCCTGCCCTCTGGAAACTGAGCAATGCAGGCGAATGTGTCCCAGTTGGGCTGGCGAGTTGTCACGATCCCCTGCTTGGCCTAAACTGCCCTCCCTTCCTTTTTGGAGCCAGGCTGCAGGTGCGGAGTTTCCGCTTTCGGAGTACAGTGGGGCTTCCTCGCTTCTCTGCCTTGTGGTACCGGGCCCTGCCAGTGAGGGTCACGGCAGCGCCGGCTGCCTTTTCCCTCTACTTGCTCCAAATCGTCACATTTAAAAAAAAAAAAAAACACAGCAGTGCAGCATGGCCACAACGGCAATGTTCGCCTATAATTAACTGAATTATCTGCAAGCAAGCAGGTGCGTGGTGTGCCTAAAATGATCAGCTGTGAAACAGTCAGGCGCGTAATTAAAGAGGAATGTATTGTGCCACACGGGCTCTGCGTGCTAGCACATTCGACCGTAAAATTCTTTATAGAAACAATCTAAGAAGTAAACCAAGTTTGATTTAGTCAGTTGAGCAGGACCTCAAAAGAGAACAATTATAGGAAAATGATATGAGAGGCTCTCCATACCTTCATTCCTATTATTTTCAGGGAATAAAATGGAAGTCCTACCGAGGTCGGCCTTACATTCTCTCCCACCAAAAAATAGTAATGTAATGGGGAGCCGCGGCCTACGGCCAATTGGTCAAAGGAGCCGCGAGTCAAAAAAGTTTGGGAACCACTGATATAAGAGCTCTGATAATAGCCTCTCTGATTATGCCAATGCCCATATCATAGCAGGGTTTGAATACTAGTAATTCCCTTGTTTTGCCACCTTTCCACAGATCTACACAATGGGGCTGGCGGTAGCGGTAAGCAATAGTTCCCCATGGTTGGAGTGCCCTTTTGAGTCTGTGCAAACCTACTAACTTGCATGTTTTATGGGTTTTCATCAGCTTGTCTCTAATATTTTCCCATTTAGAGAAAGGTTGGAAATTTACTCTTGACAAGTACAGAGATAAAACTTCTTCCAGGGTTGGGGAAAAAAGTGGCCTTGGGAAAGTGAATTTGTTACAGCACAGCAGATTTTCGCACAAGGAAATCTACGCATGATTATTTGCCAGTGCTAAAATGACGTTCACAAATATTTTCTAGAAGTACAATTTCCTGACCTACTTCTGTAAATTCTTGTGAATTCATGAAAGCCGCAAATCTGCACTACTGGAAAGACATATACCATGGGTGCCCTTTTGTGACGTTTTTTTTTTTTTTTTCTTTTCAAAACCTTTATTAAAGGCAATAGGCAATAAGCACAGCGTGGTGCCTACATCCCTGGGCGGGCCGGCATCGCAGAATAATGAATCGTGAAGCATTGTAGGCGGGAGGAGGGATACACAGCAAGCCGCCTACAACCACTTTGGGCCGGCCGCGTCAGGTGGAACGAGTCGTGTTAGTATCGTCATTGTGCCAAAACCACTTTGCCTTAAAACCAACAAACAAGAAAAAAGGACAAACAGTACCACTTATACATATTTGTGGGTGGAAGATGCCCCTGTGTGTAATACCTAGTCTGAGCAGTGAGTGATGTAGTAGTGTCACCAGTCATCTTGTCGCTCTTCCAAATTATGTTTCCCGGCCTAGGTAGAGCCTCCAATGCGTCAGTTCGCCTCCTGGGGGCGCGGGTCGTCCGCAGGGACGCCGGGGGTAGCAGCTGGGTCTGTGTCGGCAGTGTGTTCCAATAAATATGTTTGGAGGGGGGCCCATATGTCCCGTGGGCGGGAGGAGGGGGGCAGAAGCTCTGCGTAGATGTGTAATTGTTCTTGACAATATATGAGATCTTGTAGCCACTCTTTGAATTTGGGTGCCCTCCCTCTACCCCATCTGCAAGCAATCCGCCTTTTGGCGAGAAGGAGTGCAAGAGAGGCGTACCTCCGTGCCTTGACGGCCAGTGCCTCAGTGTATCCTAGCAGCGTTGTCAGGGGGTCATCAGGGATATGTAGCCCTGTCATGTGGTCCAGCGCTGTCAGCACTTCCGTCCAGAAACTACGAATGGGTGGGCATTCCCATGCCACGTGTTTAAAGTCTGCTCCTTCGCTCCCGCAGCGATCGCATCGGTCGCTATCACGGAGGCGCAGGCGGTGTAGGCGCGCGGGCGTATAATAAATACGGTGAATGTATTTGTAGTGGATTATACGTAATCTGCTACTAGCAGAGATGCCTCCAGTTTGTCTGCAGCAGAAGGACCATTGGTCATCCGTGAGGGGAGAGCCCAGTTCCCCCTCCCATCTGCTCCTGGCCAAGGGGGGGACGTACGACCTGTCCCTCTGTACAGCACGATATAATAGTGACACCACGTGTGTGGGAGTGGTTTGCTGTAGGAGGGCATGCAGAGGAGTCAGGGCGGGGGGCTCCTGTGGAAAGCAGGGAGTGAGGGCCTTCATGTCTTGGCGCAATCTGATATAGTAGAAGCGCTCCAGTGGTGTAGGGGATGTGGAACCAAAAATTTCTTCGCCTGTGCAGAATTTTCCTCCAATGTAAAGTTGCCCCCATGTCTGGACTGATAGTTTTCGTAGGAGCCGACGACAGCCTCCTTCTTGCGTGACCGGGAGATCGTGTCTTCCGTGAAGAGGAAGGAGGGGGGAGTAAAGTAAGGTGCATTCCAGCAGTTTAGCTATATCGTGCCAGGCGCTGGTAGTGCATTGCACTGTGGTGGAAGCAGAATGTCGCGGGACCGCAGGGGTGCTCAAGTAGGCAGTGCATGGGGTCGGAGTCATGTATCCGTCTTCTATCGCCAGATGTGGCATGTGTGGGGGAGGGTTGATCCAATATGATGCGAAGTGAGCTTGAGCGCATGCAAAATATAATTCCAAGTCCGGTATTTCGAAGCCGCCAGCTTCAAAGGGCTGTGTGAGGGTGTCCCAGCTTAGTCTGGCTTGTTTCCCTCCCCAAACGAGGCGTATGAGTTGGGTTTTGATAGCTTTAAAAAAGTGTCGGCTGGGGGCATATGGGATATTAATGAATAGGTAAAGTAGTTTGGGAAGGACTACCATTTTTATAAGAGCGGCTATCCCGGCCAAGGAGAGGGGTAGCGCTATCCATCTGGTGATTTTCTCAGTGATTAGGTCAAGAGTCCGGCCATAATTGGTTCTCATCAGTTCCTCCCGGTCGCGAGATATGACAATACCCAGGTAAGTGAGTGTGTCATTGCACCAGGTGAGGGGATAGTCAGGCGTAAACCGCGGAGTTGTGCTGGTAAGAGGATATATCTGGGACTTCCCCCAATTGATATTGACCCCAGAGAGATGACCGAACAAAATAAGTAGCCTTAGTATAGGGTTGAGACTCTCGCCTGGGTTCCGTAAATAGAGAGTGAGGTCGTCCGCATATAGGGAGATCTGAAAGAGACACGTTAGTGACAGATTCCTTACCTTAGAATATCCCCAGGCGTCAGGCTGGATCCGGAAAGTTTTTTGCGTAGCAGTACCCTTGCGCGTCGGTAGGCGGCGTCGTGCGGCTCCGCGTCCGTCGTCGGCGTCGTGATCGCCGGGATGACGTCGCGGGCAGTACTTAGGCGCCGCCCCTGCGCGCTGACGTCAGTTCTTCTTTTTCCGCGCCAGCAAGCGCAGATCCGGGAAGAGCAGTGCCCTGGTCATTTTTTGACCATACTTTTTGGTGAATTTTTCACTGTTTTTCAAACAAGGTGTCGTAGGGATGCCCGGTTTCAAACGTTGCGGCGCCTGTGCTCGGATGATGTCCGTCACCGACCCGCATTGGGAGTGTCTCTTCTGCCTCGGCCGAGGCCACAACACGGAGTCTTGTGCCGACTGCCAGGCCCTCCACCCGAAAGCTTTGCGAGAGCGGTCTCGAAAGCTCCTCGAGGCCCGGCATTCGGCTCCGCGGAAGCCCCGGTCGCGTGAGAGGTCCAGGGGTCGATCGCGGAGTCCACACCGGTCGTCGGCATCGAAGTCTTCTTCGTCCGGTAAGTCGAAACACAAAAAGTCCAAAAAGCATCATCGCTCTAGGACTTCGCCTCGCCGGTCTCGCGACTCGGCTGAGGACCCTCCCGGCACCGTCCCCGCCCCTGCGGCCCCGGACATGCCTGTGGAGTCGCCCCCGCCATACCCGCCCTTCCTGGGTTCGGGGGCGGATCCGGCCAAAGTGCAGGAATTCCTGTCGGCCATGGCCCGCCTCTTCGGGCCTCAAGGTCCCTCCGGTGCGCCTTTGGGCCCCGCGGGCCCTGATGGGGTTGCTCCGGCGTCGCCGACGGCTCCGGCCCCGGCGTCGCCCGTGCCTCCAGCCTCCATCCCGGCTCCGGCTTCGGCCCCGGCCTCGATCCCGGCTCCACAACCCCCATCGACGCCGGTCGACCTAACGACACCTCCGCCGGCGCCGATGTCTCCGGTGCCGTTCTCGACGCCGCCTGGGGCTCCGAGCGGCGTCGTTCCCCAGTTCCTTCCGGCTCCGGACATGGACCCGGACCGACGTCGCTCGACGCCGGTTCCGGCGCCGATGGGACCTTGGATCCCAAATGTCCCTCCTCCCCCTTATTTTGAACCTGAGGAGGACCAGGAGGACTGGGAGGGGTCTGATGACCCTCTGACACGACAGTGTCAGTACGATGAGGACTGGACAGAGGGTCTAGGGGATGCTAGTGGTCTAGATACTTCCCCTGACACTGGCATGCTATCTCCTCCCGTGGCTACGGAGGAGGGAGCCAATTTTGCAACGGTGTTGCGTAGGGCGGCTGGGGCTTTACGTCTCCAACTCCCTACTGTGGCGGTCAAGACTAATATCTTGACAGAGGTGCTTCAGCCGGCAGCCTCCTCTTCGGAGACTGTGCTGCCGTTTAACGACGCCCTCACTGACGTTCTTTTGGGCGCCTGGTCCAAGCCCAACACAGGGGCTCCTGTGGATAGGAACGTGTCCCGACGCCATCGCCCAGCTCCGGGTGACCCCCTGTTTCTCTCTGTCCACCCCATCCCTAAGAGCTTGGTTGTCCAAGCCTCCGCTTCCCAAACCGCCTTCCCTACCGCCCCTCCGGATAGGGAATCCAAACGACTGGATCAATTTGGGAAGAAGGGTTTTTCTTCCTCCAGTGCTGGCTTGCGGTCTGTCAACACCGCTTGCCTTTTGGGCCGATATACCCACTCCTTGTGGGATTCGGTGGCGGATGTTTTGCCCCAGTGTTCTGAGGAGGTCCAGACACTGCTTTCCCGCGCCATTGCGGATGGAAGGGATGCGGCCAAATATACAATTCGATGTGGCCTTGATACCGCCGACTCGCTGGGCAGGTCTATTGCAACGACGGTGGCGCTACGACGCCACGCCTGGCTGAGAACCACTGGTTTTTCAGGGGATGTCCAGAATACTCTCATGGACATGCCCTTTGATGGAGTCGGTCTTTTTGGGTCCAAAGCAGACCATGCGTTGGAGCGCTTTAAGGACTCACAGGCTACTGCAAAGTCCCTGGGCCTTTCTGCTACACGCCCTCCGCTCACTTCTGCTTTTCGCCCCTATCGTGGCCACGGTAGGGGCGCCCCTTCACGTCAGCAGCCCAGCCACCGGCCCGCGCAGCAGGCGTCTTCGCGTGGCCGAGGACGTGGATTCCGCCGTGGCGGATCGGGCAACCAGCGTGCGGGTCAGGCCACCACCTCCAACCCGTCCGCGGCCTCCAAACCCTCCTAGTCCCTCCTTTCAGGTGCACAGCACGCCAGTAGGGGGCAGGGTCCGCCATCACCTTCCCCACTGGCGTACCATCACCTCGGACAGGTGGGTCTTGGACATTGTCCGAAGGGGCTACTCCCTCCCCTTCGAGTCCACCCCCCCAGCCATGCCACCTCAAATCCACCGCATGTCAGGGGATCACTTGGTGCTTCTGCAGAAGGAAGTCACGGCCCTCTTGGCCAAGAGGGCCATCGAGCATGTTCCGACCCCAGAAGTAGGGCGTGGTTGCTACTCCCACTACTTCCTGGTGCCCAAAAACGACAAGGAGGACATGCGTCCTATCTTGGACCTCCGGAACGTCAATCACTTCCTCCGGAAGGAGAAGTTCAAGATGCTCACCCTAGCTCAGGTCTTGACTGCCCTCGACCCTGGAGACTGGTTGGTAGCGTTGGACTTGCAGGACGCATATTTCCACATCCCCGTCCTGCCGGCCCACCGGCGTTACCTTCGGTTCACGGTAGGCCCCGAGCATTTTCAGTTCACCGTGCTCCCCTTTGGCCTTACCAGTGCCCCTCGGGTGTTCACGAAAGTGTTGGCGGTGGTCGCAGCTCATCTGCGCCGGGCAGGGGTTTCAGTCTTCCCCTACCTCGACGTCTGGCTGCTGAAGGCGGGCTCGTCCCAGGCAGTCGTCTCCCACCTCCAGACTACGGCCGAACTCCTGCACTCGCTGGGGTTCTCCATCAATGTGCCGAAGTCGCATCTGATTCCTTCTCCACAGCTCCTTTTCATCGGAGCAGTTCTGGACACTACGCAGTTTCGGGCCTATCCTCCCGAACGGCGAGTCCGGGATATTCAGGCTATGATTCCAATCTTTCAGCCTTTATCCTGGGTTTCGGTACGGATGACCCTGAGGCTGCTGGGCCTCATGGCCTCCTGCATCCTGCTGGTCAATCATGCCAGATGGCATATGCGGGCTCTGCAGTGGGACCTGAAGTTCCAGTGGGCGCAGCACCAGGGCAACCTGTCCGATCACGTCCAGATCTCGGAGGGGACTGCAAAACAGTTGCAGTGGTGGCTCTCGAACCGGCAATGGGTCATGGGCACATCCCTCTCCCTTCCCCAGCCAGAGCACACAGTTGTGACGGACGCGTCCCTTCTGGGATGGGGCGGTCACATGGGAGAGGCGGAGATCAGAGGCCTCTGGTCTCCGGCGGAGTCCCGGCTCCATATCAACCTTCTGGAACTCCGGGCGATCCGACTTGCACTCAAGGCATTCCTTCCCTCTGTCAAAGGGAAGGTAGTGCAGGTGTTCACAGACAACACCACCGCCATGTGGTACTGCAACAAACAAGGCGGGGTGGGGTCGTGGACCCTTTGTCAGGAGGCTCTGCGCCTCTGGACATGGCTGGAACATCAGGGCATGTTCCTGATGGTTCAACACCTGGCAGGTTCGCTGAACGCCAGGGCGGACGAACTCAGCCGCAGGTGCATGATGGATCACGAATGGCGTCTTCACTCGGAAGTGGCGCAAGGACTCTTTCTACAGTGGGGAGAGCCTTGGTTAGATCTATTCGCCACCGAAGAGAACGCGCAATGTCATCAGTTCTGCGCGTTGGAATTTCCAAGGCGGCACACGCTCGGCGACGCTTTTCGTCACGAGTGGAGTTGCGGTCTGTTGTACGCCTTTCCGCCTATACCACTTCTACCCAGAGTGTTGAAGAAGATTCGGCACGACCGGGCCCAAGTCATTCTTGTGGCTCCGGACTGGGCTCGAAGAGTTTGGTATCCCGAGCTACTCAATATGAGCATAGATCCCCCGATCCGTCTGCCTCTTCGGGAGGATCTTCTGTCGCAGCAGCAGGGGACGGTCCTCCACCCGAACCTGTCCAGTCTACACCTGCTTGCGTGGAGATTGAGCGGCGGCAGTTGATTCCTTTCGACTTGCCTCCCGAAGTTTGTGATGTGATTCTGGCAGCCAGGCGTCCCTCCACTAAGGTGGTATACGCCTGCAGGTGGAACAAATTTGTGGCATAGTGCACAGCAAAGGCTGTGAATCCCCTTTCTGCCCCTCTTTCTGAGGTCCTTCTGTTCCTTCTCTCTCTGGCCCAACAGGGTTCTGCCCTGGGTACCATCAAGGGTTATCTTTGTGCTATCTCGGCCTTCCTCAGGCTCCCTGATCAGCCCTCCCTTTTCAAGTCCCCTGTTGTTAACAGGTTCTTAAAAGGCATTACACACCTCTTCCCTCCTGTTCCGTTTGTGATGCCTCAGTGGGACTTGAACTTGGTTCTTACCTTTTTAATGTGCGCTCCCTTTGAGCCTCTACATAACTGTCCTCTTCGTCTTCTGACTCTAAAGACAGCCTTTCTGGTGGCCATCACCTCCGCTCGGCGGGTGAGTGAGCTCCAGGCTCTATCTTGCAAACCTCCCTTTCTGTCTGTTCATCCAGACAAGGTTGTTCTTCGGACGCGTCCGTCCTTCTTGCCAAAGGTGGTTACTGCTTTCCACATTGGGCAGACCATCACTTTGCCCACCTTCTTTCCGCCTCCGCATCCTTCCAGAGAGGAAGAGAGGCTCCACCGTCTGGACCCAAAACGTGCGCTCTCCTTCTATATTGACCGCACAAAACACTTCCGGGTGGATGACCAGCTCTTTGTTGGCTACGTGGGCGCCAAAAAGATCGGGCGGTGCACAAGAGGACCATCTCCCGCTGGGTTACCTTGTGCATCAAGACCTGCTATTCTTTGGCTAAGAAGGAGCCTCCTGTTGGGCTGCGTGCCCATTCCACCAGGGCAACGGCTGCTACCACGGCCTTAGGCCGCGGTGTTCCGCTGCCGGTTATCTGTCAGGCAGCTACGTGGGCCTCGCTGCACACGTTTACAAAGCATTACTGCCTTGACAGTCAGGTCCGGAGGGACGGCTTCTTTGGCCGTTCTGTCCTCCAGGACTTCCTTGTCTGATCTTTGTTCGCAGACCCACCACCGGGGTTGGTATTGCTGGGGTATCTATTCTAAGGTAAGGAATCTGTCACTAACGTGTCTCTTTCAGATGCACAAGTTACTAACTTGTGTAACGATATATCTGTAAGAGACAGTAGTTAGTGACAGATTCCTTACCGCCCCACCCATCCTCCCCGTTCTGCGAACTGATTTCTAGGGTTAAGGACATCCCTTTCAGGCCCCTAGTATTTTTCAGACACCTGTGTCAGCTTCTTGCATGGCTCTGCGTTCCTGGCGCGGAAAGTCGTGTACAGAACTGACGTCAGCGCGCAGGGGCGGCGCCTAAGTACTGCCCGCGACGTCATCCCGGCGATCACGACGCCGACGACGGACGCGGAGCCGCACGACGCCGCCTACCGACGCGCAAGGGTACTGCTACGCAAAAAACTTTCCGGATCCAGCCTGACGCCTGGGGATATTCTAAGGTAAGGAATCTGTCACTAACTACTGTCTCTTACAGATATATCGTTACACAAGTTAGTAACTTGTGCATTAATATTTGTGTCTCTGGATATATTAGGGCGTGGTCACGGAAGTGCTGTCGGATCTTAGCTGCGAGGGGTTCGATAGCCAGGGCAAATAGAAGGGGGGAGAGGGGCACCCCTGACGGGTGCCTCTGGCAATCGTGAAGGGGGGGGATCTAGCCCCATTGACCATTACAGTGGCTCGCAAATCAGTGTATAGCAAGTTTATCCAGGCCAAGAAAGGAGTAGGAAATCCCATGCAGCAGAGGACAAAGGCGAGGTAGTCCCATTCCAGAGAATCAAAAGCCTTTGTGGCGTCCAAAAAAATGGCTGCTGCATTCGTGTCAGGGTCAATATCGTGGAGGACTGCAAACAGGGTGCGCAAGTTGTGGGACGGGCCCCGGCTAGGGACAAAGCCTGACTGATCGGGGAGGACCAAGACGGGCATGAGGGGACTAATGCGGTTCGCAATCAGTTTGGCTAGGATCTTGGCGTCGATGTTGATAAGGGAGAGGAGTCTGTACGAGTCACACTGTGAGGGCAGTTTACCTGGTTTAGGTAGGGAGATAATGAGTGCTTCGCGCATGGTTGGGGGCAGTATGCCTGTCTCGCGGGCTTCTTCGAAGACATGTCATAGTACAGGGAGGAGAAGATGCCGATATGTTTTATAAAATTCGGCCGGGAGACCGTCCGGTCCTGGTGCCTTGCCAGATTGTAGTTGCATAATAGCAGTTATGATATCCTCATAGTGCGCAAGAAGATATTCTCTCTGATTGTCTCCCAGCCATGCAATGGCAGTGTCCTCGAAGAAAGGGGTGAAATCTACTGGCTGCGCTCTATGTGTCTTGTATAGGGTTTTATAAAAACGTTTGAAAGCATTTACTATGTCTGGGGTATTTCTGTGGATCTGGCCATTGTCATCCTCAATCTCCAGAACGGTGTTGGAGAAGCGAGGGGGCCGAATCACGGATGCCAGTGCTTTTCCCGGTCTCTCTCCCTCGCCATAGCGGCGTGCCTGGTGGTACTTTCCCTTAAACTTACATTCTCGCTCAGCCGTCTCCTGATAATCCGTTAGGAGGTCTCGTAAGCGCGCCTTTAGTTCTGGGGTGGGCGCAGCCTGCACCGTCGATTCCGTGTGTTTAAGCTCAAGCTCTAATTTCCGAAGTGTGGTACGGATGTCTTTCAGGACTCCACCACTTTTGGCGATGCAAATTCCACGCATGGTGACCTTAAAGGCCTCCCACACCGTGGAGTACTGAGAGACGGAGTTATCATTGCGGGGGAAGAAAGCTGCGATTTCTTGTTCTAATTCTTCTTTAAAAACGGGGTCTAAGAGAGCCTGCGGGTTAAGGCGCCAGGAGATGTAAGGGGACTCATCTTGAGGCGGCGTGAGGGTGAGCAGGACAGGCGAATGATCGGAATATGTGCGTGGGAGGTGAGAGGCGTGTGTCAGCCAGGGCGCGATCCCTTTAGTTAGTATCCACCCATCTATTCGAGACCAAGAGGAGTGGGGCGTGGAGAAGCAGGAGCCCTCGCGAGTTTGTGGATGTAGAGTGCGCCAGGCGTCAATAAGATCATGATCTCCCATGATACTGTTAAGGGTGTAATGTGCATGGGAATAGTGATGGGGTTGCGGGTGTGACCTATCTGCTTTTGGATCTAAGGTGACGTTAAAATCTCCTCCCCATATCAGGTGCGTGGACCCTATGTCAATGAATTTGCCCCATAGGATCCGGAAGAATTCCAGGTCATCTGTGTTAGGCCCGTAGCAGGAAACAAGGGTTATCGTTTGGGCGGATAGTCGTCCCCATAGGATGCTGTATCGGCCTTGTGGGTCTCCGTAAGAGCCTATAGGGGTGTAGGGAAGCGCACGCTTTACCAGGATAGCCGTGCCCCGGGCATTGGACGAGTAGGAGGAAAAGCATCTATAGGTCGCCCAGCGGGATGCGAATGTGGCAAGCGAGTTGAAGGCAAGGTGTGTTTCCTGGAGCATAGCGCAGTGAATGTTGTGGCGGTCTAGGTAAGCCAAGATATGTCTACGCTTGCGGGGATCTCCCAGGCCACGCACATTCCAGGTCAGGAAGTTATATCTGAGGGGACTAGATCGGGTCTCCATCGTGGTTGCGTGTAGTGATTCTGGCGGATAGCATGTGCAGTCTGTTGCGTCAACTGCAGGGGCTTATGTGAGCTGAAGAGTACAATAGTAAGTGGTATAAAACATTCCCGGTAACCTCCCTCCTCCCACATCAGCAGCCCAATCCTGCTGTGGTATCCCCCTCCCCTAAATTCTCATGAATTTTGTTCCCAACAGGGAAGATTAAGACCAACCGAACAACCATGTCAAACCAAGTCAATATAGGGTTCACCTGAGTGGGTGGTCGAGAGAGGGCAGCCAATAACCCCTTGCGTCAGCAAGGGTGCTCGGGGGGTATTGGTGGTGATCCCCTCCAGTCCGTGGCGAGGACTTCCGCAAATAGTGGAGCATGTGCTGCAGTTCAATGTTGGGTATGAGGGCCCTCCATTAGTGTGGAGAAGGACTGGGGGAGGGACTAGCCCTCCGGGATTGCGCCACATTGTGGTAGTCACATGTGCTACGAGTGTATGCTATGTTGTTATTCCACATCTGATGTGTCTCCTTCTCGGGCGTGTCCGGCTGGGGAAGAGCGTTCTTTCGACAGTCCTGGTGCCGTTTTTAAAAAGTCGTAGACGTGCCGTGGATTTGTAAAAAAATGCATTTTCCCCTGATGATTAATTTTGAGGCGCGCCGGGAAAAGCATGGCGTATTCAATATTCATTTGTTGGAGTTTTTTCTTTACTGGGAGGAATTTTCTGCGACTCTCTTGGACTGCCAGCGTGAAATCTGGATAAATTGAGACTTCTGTGCCGTCAAAGAATACTTTTTTGTGCTCCCTGGCGAGGCGGAGGGCGGCATCCCGGTCCCGGTAATTAAGAATTCTCGCGATGATGGGGCGGGGAGGGGCACCGGGCGGGGGGCCAGCGACCGGTGCGCCCTCTCGACGATAAACACTGAGGAAAACGCCTCCTTTCCAAAAGCGGCCAGGAGCATCCGTTCCACATATTCCTCCATTTTGCTAGTCGCAGTAGTTTCCGGTACGCCTAAGATGCGTAGGTTGTTGCGTCTGGAGCGCGATTCCAATTCCTCATTTTTGGCTGCGATGATTCTCAATACTTTCTCCATGTCCAGCGTCTTGGTGATGGTGGTGGCTGAGGCATCATCCAGGTCCGAAATGCGTTGTTCTGCTTCTTTGAGCCTCTCTGCGTGTTGATCACTTTTGTGCGCCAGGGTGTAGATGCGTGCATTCATAGCATCCATTTTCGTTTCTATAGAGGTGAGGCTGGATTGCATAACGAGAAGGAGGGCTTTCAAATCGTCTGTAGACGTGGGTTGTTCCGGGGCTGTGGACTGGTCTCCCTCCATCTCCGCCTGGGAGCGCGATGATTTCCTGGCGTTGAAGTTCAATTTTGGTTGCTTAGCTTCCGTGCGGCCCATGTTGGGATGTGCTTCCCGCAGGGAATGGATAATCGCTGGGCCGGTCTGGGCGAGTGGTCGTGGGTTGCTCTGGGAAGTATTACGCTGCCTGTATTTTAGAGTCCTAGCAGAGTCCAATTGCGCAGCTTCCCGTGGTCTTGAGGAGTCTGTAGACTGCTTTTAATTGCGTGGGTCAGTTCACCCAGCTTCTAGCACATGGGCCCAGGCGAGCACGGCGGATCAGGCGAGTGCCTCACGCTCCTGCGGCGACAGAGCTGCGGGCGGGGGGGGGCTCAACAGCGCGTAGTAAAGCGTCCCCTCCAGCGCCACTCGGGGACTCGCCGGCCGCGCAGTCACCGTCCGGGACCCCACCGGTCCTGCCGCTCGTGCGATCAGTAATGCTTGTGTCAGGGGCCAGGCAGACGTCAGGAGGGCCGTTTTCAGCAGCGCTCCCTGCCAGCGGTGAGTCAGAGCAACTGGTAACAAGGGCCCCAGGCCCGCCTCAGCCCACTATTTATTGCCTTGCCCAGGGGGAGCTTGGCGGTAATCCCTGCTCCCGTTGGAAGTGGTGGGGGAGCTCAGGCTGCAATCAGGGGTTACACAGGACTCACCGGACCTTCCCAGCTGGAGCCTCCTCCTCCGGCGGCAGCTTCACGGGGTCAGAGCGAGCGTCTCCCTCCAACCTCGGGATCAGCTCCGATGCACGCCGCGCTGCCTACGTCAGTGGGACCGCGGGGCGGCATCACAGCCGCGGTGTAGCTCCCCGTCTCTCCCCGCGCCGCACCAACTCCAGCCTCTGGGAACCAGGCAGAGCACCGACAGTAGAGGGGTCTCCACTCACTTTTTCGGGCCGCGCAAGCCGCACCTTCTAGCCGTCGCAGCGGCGCCCGAGGCTCGGACGCTACGTGACGCCGGATTGCAAAAGCCGAGGATTTTCCAAATGCCGCTAAGCTGTTAAGCGGCCTTTTCAATCGCGGCCGCCATTTTGTTATGTCCCGGTGCTGCAGGGTCGGAGGCCGTTGATCGGAGGCCACAGCCGGTCTCCAGTGCAATAATGAACAGTGGAGTGCGGCAGAGGGTTGTGGCTAGCACATCAGTGCGTTTCCAAGGTCGTGGGGCTGAAGTGGATGAGGATGATGAGCGGATCTTGTCCCGAGCAGCAGGAGTCTCACAGAGGTGCGGCCATCTTGCTTGGTGCCCTCTAGCGCCCCCGCCCTTTTGTGACTTTCTTTAAGAATTGGGCCCCTGTTTAGGTCTGGCATTTTGTTTTTATAAAATTCTATCTCTTTCTATCTCTATCTACCGGCTGGCTTGACTGTGAGTGACAGCATTCTGCTCTTTCACTTGGAGCATATAGGCAACCAAAGTAGTTTTGTTCAGTGACAGGAACTACTGTGGCAATGTTTGATTTTTGAGACCAAAAATATTGTTGCTTTTGTCATTGTTTGTTGTACTGATGAGGGCCCAGCAGCTCCAACTACAATAAAGTTTTACAAAACCCACATCAAAACAAGGCGCGCATTGACATACCCTAAAGGCTGACCACCAAAATCATACCTATTTGCTTTGCCAATGCTTTTTTATTTTCATGTTACCTATAATTTTGTTGCAACTGCTTACACTGATTTTCCATTATGAATAGTTTTGGGAAATACTAGCATGCATCAACACATTTTGCAAAATGATGCTTCAAAGAAATGGTACCTAAAATTTCACAGTAGTTTAGTAAAATGTTTTTTTCCTAGTTACATTTTTTTATGACTATTTTATTTTGAAAGCAAAGAATCATCAATCTTGCTTTCAAGCTTTTGCATATATTTGCATCTAATCAGAGAGCATCTTGGAAGCATTATACGTAGCCTTATATTAAACTTTGCAAACGTATGTACACATTTTTATACTGGAACCACTGTCAGTAGTGCAGTCTGAACGTACAACATTTCCTTAGAGTGGTCACGCTAATAATAAAGGCTTTGTATTAATGAACCTTAAGTACAAGTTCGAACAGCATTAACATGGGGGCAAACTATTCCATTAACTACAGACAATGTCCTTCCCTGATCCATAATGTGGTAATGTAATCTGGCAGCCAAAGTGTTTGTGCTGCAGGGGGTTGAGCCTACTTATCCTACTTATACCAAGGCCAAAATAAACATTAAAACTTTTTGTGCTTGAACCCGAACAATATATCCTGGTCGTCGGGCTATAGGAATTCCACACCCCCTGATTACACCTAGCTGATATGGTCTGCACGACGTAGAAATAAAACTGCTATTACAGTACACACTCAATAAAGTAATGAGTAAGAAATAATGGCAGCAAGATTGGCAGCCAGTTGTTTGTGGTCACATCGCATTGATGTACTTGCATGAGATTCCAAGGTATGGCACAAAACCCACCACTTGGCCCTGCATGTGCCGTTACCGCAGTTACCTAGAGTGCCAGACACAAACCTGGACAGACAGCTTGGAGCTCACAAGTGTAGGACTCTAGAGGCATCTTATGTACGCAGCAGAAAAATGAAAGGCTATCTATGGTACGAGTAGCCGCGCTTAACAAGCACTGACTGATTGATTGATTGTTGTTTACTTCAGGACCGTGTCAGTGGTTTTACTTTAAATCCTCTGTTGGATTTAGGCCCTCCACGCTATCAGCAATCTAGACAGTTTTGAAATGTTTAGTGTGTTGGAAACACAAATGCGTGTTCCTTTCCTTGAAGTATACCACCCTTTTGGATGCTGAGCAGTAGGTGAATGTTGGTTCTTGTACTAGGGCTACCTTTTCTCTGGTAAGTAAATAATGCTCATGAATGGAGAGTGCTGGACAAATCCAGTATGTACAAAGTTTTGCATAGTGCAGGGAATAGCGGCTAAGGTTTTCTGGTTTGTCGGAAGTATAAATGGCAGGCGCTACTGCATTTTGATTGGTGAGCTTGCCAGGAGTATGGATGCATGTTAAACTTTGGAATGTGAAGAACAGTCAGTAGTTAGTCTAACTCCAGACATTAGTAGCAAGGGATAGCTATCACCCCTGTTTGATGACCTTGGAGATGGAGCACGGCCCCTTCAAGGAGGAAGGAAGGGGCCCGAAAGTTAGATAGCCTTCCGCTAGGCGTGGTCAAACAACCAATAGGTAGATTCCCTGTTGCAGACCCTGTTGATTTTCGGAGAGGCCTTGAGGATAGAGAGGAGCCACAGGCCCTGGACCCGCTGGTTCCTTGATTAGTCGAGAAGTGCACAAATCAATGCCAGTCAACACTATATGCTTCCATTATAACACAAAAATGAGATGCAACCGAAATTCCATAATAATAATAGCCAAATCCTTTGCTGAAATATGAGGAGAGAAAAAAGATGAGTTGATTTTTGCTTGTATTTTTCTTTTTTCTTCTTTTCTTCTTAAGACAGACAAGCCAACGCATTTTGCCCAAACATAGGCTTCTTCAGGGCTGCAAACATGGCAAAATACTTATAAATAGTTTATCTACAACATATATAAAAACAGATGCATGACATCAACAAGTGCCACGCCCAATACCAGATATCCATATGAATAGAGGAAAAGTCCTAGAGATTGTAGATACAAACAATTAATCCACATTAACAATTTTCACATTAAAAAAACATTTGTGAAAAAAATGGGAGAATACACATAACGACAATACTTATAACAACATAATAAAAAACACTTAAACCAAATAACAGTTGAAACCCAACAAAAACAGCAAGCATCACTATATGATTTGGATTTCCCTGTTTTGCCTTTCATCACATGTTGTAACTGAAAGAGGGAGATTCAGCAACAAGCACGAATGGAAAAGTTACTAGGACAGGCATGAAAATTAACTAGCCCTACAGAAAAGAAAGGAAGAAAGAGAGAGACAAGAAGTAATTAAAGAGAGTGAAGCACAGAAATAACACGCGCATCTCAAATCTCGTATTTGAATGGTGCACTTGAAAAGTTAACCAAAAAAAGAGTGCTCAGAGCATGCATGTGAACTTCTGACATACTGTGTCAGAATCTCGGAATCACACCTGAAATAAACAAGTTCTTACCAGTGCTTATCAATTAGCAATGGTCTCGTGTTGAATAAATAACTGCATCACACAGAGACTGTTAACGTCTGTTCCATGCTAATGAGTAAAGTATAAACACATTAAATATGAATCAGCCCATCCTTTAATTCTACTAGCGACTGAGATGTGTAAAAAAAAGTTAAAAATACTGTATGTGATCCACGTCTCAAGGTCACAATTAAAAACACCTAGTGTACCTATAGTGTCCATCGTGCCCAGTGTTCGATGTGCCACAGAAATCATGCATTAAAAACAGCTCGCACCCCATCGGGTTATCCTTAACCCATTGTTCAAGTAATTAGTCCCTCCACAACTTAAGAGCAGTAAAACCAAATAACTATTTATGAAATACTGGAACAAAAAACGTAGAAGACTGAAGAGCATCCAAAAGTTACGAGTCTCTCAGAAATCCTTAATAATGTTTATTATGATTCGCTAAGCAAAGAGAGGAAAGTAAAGAGCATAAGTAAGCACTAACAATAACATTAAATGCAAATGTGTAACAATGTTAAAAAGATATCACAAAACGACCTTCAGAAATAATCAGCTGGTCAGCTGGTCCCAACGGAGCGCAGATATTTGTGAGTTGTCCCATCCCATCTATGTTCCAGAAGCATCAACTGTGCTTTCTCTATTCCAGTAGCCATTCATGGCCAGAAACAGGGTACTTTTGCATAAGTCAATCACATCGGAAAGGCTATCCATGTAACACTTCAAACATAATCAATGCGTGGTTGTTTGTAAGTCAACATTAGGTGCCTGTAATAGTCAAACAGACTTACGGCGCATCACAACGGGTTTGTGTGTAGCCCCCTAAATCGAGGGAGACTAGTCTGCATGTTTTACCCCAAATAAGATACAGAAATGTACTGTGGGAAGCCCTGATTGAGGCAACTCAATCTAACCCAAAACAGTCCATGTGGAATTGCCAAGCCATCCATAGTGCTCACAGGTATTATCATTCATGCAGCGCGATACTGAGTTCTGTGCATTAAAATTGGAACACCGTGTTACGGTAACAATATCAAAGAAAGTGCACCCGGCATGGCTTCTGTTGTCGTACAGCCGCTAGTGATAACACTAGGAGCCATTATAGAGGTGCCCCCACAATGCTAGAACTACTTACCCGTGTTCAGCACCGAAGTGTTTAACAAAAAACGCCGCATACGTATTCACATGCAGTAAACCAATGCCTTTCCCAGAAGTCGCTTTTGAAGTGTCAGCACGCCCACCCGCCAGCACTAGACCGCAGCCTACAAATCGGAGTGCACTTGCCTCACTGCACAACTTTCTTAGTCGCGGTCATAAAACTACTTGAAGCATTCTAGTTGCCGTTTCTAGTTCAGTTCCACGAACCACGCAATCGACTTTATTATTAAAAAACGTGTTCATGTACCCATGTGTCTCAAACGATACGAGCATCAAATCACCTGCACTCTTAGTATCACGCATGAGGACCAGCTTCACAAAAAATTATTATTAATAGTGTGTGGAAAACACCTTAATAATGACCCACAGTGTACCCTTCGATCAATGGAATATATTTTGGGACCATATAGTCAGATCGTGCTCCCGATTCTAAGTTATGTCAAGACAATTGCTCCTAGTCTGCTTACCCGAGTCATGCCCCAGACTTGAAAGTACTGATGTTGTGTACATATGAATCCAGTGTTTCGCCATTGATACTTATCACTCCAGTTGTGAGTCCAATGCATCCCTACTGCAGCGAGAGCCTGGACAACTACACACATAGATTTATGCATGGAAGCAGCCCTCCGGGATTCTAGTAACACAGACCCGGTACCATCTCATGGAGCAAGAACAATTTAGCACTTTGGCACATTAGTAAAGGGACACCACATGTATTGAAATCCAACAGTGGAAAACAGTGCCACTACCAAAGAACACCCGTCCAGGCACAACTCTAACTTCAGGATATGAGCACAACAAATCCAACTCTCCAACTGCCAAAACATGCCCATCTCAGTGATGGAACCAACCAGCGATTGTGCAATTACGTAGGCAGTACAAACCTCCAGCCATTACGAGGTACCAGAGTCCTGTTTGCCCCATTGATAACAATCATGTAAGACCAGAGTAAGCAGTGTCTTGGTGGATACATGGCCTATGGTGTTCTTGTATACGAACTTTCAATTGTTGTGTGGTACTGCTGATATATATTCTGTTACAAACACAAATGATGACATGAACCACGAAGCAAGATTGACAATTGATGAAATAACGAATTTTGTATCCCTTCACAGTATTGTATCTGAACTCTTTTGTTTTGTTCACACCCATGTGGCATTTATTACAATCACCACATGTATAGAAGCCCGTTGGTCTTTTAAGCCAAATTAATGGTTCCTGCATTTGGGGCAGGGTGGAACTAGTACATAGTACCTCTCCTACTGTCTTACTTATTTTATAGGTAATGATGGGTTTGTTCATGATCAAATTGCTAACTCCGGGAACTCCTTTTAGCAAAGCCCAATGTCTGTTGAGAATTTTAAATACATCCTGGTTAAGTCTAGAGTGTGTAGTTATGAATGGCAGGCGCTCTTTCGAATTCATCCTTTGTTTGGTCTTCAGTGTGTCTCTATGGCTAATGTTCCTAGCCTTGACCACAGCCGGTTGGAGATTGTTATCAATGGGGCAAACAAGACTAACTTCAGGTTTAATGGCATTGATCTAGCCTTAAGTGAAAATGTGTTGCGCCACCTAATTTGATCGTAGATCACCAAATTTGTGATTTAAACGATATCTAGCTTGTCTAGATTTTGCTTCATTTGTAGTAGTTTAGCGTGCTGGTCAGGGATGAGGCTGCCTCCCTCATGAACATAATAGTTTATATAACAAGTGTACGCTGTCACTTGAAGCCTGGCCGCACAGCTGAAAAATCAATTCAACTTCCTTAAATTGTCATTAAAATCTCACAATTGAAATGTGTAAAAAACCTTTACACTTGTTATTTATTATAATGGGTAGTTTCCCGCAGAAGTTCGTATATTGATATTCATAGCAACATAATGAACATCTAAAGAATAACATTACAAATATTCTTCATATTAAACAGAGATCGCTGCTTCTCTTGAAAAGTTGTTATGCGTGCCCAATGCATTTTGGGAAGAAGATCCCTTCTTTAGGGGCCACTGTAAAAGCTAATCGGGACCTATTCTCGTTTGAATGACCTCCAATGTACATAAAGGGAGTGCTTGTACAAATGCACTAATAATAATTGTGCTAAATAAAGAGTCTCAAAGATATTACAGAAATGTTGCTTATCTAATTGCACGGCAATACTAAAACCAGTCTGCTGACATGTTCCTTCAACTGCCATGACAGAATAGAAAGTGATACCTTCACCTAGATGTGAATTGTGTGCAAATATTCATAAGGACTGTAGTTTAACAAACATAAAAATATTTGAAAACATTTAGAATAAATTGCCACCACCGAACAAGTGCTAAAAATGCTGTGTCTTTAATAAAGGGTGAGTAAAAAAAGAACGAGAGAAATTATATCGGAGAAGGTTCTCCGTTAGTAATATGACGTTCCAACATGCTGTTAAAGTGAGAAACTGAATAACTGACCAAGACTGAATAAAACTGATGAGATGTCAACTTACTCGAAATAACGGAACTTTGTTCCAAGTCTCCGTGAATGTGTTGTTTAAAAACGTGGCCTGTAAAACTACCAATATAGAAATTTGACTAGCAACAAAGAAACTCACAGCGTGACGGATTAAAAAAGAATATATGAGTCAATGTGATGCTGCCTTACAATTTATTCACTTAGGAAAACGGAGTTATCCTTATGCTAGAGAAATATCTGATTTGCCAAGTAACGTCCCTGCGAAATAATTGAAAACAATGAACTGAAATATGTGAGACTAAACTGGTGGCATGACTGCAGGCATTAAGAATTCCCGATGGGATTCTTACCTCTATCAGACGTAGTTTGTATCTAAATACGTTGAAATCGCGGATTGCAATGACTGCATGAATCAACGGGTAAAATAGCGTTCTCGAGAACAGAGATGAAAACAGGACAAATCGAGTGAAATGGTGCCTTGTACGCAGAATGCGATCGCCTTCTTTAAAATGCCTCTTGTGTATGAGCACTAAAAATTTCCAAGTTATTAGGTATAAAAAGTTTAAAATACTGAGCACCACAGTGCTTATTATGAAAATGTGACCCTATCCTTAAGGACGCAGTGAAGTGTAGATGTCCCAACGGTATGAATATGAGCAAGAAACAGTAGTGCCCTGGCTCACAGGTACTGTTAGTAGAAAAATAATAAATAAAGCTTGTTTGTTCAAAAAAAGACAAAATAAAGAATGCCCTACTACCAAAGCAAAATCAAGTTGTGTACCGTATGTGAGTGAAATAAAGATGCTTCAAAAGGTTGAAGGAAGATATCAGCAGCTGGGTATATATGCATTGGTCATAAACAAACAGAAACACTCATGAAGATTCGAAATGAAAATAGGGGATTGCATTTTGTATTACTCCAGCAAGATTTCTTAACTAACAAATACATTGCGGCTGCAATAGTCATGACAGACAGAAACAATTGTGATGTTAGAAGCTACGTATGGTACTTCACCCAAACTGTTGTATAGCACACTATGTCCGTCATAATAGTCCAGATCAAGCGTGTTAGACGTTTTGTGGAACAAAATGAGTTGCTTTATGGCAAACAGTAACAAACATAATAATCCAAATTAAACATGGTGTTACTACATTCCATGTATGATAATTGCTTGAATTGTACATCATCGTCTCTGTTAAGTCAAACATAACATGATATTACTGCTCTATTGAATGATATTTTGCTATGTACGAAACAACTCTTTGTGCGACTAAATTAGAGTTAGTCTGTTTTAGTATTGCCGAGCAATTAGATAAGCAACATTTCTGTGATAATATCTTTGAGACTCTTTAATCTGAAAGAAACAGTTAGTTATAGATTCCTTACCTTAGAATTACCCCCAGGCGTCAGACTGGATCCGGAAAGTTTTTCGTCAGCAGTACCTCTGCGCGTTGGAAGGTGGCGTCGGTCGGCTCCGCGTCCGTTGTTGGCGTCGTGGTCGCCGGGATGACGTCGCTAGCTACTTACACGCCGCCCTCGCGCGCTGACGTCAGTTCTTTCTTTTTCCGCGCCAGCCAGCGCAGCTCCGGAGAGAGCGGTACCTCCAGTCACTTTTTGACTGAACTTTTTGAGCGACTTTTGTCGACGTCTTTTTGAGTTCTACCGACTCCTGGTGCATGTAGGGATGCCCGGCTTCAAGGCCTGCGGTTCCTGTTCCCGAATGATGTCGGTGACGGATCCGCACCGCATGTGCCTCTTTTGCCTGGAGCGCGACGACTACCCCAAGTCATGCTCCGACTGCCGGACCATGGCTCCGAAGTCTTTGCGGGAGCGGTCCCGAAAGCTTCTTGAGCGCCGGCAGTCTGCTCCGTGCAGTTCGAGGTCCCGGTCACTGGGGAGGTCGAGGGACCGGTCGCGGAGCCACTCGTCATCCAAGTCTTCGCACTCGGGGTCGGGTAAGTCGAAGCACAAAAAGAAGTCGAAGAAGCATCGTCGCTCTTCGACTTCTCCCTGTCGGTCGGCTGACGCGACGAGGGATGCGGGCGGTACCACTCCCGCGGCTCCGCGTGCGGAGCCTGAAGGGCAGACTCCGAGTTTCCCTCCCTTTCCGGGACCCGGAGCGACCGCTGCCCAGCTTCGTCGGTTTTACGAAGCCATGCATGCCATCTTTGGGCAGCTCGACTCCGCCGGCGCGCTTTCGGGCCCCGCGGACTCGGTTGGGGGCCATAGGCCTTCCCTGCCGGCAGCTCCGGCGCCGCAGGGCCCCCATGGATCCAGGCCTGGATCCGGATCGGCGCCGGTCGACCTTGTGACACCTCCACCGGCGCCGACTCCGCTGCCGACGCCTGGCCCCCCAGCCGGCGTCGACCCCGGCTTCCAACCCGACGTGGACACGGAGCTGGGCCGACGCCGATGGGTACTTTTGCCCCTGTGTTCCACCCTGGCCATTTTCAGCCAACCTGGCAGCCAGAGGAGGGTGAGGAAGACTGGGATGGGTCTGGGGACCCTTTGTCAGACCAGTTGGAGTACGATCCAGACTGGAGAGAGGACCTGGGGGATGCCAGTGGTCTGGATACCTCCACTGACCTTGGCATGTTGTCTCCTCCTACCGTGGCTACGGAGGAGGTAGCGTCATACGCAGTGGTGTTGCGTAGGGCGGCCGAGACTCTCAAACTCGAGCTTCCTACTGTGGCAGTCAGGACTAACCTCCTGACAGAGGTGTTTCAGCCGGCAGCGAACTCTTCGGAGCCCCTGCTACCGTTCAATGAAGCCCTGACCGACATCCTTTTGGGCACTTGGTCCAGGCCCAACACAGGGGCTCCCGTGGATAGGATGGTTGCCCGACGCCACCGTCCGGCCCCGGGCGACCCCACTTTCCTCTCCCAACACCCCACCCCGGAGAGCTTGGTGGTCCAAGCTTTTACTTTCAAGAGCGCATTCCCTAACGCACCACCAGATAGGGAATCCAAGAAGCTGGATCAGCTTGGGAAGAAGGTTTTCTCTTCCACCAGCTTGGGACTGCGATTGGTAAACACCGCATGTCTATTGGGCCGTTATTCCCACTCTGTGTGGGATACGGTTGCGCAGGTGCTGCCTCAGTGTCCGAAGGAGGCACGGACCGTCCTCTCCTAGGCCGTTGCAGCGGGGAGAGATTCAGCGAAGTTTACCATCCGTTGTGGGCTGGATACCGCTGACTCTAGGCAGGACGATTTCCACGTCAGTAGCCCTTCGTCGCTACGCCTGGATGAGATCAACTGGCTTTTCTGGGGCTGTCCAGAGTGCTCTTCTGGACATGTCTTTTGATGGCCGTCGCCTTTTTGGGGATAAAGCAGACCACGCTCTAGAGCGTTTCAAGGACTCACGGGCTACGGCCAAGTCCTTGGGCCTCTCCACTCGCCCTGCGCAGTCTGCTTTTCGCCCCTTTCGTGGCTACGGAAGGGGTGCCCCACTCCATCCCGCCCAGAGCCACAGGCCGGCGCAAGCTGCACAACCGTTGCGCGGCCGGGGACGTGGGAACCACCACCATGGTTCTGGGGGCCAGCGAGCGGGCCAGTCCACCAACCCCCCCTCTGCTTCCGCCTCCAAACCTTCCTAGTCCGACCTTTCAGGCCCATCAATCGCCAGTGGGCGGCAGGATCCGCCATCACCTCCCCCACTGGTGCACCATCACGTCGGACAGGTGGGTTTTGCAGATAGTCCGAAGGGGCTACTCCCTCCCCTTCGAGGCTACCCCTCCAGCCATGCCACCTCAGTACCATCGCATGTCGGAGGATCACCTGGCCCTTCTCCAACAGGAAGTTACGGCTCTCTTGGCCAAGGGCCTGCGTCCTATCTTGGACCTCAGGAACGTCAATCGCTTCCTCCGGAAGGAGAAATTCATAATGTTGACGTTAGCTCAGGTCTTGTCTGCCCTCGACCCTGGAGACTGGATGGTAGCGTTGGACTTGCAGGTCGCCTATTTTCACATCCCCGTCCTGCCGGCCCACCGGTGCTACTTGCGGTTCATGGTAGGCCACGAGCATTTTCAGTTTACCGTGCTCCCCTTCGGCCTTACCAGCGCCCCTCGGGTGTTCACGAAAGTGATGGCGGTGGTTGCAGTTCATCTGCGCAGATCAGGGGTCCCAGTCTTCCCCCTATCTCGACGACTGGTTGTTGAAGGCGGGCTCGCCCCAGGCAGTCGTCTCCCACCTCCAGACTACGGCCGACCTCCTGCATTCACTGGGGTTCTCCATCAACGTGCCGAAGTCACACCTGATTCCCTCTCAGAAGCTCCTCTTCATCGGAGCGGTTCTGGACACGACGTGGTTTCGGGTCTATCCTCCCGAGCAGCGAGTCCGGGATATTCGGGCTATGATTCCGATCTTCCAGCCCTTATCCCGGGTTTCGGTCAGGATGACCCTCCGGCTGCTGGGCCTGATGGCCTCCTGCATCCTGCTGGTGGATCATGCCAGGTGGCAAATGTGGGCTCTGCCGTGGGACCTGAAGTTCCAGTGGGCGCAACATCAGGGGAATCTGTCCGATTGCGTCCAGAACTCAGAGGGCACTGCACACCAATTGCAGTGGTGGCTCACGAACCAGCATTGGGTCAACAGCAGATCCCTCTCCCTTCCTCAACCAGAGTTCACAGTGATGACCGATGCATCACTGCTGGGATGGGGCGGCCACATGGGAGAGGCAGAGATCAGAGGCCTCTGGTCTCCGGTGGAGTCCGGGCTCCACATCAACCTTCTGGTGCTGCGGGCGATCCGGCTTGCACTGAAAGCATTCCTTCCCTCTGTCCGGGTAAGAGTAGTGCAGGTGTTCACGGACAACACCACCGCCATGTGGTACTGCAACAAACAAGGAGGGGTGGGGTCGTGGACCCTATGTCAAGAGGCCCTCCGCCTCTGGACATGGCTAGAACATCAGGGCATATCCCTGGTGGTTCAACACCTGGCAGGTTCCCTGAACGCCAGGGCCGACGAACTCAGGCGCATGATGGATCACGAATGGCATCTTCACTCGGAGGTGGTGCAAGGTCTCTTTCAACAGTGGGGAGAGCCTTGGTTAGATCTATTCGCCACCGAAGAGATTGCGCAATGTCAGCAATTCTGCGCGTTGGAATTTCCAAGGCGGCACTCGTTAGGCAACGCTTTTCGTCGCGAGTGGAGTTTCGGTCTGTTGTACGCCTTTCCGCCTATACCACTTCTGCCCAGAGTGCTGAAGAAGATCAAGCGCAACCGGGCCCAAGTCTTTCTGGTGGCTCCGGATTGGGCATGAAGAGTCTGGTATCCCGAGCTGCTCAACATGCCCATCGATCCTTCTGTCGCAGCAGAAGGGAACGGTCCTCCACCCGACCCTGTCCAGCCTCCACCTCCTTGCGTGGAGATTGAGTGGTGGCAGTTGACGTCATTCGACTTGCCTCCCGAAGTTTGTGATGTAATCTTGGCAGCCAGGCGTCCCTCCACTAAGACGGTATACGCCTGCCGGTGGAACAAATTTGTGCCATGGTGCACAGCAAAGGCTGTGGATCCCCTTTCTGCCCCCCTTTCTGAGGTTCTCTTGTTCCTCCTTTCTTTGGCCCAGCAGGGCTCTGCTCTGGGCACTATCAAGGGCTATCTTTCGGCCATTTCTGCCTTTCTTAGGCTTCCTGATCAGCCTTCTCTCTTCAAGTCCCCCGGTTGTTAATCGTTTCTTAAGAGGCATAACTCATCTTTTTCCTCCTATCCCCTTTGTTATGCCTCAGTGGGACTTGAATCTGGTCTTGACCTATTTGATGTGCGCATCCTTTGAGCCGCTTCACAACTGTCCTTTAAGACTTTTGACTCTTAAGACTGCATTCCTGGTGGCCATCACATCTGCCAGAAGAGTGAGTGAGCTCCAGACTCTTTCATCCAAACCTCCTTTTCTGGCTGTACATCTGGACAAGGTTGTCCTGAGGACTCGTCCATCCTTTCTTCCCAAGTGGTCACCTCCTTTCACATCGGGCAAACCATCACTTTACCCACCTTCTTTCCGCTTCCGCATCCTTCTAAAGAGGAAGAGAGGCTCCATCGTCTGGACCCAAAACGTGCGCTTTCTTTCTATCTGGATCGCACAAAACAGTTCCGAGTGGATGACCAACTCTTTGTTGGCTACGTGGGCGCCAAGAAAGGTCGTGCCGTACACAAGCGGACCATTTCTAGATGGGTCGTTTTGTGTATTAAAGCCTGCTATTCTCTAGCTACAAAGGAGCCTCCAGTGGGGCTACGCGCCCATTGCACCAGGGCGACGGCAGCCACTACTGCTTTGGGACGAGGAGTTCCTCTACATGACAGCTGTCAGGCAGCTACGTGGGCATCGCTGCACACGTTTACGAAACACTACTGCCTGAACAGCCAAGTCCGGAGAGACGGCTTCTTTGGCCGTTCTGTTCTCCAGGACTTTCTGGTGTGATCTTGGTTCGCAGACCCACCTCCGGGGTTGGTATTGCTGGGGTATCTATTCTAAGGTAAGGAATCTATAACTAACTGTTTCTTTCAGATGAACAAGTTACTTACCTTCGGTAAGGATATATCTGTAAGAAACATTAGTTAGTTATAGATTCCTTACCGCCCCACCCATCCTCCCCGCTCTGCGAACTGATTTCTAGGATTAAGGACATCCTTTCAGGGCCCTAGTTTTGTGCACCAGTGGTCAGTGTCTTGCATGGCTCTGCGTTTCTGGTGCGGAAAGTCGTGTACAGAACTGACGTTCGCGCGCGAGGGCGGCGTCTAAGTAGCTACCGCGACGTCATCCCGGCGACCACAACGCCAACGACTGACACGGAGCCGACCGACGCCACCTTCTGACGCGCAGAGGTACTTCTGACGAAAAACTTTCCGGATCCAGTCTGACGCCTGGGTGTAATTCTAAGGTAAGGAATCTATAACTAACCTATGTTTCTCTTGTAGGGGATTTCCGTGATAGTCATAATCATGTGAATAGTCCCGCCCATGTGCGTGGACCCCGGAGCACTTCATTAGATATATCTTCTTAAGTTGTCATCTTCTGCCTTTCTTCAGGAAGGCCTGTATAGACACTTAAGAAACAAAAAGACAATAATGCAGCCTAACCAACTAGGCTACGCTGGCCATTACTTCATCTTGAAGTGAAAAAAGATAGCCAGTTTAACTTTTTTAATTTCGCAATTTGCTGAGTTTTACACATAGAAAACTCTCCTTCACAAAACTCCTTTTTTTTTTTTTTCCATGATGGAGATGAAAAGGAATGGATAGAGAAGCCCCCATAGGCTGCCATTATATGTCTGCAAATGGATACCGTGCCTTTAAGAGTCTCCAGAGACCCCCGATATCCCATGATGCACAGCCAGAGGCAGTTACTTTCAGTTTTTTTTTTCCTGCTCCTGCTAGCAGGACCCTGGAGCATTGAGCTCTACCTTTTTTGGTATTACATTACAAACTTAGTTATATATTTGGATTTTTGTAGTTTTACTCGACATCTTTGGCCTTTATCTACCTTCTGCTGTAGTTTTTTGGCAGATTTTCTGCAGTTTTCTTGTCATAATGCCATCTCTATTTGACAAGTGTCCTGACTGTGGTAGGAAGAAGGCCAAGTCTGATGCTCACAGAGTCTGTATTCTGTGTTTGCCTGTGTCTCATGTGCCTGACACCTGTTCTATTTGTAAGACCTTTTCCAGGCGCACCCTACGTGACGGGGAGAAAATTCGGCTCCAAGGGTTGGAGCAGAGAAGACAGAAGGCAGCATCTTCAGCCTCTGGGCAAGGAGAGGGTAAGTCCTCTACCAAGACCCATGCTTCGACCTCTGGGGGGCTCCCCAGTCGAAAAACGGCAGAAAAATGACGCCGGTCCCGGTCGAGGACGATGACGTCGAGAGCAGGTATGACGACTATATGCTCTCTGTCGACTCAGGGCTCTGGGTCGAAGCGACGTCGACGTTCGACGTCAAGGAGAAGAACGGCGAGGTCTCGGACGAGATCGCCGTCGCGGGTTTCCCCGCGTTCGACGTCGACTCAACGAAGATCGCCGTCGAGGCATCATCGTCGTCGATCGGAGCAACGGCGGTCGCCGTCGATGCGTCACCGCCGATCGCCATTGACGTCTACGAGAAGGTCGACGTCGAGGAGAAGATCGAAGTCGATGGGAAGGTAGACGTCAAGGGGTCAACACCGACGTTCGACGTCGAGGTACCGCTCTGGGACTCGCTCCGTAGTGAGCCTATCGTCGTCGACAGGAAGTTCGCGTTCCAGACGACGTCGACGCTCGCCGTTGAGCAGTGGATCGACGTCGAGGGGGAGGTCTGAGGTTGAGTCCAGGGCCCCGTCCTCTCGGCCAGCCCGGAAACGGAGGAGGTTGGTCTCTTCTTCAGGTTCGGAGTACTCGCGTGCCTATTCACCATCCAGGACACCTCCTGCTCCTCGTCAACCGGTGACACCTCCACCACCGCCAAGTCCTCCTCCTCCACCTCCTGCTGCTCCTCCTCCTCCACCGCCGCCTCCTCCTCCGCCTAGGCCCACGGCTCCTCAGCCCACGCGCCCTGTGGAACCTCGAAGACCAAGAACACGGTCTTGCTCGAGACATCGTTCCCATAGACACCACCGATCTTCCACACGATCCCGTCGTCATCGAGATGAGAGATCTCGCTCCCGGCATACCAGGGATGCGTCTTTCACGATTACGGGGAGGCACTCGTCTACTCTAACCGATTCCCCCCCTCAGAGGGTATCGCCTGTTGACGATATCTCCACCTTCCAAGAGGTTCTGGTCAGAGGGGCTTCAAAGCTGAACATTCCCCTGTCTACTCCTGTGCCGTCGACATCGGTGATATTTGGAACTCTCCAGCAGAGACAAACATCACGTCCATTGCTCCCGTTGGTGCCTGGTTTGGAGGAACCGGCTATGGAGCTGTTTTTGTCGCCATCTTCTATAAAATCTTCACCTTCCAGGTTACAGAAAAAATATCGCCCACCTGAGTCGGATCTTGCCTTCCTCCGACTGGATCCCACCCCGGACTCTGTCATAGTGGTGGCGGCACGGAAACAGCATGCTACGGCTCCGACTTCCACGGTGCCACCGGATAAGGAAAGCCGTAAGCTGGATTCGGTGGGGAGAAAAGCTCGCAGCACCGCGGCTACATCCATGAAGGCGGCCAGCTCTACTGCCTTGCTGGGCCGTTATGACAAATCCCTATGGGAGTCCCTTCAACAATTTGTGGATCTCCTGCCCAGAGACGAGCGGGAAGATTTTAAGGAGATAGTGAATGAGGGCCTGATGGTTTCTAATCAAGACATCAGCGCTGCAGCGGATTCTTCACTCCTGGCCGCCCACGGATATTGCCACGGAATTGCTCTACGGAGACATTCTTGGCTTCGTCTTACTTCTCTGAAGCCGGAGGCGCAACAGCGCATTTCCAATCTTCCATTCTCTGGCACGACTCTCTTTGGCTCTCATGCGGACGACGAGATGGCCCGCATGAAGACTGAAATGGAGACTTTGAAGGCTTAGAAAAACCTAAAGAACAGCGAAAAACCTTCCGCCCTTTCCAGCGGCGTTATTCCTCTCAGAGGTTTCAGCAGTCTCAGGGCCGTCAGTCCAACCAACAACAGCAGTTTCAGCGGTCTTTTCAGCCGTTTCGGAAACGCCAACAGCGAGGACGATCCAACCAGCAGTCTGGACAAGGGACCAAGGCTCCTGCTGGTTCCAAGCCCTGAAGGGTTTCTTCCCCCTCGTCCGTTATCCACTCCGGTGAGGGGAAGCATTCAAAACTATCTGGCCGAGTGGCAGAAAATAACTCGGGACAATTGGGTGCTGAATATTGTTCGCAGTGGATACTCGCTACGTTTTACAAGTCCTCCTCCGTCGATTCCTCCAACTCGATCATGCTACGCGAGTTGCAGAGGGAGGCCAACACCCTCTTACAGAAAAGGGCGATAGAACCGGTTCCTCTAGCACAAAGAGGAACAGGACTGTATTCTCGGTTCTTTCTAGTCCGCAAGAAAGACAAGAACGAGTTCAGACCCATCCTCGACTTTCGACAGGCCAACAAAAAGTTTCGGATGTTGTCCTTGCATCAAATCTACCCTCAACTTCATCAGGGAGACTGGCTATGTGCAATAGATCTGCAAGACGCATATTTTCACGTGCCCATAGCAAGGAAATATCGCAAGTTCCTGTGATTCACCGTAGGCAAGAACCACTATCAATACTCCGTGCTTCCCTTCGGCCTGAAGTCAGCGCCTCGGACATTTTCCAAATGCATGGCCGTAGTTGCTGCACATCTAAGGAAGAACAAGGTGTTCGTCTACCCGTATCTAGACGACTGGCTGATCAAGGCAGCTACGTCTCAGGAAGTGCAACTGCATTTCAATCGGACTTCCAATCTCCTTCTTCGTTTGGGCCTCCACATCAACCTCACGAAGTCTGTCTCGACTCCTGTCCAATGTCTACAGTACCTGGGAGCCACCATCGATACACGCACAGCAAACGTGTGTCCTTCGGAGGAGAGACGCTTATCGATCCTTCGGAAGGCTCAGGCTCTCATGACCATGCCCTCCCCGACGGTGAGGAACGTATCTTCTCTCCTGGGCTCCATGGCCTCCTGTATCTTCCTCACTACAAATGCATGCCTCCATATGAGACCCCTGCAAGAATGTCTGGAGGATCAGTGGGACCAGAAACTTGGGGATTGGGAAGACCGGATTCAGCTGTCACGGCAGGCCCTCCAGTCTATCCGATGGTGGTGTTCTCCCCGCAATCTCCTCTGGGGGATTCCCTTCCACAAGGAGATACCGACACAAACCATAGTGACGGATGCGTCTCTCCACGGCTGGGGTGCACATTCCGATCACCTTCAGATACAGGGCACGTGGTCCCGGAAAGAGGCCACGTACCACATCAACTTCCTGGAACTTCGAGCAGTTCATTTGGGGCTGAAAGCCTTCCAGCCGTCGTTTCACACCAGTTCCCTGCTTGTTCAGACGGACAACACGACCACAATGTTCTACCTCAACAAGCAGGGAGGCTCAAGATCTCGAGCGTTATCTCGGGAAGCCCAGACCATCTGGAACTGGCTGTTAGCCAGTAACCTGACCATCACAGCAACTCGCCTCCCAGGTGTTCAGAATGCTCAGGCAGACGCTCTCAGCAGACTCATTCACGAATGGGTCTTAAACGACGAAGTGGTGCGAGACATCTTCGAAAGATGGGGTACTCCAGAAGTCGATCTGTTCGCTACCGCGGAAAACAGCAAATGCCTTCGCCTCCAGGTTTTACCAACCAGGGACTCTGGGGAATGCACTATGGATCAACTGGTCAGTCGGCTTTCTCTACGCTTTTCCGCCAATTCCCCTGATCCCGACAGTACTGATCAAGCTCTCGCAATCACGGGCCAAGATGATCCTCATTGCTCCGGACTGGCCCCGTCAGTGGCGGTTCACAGACCTACTCTACCGGTCTCTCCTGCCACATCTCCGTCTTCCATGCCGGCCGGACCTTCTGACGAAGTTCTGCGGGCAGATGGTGCACCCCAACCTCTCGCCGTTGAATTTGGCGGGATGGCTCCTGAGTTAGTACAGTACGGACATTTGAATCTCCCTCAGGACTGTATGAAGATATTGAAGGAGGCCAAACGACCATCCACACGCACGTCCTATGCATATAAATGGAAGACATTTTGCATCTGGTTTGCATCTAAGAACGTGGATCCTACCTCCTGCAAGGCAGATGTCATCCTTCCTTACTTGCTATACTTGGCTCATTCTGGCCTTCAGTTTCATTCGATCAAAGTTCACCTGGCAGCTTTAACTGCTTATAGGAAATGTCCTTCACAAACTTCCTTTTTTTAAATCCCAGTCATCAGAGATTTTCTTGAAGGATTGAAGAAAGTGTTTCCTCCCATTAAGCGTCCTTCGCCTCCCTCGGAGCTCAATGTGGTCCTTTCACGACTGATGAGGGAACCGTTTGAACCCATTCATAAGGCCTCTCTTCAGCATCTGTCTTGGAAGACGGCTTTCCTTGTGGCCATAACTTCTGCCCGCAGGGTTAGCGAACTTCAGGCACTGTGTTGTAAAGAGCCTTATACAGTCTTTCATTCCTTTAAGGTAGTTATGAGGACTCAACCTAAGTTCCTCCCGAAAGTTGTTTCAGAGTTTCATGTGAACCAAACTATTACATTGCCTACATTTTTTCGGAATCCCTCTTCTCCTGCTGAGAGGTCGCTTCATTCCCTGGATGTTAGGAGGGCCTTGAAGTTCTACTTGGACAAGACTAAGGATATCCGTAGATCAGACCAGTTATTTGTAAACTATGGCTCTGTCCGAACTGGTCTAGCTACCTCCAAACAATCCATTTCTAGGTGGATTGTTTCCTGTATTCAGTTGTGTTATCAGAAAGCCAACCAGACTTTGGTTAGTAAGCCTAGGGCTCACTCTACCAGAGGTAAAGCGGCTACTGCGGCTTTACTTCGTAACGTACCCATTTCGGAAATCTGTAAGGCTGCCACTTGGAAGTCAGTCCATACATTTACTAAGCACTACTGCCTAGACACTGTTTCTAGGGCAGATGCTCAGGTCGGGCAGGCTTCACTTCGAAATCTATTTGCACAATAGTGCGGTTGTTCTCTGTTTCTTCCACTGCCAGAGAGTTTTTTGGGATGGGCTTGCTAGTCTATTCACATGATTATGACTATACACGGAAATCCCCTACAAGAGAAGGAGTAGTTTCTTACCTGTAACTCCTGTTCTCTTGTAGGGATATTTCCGTGATAGTCGTAAGCAACCCGCCCACCTCCCCGGTGGCAGATACAGTTGTCCCCAAGACTCAGCAGGCTCTGCTTCTTTACGCCTTCAAAAAGAACTGAAAGTAACTGCCTCTGGCTGTGCTTCATGGGATACCGGGGGTCTGTGGAGACTCTTAAAGGCACGGTATCCATTTGCAGACATATAATGGCAGCCTATGGGGGCTTCTCTATCCATTCCTTTTCATCTCCATCATGGAAAAAAAAGTTTTGTGAAGGAGAGTTTTCTATGTGTAAAACTCAGCAAATTGCTAAATTTAAAAAGTTAAACTGGCTATCTTTTTTCACTTCAAGATGAAGTAATGGCCAGCGTAGCCTAGTTGGTTAGGCTGCATTATTGTCTTTTTGTTTCTTAACTGTCTATACAGGCCTTCCTGAAGAAAGGCAGAAGATGTCAACTTAAGAAGATATATCTAATGAAGTGCTCTGGGACCCACGCACATGGGCGGGACTATTCACATGATTATGACTATCACGGAAATACCCCTACAAGAGAACTGGAGTTACAGGTAAGAAACTACTCCTTCTTACAGATATATCGTTACCGAAGGTAAATAACTTGTTCTTTAGCACAATTATTATTAGTGCATTTGTACAAGCACTCCCTTTATGTACATTGGAGGTCATTCAAACGAGAATATTTCCTGATTAGCTTTTAAGTGGCCCCTGAAGAAGGGATCTTCTTCCCGAAATGCATTGGGCACGCATAACAACTTTTCAAGAGAAGCATCGATCTCTTTGTTTAATATGAAGAATATTTGTAATGTTATTCTTTAGATGTTCATTATGTTGCTATGAATATCAATATATGAACTTCGGTTTAATTTTTGTGTTCATGAAAAAGTATTTTGAAAATGCTGGAATTTACCCATTATAATAAATAACAAGTGTAAAGGTTTTTTTCACATTTCAGTTGTGAGATTTTAATGACAATAATTAGTTCAAAGGAAGTTGAATTGATTTTTCAACTGTGCGGCCAGGCTTTAAGTGACAGCGTACACTTGTTATATAAACTATATTGATCTAGCCTTACCAGATAGGAGGGGTGGAGATAGGAAACAACATCTTACACAACTGGAGGCCAGGTGGATTTGTACTTTGAGGTCTGTCAAAATGGGACTCAACTTAGATCATGAGTTACCCCATTTCCTCCGACTTGTCCTTGCTTTCACTCTTACCACACCTCTCTGGGCACTTCTTGTACATCTACATTGCGGTATGTCTGGATTTACATGACTACTTTCGCTTTCCTGTAATACTCTGGTACCTCGTAAAGGTTAGAGGTTTGTACTGCACACATAATTGCACAATCTCTGGGTGGTTTCGTCACTGAGATGGGCACGTTTTGGCAGTTGGAGAGTTGGATTTGTTGGTCTCATATCCTGAAGTTAGAGTTGTGCCAGGACGGGTGTTCTTGGGTAGTGGCACCGTTTTCCACTGTTGAATTTCAATGCATGTGGTGCCGTTTTACTAATGGGCCACAGTGCCAAATTGTTCTTGCTCCGTGAGATGGTACCGGGTTCGTGTTGCTAGAATCCCAGAGGACTGCTTCCATGCATAAATCTGTGTGTAGTTGTCCAGAGATGCATTGGACTCACGAATGGAGTGATAAGTATCAATGGTGATACACTGGATTCATATGTACACAACATCAGTACTTTCAAGTTTGGGGCATGACTCGGGTAAGTAGACTAGGAACAATTGTCTTGACATAACTTAGAATCCCGAGCATGATTTGACTATATGGACCCAAAATATACTCCATTGATCTAAGGGTTCACTGTGGGTCATTATGAAGGTGTTATCCACACACTAATAATAATAATTTTTTGTGAAAATGGTTTTCATGTGTGATACTAAGAGTGCAGGTGATTTGATGTTCGTATCGTTTGAGACACATGGGTACATGAACATGTTTTTTAATAATAAAGTAGATTGCGTGGTTCGTGGAACTGGACTAGAAACGGTGCCTAGAATGCATGATGTCGTTTTCTGATCGCGACTAAGAAAGTTGCGCATTGACGCAGGCACACTCTGATTTGTAGGCTGTGGTCTAGTGCTGCCAGGTGGGTGAGGCTGACATTTTAAGTGCGACTTCCGGTAAAGGTATCGGTTTACTGAGCGTGAATACGTACGCGGCGTTTCTCGACTAGCACTTCAGTGCCGAACATGAGTGAGTAGTTCCAGCATTGTGAGGACACCTCTCTAAAAGCTCATAGTCCTATCATTAGTGGTTGCACGACAACAAAAGCCATGCCGGGTGCACTTTCTTTTATACTGGTGCAGTAACTCTGCATTTCAATTTTAACAATTTTAATGCACGGAACTCATAGTATCGCGCCGCAGGAGTCAAAATTCCTATGAGTACTATTTATCGCTTTGCAATTCCACACGGACTATGTTTGGTTTGCCCATTGAGTTGCCCCAATAAGGGTTTTCCACAGTACATTTATGTATCTAATTTGGGGTAAAACATGCAGACTAGTCTCCCTCAATTTAGGGGGCTAGGCGCAAACCCAGTGTGACGCGCCGTAAGTCTGTTTGACTATTACGAGCACCTTATGTTGACTAACAAACAATCATGCGTTGATTATGTTTGAAGTTTTACACGGGTGGCCTTTCCAGTGCAATTGACTTATGCAAAATGGCCCCGTTTCTGGCCATGAAGGGCTACGGGATTTGGGAAAGCACCGTTGATTCCTTAATGGGACATAGATGGGGCAACTCACAAATAACTGATTATTTGTGAAGGTTGTTTTGGGATATGTTTTTAACGACTTTACACATTCACATTTAATGTTATTTATAGTGTTTACTTATGCTCTTTACTTTCCTCTCTTTGCTTAGCGAATCCTAATAAACATTATTAAGGATTTCAGACAGATTCATGACTTTTGGACACTCTTGAGTCTCTGACGTTTTTTGTTCCAGGATTTCATAAATTGGTATTTGGTTTCATTGCTCTTCAGTTGTGGTGACATTAATTTCTTGAACATTGGGTTAAGGATAACTAGATGGGGTGTGAGCTGTTTTTAATGCATGATTTCTGTGACACATCGAACATTGGGCGTCGTTGCTGTAGTGAATGCATAATTGAAGAGCAGAGTTAAACCTGCTGCCCAGAAAACCTGTGCTGTTTTGAATACTGGTGCTGGGATCCCATTTGACCCTGGTACTTCATTGTTCCTCATTTTCCTGATGATCTTAATTACTTTATCATCTTTTATTGACTTGCCTTGGGGCGTGCAGTTCCCTGCTTCAGGGCTGTTGACTTCGGTGGTTCCTTTGTCCAGCGGGTCTATTGAGTACAGTTGTTTTACATAGTTTGTCCAGTCTCGTTCAGCTACCCCGTTCTCCTTTCTTGCTCTGAGATTGCTCAGCTGATTGATGTGCCTCCACAGCCCAGAGTAGTTCTTCTCTTTCAGGGAGAACACCTTGAGCCATTCCTTTTCGATGTGCTCCCTTTTGTTCTCCCATACTTTCTTTTTATAAGCTGACCTCAAGGCTGTAGTGGAGTTGCCGTTGGTTGGTTTGCCCCCTCTTTTCTTGGTCTCCAGGGCCCTACGGAGAGCACATTTGCACTTGATTATGACCTTAGGGTGGCGGGGAGCTCCAGGAGTCATTATGTATTTGTTACTCGAGCACTGGTGTCGTGCGTTACCCAGGTTTAGTTGGAGCTCTCCTATGATGTTCTCCCAGTTGCTTATTGCTGTGACTTGATTTGGTGGATTTGCTCTATGCTGTCTTTTTTCCACCCATGCTAGCAAGTTGTCTCCAATTTTCGCTGACTATTTTATCCTTTGGAGAACCTTGTGCCTCTCTTCTCCTATAGTTTCACCTATTGTTTGGAAGGTGATTGCTGTAGGTACTACTAATTGATCATGGCCCTCAGGGGCCTGTGATCACTTTCCGCCATGTCATCGATTTCAAAATCTGTGAGCCTGGCTGCAATGGTTTCACTGACTAAGATGTAGTCGATTGTGGACACATTCCTGAAGGTTGGTTTCGGGCACCAGGATGGAGAGCGAGATTCTTTTAGTGAGTGGGTTTCATCTTAGCCTGTAGTTTTTAAGAAGAGTGAGAAGGGGTTTAGCCCGCCCACTTTGTCTGGCTTTCATTTGATCTAAATCCCTCAGGTACTTGATGAGATTCGTATTTGGTTAGAAGGTCATCTAATGTTCTTGTCAGGGAATCCATGAATTCCTTCACGATTGTCTGTGCAGGGTTGATGTAACAGTTTATTAGCAGAAGGCGTAGGTTGAGAGTTAAAATTCGGGCCTTTAATCAGTAATACTTGGGTCTCTGGTGTTCTAGCTTGTATTTCCATGGCTTTGAGTCTACAGGCATGTTTTAGAAAGACGGAGAGTCCTCCAGATGGCCGGCCAAAGATGTTCCGCTTGTTAGCTGCTACATAGAACTCGTAGTACCCTGCCCAAGGGGGTGCTGTTCATGGCCCATGTCACCTGGAAACACAATATGTTGCCCTTAGCTAGATAGTCCTGCATTGGTTTTTCTTTAGAGATTTTGCTAATCCCCGCGATGCTCCATGAGATTATGGAGAGTTGTTGAAGTGGTGAAATTTTATCCCTTTCCACTTCCCTGCCGGGCTACCTATAACTGTTGTTAGGGAAAATGCCACTGTATTCTTTGGGCTGCTGTGGGAACTAGGGCAGGTTGACTTGAGTGCACAGCTCGTTGGTTGTTGCAGTATGTTACCCTAATGTTAGATTGGGCACTTGAGCTAATCTGGCTGCTGCTGCAGGCTACATTGCTGTTTGTGCCACGCAAGACTGAGCGGGCCCCCTTCTCCCCGTTTTTCTTGGTGAGGATATGCAGGTATTTCGTCTGCCGGAGGGGGGGATGGGGCTTTGCGTCTACGCCCCACTCAGCTCGCTGTTGCGATTCGCCCAATACTGCATGTTGGAATTGCTTTTGCCGAAATCCCGCCAGGGTCGTGTCGCCGTGAGTCCCCCCCTGGAGTTTCAAGAATCTGACCCATTCTAGGTCTTCTGAAAGAATTTGTGCAAGGGAGGCTACATGTTTAAATAGGCGAAGGATATTGCTCCTATTCAGAATGTCATGCTGGCCCTTGATGAAATATCTAGGAGTAGGCACTACCTCGTAGATGTTTGTGGATGCCTCTAAGGTTACTGCTTCTCCTGTTCCTTGATCCTGATTTTCAGGGCTTATCGGGGAGCCTGGGCTTAGTGGATTTTCGGAGCGTTGCCTTGTTGGTGGCCGGTTGCCCTTCCTGTTGTAGATAAACTATTTGTATGTATTTTTGACATGTTTGCATCCCTGTTGGGCAAAACGTGTTGGTTGCGTTTGTCTGTCTGAAGAAGAAAAGAATAAAAAAAGAAAAATTCAAACAAAAACCAACTTGTCTTGTTGCTCTCCTCCTATTTGAGCAAAGGATTTGGCTATTGTTATTTTGGAATTTTGGTTGCCCCTCATTTTTGTGTTGTAATAAGTCTAATGTGTGACCAGTTGGTAGCTGGTCACTTGAGGTGGGCAACGATCATTATGTGTTAAATGTGTGATTGCTTCAGATGGTGCAGTACTGAAGTTCCCTAGCTGCCAACACTTGTTCAGACTATATGCTTCCAGCCCAGGTGGGCGAGTTAAAAGCTCTGGGCGTGGTCCTGTTTCTGTTGCCCAATTTTATGATCTGTTTACAGATTTTTGGCACTGTTTCTGGGCTGCAGCCTCGTGTTTTCCAGTTAGAAATCCAAGCCGTAGCCCATTTGTAAGGTGGACTTGGATTGGGCATAAGGAGAATTGACCTCACACCTTCTGCTCTCATGTGCTTGTTACCACCTGAACTTTTATTGAACTGCCACCACAGAGTAGGTGAAGGACATTTTTGGGTTGTTACCACTAGAGGTTAAATAGAAACAAGAAGTAGGGGGACTATCAAGTCTGATTAGGGGTCACCCCTTCGAGGTGGGACACTAGCAGGTACGCAGGGCATGGCATCTCCCGGAAGCTCTGCACCAGGAACTGAAGGCATGGAACCGCAAGTTTTCTCGAGTAATGGAAGCTTATGTTCAACAAAAGCCGTCCGCTTTTCCATGGCAAGAAGGCCCCACAGTCTATATAGCCAGTATGTGTGTGTAGATACCACCTCCATGCCCCATTTCGACAAGATGACCTGTTTGGCTGCACAGAGGCTGAGAGTGATGGCCTTTCCCTTTGGCGACTGAAGTGGGTAGGTCAGAGCGTTGGGGAGACCCATTAAAATATTCCTGGGAAATCGGGGTATTTCAGTACCGTACATTTCATCCGTGTGTGCTAGATTGTCAGCCCAGTAGCGATGCAGTTTAGGGCAATGCCATAAGAGATGAGACAATGTGCCTGTTTGGCCTCAATTACGCCAAAAGCTGTCATCGCCTCCTTGCTTCCACTTGGCAGTTCTTGCTGGCGTGTAATACCAATAATGTGTGATTTTGATTACGATTTCTTCTTGCAAAAGCAATACAGGCTGAAGTGCGTGCGCGACGTAGAATATCCAACCATTCGTTATCGGAGAACGGGCATTCACACTCCAGTTCCCAGAGCAAGGACACGGTGAATTGCTAACATTTGGGAGGGTGTTGAGAATGGCATAAATATCAGAGAGGAGACTTTTGTCATCGTGGCGGGTGAGAAGTTACTTCTTAAAGTAAGGGCGTACTAGAGGTTGTTCTACCCAGTGTTTAATGGCGATATAGCGCCAATATTCAGTGTCAGGTAGGGCATAATCTGTTTTTAGTTGGGGGAAAGTTAAGCAGGCTTTGTAAGTTGAATAGATCCCCTATTCTCTTACAGTTAGCTTCTTGCTAAGAGGAGAACGTTGTTCCGGGTAGTGTGGGTGGGAAGTCTGGATTCCCAATTTTGGGTGTGAGCGGTAAAATAGGTGGTGTTTTTTGGCTAATCGAAGCCTGTCCCATGTCTCATGGTCGCCCTCACAACTGGGGAGATATATACCCCTGATGTGTGGTGATTTTTGAGTAGCCAGGTATGGTAATATACTGTTATAATGTTTCTCCACGCTGTCAGATGGAGACTGTTCTCCCAAAAGGTTTCATGCAAGGCTGTGCGTTTTGAGCGTTCCATGTTCTGTTTGGAATGTGAGGGTTGTTTGGCCTGTATACTTATATACCAGGGTATTTTCCATATGTGTATGCCGCTGATTGCTTGGTCTATAAAACACCAATGCTTCGCCGTGCTCGGCCACTGCCATTCCACCATGCATCTCAACTGTGCAGCCTGATAGTAGTGCACCAAGTGGGAGATACTCAATCCGCCCTGACTAAGACCAGCTGGAGAAAAGGCCAGTACACTGGGTTGAACGCTTTTTTAGCGTCGATCGAGATTAACAAAGCTGGACTACGGGATCGAGTTGTTTTAGCAATAAGATGGATGATCCGCTTAGTATTATCGCTGCAGTTTCTCCCTGCAATAAACCTGGCTTGATCTGGGTCTATCAACCCCGGCGTGTACGGACCCGAGCGAGCAGTTAGTGTGCTGGTAAAAATGTTAGCATCTATATTTAGAAGTGAAATTGGACGTTTTGAAGAACAGAGTATGGCCCTTCCCAGGTTTAGGAATGACTGTGATAGTAGCTGCCTTCATCGTGTCAGTGAGGGTACCCTGCTCGCTAAAGGAATTGTACAGCCGGGTCAATATCGGTGGCAACTGCGCAGCAGATATTTTATAGAAAGCATAGGTAAGGCCATCTTGGCTGGGCGCCTTGTTCAAGTGGAGTTTCCTTATGTCTCCAAGGACTTCCTTCACTGTGATGTTCCTTTCTAGGCAGAGAGCGTCACTAGTGGGTAGGCTTGTCAGGGGAGCTTGGGCTATGTATTCAGAGGCATCTGTTTGACTTAGCTGCTCTGCTGAGTATAACTTAGCATAGAAGCATTCAAATTCCGCTGCTATTCCTTCATCTTGGCATACCCTGGAACCAGACTGACCCTGAATTTCTGCAACACTATGGCGTTAGACTTGGTCCCTCAGGCGATGGGTGAGAAGTCACCCTGCCTTATTGCCCCCGGCATAGTACTTCTGCTTCGTGTGGAGAAGGGTGTGTTATCATTATCCTGTTAGGGGACCACTCTGTCTTGTTAAAGAGGGTTGGGAGAAGCCTCTCCAAGAACCCAAACAAGATATTGTGGACTATCTACTAGGCATAAGGTCCAGAAAGGCCGAGTAAATGGAAAAAGCTTCCAAGAATCTTGAGGCCAGCTAGGAGCTCCAGAAGTACTGGTATGACCAAAAAGCTGCACCGGTTGAATTCCAACAAGGGCAGAAGGTGTGGGTTTCGGCGCCTGTGGCACCAAGGGCCCTCCAGGACAAATGGAGTGGCCCTTACGCCATCTTAGAAAAGAAAAGTGAGGTCACCTACTTGGTGGACCTGTGCATAAGGAGGACCCCCAAAAGGGTGATCCATGTGAACCGCCTAAAGCTTTTCCATGATAGGGCTGACAGAACCATGCTGATGGTTACTGATGAGGATCAGGAGACAGAGAGTGAACCTCTCCGTGACCTCCTCTCTTACAGCCCCAAAGATGGGTCAATAGATGGAGTTGTCTATTCAGACACCCTCGCTGCCCAACAGCAGGCTGACTGTAAGCAAGTTTTGCAGCAGTATGCTAAGCTCTTCTCCTTGACCCCTGGTCAGACAAACTGGTGTACCCATGATGTGGACACTGGGGACAGTGTACCTGTCGAGGACAAAATCTATTAACAGTCTGATCAAGTTAAGGAGAGCATCAAAGCAGAGGTCAGCAAGATGCTGGAGTTAGGGGTGATCGAGCCCTCTGAGAGCCCCTGGGCCAGCCCAGTGGTCTTAGCCCCCAAGCCTCATCCACAGGGTGGAAAGAGAGAAATGAGGTTGTGTGTGGACTATAGAGGACTCAACTCTGTCACCAAGACAGATGTTCACCCTATCCCAAGAGCTGATAGACACATTGGGTGCAGCCAAATCTTTTAGTACCTTTTGACTTAACTTACGGGTACTGGCAGATTGGCATGGCCCCAGGAGCCAAAGAAAAGACAGCATTCTCCACACCTGATGGGCATTATCAGTTTACTGTTATGCCTTTTGGTTTAAAGAATGCCCCTGCCACTTTCCAGAGGTTGGTGAACCAAGTCCTTGCTGGACTGGAGTCCTTTAGTGCAGCATATTTTGATGATATTGCTGTCTTTAGCTCCACCTGGCAGGATCACCTGATCCACCTGGGGAAGGTTGTAAAAGCCCTGCAAACTGGGTGCCTTGATAGTTAGGCCTGCAAATGCCAGATAGGGCAGGAAAAAGTTGTATACTTGGGGCCCTTGTGGGTGGGGGCCAAGTGCAACCCTTACAACCCAAGATCCAGGCCATCCTGGATTGGGAAGCTCCAACAACCCAGACTCAAGTCAGGGCATTCCTTGGCTTGACTCTGTACTACAGGAGGTTTGTGAAAGGGTATGGATCCATTGTGACACCCCTCACAGAACTTACCTCCAAGAAGATGCCCAAAAAGATAAACTGGACAGTTAGCTGTCAAAAGTCTTTTGACACAATTAAAGAGGCAATGTGCTGCGCACCAATTCTCAAAGCTGCAGACGATACCAAGCAGTTCATTGTGTAGACTGATGCCTCTGAGCTAGGGATTGGAGCAGTCCTATCCCAGACCAATTATGAAGGCCAAGACCAGCCTGTTGCTTTTATCAGCAGGAGGTTACTCCCCAGGGAGCAGCGTTGGAGTGCCATTGAGAGGGAGGCCTTTGCTGTGGTTTGGTCCCTGAAAAAGTTGAGACCATACTAGTTTGGTACTCACTTCACAGTTCAAACTGACCACAGACGTCTCAAATGTCTAATGCAAATTAAATATGAAAATCCTAAACTTTTGAGGTGGTCCATCTCCCTATAGGGAATGGACTTTACAGTGGAACATAGACCAGGGACTGCCCATGCCAATGCAGATGGACTTTCCAGGTTTTTCCACTTAGACAATGAAGACTCTCTAGGGAAAGGATAGGTCTCATCCTCTTTCATTTGGGGGAGCGGGATGTGTAGGAAGTGCCCCTTTTTGCATGGTTGCCCCCCACTTTCTGCCTAATTTTGCTGTGCTTTGACTTGGTGTGCCCTGGGTTCCTGCCAACCAGGTACCCAGGGCCTATGCTCTTTCCCTAAACTTTACTGTTGCAAAACCCAATTGCCCACTCTCTGGCCACATGTAAGTTCCTTGTTAAAGGTACCATAGGTACCAAGGGCACTGTGACCAGGGAAGACCTGTAAGGGCTGCAGCACTTATTGTGCCACCCTTAGAGGCCCTGTACCTTTATACACACACACACACACACACTGCCATTGCAGGCTGCGTGTTTTGGTGCAGAACAAAGTAAAGAGTCGACATGGCACACCTCCCTGTGTGCTATGCCTGCAATCCACTGCCCTGGCATATGTAAGCCACCCCTCTAGCTGGGTGCACTATACCAGTGGTGAGGGTACAGGTGCATGAGCCTAAGTCAGTTCTTAGACATTGTAAGTACAGTTATGCCATAAAGAGATTATGGTATGGGAGTTTGTCATTACGATCTCCACAGCACCATAATGGCTTTACTGAAAACTGGGAAGTTTGGTATTAAACTTCTCAGCACATTAAACCCACACTGATGCCAGTGTGGGATTTAATGAAAAATGCACTGAGGGCATCTTAGAGATGCCTCCTGAAAAATGACCTAACTCTAGTGTCCTGGCTGAGTGGCTGCTCTCCAGCTGCCACCACCAGACATGTTTCTGGACCCCTGGGTCGAGAGCCTGCTGCTCTCTGGGTGCCAACCCTCCTACCCAGGAGGACCCAGTGGGCTGGGTCCACGAAGGGGAAGCTTCAAAAGCTTGCCGCCTTTGTGAGCTACCCCAGCCATTTGCTGCTCCCAGCAACTGGCCCCTACCGGTTCTGACCCCCACTTTAGGCAGGAGAATCGGCAGGAAAACAAGTTGGGAGGAGAGGTGTGCCCACCTTTACCAACCCCACCCCTCAGGTGGGGGAGGCGAGGTGAAGCACAACTCTAAGTCCCCGCCATCTTGCAGATGGGGGGATCCAGCCAACCAGAGCGAGGCTTATCCCCCCCTCCCACTGGAGGGTGGCATAAGAGGGGTTGTACCAACCCCAAGAAAGGGACTGTCGCAAAGTGCCTGTCCATACACTGGAGGAGGAAGAGGACGGTGAACAGATGCCCCCTTATGTCTCTCCTGTTCTTTACTTACAGTCGCCGTGGGACGTACAAAGATCGGACTGTAGCGGTCCCTTTAACTCTGCAGCTTCTCCCTTCTTCGGATCCATGACGACCCATGTGACTGAATCACATGACCCAATAGGAAATCCGGACGCGGAAGAGGTGTACCTTTTAAACGGAGTCCAGAACCGGAAGAGTGTTGCTTTTTGGAACCACGGCTGCGTAGTGTCCAGCGGAGCAGCAGTTGAACCGAAGAGAGAAGACCCCTCCACGACTCTTGTGGGAAAGACCGACTCGGCGAGACCGGAGCCCGACCCGAGGAACCAACCTGACCTCCGTGAAGGGGAGCCGGACCCCATCCGGTACCACGAGAACGCCAGCCACACTCCTGGAGGAGTGTGGCTCCCTGAGGTACGGGCCCTAATCCGGGGGTGGTTCAATAAGGGGGACACGGGCGCTAGGCCCCTTAACAAGGAGGGACGGGTCTAGTGTGCTAAACGGCCCCACTGCACGTCTTCACTATCCCCTGGTGACGGTCCCGGTGTTACTCCCTCACTCCCTACTCCCTACCATTTCGTGTATCGAGAACACAGACGTGACACCCATTTTCTTTTATTGTTTCTTTTTACATGACAGCTGTCCTCACCTGACTACGGATGAAGAAGAGAAATACCGGACGCCACACGTTACCTCCCGGATGAGGAAAGGAAGGAAAGACTGTCACGCCTGAAACAAAAGAACTTGTTGTATCCCTAAGAGCGATTGAAATAAAGTCCTCTTATACATACCTCTCCTGTATCGGCTCCTCGTGGTTTTCTACAGGGACCCATTGGTCCCAACCTGTACCTACCTTTAACGCCCCTAAATTTAGTATTTAGGGGCAATGCTGAACCTTGCCTCCTCAGACAAGAAGAAACCAGAAGAAGAAGGACCGAAGAGCCGTGCTGAGGAAGAAGAGGAGGACACCAACTGCCTTGGCCCCAGCCCTACCGGCCTGTCCCTACCTCGAACGACCACAGCGAAATCCCGGTGTGTCCTGCAGCCAGCAGCCCCCAAGAACCCGTAGGACCTGCCCTGCTGTCGTGTAGTTCCTAGGACCCCCCAGGACTTGCGCTTTCTGGATGACCTAAACTGAGGGCTTGGTGTGCAGACAGACTCTGGACACCCCCACAGGATGAGTCAGCTGTTAGACCAGCTAGCTCTACGGTGCCACTACCATCCCCCTGTATCCTACAGTGGTGTATGTAGTTTCTGGCAACCACTGAACATGACAACCCTGATTCCTCAGGTATCGCGGAAACAATACGGTATCTTTCGCTCAGTCACTCGTGCTTACTTTTCTCAGAATACATAGAATGACAATTGGAACGGTTTCAATAATTATTTATTGGTCAAGCGTCCGTCTAGTATGAAACATGTTAGCTGTGACAATCAAAAGACAGGAGCAGACAAATGTAATCGCTAGTACCAATATCGTAAAAAGTAGATACATTTCTACCATAGTGCTAATAAGATGAATAAAAGCATATTACATAAAATAATAGCATGGGCGTACTCCTACGATGCGTATCTGTAGTAAATAAATGATGGTCCAGTCCATTTAAGTTCTTCAAGTAGATTTATTCAGGAGAAGTTGTTAAACAGAGCCCCACCAGGAGCAGCCTTCCTGCTGCTCAGCTCATCCACCAACTGACTCGCACACTCGCCAACATTCCACTCACCAACATTCTGTCACCACAGTCGCACTGGCTGAGCAGCAGGTATAACACATCTCCTTTCTTTATATTAAATACAAAAGAACTGTAAATGGAATGACCATGAAGTCTGATGCAAGCAAAAGATGACAGAGGAACAATAGCATGCAACAGAATGATATCAGAACAATTGCCACAAATAAGCAAGATAGCAATGATCTGAAACATCAGCATGAAGATAATAGATGGAAAATATCATGTACAAGAAATGAAAGAGAGCGAGAAAAGCAACACAAGTGCAATAATAAGAATACACTCCTGCACCATCTCCATTTCTACCACAGCAAAATCCATGCACTACTACACCACAAGCCACAAACCAGACCCAGATACCTAAAACATGCTAGCTGGCCAGGCAAACATGATAAAACTAAATAGAGTGCCAACCACAAGGTGTAGAAGAGAACCATCCAACAGCAACAACAAACAAACACAGTAAGAAAGTGTGGAAGACCGCCCCACACGGAACAAACGACATCACAGCTGCCCTTCACCCAAGCCCGAAGCATGGGTGGAAAGTGTGGAATAACCGTCCACACAAACCCAGAAAGGAACAACACAGTTCCACATCCAACATCGTAGTAAAAATAAGAACATCAATCACTAGCACAACTCTACATCCAAACAAGTAGTGATAGAAAACAGCACACACTAGCAAAAACGCACACTCTTTCCAACTGACTTTAACACAGCCCTTCAACCAAACCCGAAGTTAGGGTGGTACGTGTGGAAGGACACTCCACACAAAACACGTAAAGGTGCACAACTATACTCAATCATGTAATAAAGGAAAACAACACACACTATTAACAATACTCACTCTTCAATAATTTGCTTCAATTCAGCCCTTCACCCAAACCCTAAGTAAGGGCGGTACGTGTGGAAAGGGGCTCTACACGAAACATGGAATGTGCACAACTCAACACCCAAAGAAATCGTAAGAGAAACAGCAAACACTTGAAAAACACTTACTCATCAAAATCTGGCTTAAACACAGCCCTTCACCCAAACCCAAAGTAATGGCGGTATGTGTGAAAAACACTCCACACGGAACATGAAAAAAAAACACACAACGTTACACCCAATCAAGTAGTGAGGGAAAAAACAGATATGGAAAGGAAAAAAAACACTAAAGAATTGGCTTAATCTTTCCCCTTACCCTTACCCCGTAGGAAGGGTGGAATAATAAACTTCAAACACAGTCAATTGGCATAAAGTAAGTGCACAGTTTACCTAAGGACAATAGGACTCACTTCAGAACACTCCCAATTAATTCCAACAAGATACCCATCAGACCCCATTAACTACAGAGTGGAAGAAATACAGTATGAGTACAACCTACACGCTTAATCAGCAAAGAATCACAGACATGAAGTGTCATAGCGTTTAACAAGAGCCCTCAATAACGCTCTGGATAACAGGTAAGCACAGAGCACACAACTCGCATCATTGCCTCCTAGAACCTACAAAATGCAAGAAATTCTCCCGAACTAATGGCAACTGACATCAAGAAACTGCAATACAGAAAGTCATTACCAAAGTGTTGCATATATGCTGACAAAATTACTTGCATCTCTAATTCCAGAACATTTCTTGCTCATTGAAAGCAAACACATTCTTGTTCCAAGGATAGACATGGTAGACAACGGGAACCAGGAACTTCCATTTATCACCACATGAGCAAAGTCATTTTCTCTTCCCACAAAGTCCGCGTGGGCAGAGTACCCGAGCTTTGTAGTTTGTGGTTAAACGGTGCAAAGACCACAGAGCAGATCGCAGATCAAGTAAATCACGGCAGATGAAAGACGCAGTGGAAAAAACTGATAAGAGACGCTCACCGGAAAACGCCTCATCAGTATTCTTCATTTAACCGCTTTCAGTTCTCCAGTCCGGACAGCAACCGGGAACACAGTAGGGAAATCACCATGGCTTTGACTACCGGGTACAAAATGAAGGCACGCATGCGTAAGGAGCACAAAGTGGCTCTGGGCTGGAGCGTGTGCCAAGCGTTGCCGCGCAGCTGTACTGACGCGGAGAGAGCGAGGAACGTCACAAAAGTAGATTCCTGGATCGTGGCAAGATGACCCTGATACAAGGTCCCTAGCTGAAGGTAAGCGGGCGCATGCGTCGTTTAACTCGTGCCACATTTAAAAAAATAATAATAATTACACTGTACAGTTGAACTGCCACTGAAGACCCACCGTTAGTTCATAGTCCAAATTGACTAAAAACACTCTTGCTGCCAGTGCCAACATCAATGTGTGAAAGTGCCACTAACAATCTGCAGCACACATGCGACACAACTGCAACAATGCTAGTGTGATTTGCCACGGCGAGGTCCTCTTCAGCAAGGCAAAATTCACACACTTAGAATAATCATGCAGTTCGTCTAAGTAGTAGAACAACCCTGGAAAGCACACGCAATACAAAGCTCACCGAAAATGTGCCAGCTGGTAGGCTGTCTACAGGTCCACAGGAATAAACCCATAAAAAAACACAGCGGGATCTGGTACGCCCAGGTTGGGGCCGACCGATCTTTGGGTCACTGGTGATACGTTGGGACACGCACACAGCGCTGGCAAATCCTCACACGGCAGTTATGGCAAATCGATCCAAAGATCCCAGGTGGGAGAGCAGATTCGCTCCAAAAGTTCTTGAAAACACAGCAGAATCTGGCAAGCCCGGGTTGGGGCCGACCGGTCTAGAGGTCACTGGTGGGGCTCAGGGCTGCCAGAAAGCTGTGAAATACATTACGCCTCAATTCTAAAGGAAGTTCTGAATCCTTACTTTTTTCTTTCCTTTTTGTAGATTTCACTGCTTTGTTTCATGTAGGTTCAGTTCATCTAAATTTCTTGTTTCAGTCCACTTGCACACGTAGGTCTTTCAAAATCGTCGCCAAAATATGTAGTAAATAAATGATGGTCCAGTCCATGTAAGTTCTTCAAGTAGATTTATTCAGGATATTTTGTTCAGCAGAGCCCCACCAGGAGCAGCCTTCCTGCTGCTCAGCCCATCCACCAACTGACTCACACACTCACCAACATTCCACTCACCAACATTCTGTCACCACAGTCACACTGGCTGAGCAGCAGGTATAACAGTAGCCTACCCAACCGTGCCTAGCCTAGAGGTGTAGGTGAAGCATGTGTGTGTAAGTGCTAGGATATGTCCTAATGGAGCCAAGAATTCCCCGGGGAAGTACTAACCCCTCACCTGATGGTTCTGAATGAAGGACCCCGTCTCTGCGTCGGGGATGGCACCCCGCAAGTAATGACAGGTCTCCGCCTGTCGAAGGATCAGCCTGCAGAGTCTCGGTCCAGCTCCGATGGAATTCTCTGTCTGTCTAAGGGGGAGTGAGGGTCTTTTATACTAAAGTGGTCACTCCAGGGTTTTTCTAGAATCGATATGTTTTGAAAACATTTGTTAATCCCATGCTAATCCTTTTCTAAACAAACATGATCATGCACAGCTGGCTGTGGCCATGGATGAAAAAAGTCGTGACCCTTGTACAGAATAAATCTACCTTGCCTGGGGACATGTTTATGTACGTCGGTTACAGGGATTAAAATATGGTACCAGGAGCCTGATGTCAGAGAGACAGAAGTAAGCTACTAGGTAAAAGGTCACCTGTGTAAGACCGTTATGTCGCGTGGATGGGACACAATGTATGTAATCGGTATGTACATGATGGGACTAACCTAAAGGACATGACACCCACTCCTCTTAAAAGGTCAACAAGGTCAGCTAGGTAATGATAGTAAATGCTAAAAAAGGCTTAATATAAAAAAATCCTTTAAATTAAAAGCATACTAAACAGCACTTAAAAAGGTCTTAAAAAAGCATCCATAAAAAGGTCTATATGAAAGGTTTTCTTCCCTAAAAAGCGTTCATAAAAAGTTCTCTATATTTTTAATATAATGTCATTGTTTTTCGGAGCACCTTGAAAGCCACTATGTTCATATAGAGCAGAGAAGCAAAATAAATTCTGTTCGACCTTCAATTTGGTACATGTTTAAAAATTGCCCAAACGGTTCCCAGCACAGGAAAGGCCAGATTGTTTAAGAATCCTGCGCTGAAGACTCCGCATCACTGTACATGGCATCTGCAGGAGGCAGTACCTCCAGTATGATATCAAGTGAGCAGAGGTGGTCATCATCGTTATTTCCCACGGCAGCCGTTGGGGAAGAAGTAGATGCCTGCGTGCCTGAGACTGATGTTTGCACATCCGTTGCAGAGCGGTTCTCCGGTCCAACAGGAGCTGAAGCGTCTCGTGGAGGCTCTAGTAACGCCATCATCAACATGGAAAACGCTGTGGACAGCTGTGCACATGGGCCCGTAAAGGTGCCAGGAGCATGTCTATGTCCGGCGGCGCAACCGATGGAAGTGTTAGACCGAGGTCCATCACGCGTCCGAATCCGCAAAAGAGGCAGCGGAATGCAGGCAGGATGCAGTCAAGCCAGGCCAGTCTTTTACAACGCAGTAGTTAACAACGCGGTCGATACAACGACCGCATTGTTACCACGCGTGTCATTACATCGCAAGTCGTTTCAACAACTTGCTCTAGGGGGTGCGCTGGACTTGGGAATAGTATTCATTACTATTCCTACTCCAGTTTGCGCAACAGCAGGGAAGGTGTTGGATTTAAAATCCAACACCTTCCCTGGTGTTGCACGCCCCCTAGAGCAAGTCGTTGAAACGACTTGCGATGTAATGACACGCGTGGTAACAACGCAGTCGTTATAACGACCACGTTGTAAAGTACCGCGTTGTCTGTTGCGTGGTAAACGTTGTTTACCCCAATCGCTCACAACAACGTCTCTCCAGCAGTGCTCTCTCCATGTCTTGAGTGATGCTGACATCCATTGCGAAGCAATAGAAGTAAAATCAGGATGCCCACTACCGAAAGCAGGACCAAAGGAAGCCCTCCAAAAACGCTTCCAAGTACGGAGTGCATGAATGATGGAATCACTCCGAAAATGGTTTGAAAGGTGGTTAACAGACCTGATCCAATGCTCTTAAATAAGTGTACGATACCACTCGTATCAGATATGTTAAAGATACGATGGACCATTTTTCCGAAATGGAGAAGGAAGTTCGTACGGACCAACGCGTGTATCTCTGCCGAAGACCTTGCCACTTGGAGATCAAAAGTCTCTTGGGCTATAGTTAAGGCCACATTATGCTGAAACAGCATGGCTTTCAGTCTGCTCAGAGAATCAAACCCTATGTGGGATGCATTCAGTGAAGGCCACAGTGGTGCCTCCCTAACTGTGCGAGCTGGGGGAAACAATACTTGCTTACAACAAATAACTAATGTATACTGCAGCAAAGATTGTTCCCCAGGTGGTACAATCCTCAATTGAGGTAACCATTCCCATTGGCAAGCAAATTGTTAACATTCTGTGTTTTTCCTGCAGACCTGTACAGGGAAATACTGCTTCCAACTGTGCTATTTTTTTAGCTATCCAGAATGGTACTTGATCCCTTCTTGATGGGAACGCACCCATTATTGCTTTTAGTGTTTGTGGACTAATTATTGGTGTGGGCTGGGTCTGTACTATTCCAGGTGGAGCAGCTCTCGCAGGTTGTAATGTGAGTGTTCACATGATGAACTGGACAATATGTCTGTATAGCCTGACTATTTCTTTGCATAGTGTACTCACTTCCCCTACTGGGAAGGTGTCTATCTCAGGATGTGGAGTGTAAGCCGCTAAGACCGGCCACATCGCTCCTCCTATGCTGAGCGGACCTAGTCTTGCGACTGAAGTTGTGTGTTTGAGGGCGCCTTTAAACCAGTTTTTATGTTGCTGGTAAGTTAACAGGACTTCAATGTCTCATATGGGATGTATTCTTCCGGTGGATCCACTTCAGTATATTCGTGAAATAAATGTGTCTGTGGATCTGCAGGTGGGAATTTTACCCAGAAATAAAATACCTCTGATCCGAACACCTTGTGTGCCTCAATCACGAAGGTAACATGGCCACCTGTTGCAGGTAGTCCATGTTCTAACAGTTTCAGAGTTACTGCTTGTCTGCAGTTTTCTGAAATGTTAAGAGCGTTAGCAAATTCGTCTCCTTCCTCGCTTCCACAGCCATTTGCGGTTTGTCATTTTGAAAGGAGAAGAAGGTAAGTAGTTTAAGAGTTAGAGTTTTGCAAGGTAGAGAACTTTTAGCCCTTACAAGCTTGTCTTTAACCTTCAGCCAATACCTTCGCAAACCAGGCTTTGTCTCCTGTGAGCACCGGATTTGCTCATCCACAGACTGTGGGTCCAGCCAGATCTACCCGTCTGCAACACTCTGCAACTGAAGCCCACGGCCCGAGTTCGAGTGGCCCAACACCCCTAGGAGGTCTCACTGGCGATCCTGACCCGAGATCCAGTGACCCCTGACCTGCCTCCAGCCGACGACGCCTGCAGCCTCAATCCAGAGGGTCCCCCCGACTGCGACCAGGAGCTAGTAAGAAAACCAGACGCCAAAGGACACCCTTGCACCACGGCCTTGGGTGGCCCTACCGACAGTGTCCAGGCAACCCCCAGCATCCCAACTTACCTCTCCAAGTGGTGGTTGACTCCAGAAGATCTCCGTCCCCGAGCCTGCAGTGATTTCGCAAACCGGAGAATCCCCATTAAAAGTAACAGGGCACCCGATGCCAAACCAGCACCCGGCCACCCTAATGCCGCTGTGGGTGCACCTTGGGTGCTAAACCGGATCCTCTTTTCCCTGATCTTAAGTCCAGGAGCTTTGCTACCACAACCTTGTGGCCTGCTCGTAAGCAGCCACCTACCGGAGGCCCCTTATCCCCCGTTGGATAACATTGGGCCTCAGCACTCTGCACCCGGCCGCCCTAGTGCTGTTGAGGGTGTTTTGAGAGTGCATCCTCGACATTGGGGGGAACCCTGGTTCTAACCCCAGAATACCAACTCCAAAACCTAGGTACTTACCGATAAACCGATAACACTGTTTTCTCCATAGGACTGCATTGACTGCTTTTCTGTGAAAAATCTTCTGTGTGGAGTTGGTTTGTATGAAAACCCTAAGAAACTGCATATGTGACAAAACTGAATTACCACTTACCTTTTGTCTAGGAAATGTTCCTGTGTGATATCTAGGCATATCACACTGATTAGCAAAAGTAACTTAAAAAGTAATCCAAGAAGTGTAACATACACAGTAATCTACAAAGTAACTGAAAAGTAATTTTGACTGTTGGCTTACCTGTAAATCAACCAACTGCATGTTAACCTGCATTCAACTGTAATTCACTGCATAAATCTTGCAAAGTATTATTATACTTACCTGTACCAGGCCTAGCTTGGTTCTAGAAAATAAAATATAACTAAATAATATTTTTATACAAACAAATTGGTCTGAGTTCAGTCATTGAGTGTGTGACATCATTTCTTGCCTCAGTGTGTACACTACCCTCTGATAAAGCCTTACTGCTCGCCCACACTACCACAAATAGAGAGCAAGGTATTATCTACTTTTACCTCTGCCTACCTTTAGGGTTCCACTGGGTGCACATGACACAGAAAACACAAAGCTGGGAAAACCCCTCTTATTTTTGGAAGCTTGCAGTCACAGGTATGGCGCTAGAAAAACTCCAAACACGCAAAAGGGAACACACCCAAAAAACATATTCTTTAAAGGCTCTTCCCATGCACAAAGCAATAAGGGCCAGAGGGACAAACCCACTTTGCAATCACAAACCCTGAGATTCACAAAATCTCTGGCTTTGAGACCACTAAATGGTGTTTGGGCATGTGTTAAACTCCTCTTGCAAATTGGAAAAGCCTTTCTGAATTGCAAAAGGGGTTTTGCTACTCATTCCAAATTGCAATTAGAAGGGGATGTGAAGGTTTTGGCCCCTTGTAATTTCAATTTGTTATGGTCTATTAATGATTGGTGACTGCGGTTGTGGTCACAAACTATTGAACTCCTACTGATGCACACAAAGGAGGTGCTAACTGAATCTCAAAGGGCAATCTGTCCCCCTTGGACTGCTTCCCCTTTTTAAAATCTTGTCGGAGGGCCTTAGGAGGTAAGACAAGACCGCTGTCTGCTCCCCTGATGTCTCCCTAAAGGGGATTTTCAGTTTTTGTTTTTTTTAAAGCAGCACCTGTTCCTTTGAGAAACACTGGTTCCCTTAAAAAAGTTTCCCTTTTTAGATCTCGGCTAGACAGCACTTGCGTTGTCTCATCGAGACATGTATATATTTTGTGGGCTTCAGCCCGCCCATAGGCTTCTCATTTGCTACCTCCATCATCGCTCTTCTATTCTTTCTCCCCAATTGTCCATGGCATGCCTGCATCATGCCTCTTCCTGTGCTTAGCCCTCCCCGAGAGCTGGGACCAATTACTCCTATCCATCCCCTGCTCGTATTTTTAGGAAATGTTTACGGAACCCTTTTTTTCTTTGTTGAGTACTTACACGACCAGTCGTTTTTTCACTAACTCCGACCTCCATTAAACAGGCCTGTAAATCTGGTTCTTAGCTTGTCAAATTTGCGGCGCATTCAAAAACCGAGATCAAATGTCAGAAGCTGTTTCACGAGAGCCCCTTTTCTTTCTCTGACTTCAAAGTGATTGCTTAAATGTTAGTGTCATCGGCTCTCTGGGTGCATGGCTGCTTAGTTTACAGTCTTCTCGTCTAAAATTGTCAATGTTTTCGTGTAGTACTTTGTTCCTGGGTTACCTACTTGTGGGTGATTTCAGTTTCTGCACATTAGAGAGCAGAAGTTCAGAATTGCTAACTTGAAAAGCAAACTTTAGTGCTTTTTAATAGCGGATATCCAACTTTATTTTCTTTTGATTTGATTTGAGGCATTGGTATTGGTATATTAACCACACCCCAACCCGCTGCTGCAACTGTTGCTTCCATGGATTTGTACAGAAGTGCATGATCCGTATCGAAATCCAGAACTGGGGACTTGGCGAGACGGGCTAATCCTGCCACATTTATTGCATAATCTGTTTGCTCGCAGCTGAGATATGCATGTGATGCTGTTCCATCGATTTGATGAAATGTTAAGTGGTTTGGGTTTGTTGTTTTTCTGTTGCTTTTCAATAGCACAAACTTAGCGAGGGCCCAGAGAGAAGTCACCTTGCATACAAATAAGCCCCTTAGCCCACCAAGACTCTGTCAGCATAGCAAACAGCACCTTTTCTTCCTTTCTAACTAAGTGACATGAAGCCCCCCGTCGCTGTTTGCACCCCCTCCCCTCTTCCTTCATTGGTTACCTCTCCTCCATCCCCCTCCCACCTCCTGTTGTTATCCTCTCCTGGCAACTTCCTCGTCTCTCCCACACCTAGAAGTTACTTTCCATATGCTGCTGTGCACATGGTTCTGCTTTTTGGATGCACAAAGCAGAGCTGAGGGCAGCTGTGTTGATGAGATTTTGCCGATAGGCTCTCTGCTGGAGGATCAGTGAAAGGCAGGCTGGTTGCCCAAGAACCGCAGCCACGATGCATAATGCTGTAATGATTTATGACCCAGAATGAGAAACAAGCTAACCTCCGCTGTCTTTGTCAAACAATCTGTGGCAAATGCGAGACAATGCTTTTTATTATTTATTTATTCATTGGGACTTGATGATTTATAAAATAACATTCCCCCTACTTTTTATAACAAGCATTTACAATGCAATAGGTCTCGCAATGACATTGTTTTGAGCTATTGGCATTGAAAATGTTTTTTTTTTTTTTTTTCCCCTTCGTGAAGCATTAATCAAGTAATGGCGTTGTAAATGACAATGTCTTTTACCCCCTGTTGACCCCCGCAAAGCTCATCAGCATGTGCCCGCCAGTTTCAGCTTGAAATGACACACTGCAGGAGTATTTTTCCAAAGTATGGGAGATTGCAGGCATTTATATTTGCTGCAGGCAATGTTTGTGCTAATATCAAGAAAATCAACAGTATAAACCGGCCCATAGGGCATAAACAAAGTACACAAACTGTTAAAAAACAGGCCACGCACTGATCTGTCAGACCAGCCCATTGGGCACCGCCAGATTGCCCTGGGCCAATCCGAGCCTGTAAATACTTTCAGTAGGAAAGTACCCGCACTTCTCCGTCACAAGTACGTACTCCCAGGTAGTGAGCAGCAGTGAGTCAACATTTCCATATCAAGCTGTACCTACTACCACACTGTTGTTGCACGCACCCGTTTTCCCACTTACGCACTATTTTACTAAGATGGTTCTCTTGCCACGAGCGCTCTGGTGCAGGGTGCCCAGCTAGCATAAAGGGTATGAATGCTTTATATTAAATAAATATTGAGGAATGTATTTAATGAATAAGTAAACAACCGTTTCCTGCCAATTCTAGCACAGAAAGGAATCAGATTCGTGATCTCCAAGGGCACCGTGGGAGGGGATTTGGTGCTCACTGACTTGAAAACGTGCCAGTTCAAACATGTGCACGCACCAACACGCCTGAGTGCCGCTCGCCTCCATATTACATGTCTGGAACAGTAAACAATTGTGATGTCAAAGTACCTTTCCCTAGTTCAGATTTCCATTCAAGACCGCTATAATATCGGAGCTCTGAACCCAATGTTTTGGCTAACGTTACATAATCTGTTTTGTGGTTGGGTGACAGCTGTTAGGTGTACAGGTTTGCATGCTAAAATTCAGCACAAACTTCCAATGTGGGACTCAAATGATGTATTGTGCCATTTAGCATGTGACAGACTCTGCCCGAGGTCTACTGTCCTTTTAGAGGCCTTTCACCCAGCATGTGACAGACTCTGACCCAGGTCTACTGTCCTTTTCCAGGCCTTTCACCCAGCATGTGACAGACTCTGCCCCAGGTCTACTGTCCTTTTCCAGGCCTTTCACCCAGCATGCGACAGACTCTGCCCCAGGTCTACTGTCCTTTTAGAGGGGCTGGCCTTTGTCAAACAGGCTTCTTGTGGGAAAAGATGTGGACTTTAATGCCATTACAAAGGATGAGAAATAAAGTCGAAGGAAGGGAAACCTGTTTTCCTTTACATTTTAACAAGGAACATGCCTTTTCTACACGTTTGTCACCAGTACATTTATCATCTGACGTCACTGGCTGCGAGGTCACACCCGCAGCATGCCCCTGTGAGGACATGCGTATGAAATGTGTCCTGGGTGTATGGAAAGCTGACAGCAGAAAGACCAGCCCGCCCCGCCCCACGAGTCGCGTTTCACGTGAACCTCTCGGGTCAGTGACGGAGTGAGGGATTAGCATGCATCATTCACTGAAACCCGTCTCCAGACAGAGGTAAACATCTGGAGCCGGCTGTGTGCATTTTTCCAAGACTATTACAGTCAATGAAGTCATTCGATTTGCTCTCGTGATTGTGAACATTAAAGCTCAGAGGCACAAGGTGGCAAACAATATAAGGATTGTTGGAGCTCTGGGCAAAATTACATTTTGCCTGTAAGACGCTTTCTTTCCCATATCAAAAAAGCCGTTTTGTGTGCCAATTTTTTGGGTGTTTGCCACCTGTGGTGCTTTGGGCTGACAGAGTCAGGTAGGTGTCTGCTATCTGCTTATTCCCTCCATCCCTACTCTCCCCTCCCCCACCCCCAACACACCCAGGCACGGATGTGGTCCGTCGGCTAGATTGCCGATTTAGGTGCTGGAAACCAGGGTTCGAGCCTCGGGGTCGCGGCCACTTCCTGTGATTCTGGGCAAATCACTCAATCTCCCCGTGCCTGAATGTGTCCTTGTGTAACGTAATCGGTGCTCATGTAAAGCGCTCCAATACCTTCGGGTCGAGTTCGCGCTATATAAATCTGCAATAAAAAAAACATGTCTGATGGCAGAGAAAACTACATGTTGAAGAAATGGTTTGAAGATATAGTGTGTGGGGGTAAAGGGCAGGTCACGATAATGGAAAAGATATGTAAATGTGGCAAAGTGAAGAGGGAACGGAAGTAAAACAAGCATGACCGGACACTGCATGCCGGAGGCCTCTTTGCGAATTACCAGGTCACTCGAGGGCTTTGCTCCGTCCTTTTCACACCCACTCGATAGAAGATTCGTACCGAAAATTCCACCATAAGGCCGTCTGTATACAATGTTTACTGTCAGAACGACAGACGACAGTCACTGCTTTCAATGCAGAAGCAGGTTGAGGTCACTAAAGGCAGTTATTTCATCCGAAGAGAAGCGCCTCCTGCCCAGATATTTACCGACTGTGCTCACACCAGCAAACCTGTCCCAGGGCAGGTTTCCGGTGGCCCAATAGGAACCCATTTAAAAAGGTAGCTCGAGAAGTTCGGTTTTTCTTTGGTCCTTGCTTTCCGCAGTCTCACAGTAAATCCATTTTGGTCGCTTGCAACAGATCTTTTGAAAATGCCCCCAGATGCCCCGAGATGAACTTGCATTAAAATGTACATACTTCATCCTCATTTGCAAGGCAGTATCGGAACAGGGAAAAGATGCATCATAGTCTGTGTTCTGCTATGTTGCCCCAAACGTCACATCACTTTCGAACACAAAGCTAGGATGTAGATGTAATGAAAACATTTACAAAGAGTCCCACATTGATGCATAGTTGCATTCGGACACTGTCGAAATATGAAACCTAGTCGTATGCATCATTCACTAAAAGAGTGTTTAGAAAGGTTAGAACCTGTCACCATTGATTTTAAAATTAGCCTCTCCAGCCCTGGCTTGCACAGCAGATTCTTGTTAGTAACAGCAGCTAGCAGATGTCGGCATTCAAGACTAAATGTTGCCTCACGTGAAACTCTACATCGGCCATATACTCTTTAGAAAGATGCTTATTTTGTATTTTTACGCTCGGCGGTGGAGAGCCGCTCGGGCCTCAGTGTGCAGGGTAGTGCCTGCAGACTTTCTTATCTTTAGGGGGGACCATCTGTTTCTAATTAGCATGGCTGCGCTAAGGCCATGCTAATTAGAAACAGATGGCCCCCCTAAAGATAAGAAAGTGCTTCACGACAGCCGTGAAGCAGACGACCCAGTCTGGATGGTCCGGACTAAAGGGCGAAAGGGCAGCGGCCAAAAGGCATCATTTTCAATGGGAAGCCAGCGTTTAGCATAAACGCTGATGCGAGCCAATGAAAATGATGGGTGGGGCTTCAAGTCCCCTTCTAAAATCTCCTCTCTCACTATAGGTCTCGCCGAGCGAGCAGCGCATGCGCTGAAATGCTAGGCGAGACCTTAAAAATACAACCATCCCAGGACAGTTCATTCTGATAGTTTAAATGCTTCAGCTAAAGTGTCATTCAGGGAGTCTCCTGTGCTGTGAAATAGAAGCCTGGCATTCAGCTAAACAAGCCCTCCTGCCAGGGTGCATGCTTGCCTGAAAGAAATGCAAATGTGCCCAACGAGTTAATCTGCAAATGTAAAGAGTAATCTGTAAACGTAAGGGACGCCTGGGAGCCGGTTCTGGCTTTAATTGATCGAATCACTTGAAGCTTTGTGATGACAAAGATTTATTCTTTTTGAGTGGTAGTGCAAAGAGTTGACAACTGAGCTGTGAAGTGCGTGCTTTTAACAATTGTATTTAAATAGCGCTTACTACTCCTGAGGCATTGAAGGGACAGTTAAGTAAAAAATTGCATTATGTACAGTCTGTGTATTACTAAAATCTGTATTTTGGGTTCAGAATTTACCTTAAACCTTTTTGTGCATTTTGTAGCAGTCTATCCTATATTGTGTGTAATGCAAGTTTAAAATACTGACTTACATGTTCACATGTACATGTTACATGTTCACATGTACATGTTTCTGTCACAGGCTGTTACCTCTAGCACTAAAAATACACAAGTCACTATTCTCCGCTTCACCAACCAAGATTTACTTCTGTGGCTCTCTGGTTACACACCGATGTCTAAGAGGCATTAACTAATAGAGGTTTTATAATGTATTATAGTGCATTTCCCACAGTAACAACTTTTTAACATTTATTTTTCATTTAAGCTGCACATTATTTTATATGTAGCTGCCTAATGGTGAAACACCAAAAAGCCTTACAGAATATTTTGTTTTTTAGCAGCACCTTAGACCCCACCCACATACTTACTGACTCCGCCCCCATTGCATGCAGCCTCAAAGTTCCCATTCTTTTTTAATGCGCTTCGACCGCTGTTTATGAGTTAGTATTCTGAGGCCAGTAACTGGCCACACAGCCAGAAGTGTGGAGTTCCCAAAATGACGGCTGCGGAGAGCAGCTTCCAGGGCTAAGTTTTGTATTGTCTTTAAAGTTTTCTACTTGGAGTGTTTTACTGCTATATTTTCAATGTAGTTTTATTTTCCTCTCAATAGTTCATGATTCATTTCGTAACCACGTTTTTCTCTTTTGTCACAACAACAGTTCGCTATGTCCAGTAGTTCACTATGGCATCATTTTCCAATGACTAATTTTCACCTCAGCACTTCATGTCTGTACTGTACCCATTTAGTCTTGTTTTGTCCTAAAATATGAATTTCTAGCTAAAATAAAATACAAAATTGAACAGGGATAATTATTTCATACATAATGCGGTTTCATTAACCTTCTGTTTGTCAACGGCTCTCCAATGTTTATTAACAAACCCGGGAGCAGTTTAGTAAAACCCACCCTATTCTGAGCGTGCTCAAAATATTATAAACGCTGTCAACACTGTCAAACCTAACAAAAACATAAACACAATTCAGTGCAATGCACATGCATTTTTGATTGTGGATCTTATTCCTACCCAGAATCGGTATGAAACAGATATTTCTGTGACTTGACTGTGTTATTTTGTGAACTGCCCCTAATTATTGCGCCGTACACAAAAGCATTAACATTGACAACTCCTATAGCTCTTGGATTGCTGAGACCTGTTGGCTTTGTCAATGCTTGTTTTAAGTAGCAATTGTTCCTTAAAGGAACAGGTGCTACCTTAAAAAAAAAGTTTCCCATTTGGCAATGCTTACGCAGGGATGGTGGTCGCCTGGCGCTTGTAGGCCACCATCCCAGTGTTCATAGCCAGTCATGGGCGGTTGCAAATAGCAACTTGCCTAGTTTTCATTCATTAGGTATGTCCTGTGAGTTCCTTCGAATGGGGGATTTTGTAATGGGACCTGTTAGTACATAGGTTGTATCGTAAAACTACAGGCATGTCGCAAAATCGTTGGTGCACAATTTTCACCCACTATATGCAAACTGCCTGTTTGTATATCTAGTCCTAAGTGAGAATCTCATAATCACACAAAGTGCATGCCAGAGCCAGATCAGAAGATGAACGATGCTTGATGATTTTCTTCCGTAGTAGAACTCTGATAACAAACAGCCATGCTTGCTGTTTAAAAGGTATGCTGTGCAATCCATCTTAGAAACTCGACAGGCAGAGATGCTATTTAAGCCTGCACTACTTTAGTTAGCTGAAACATTAGAGGTAGTATTAGGTATAGGATGCCAGCCAGTTCAATAAAATGCTAGAAATGTTCATACTGTTCTCTCTGACAGTTACAGTTTTAAATGCTTTTTTATTTTTTCTCTGTATGTTTACCTTTCATATTTTATGCAGAAGAGCAAGACTTTTAAAATAAATGTTTTAAAACTATAAGTCCCGGTTTCTTAGTGCAGTTATTGAGTGTGTTGGTCAAGAGACAAAATCATTGTTTGGATCACCACTGTGTCTCTGAACTTGTTTATCGAAACTGCTGATAGTAACCTGAAAACATTGCGTGCACAAAGATAACTTGGCAGGCTCATGGTGGGACTGCGGTCCATTAAGACTTTTTTACTCGGCGATGGTGCACTGAACTCAATCCTTGCACCGGTGGGTTAGATATCCTACCCCTGTAGTTCTGAAGAAATTCCAGAATTATTATCAATAGGTTTCACATGCTGACTACTATAGCAGATCCACTAGCAGGAAGGAAATCAACATTACAACAGTGCATGCAACCACCGAGCAGATTTCTGTGCTCCAAGAAGCCATGCTAAGAGACCAAAATCACAAATAGTGGGATACCCAATAGACCCTTGATGGCTTGGGCAATTCAATATGAGCAGGTAAATGTGCCTTCAAGGGATTTGTTCAGGAATATTTTAGCAATAGTTAATTAAATAGATTTGGGTAAGTTCTATACAAGTAACTCACAATTAACTCATTCAAAAAACAATTCAATCAATTTATCAGTAAATAAATCATCAAGAGAACAATTAAATGAAGTAAAACACGGGTGTGTATATTCAAAAAATGATTTAGTATTGATTCAAATTTGTTCAATTATGCAGGGTACATAAAAATGAAACAACACAATGTAGCCGGAAGTAAGGATTACATGAGATTGATTATCCTTCACAGTTACAATTGTGGACACCTTTTCTCAGGATGTTTTTTAAGACATTTTGAAGAGTTTACACAAAACAAACATTGCCTGCAATACATTGAGCTAGAGAATAGGTGTAATAGTCGACGTTTCTGTCTAATTGTGTCTCAGTCCGTTAGACCATCTTCAGGACGTTGAATATGTTGATTAAAAAGACCCCTATATGTACACGAAAAGAGGAACCAGCAATTAACGTGTGGTATTTGTCATTGAATCAGCTTATTTTAAAAAGAGTATGTTCACACCCGTGTGATGATTATAAAAAAGAAGTGACTTTGGTCGAGGAGTAAAACCAAGAACAAGGTAAGAAAAAATAAAGAATTACAAAGAAAACTGACTTCTTGGTCAAAAAATAGAACCAAGAGCAAGGTAAAGGAGAACCATCTTCAAAAGAATGGAAAATCTCACCCAGAGTAAATCGTGAAAGGAAATGGAAAAGTATGATTTATACACAATTACTTCACATTAGGTAGACATTCTATTTAATATTTTAGAACCACAGTTTGTTGGACGACAATGATTTGTCGATTACAGCATGAAATGCTGAACGGAAAAAAAGGGGAAAAGTTTCAAACATTGTCATCCCTATATAGATCAAGAACGTTGACTGTTATTAAATCTTAGGAAACCAATTGTATCCAGTGGATATAATAAGGATGGCATAGGTGATACCGAGTACACTTGTTTTTGGTGGTTGGGGCATTCTTTTGACTTTTTTTCCCCACTACTTTATAAATTCTTTCTTCCACATGACATCATTCACTCGGTCACAACATCGAGCAATTTGCTCGCTTTATAAAAAATTGATAAAGTTTGTTTGAATACGCTCCAATTGCCCAACTTTGCTTCAATTCTGGAGCGCCATCATATAATATGAGGCATTACAAACAGACACTCCTTCCGAGGTATATAATTAGGGAACATCTACCTGTGACAAGAAACTAAAATTTGATATTTTGAAATCAACTGTTAAACTGGATAATCTATATTCAGTTACTATCCAGATTTAGATCATATAGAATACACCGTTCAAAGATGGCTGCCATTAGATGTGGAACGATAGTCCTCTTTTGATCTCCAAAAATCGGGAGACACATGGCACGTTGAAATAAGGGCTTCCATCTGCTCTCAGTTCATTCGCCGATTTCTACGCGAGCGTGTATTTTTTCGGCTTTTCAGCACTGCAATACAGGTATTTACCTAGCGAAACTGGTGGATTTAGCCGAGTTTGAACAATTGTTCATGACCTGAGACTGTCCCCTTTTCCATGGCAAATCTGTTTTTGGACTTTATTCTCAGGAGTCCCTAAATAACTTGGTTCCTGCGTCAAGTACCGACGATGTAAGTGTGTCTTTTAATACCATGTCCAAATAACTCCTAGTGATGCGCCTGTTGCATTACTTTATAATTTTCTTTTTTATATGACTTTATTTACTTGGTCATAATATCGAGCATTTCGCTCGTTTTCTTAAAAACAGTTAAAGTTTGTTTTTAAGCGTTCTAGTCATCTAATTGCGCTTTGACTGCCAGCATTTCCAAATAAGAATATGATTTTATTTATTTGGTGATAATATCGAGCGATTTTCTCGTTCTTTTTAAAAGCTGTTAAAGTTTGTTTTCAAGCGCCTTAGTTATCCAATTTCGCTTTGACTGCCAGCATTTCTAAACAAGAATACCTTGTGATGTGCCTAAAATACTTTAAAAGCTCATAAGAGCGTTAGTAACAAAATGAGCATTGATCAGAAACAAACATCAACATAATGATTAGTTGCCGCAAATATACCATCTTTTGGTATTTGCCTGGTTGCTAGGCACACTCCTCAAATTTTAATTGGATTTAGATATTGACGAAAGGCACTCGCTGTCACCTATGCCATCCATATTATATCCACTGGATACAATAAGTTTCCTAAGATTTAATAACAGTCAACGTTCTTGATCTATATAGGGATGACAATGTTTGAAACTTTTCCCCTTTTTTTCCGTTCAGCATTTCATGCTGTAATCGACAAATCATTGTTGTCCAACAAACTGTGGTTCTAAAATATTAAATAGAATCTCTACCTAATGTGAAGTAAGTGTGTATAAATCATACTTTTCCATTTCCTTTCACGATTTACTCCGGGTGAGATTTTCCATTCTTTTGAAGATGATTCTCCTTTACCTTGCTCTTGGTTCTATTTTTTGACCAATAAGTCAGTTTTCTTTGTAATTCTTTATTTTTTCTTACCCTGTTCTTGGTTTTACTCCTCGACCAAAGTCACTTCTTTTTTATAATCTCATCACACGGGTGTGAATATACTCTATTTAAAATAAGCTGATTCAATGACAAATACTACACGTTAATTGCTGGTTCCTCTTTTCGTGTACATATAGGGGTCTTTTTAATCAACATATTCAACGTCCTGAAGATGGTCTAACGGACTGAGACACAATTAGACCGAAACGTCGACTATTACACCTATTCTCTAGCTCAATGTATTGCAGGCAATGTTTGTTTTGTGTAAACTCTTCAAATTGTCTTAAAAAACATCCTGAGAAAAGGTGTCCACAATTGTAACTGTGAAGGATAATCAATCTCATGTAATCCTTACTTCCGGCTACATTGTGTTGTTTGCTTTTTATGTACCCTGCATAATTGAACAAATTTGAATCAATACTAAATCATTTTTTGAATATACACACCCGTGTTTTACTTCATTTAATTGTTCTCTTGATGATTTATTCACTGATAAATTAATTGAATTGTTTTTTGAATGAGTTAATTGTGAGTTACTTGTATAGAACATACCCAAATCTATTTAATTAACTATTGCTAAAATATTGCTGAACAAATCCCTTGTAGGCACATTTACCTGCTCATGCTAAGAGACCAGCTTCCCACAGGATAGTTGCCATGCCTCAGGGGTCACTCAAGCTACACATTAGCGAGGACTTGAAACGCGTGAGATCCTTTAGGAAAAAGGACTACCCAATAGTGGTTCCACAGGCCAGCCAGACGTAGCCCCCAACACAACTGACCACTGACCTTAGGACTCCTAGGCTACAGTCCAGCCAAGCATAGAATGTCAATAGAAGCATGTAAATGAGAGTGCATTTGCCCAAACAGGCAAGAAAGAAAAAAGGGCATTACAGACATGTTCAGTGTAGTCTTTAGAAGTGAATTTAAGGGGAGACGGCCACGCATGGTCCACAGATCAAACTGGTGGGGCCAAGGTTCCTTGAATTGAAGAGAAAATGCTGGCACTACAAAATTCTGCTTACTCCTTTATTGTGGCTGTATAATGTGTTACGACATTCTGCCTTTCTCAATGACAATTGCAAGTTCCACAAACCTTGGAGATAATAAACATACCTTTAAAATAAGCCCAGTTCATAGACATGGATGGCCTACTCACTGATACAGTATAGGCAACATAAAAAGATGGAAACATTACAAGTAAAGGAATTAATAACAAATTATTTTAAAATATATGATGTATCCCTGGTGAAACATATATACCTATACTGTGGAAACAAATGAAAAATATTAAAGAGCAGATGTTTCAGAGTCTGTTCAAGGACATAGAAAGCAGACTACAGTCCCCTGTAACACTGGTATATAATTACTACTAGCCTGTCAACCACTTAGGTTGGCAAAGTTAAAGAAATGCCCCCTGTTCACATTATCAGTTAATCTAAGATAAAGTGTCTATGGGGGATCAAAGCAGGTGTTATCTTCAAGAGTATATGAGGCAATGTGGAACAACTGGTAACAGTTTAGAAGCAATTAAATCAGCATAGTGCTTTAAATAAGCCTCAAGTCAAGAAGGCTGGAGTCCAGTGAAATTTAGAAACCATGTAGATTTATTTAAAATTAAGAAGCAATATAGAAAGGCAAAAATAAAGTTAATCAGAATACATGGTAAAGCAATATAGGGGATTTGCATAAAGCTCAATTAGATGCAGCAAAGAGTCTGACATAAAGTCAAGTCTCAGCGCAATCATATTCTAATTCCAAAATCAAGAGACAAAGTGACGTGGGTCCGCTTTCTAATATCGGGGCAAACCAGAAAGGGCTCTCCTCCCCCCCCAAAAAAAAAGCTCCTTTGATAATGAAATTCACAGTGAAAATCACAATGTGAGCATAAGGTGATCATGTTGCTGCACACAATTGACAAATCAAAATGCAAATTAGAATGCATCATCATCTAACACCAATATAAAACCACCCCTATTTACAAAATGTCATTGGATGTGTCAAAACAAATCTAGTTACATTAAGAATAATGACAGTCTCATAAATAAATCCAAGGTAACGCAGGCAGAAAGAGACTTGAATCTTGCAAAAGCTTCCTCCAGAGTTCTTCGAGAACAGCATGTCAACATAGAGTATTATACTGATGCACTTTTTGTTATGTTTGATGAGAGGAGAAATGAACACACACTTCATCGCTGCATCAGGATTCAAGATGGCATTTATTTTGGCTTAGTTTGGGCTTAGTTTGTCAAAGACAGGAAAAATACAGTTTTGTAAAGTGCAGTATTTTTGTTTTAGTGCAAAAAGTGGAACTTTGGGTACACAAATTTAATAAATCAAAATCAATTCTTATCCCCCCTCCACTCCAGTAGTAAAGTGTGAATCTCCTGTAGCACACTCTATATATAATCTTCACAACTCTGACTTGACTTACCACCATTGGATTAAAATGTAATGGATTACATGGGAACGAAAGAATGATTCCAGAAATACTTTCATATTTAGTGGAAAACTGATTGTCTAAAAAAGTGAATGCATTGTTATGTCAAGCATGTCAGTCCACCTCATTAGAGGGAATAATAACCAGTTTAACCCAAATGGGCCCAGGTCATATCGACATTTTAAATCAAACGATATTGAGAAGAAAGTAGTTCTAATCCTTTCAGGTTTGAGTGATATACAGCATATGTCTCTGTAAATTTATGATAATGAAAACACTGACCAGTTTCATAAAGAGAATAATATTGGACTCCAGTGTCGACATATTATTGAGGTAAGTGCAAATCTGAATTCAAGGAGACAGCTTTGACTTTGGTCAAGTACCATCCCTAGATGGTCTAAAGTGTAAACTGTCAAAACCAAAATGGACTAATTTATTGATGGCCATTTTAGATATCAATACAGTAAAGCCCAAGTGGGCCAGGACCTTAGTTGGACTATACTTGTCAGTAATATTAGCCAACATGTCAATAGGCTCCAAGGTCAAAGTGGAGGAGATGGTGTACATTATTGTCAGTGAGTAGAAAAAAAAGTGCAAGCAGAGCAAAAAAACATTTTGATCAATCGATCCTAAAAAAAAAAATGCAAGTCCGTATTATCAAAGTTTGATTTTGTGTCTGTCCCTAGTGTCTTTTACATTTGCTGCAACATTTTTTCCTGCAGACAATGCTGGAGATATTTCTTGAAATGGAAAGGTCTGGACTTCTGGCTGAAGACAATTTCCAGGAGCTGAAAGATCAGATGAAGTCTATACAGCGAATTGACCTGCTTAACAAAATTACGTGTTTTGAAGAGCCGAGGAAAAAAGGTAGCCTTTTTACGTTTTAATACATTTTCTGTCAGCATTTTCAAAATCAATTCTCCCCTGGTAGTACACCCATCTAAATCCAAGAGGACAGCCAATTAGTGGAACATAGTAGCAGTGTATAATAAGGCCGACAAAATGGCACCCAAATTAGGATCATATAGGATGGATTTGTAATATTCTTAACATTCTCAGGCATGTAATCTCTGTACAGTATTAAAAAAAGGGGACTATAATTGCAAGCAGGAACATTTTTTATTTCTGATGTTGTGGATGATTTTTTTCTATACCCAAGATGTACCAGTAGTAAAGATGACGGACCAGTGCAGTCCCGCACGTCTCCAAAATAGCCCTCTTAGCTGCCATTAGCATTACATTGAACAATGTGGCAGCTGCCTTGCAAGGTCCCCAGTGGCTCTTGTGTAACCACCCCGGGAGAGGGCCACCCGTGTCTGCTGTATCGGTATCTTGGTGGCGTCCTTTATCACACCCATCACTCCATTCCAAAAGTCCTTTATCTTGACAGTGTCCCATAACACATGCCCAAGTGTTCCCATTCCCCCACATCCTCTCCAACATTTCTCTGATTTATTAGCATCAGTAGCATTCAATGGAAACCGATAGAGATGCCATCGTACTAACCAATTCCAGTCCCCGAGTGTGAACAGTTCCCTTCCTTGAATTCTTCATTTCACCTCCCATTGTTCACCAGAGAGCGTCATCTACCAGTTCCTCCTCCCACTTGCTCAAAATAGGCCCCTTTTCATACCTCCCTTTCTGTAGCAGTCTCTATATTCTAGAAGTGTTGTGCTCATCATCTACCCTTTGTATGAGTTTTCAGATACAGTAATGGGTCTCCTAGCTGCTGCTCTCCTCCCATGTTTCCATCCCCAATGCTGGACCTGCATTTCTGTACCTACCTCATTCCCCAAAGTCAAAATCCTGCTTAAGTTGCTCGAAACCATTGAATGACCACCCCCCTTCTCATACATGTCTTTGATCTTAGTACTTCATAAGGCTTCTACATTTAAACCAAGGATAAAGACCTGATTACCCAGGATCTGTGTATATGGCGAAAGAAAGGAGGGGACACCCATCGTGTCCCCCCTGGTCCTACTTTCAACACTGTGCACGTACTGGGAGAGTGTAACGTATTTGCGGGACTATCTTTGTAGCTGAACCAGAGCACCTACCATAGGGGGCTGTCCCGCTACGGTATGATCTAAGTTGCTGCTTTGACCACTTGGAAATGTACTTAAGGTATGCCGTGTGGTAGAACCATGTCACATTAGGACTGTCTAACCATGTTAGTTGGAGAATGAATCAGAAACCAATCCATATCTTTCCTAGGAATGTTGATACTTGAAGCTTCTGATTTGTACAAACTAACTTTGACGGATAATGCACAGGAGTTCCTTAAGCAAAGGGGCAAGGATCCAGTATAGCTTGATACTGAAACTTTGGAGAGCTTGCTTACATTAATAGTGATTTGCTGGCCTTGAGCACATCACGGCACTGGAGGGAGAGGAGGCATAACGTCCCGGCAGGGAGTAGGAGGATGTAGGCTGTGGAGAGAGTAAATCGGCTAAAGGGAGGTGGGAGCAAGCCAGGCTAAAGCGCAGTGTGCAGGAGCAGACTTAGCAAAAGGAAACTGAACTTCGTGTGGGTGGAAGACCGGTAAGTGAAGTGAAGCACGCTGGTCAGAGGTCTGAGGACCTATGAAAGACCGGTTGCCTAAAACAAGGAAAGCCTTTGCCGAATAAGTAGAAGAACTGCCAAATGTAGAAAGCTGATGTAGGAATTGTACTCTGGGTGAAAGAAGAGAGGGACAAAGAGAACAACAAAGAGAATTGGATCAGCGCCAGCGACTGGTGGTTCCCTGGTCAGGAGAATGCTGGTTAGCCCTACGTGTCCGAGGATAGACTGTGCATCGTAATAGGGAAATAGGGAGCTTTTTTAAAAATTATTATTTTTTATTTTTCTATGCTAAGATTTTCTTCTTTTCAATTACTCACTGGGGAAAGAAGGTTGGGTACAAAGGAGTACTAAAAAAAAAAAAGTTCTAGCGGACGCAGAAGGAATGGAAAACTGCTCAACACCCACCAAATTCCCTGCATTTTCTTACTCTTAAGAGCCATCCAGTCTCTAGAGAGATAGGTAATTGGAAGCCTAATTTATGAAAGGAGAGTCTCACAAGGAAAAGAGGAATATACGAAGTGATTTCCGAAGTTCACAACCACATAAATCAGTAATAAGGGGTTGAGAATTAAATGGAAAAGCCAGAAGACAAACACCAACAAAGATAAAGAGAGACCTAAGTAAGGAAAGGAGCCAAGCTTCCCAGGTGTTTTTTCACTTACCTGTCTTATGAATGTTTCCCCTGACGCTGGAAGACCCTAACACCAATTCATTGATGATCACCAGAAACCCTTGGAAGTGAGCAGATAAGAATCATCGTGAACAAGTACATTTGTAAGATAGAAAACTGAGAGTAGTTGATCTAGCTTACCCTCACAAATTACCAAATAAATTTGTGAGAATCCTTCTGACAACTTACAGAAACTAATATGTCAATAGCAAACAATGAGAGTTTGAATCCAGGAATACCTATTTTCATTCCCATATTTTCTGAGCTAGTTGTTTTATATGCAGCATGAATACCAATGGGGACATTGGTAGCCCTGTCAAGTTCTGTGCTCTACCTAGTTCTTGGCGAGTTCCTGCCATTCAACCATATAAAAGTAGTGGGGTTGGCTTTTCTAGCCATGGCCATGTTTTGAAGTGTCAAGTCGAATCCCCGATCGTGCAGCAACTAGCCAAGAAAACCCCAACTAACTCTAAAAAAAGCTTTATCAAATGCATAGTTTCCCTTTTATGTTTATTTAACACGGCACGTAGTAGAGAGACGGGGTGGCAGAAAATGCAATCTTCCAGGTCTCTCTAGTTTCAAAAGAATGGATGCCCCAGCTTCTGTCATTGAGGGTGCAACTGCACCCGTAAATTCAAAACTGTTAAACTCCCTAATTATTATTCCCAAGAATCCTGGCCAACGTGTTTTTTAAAGGGAGGGTAGAGTCCTGGAGCCTTTTCCAGCTTCACACTTTTAATAGCTTTGATTACCCCTTCCAAGGTGATTGGGTTGTCCAGGGAAGTCTTGTTGGTCTGCCTTTAGCGTATCTATGCATGCCTGTCTCCTACATTCTATTCCACCATCCTTGGGGTATGTTTTTTCTAATATGTATATTCTTTTAGTGCCATTGAAATGCCTCATGGTTTCCTGAGTTATTCTCATACCCCTCCCACCCCATGTCCTTTAATGGCTACTACACACGTTTCAGCCTCTTTCTGTGAGAAGTTGGCCTGGTATATACTGTCCACTAATTAAAGTGGGCACCTTGCACCAGTCCAAACGACCCTTGCGATGTATGAGGTCAAACATAACCTTTAGAAAGCTATCCTAGTGGTAGCTGTGGAGAGCAGCCTTCAGGCTTAATCTTGAAGGAATGTAAAGCAGCTTGTTTTACCAGAACATCACCTCCTATATTGACTAAATGAAAGGAGAACCACACAGTAGTTATATAAAAATATGTATTTATTAATATAACACTCTCTACTATCCTCTACACGAGGATAGAACACAAAGCACACAATACGAGATCAATAGAACAATTGTAAGTAGCACAATACACAGTGGGCTCCAGGGGGAGACCAAACCATATACTAAAATAGTGGTATAACAGTCACGACTGAGATCAAGACAAGGTCTGGAGCACGTAGAATCGCTGGGACCCCAAGGAACCACCCCAGGTGAGTAGCTAAGCACTCCGCGGAGGACGGGTGCAGTGTGCTAACACGACCGCGGGCTCCGTACAATTCTATGGGGAAGTCGCGGTTACAATTTTAAAGTTTAAGGACCCTTCTAGGAGGACTTCGAGCAAACCCTTTGGAACTTAAGAGGTTGGAGAGCCACCCCACCCGTGGATACCGTTGTACCTGAGTTACCTATCCCAGGAGAGCTGGGTGCATAGGTCTGGAGTGGCGTCGGAAACCGCTGCCTTTCTCAATGGAGGGCTGTGAAGAAGTGCTGCTGCCGTGAAGGTGAAAAGGGTCCGGTGGAATCCAAGCCTGGATTCTGGAAGGAAGGAACCTGAAAGCTGAGGGGACAGAGTCTGTGTCACTTCAGAGTGACCAGGGGATCGGTAGACTAATGCCCACCGGTGTCGGGTGCTTCAGGTGCGAAGAAGGGATGCTTGACTCTGCAGCCACGAGGACCAGGAGACGTCGAGGACGACCAGTAGCCGGAGGTGAGGTGTGCCACGAAGGATGTCGAGTGCTGAGGGGTCGGTGTCCGGATGGAGCACCAACAAGCCTTGGCAATAGCAACCCACGAAGGAAGGTCCAACAGATTACGGTGTGGACCAGCAAGGTCCAGGGGACTCACCAAGCAATGGAGAGTCCGGGCAAGTCTGGAGCAACCAGGAAAGCCCAGCAGAAATCAAGATGGCCCTCAGGGAGACCCACAGGCCGAAGGACCAGGAGTCGCGAGGGGACCTCGAGCAAGATTGCAAAATACCAGCCCACGGAGCACTTGGTGCGAGGAGACCGGAGTTCTTTGGTGCAAATACTGCTCAGGGTCAGAGCTACACGGAGTCCAATGCACACGCTCGGGAATCGCCAACAAGAATATGCAACTGCAAATGGACGCGGTGCACAGGGGTTTCGGGTCATGCAGTCCCCACGAAGGATACTGGCCTCAAACTTGCTGAGAGGGCAGATCGACCTCAGGGACCTTAGGAAACCCACCTCCTGTGTTGCTGAAATCTTCGGAGTATGCAGGAGCTCAGGAGCAGCAGACTGGTCAGTTGCGTTAAGGTGCCTGCTAGGGCAGGGGAGGGACTCCTTCACTCCAAGTGAGATTCTTCAGTTGTCCTTAATGCACCACAGGTCCTGCACAGAGCCTGTATGGAGCAAGGGCACAGACAGAGCTTTGGACGGAGAGGGAGACGAAGTCGGGCCCAGTCGAAGTCCAGCGGAGTCCAGTGTGTCCAAATGGTCGAAGGTCAGTGGTTTCTTCTTGTAAAATCTTGTCCACGTAAAATCTAAAGTCTTACAGCCAGGTAAGCCCTTTTGTACCCACGGGAGAGGGTTGTGCAGATTCGGGGGACCCTCCTAGGGGAGTATCAGGACAGAGGGGTGGTTACACCCATGCCCTTTGTCCAGTTTCGCGCCAGAGCGGGAGCCAATGGTTCCCAGAACTGGTTTGAGCTGGACTATGCACAGGGACACCAAATGTGCCCCAGGTGCAGACTTTCAGGCACTCTGAGTGCACCCACCCAGACCCAATACACTAAATCCTGTCTGGGAGGTGGTCACACCTCCCTGTGACAGGATGCCTATTGTGCTGCCGTCCTCTGCTCGAGCTTGGCTCAGCAGTCGGAGGGCAGAAATGTGTCTCTGGTCGGCAGCATCCATTTTGTGCTGACCGGGTCGAGAAGGCTGGCACCGGATAGGCCAGTGACCCCACGAAGCTCACTTCAGAGGGGTGGAATCATACCTCCCACACCGGTTACCGGTGTGGAGGTATGATTCCAAGGTATTTGATACCAAACACGATATGTTTCTATGCAGCCGTTTTCGATATGTCCTTTACCGCAAGGTTATAATGCACCTCTACCTATATGTCCGGCTGAGTCACAGACAACCCGGGAGAATGATCTCCGAAGGCTGCAGAGAGACTCTGCTCATGCAGGGGCACCCTCTCACTAAAAACCCAGCACCCTGCCTTCAGGATTGATAAGGCCTGCTATAGGGGTGACTTATAAGTTTTAAGTGTAGTGACCTATAGATATAGTGAACCTATAGCTAAAGTAAGTGGTGCAAGCACCATCTTACACAGGCTGCTGTAGCAGACCTGGAGTTCCATTTTGCATGGCCTCTCATGGATGGCATAATACATGCTACAGTCCATGGGAGGCCTCTGGGGTACCTATGCCCTGGGTACATGGGTACCATATACTAGGGACTGACAAGGGTACCCCAGTATCCAATCTGGAGTGTACCAAAGTACATGTGACAATTTACAGGAGAAAGCAGAGAGACTGGGGTCCTGTTTAGCAGGATCCCAGTCAGACTAGTCAAAAACAGTGCAACATCAAGCAAAAAGTGGGGGTAACCATAAGAAGCAGATCCTACTTTCCTACACAACGCTCCCCCTTCCCCCAAACGAAAGGACATGAGACTAACCTTGACCAGTGTAGTCTTCATTTTCTAAGTGGAAATATCTGGAGAGTCCATCTGCATTGGCATGGTGACTCCCAGGTCTATGTTCCACTGTATAGTCCATCCCCTGTAGGGAAATGGACCACCTCAAAAGTTTGGGGTTTTCACCCTTCATCTGTTTTAGCCATAAGAGGGGCTTATGGTCTGTCTGAACAATGAAGTGAGTGCCAAACAAGTATGGCCTCAGCTTCGCCAGGGCCCAAACCACAGCAAAGGCTTCCCTCTCAATAGCTGACCAACGTTTCTCCCTGGGGGTCAGCCTTCTGCTTATAAAAGCTACTGGCTGATCCTGACCCTCTTCATTCAGTTGTGATAACACAATGAATTGTTTGGAATAGTCAGGACTTTGCAGAAGGGGAGCAGTGCACATGGCCTGCATCAGGTCATCAAATGCCTTCTGACAGCTAACTGTCCACTGAACTTTCTTAGGCATTCTTTTAGAGGTCAGATCATTTAAGGGGGTCACTATAGATCCATATTTCTTAACAAACCTCCTGTAATACCCAGTCAGGCCCAAGAAAGCTCTGACCTGAGTCTGGGTAGTTGGAGCAACCCAGTCCATGATGGTCTGGATTTTGCTCTGCAATGGTTGAACCTGGCCTCCATCCACAAGGTGGCCCAGGTACACAGCCTTACTCTGCCCTATCTGGCACATGGTGGCCTTGATAGTGAGGCCTGCCTTTGCAGGGCCTCCAGAACATTTCTTGGGTGGACCAGGTGGAACGAAAGACAGCAATATCATCAAGATACGCTGCAATGTAGTCTTCCAGGCATGCGAGAACTTTATTCACCAACCTTTGAAATGTGGCAGGTGCATTTTTCAAGCCAAAGGGCATCACAATAAATTGATAATGGCCACAAGGGGTTCGAAATGCTGTTTTGGGTTTGGCATCCTCAGCTAGTCTGATTTGCCAATAACCAGCAGTGAGGTCAAATGTACTCAAGAACTTGGCTGAGGCCAAAGTTTCAATGAGCTCATCTGCCCTAGGAATAGGATGAGCATCAGTCCTAGTGACTGCATTGAGCCCCCTGTAGTCTACACAAAATCTCATTTCTCTTTTACCACCCTGGGTATGGGGTTTGGGTACCAGGACTACTGGACTAGCCCAAGGGCTATCTGAGGGTTCAATGACTCCCAATTCCAGCATCTTTTGGACCTCAGTCCTGATGCAGTCCCTGACATGGTCAGGTTGCCTGTAAATCTTATTTTAAGCAGGCAGACTTTCACCGGTGTCCACTTCATGGGTACACCAAGTGGTCTGACTAGGAGTCAGGGAAAACATATGTCTGTACTGATTGAGGACCTTCCTGCAATCAGTCTGTTGCTGCTTAGTGAGGCTGCCTGCCAAGGCTACACCATCAACTGAGCCATCATCAGGGTTCTGTGAGAGGAGGTCAGGGAGTGGGTCACTCTCTTCCTCCTGTCCCTCATCAGTAGCCATGAGCAAGCCCATGTCTGTCCCGTCAACATATGGCTTGAACCTGTTCACATGGAGCCCCAGTTCCAAGGTCCACCAGGTAGGTGACCTCTCCCTTCTGCTCAAGAATGTTATGGGGTCCACTCCACTTGTCCTGGAGAGCTGCTGGGGCAACAGGCTCCAACACCCATACCTTCTGTCCTGGCTGGTACACAGTCAGTACAGCCTTTGGTCATGCCAAGCTTTCTGTAATTCTTGGCTAGCCTCAAGGTTTTTACTTGCCTTCTTCATATACTCAGCCATACTGGAGCGGAGACCAAGTACATAGTCCACTATGTCTTGGTTAGGTGGTTTGAGAGGTAACTCCCATCCCTCCTTCACTAAACACAAGGGACCCCTAACTGGGTGTCCAAACAGAAGTTCAAAAGGGCTGTAGCCAACTCCCTTCTGAGGAACCTCTCTGTAGGCAAAGAGAAGGCAGGGCAACAGGACATCCCATTTTCGCCTAAGCTTTTCTGGGAGGCCCATGATCATGCCCTTCAGGGTTTTGTTGAATCTCTCAACTAACCCATTGCATTGTGGGTGATATGGTGTGGTAAATTTGTAATTTACTCCACACTCCTTCCTCATAGCAGTAATGTAACTAGACATGAAGTTTGCACCTCTGTCAGTTAAGACCTCCTTAGGAAACCCACTCTGGAAAACATTCCCAGGAGGGCCCTGGCCACCACAGGAGTTGTGGTGGTTCTAAGGGTATTGCTTCTGGGTACCTAGTGGCATGGTCCACCACCACTAGAATATATCTGTGCCCAGATGCAGTTGGAGGATCCATGGGACCAATTATGTCAATCCCAACCCTCTCAAAGGGAACCCCCCACAGGTAGTGGTATCAGGGGGCCTTTGTGGTACCACCTGCCTTACCACAGGCTTGACAGTTGGTACAGGAGCGACAAAACTCCTTTGTGTCCTCTGACATGTGAGGCCAGTGAAAGTGAGGGACAAGCCTGTCCCAAGTCTTACTTTGGCCTAGGTGTCCTGTTAAAGGGATATCATGTGCCCGTGTCAATAGGAAGCCCCTAAACTTCAGCGGTATGACCAACCTCCTGGTAGCACCAGGCTTGGGGTCTCTACCCTCTGTGTAAAGGAGTCCTTCATCCCAGTAGATCCTGTGGGACCCACTGGCACTCCCAGCAGCCTCAGCAGCAGCTTGGTGTCTGAGGGGTTCAAGAGAGGGGCAGCTGTGCTGCTCCTGACTCAGCTCTGCCCTGGAAGGGCCCCCTGTCCCCAAGAACTCAACCTGATCAGGTTCAAGCTCCTTTGAGACAGTTCCTTCACAGGGACTGGGTTCATCTCCCTCAGGAGACTGATCCTCACTCTGAGTCTGGGGGGACGACACTGCCTTACCCCTACTGCTCCTTCTCTTGGAGGGCACCTGGTCCATTTTTCCAGGATCCAGGGCCTGTTCAGTTGAAGACAGTTTGGCCTGTGACCTAGTCACAGCAAACACATCTGCAGAGATGCCCAACATTGCTGCATGTGTCCTGAGTTCCACTTCAGCCCAGGCTGAAGTTTCCAAATCATTTCCCAACAAGCATTCCACAGGGAGGTCTGAGCTAACCACAACCTTCTTAGGGCCAGATACCGCTCCCCAGCTGAAATTAACAACTGCCAAGGAATGGTCTGTCCTGACATTGTTAGCATTGGTCACTTGGTACATCTCACCAAGTATGATCTCGTCAGGGCCCACAAGATCTCTTGTCACCATTGTGACACTTGCTCCTGTGTCCCTATATGCCATGGCCTCCTTACCATTGATTAAAGGCTGTTGTCTGTATTTGCCCAGATTACTGGGGCTTACAAATAGGGAGGCAATATCCATGCCTCCATCACAGACTAAAACAGCCTGAGCTGGAGTTCTGACTAGGCCAGAACCCATCTCAGATCCCAAGGTTAACCCTACTATACCCTTCTTCCCCGTACCACCGCTTGAAGCTGAACTAGGGGGAACAGTTGCCTTAGGGGCAGTGGTGGTGGTAGGAGGATCCTTGGCCCTTGAACAATTGTCATCCCTTGTCCAATGGGTTTTCTCCTTACACAGGAAGCACCAAGGTTTCTTTTTGCCTTTACCTTCGTTAGACTGTGACCCCCCCCCGATGCAGGTTTTTGGGGGCCTTGATGAAGACTTCTGGTCTTTACCCTTCTCCCCACCCTTATCTGAAGGTTTAGCATCTTGCTTCTTCTGGTCACCACCTGTGGTCTGGTTTTTCTGCTTCACCCTGGTTCTGACCCACCTATCTGCCTTCTTTCCAAATACTTAGGGAGAAGTCAGATCAGAGTCAACCAAGTACTGATGCAACAACTGATTTTGGCAATTATTAAGGATCTGCTCCCTCATAATCAAATTGTACAATCCCTTGAAATCATTCACTTTGCTGACAAGTAACCAGCATTCCAGAGCCTTAGTAGCACAATCTACAAAGTCTACCCAGTCCTGAGTCTGTGTCTTCTGGGTGTCTCTGAACATAATCCTGTACTGTTCAGTGGTTAAGCCAAACCCATCAATGAGAGCACTCTTCAGGACTGAATAGTTGTCAGCATCCTCTTCTCTAACAGTGAGGAGCTTATCTCTACCTTTATCAGGAAAGGAGAGCCACAAGATAGCTGCCCACTGCTCTTGAGGGACCCTCTGTACTTTACAGGCCCTCTCTAAAGCAGTTATCCATTTGTGGATGTCATCCCCACCATGTTAGGGAGAGACTATCTTGCTCAGGTTCCTATGGTCATGAGTATACTCCTTAACCCTAGGGACACTGTTGGTGCCACCATGGGACTCTAGTCCCAATCTTTTCTAGCCTTCTGGAGCTCTAAGGATTCCTTATCTAGGACCAATTGCTCTTTCTTGAGCCTAAGCTTGACTTTCTCAAGCTCTAGAAAATGGCACGGTCTGTCATAAGAGTTATCTCTCTTATGAGATATGGAAGTCCCTACTGAGTGTCCTGAATGGTCAGATTCTGCAGAGGGAGATCTAGATCTCCTTGGTAAACTCTGCACTCTTACAGGAGGACTAAAGAGAGGGCCTCTGGGGCCTTCTCCACCCTCTTCCTGAAGATCTAAGTTGTTCAGGTTGGAATCATCTTGATCCTCCTAGCCAGGGTTTGAGTCTAGGTCAAAAAGGTTTCACCTTCTGTCCTGTCCTCATTCCCTGCCCCACCCACTCTTTCAACCTCATCTGACCCTAGGGTCTTCCTAAGGTCATCTAAGAGTAACACCTCAATGAGACGTTGGGTGTTGGCATTTCTCCCTGTCTTCAGCTTCCTAGAAACACACATGGCTTTCAATTCCTGAAATGTAAGACCATTGTACCTAGAAGGCAGAGAGCCACTGGCTTTTCCTTTAGAAGACATGACTAAGTGTGGTGTGGTGTATGCACCTACCTAACCTAGTGGGAACTAAACTCTTAGGTTGGAGAAAGGGTGTGCTAGACCCTTAACTTACCCAACCCTAAGTTCAGTAGAACTTACTTATTCTAACCTTAAGTATTATATGTGCCTAATACTTTAGTGGTTTTCAGTTAATCAATACAAAGAGATTTATCTGGTAAAACAATGCAGGCTTGAATCCCAACCGCTGCACACCAATGTGAGAAGTTGGCCTGGTATATGCTGTCCACTAATTAAAGTGGGCACCTTGCACCAGTCCAAACGACCCTTATGATGTATGAGGTCAAAGATAACCTTTAGAAAGCTATCCTAGTGGTAGCTGTGGAGAGCAGCCTTCAGGCTTAATCTTGAAGGAATGTAAAGCAGCTTGTTTTACCAGAACATCACCTCCTATATTGACTAAATGAAAGGAGAACTACACAGTAGTTATATAAAAATATGTATTTATTAATATAACACTCTCTACTATCCTCTACACGAGGATAGAACACAAAGCACACAATACGAGATCAATAGAACAATTGTAAGTAGCACAATACACAGTGGGCTCCAGGGGGAGACCAAACCATATACTAAAATAGTGGTATAACAGTCACGGCTGAGATCAAGACAAGGTCTGGAGCACGTAGAATCGCTTGGACCCCAAGGAACCACCCCAGGTGAGTAGCTAGGGACCCCACGGAGGACGGGTGCAGTGTGCTAACACGACTGCGGGCTCTGTACAATTCTATGGGGAAGTCGCGGTTACAATTTTAAAGTTTAAGGACCCTTCTAGGAAGACTTCGAGCAAACCCTTTGGAACTTAAGAGGTTGGAGAGCCACCCCACCCGTGGATACCGTAGTTCCCGAGTTACCTATCCCAGGGGAGCCGGGTGCATAGGTCTGGAGTGGCGTCAGAAACCGCCGTCGTTCTCAATGGAGGGCTGTGAAGAAGTGCTGCTGCCGTGAAGGTGAAAAGGGTCCGGTGGAATCCAAGCCTGGATTCTGGAAGGAAGGAACCTGAAAGCAGAGGGGACAGAGTCTGGGTCACTTCAGAGTGACCAGGGGCTCGGTAGACGAATGCCCACCGATGTCGGGTGCTTCAGGTGCGAAGAAGGGATGCTTGACACTGCAGCCACGAGGACCAGGAGACGTCGAGGACGACCAGGTGCCAGAGGTGAGCTGTCCCACGAAGGATGTCGAGTGCTGAGGGGTCGGTGTCCGGATGGAGCACCAACAAGCCTTGGCAAAAGCAACCCACGAAGGCAGGTCAAGCAGGTTACGGTGTGGACCAGCAAGGTCCAGGGGACTCCCCAAGCAATGGAGAGTCGGGGCACGTCTGGAGCAACCAAGAAAGCCCAGCAGAAATCAAGATGGCCCTCAGGGAGACCCACAGGCCGAAGGACCAGGAGTCGCGAGGGGACCTCGAGCAAGATTGCAAAGTACCAGCCTACGGAGCACTCGGTGCGAGGAGGTCGGAGTTCTTTGGTGCAAATACTGCTCAGGGTCAGGACTACACGGAGTCCAATGCACAAGCTCGGGAATCGCCAACAAGCCTATGCAACTGCAAATGGACGCGGTGCACAGGGGTTCGGGTCATGCAGTCCCCACGAGGGATACTGGCCTCAAACTTGCTGAGAGGGCAGACCGACCTCAGGGACCTTCAGAAACCCACCTCCTGTGTTGCTGAAATCTTCGGAGTCCGTAGGAGCTCAGGAGCAGCAGACCGGTCAGTTGCATTAAGGTGTCTGCTAGGGCAGGGGAGTGACTCCTTCACTCCAAGGGAGATTCTTCAGTTGTCCTTAATGCACCACAGGTCCTGCATGGAGCCTGTATGGAGCAAGGGCACAGACCGAGCTTTGGACGGAGAGGGAGACGAAGTCGGGCCCAGTCGAAGTCCAGCGGAGTCCAGTGTGTCCAGACGTTCGAAGGTCAGTGGTTTCTTCTTGTAGAATCTTGTCCATGTTAAATCTAAAGTCTTACAGCCAGGTAAGCCCTTTTGTACACACGGGTGAGGGTTGGACAGATTCGGGGGACCCTCCTAGGGGAGGGTCAGGACAGAGGGGTGGTTACACCCATGCCCTTTGTCCAGTTTCACACCAGAGCGGGAGCCAATGGCTCCCAGAACTGGTTTGAGTTGGACTATGCACAGGGACACCAAATGTGCCCCAGGTGCAGACTTTCAGGCACTCTCAAAGTGCACCCACTCTCAAAGTGCACCCACCCAGACCCAATACACTAAATCCCGTCTGGGAGGTGGTCATACCTCCCTGTGACAGGATGCCTTTTGTGCTGCCTTCCTCTGCTCGAGCTTGGCTCAGCAGTCGGAGGGCAGAAATGTGTCTCTGGTCGGCAGCATCCATTTTGTGCTGACCGGGTCGAGAAGGCTGGCACCGGATAGACCAGTGACCCCACGAAGCTCACTTCAGAGGGGTGGAATCATACCTCCCACACCGGTTACCGGTGTGGAGGTATTGATTTATTTATTTATAAATTTTTATATAGCGCGAACATGACCCGGAGGGTATCAGAGCGCTTTACAGATGATCGGAAGGAAGAACCAGAAAAGTAAACAACAACGAAGAAACTCCTTTCCCTACACCCAAGACATTTGAAAGCATTTTATTTCCTTCCAACTCTGAAGGGGATTTACCCCAACCTTTGCCTGGAGTAAATGTTTGCCTTTTAAAAGATTGGTAGTAGTTGGTGAATGGCTACAAATTGATGTGTATTTGGGTGTTCACAAACACTGAAGGCTCAACATGCCTTGAAACACCCACTACTCACCCCTTGCTTGGGATTTACTTCCCACTTAATATTACCTTGTTATGGTGTGATATCATGTGTAAGTAATATGCAGTGGTAAATAGTTTTATGATTTCTAAGTTATCTTTTTGTTAATGCTTATCAGCCAGTACCCATATATGTATAAGCACAAACAGCTATGTGAATCAGGCCCTATGTTTTTGCGCAGGATCTATATTTACTTCACTTGGAGGAGTGTGCATCGCGTGCGCTCAGTAATAGTGTCACTGTTGCTGGGCCCAGAAAAAGGACTCCCTTCTGTGTGGGATTAGGTATGATTCCAAGGTGTTTGATACCAAACACGATATGTTTCTATGCAGCCGTTTTCGAGATTGCATTTACCGCAAGTTTATAATGCACCTCTACCTATATGTCCGGCTGAGTCACAGACAACCCGGGAGAATGATCTCCGAAGGCTGCAGAGAGGCTCTGCTCATGCAGAGGCACCCTCTCACTAAAAACCCAGCACCCTGCCTTCAGGATTGATAAGGCCTGCTATAGGGGTGACTTATAAGTTTTAAGTGTAGTGACCTATAGATATAGTGAACCTATAGCTAAAGTAAGTGGTGCAAGCACCATCTTACACAGGCTGCTGTAGCAGACCTGGAGTTCCATTTTGCATGGCCTCTCATGGATGGCATAATACATGCTACAGTCCATGGGAGGCCTCTGGGGTACCTATGCCCTGGGTACATGGGTACCATATACTAGGGACTGACAAGGGTACCCCAGTATCCAATCTGGAGTGTACCAAAGTACATGTGACAATTTACAGGAGAAAGCAGAGAGACTGGGGTCCTGTTTAGCAGGATCCCAGTCAGACTAGTCAAAAACAGTGCAACATCAAGCAAAAAGTGGGGGTAACCATAAGAAGCAGATCCTACTTTCCTACACAACGCTCCCCTTCCCCCAAACGAAAGGACATGAGACTAACCTTGACCAGTGTAGTCTTCATTTTCTAAGTGGAAATATCTGGAGAGTCCATCTGCATTGGCATGGTGACTCCCAGGTCTATGTTCCACTGTATAGTCCATCCCCTGTAGGGAAATGGACCACCTCAAAAGTTTGGGGTTTTCACCCTTCATCTGTTTTAGCCATAAGAGGGGCTTATGGTCTGTCTGAACAATGAAGTGAGTGCCAAACAAGTATGGCCTCAGCTTCGTCAGGGCCCAAACCACAGCAAAGGCTTCCCTCTCAATAGCTGACCAACGTTTCTCCCTGGGGGTCAGCCTTCTGCTTATAAAAGCTACTGGCTGATCCTGACCCTCTTCATTCAGTTGTGATAACACAATGAATTGTTTGGAATAGTCAGGACTTTGCAGAAGGGGAGCAGTGCACATGGCCTGCATCAGGTCATCAAATGCCTTCTGACAGCTAACTGTCCACTGAACTTTCTTAGGCATTCTTTTAGAGGTCAGATCATTTAAGGGGGTCACTATAGATCCATATTTCTTAACAAACCTCCTGTAATACCCAGTCAGGCCCAAGAAAGCTCTGACCTGAGTCTGGGTAGTTGGAGCAACCCAGTCCATGATGGTCTGGATTTTGCTCTGCAATGGTTGAACCTGGCCTCCATCCACAAGGTGGCCCAGGTACACAGCCTTACTCTGCCCTATCTGGCACATGGTGGCCTTGATAGTGAGGCCTGCCTTTGCAGGGCCTCCAGAACATTTCTTGGGTGGACCAGGTGGAACGAAAGACAGCAATATCATCAAGATACGCTGCAATGTAGTCTTCCAGGCATGCGAGAACTTTATTCACCAACCTTTGAAATGTGGCAGGTGCATTTTTCAAGCCAAAGGGCATCACAATAAATTGATAATGGCCACAAGGGGTTCGAAATGCTGTTTTGGGTTTGGCATCCTCAGCTAGTCTGATTTGCCAATAACCAGCAGTGAGGTCAAATGTACTCAAGAACTTGGCTGAGGCCAAAGTTTCAATGAGCTCATCTGCCCTAGGAATAGGATGAGCATCAGTCCTAGTGACTGCATTGAGCCCCCTGTAGTCTACACAAAATCTCATTTCTCTTTTACCACCCTGGGTATGGGGTTTGGGTACCAGGACTACTGGACTAGCCCAAGGGCTATCTGAGGGTTCAATGACTCCCAATTCCAGCATCTTTTGGACCTCAGTCCTGATGCAGTCCCTGACATGGTCAGGTTGCCTGTAAATCTTATTTTAAGCAGGCAGACTTTCACCGGTGTCCACTTCATGGGTACACCAAGTGGTCTGACTAGGAGTCAGGGAAAACATATGTCTGTACTGATTGAGGACCTTCCTGCAATCAGTCTGTTGCTGCTTAGTGAGGCTGCCTGCCAAGGCTACACCATCAACTGAGCCATCATCAGGGTTCTGTGAGAGGAGGTCAGGGAGTGGGTCACTCTCTTCCTCCTGTCCCTCATCAGTAGCCATGAGCAAGCCCATGTCTGTCCCGTCAACATATGGCTTGAACCTGTTCACATGGAGCCCCAGTTCCAAGGTCCACCAGGTAGGTGACCTCTCCCTTCTGCTCAAGAATGTTATGGGGTCCACTCCACTTGTCCTGGAGAGCTGCTGGGGCAACAGGCTCCAACACCCATACCTTCTGTCCTGGCTGGTACACAGTCAGTACAGCCTTTTGGTCATGCCAAGCTTTCTGTAATTCTTGGCTAGCCTCAAGGTTTTTACTTGCCTTCTTCATATACTCAGCCATACTGGAGCGGAGACCAAGTACATAGTCCACTATGTCTTGGTTAGGTGGTTTGAGAGGTAACTCCCATCCCTCCTTCACTAAACACAAGGGACCCCTAACTGGGTGTCCAAACAGAAGTTCAAAAGGGCTGTAGCCAACTCCCTTCTGAGGAACCTCTCTGTAGGCAAAGAGAAGGCAGGGCAACAGGACATCCCATTTTCGCCTAAGCTTTTCTGGGAGGCCCATGATCATGCCCTTCAGGGTTTTGTTGAATCTCTCAACTAACCCATTGCATTGTGGGTGATATGGTGTGGTAAATTTGTAATTTACTCCACACTCCTTCCTCATAGCAGTAATGTAACTAGACATGAAGTTTGCACCTCTGTCAGTTAAGACCTCCTTAGGGAAACCCACTCTGGAAAACATTCCCAGGAGGGCCCTGGCCACCACAGGAGTTGTGGTGGTTCTAAGGGGTATTGCTTCTGGGTACCTAGTGGCATGGTCCACCACCACTAGAATATATCTGTGCCCAGATGCAGTTGGAGGATCCATGGGACCAATTATGTCAATCCCAACCCTCTCAAAGGGAACCCCCCCCCACAGGTAGTGGTATCAGGGGGGCCTTTGTGGTACCACCTGCCTTACCACAGGCTTGACAGTTGGTACAGGAGCGACAAAACTCCTTTGTGTCCTCTGACATGTGAGGCCAGTGAAAGTGAGGGACAAGCCTGTCCCAAGTCTTACTTTGGCCTAGGTGTCCTGTTAAAGGGATATCATGTGCCCGTGTCAATAGGAAGCCCCTAAACTTCAGCGGTATGACCAACCTCCTGGTAGCACCAGGCTTGGGGTCTCTACCCTCTGTGTAAAGGAGTCCTTCATCCCAGTAGATCCTGTGGGACCCACTGGCACTCCCAGCAGCCTCAGCAGCAGCTTGGTGTCTGAGGGGTTCAAGAGAGGGGCAGCTGTGCTGCTCCTGACTCAGCTCTGCCCTGGAAGGGCCCCTGTCCCCAAGAACTCAACCTGATCAGGTTCAAGCTCCTTTGAGACAGTTCCTTCACAGGGACTGGGTTCATCTCCCTCAGGAGACTGATCCTCACTCTGAGTCTGGGGGACGACACTGCCTTACCCCTACTGCTCCTTCTCTTGGAGGGCACCTGGTCCATTTTTCCAGGATCCAGGGCCTGTTCAGTTGAAGACAGTTTGGCCTGTGACCTAGTCACAGCAAACACATCTGCAGAGATGCCCAACATTGCTGCATGTGTCCTGAGTTCCACTTCAGCCCAGGCTGAAGTTTCCAAATCATTTCCCAACAAGCATTCCACAGGGAGGTCTGAGCTAACCACAACCTTCTTAGGGCCAGATACCGCTCCCCAGCTGAAATTAACAACTGCCAAGGAATGGTCTGTCCTGACATTGTTAGCATTGGTCACTTGGTACATCTCACCAAGTATGATCTCGTCAGGGCCCACAAGATCTCTTGTCACCATTGTGACACTTGCTCCTGTGTCCCTATATGCCATGGCCTCCTTACCATTGATTAAAGGCTGTTGTCTGTATTTGCCCAGATTACTGGGGCTTACAAATAGGGAGGCAATATCCATGCCTCCATCACAGACTAAAACAGCCTGAGCTGGAGTTCTGACTAGGCCAGAACCCATCTCAGATCCCAAGGTTAACCCTACTATACCCTTCTTCCCCGTACCACCGCTTGAAGCTGAACTAGGGGGAACAGTTGCCTTAGGGGCAGTGGTGGTGGTAGGAGGATCCTTGGCCCTTGAACAATTGTCATCCCTTGTCCAATGGGTTTTCTCCTTACACAGGAAGCACCAAGGTTTCTTTTTGCCTTTACCTTCGTTAGACTGTGACCCCCCCCCGATGCAGGTTTTTGGGGGCCTTGATGAAGACTTCTGGTCTTTACCCTTCTCCCCACCCTTATCTGAAGGTTTAGCATCTTGCTTCTTCTGGTCACCACCTGTGGTCTGGTTTTTCTGCTTCACCCTGGTTCTGACCCACCTATCTGCCTTCTTTCCAAATACTTAGGGAGAAGTCAGATCAGAGTCAACCAAGTACTGATGCAACAACTGATTTTGGCAATTATTAAGGATCTGCTCCCTCATAATCAAATTGTACAATCCCTTGAAATCATTCACTTTGCTGACAAGTAACCAGCATTCCAGAGCCTTAGTAGCACAATCTACAAAGTCTACCCAGTCCTGAGTCTGTGTCTTCTGGGTGTCTCTGAACATAATCCTGTACTGTTCAGTGGTTAAGCCAAACCCATCAATGAGAGCACTCTTCAGGACTGAATAGTTGTCAGCATCCTCTTCTCTAACAGTGAGGAGCTTATCTCTACCTTTATCAGGAAAGGAGAGCCACAAGATAGCTGCCCACTGCTCTTGAGGGACCCTCTGTACTTTACAGGCCCTCTCTAAAGCAGTTATCCATTTGTGGATGTCATCCCCACCATGTTAGGGAGAGACTATCTTGCTCAGGTTCCTATGGTCATGAGTATACTCCTTAACCCTAGGGACACTGTTGGTGCCACCATGGGACTCTAGTCCCAATCTTTTTCTAGCCTTCTGGAGCTCTAAGGATTCCTTATCTAGGACCAATTGCTCTTTCTTGAGCCTAAGCTTGACTTTCTCAAGCTCTAGAAAATGGCACGGTCTGTCATAAGAGTTATCTCTCTTATGAGATATGGAAGTCCCTACTGAGTGTCCTGAATGGTCAGATTCTGCAGAGGGAGATCTAGATCTCCTTGGTAAACTCTGCACTCTTACAGGAGGACTAAAGAGAGGGCCTCTGGGGCCTTCTCCACCCTCTTCCTGAAGATCTAAGTTGTTCAGGTTGGAATCATCTTGATCCTCCTAGCCAGGGTTTGAGTCTAGGTCAAAAAGGTTTCACCTTCTGTCCTGTCCTCATTCCCTGCCCCACCCACTCTTTCAACCTCATCTGACCCTAGGGTCTTCCTAAGGTCATCTAAGAGTAACACCTCAATGAGACGTTGGGTGTTGGCATTTCTCCCTGTCTTCAGCTTCCTAGAAACACACATGGCTTTCAATTCCTGAAATGTAAGACCATTGTACCTAGAAGGCAGAGAGCCACTGGCTTTTCCTTTAGAAGACATGACTAAGTGTGGTGTGGTGTATGCACCTACCTAACCTAGTGGGAACTAAACTCTTAGGTTGGAGAAAGGGTGTGCTAGACCCTTAACTTACCCAACCCTAAGTTCAGTAGAACTTACTTATTCTAACCTTAAGTATTATATGTGCCTAATACTTTAGTGGTTTTCAGTTAATCAATACAAAGAGATTTATCTGGTAAAACAATGCAGGCTTGAATCCCAACCGCTGCACACCAATGTGAGAAGTTGGCCTGGTATATGCTGTCCACTAATTAAAGTGGGCACCTTGCACCAGTCCAAACGACCCTTATGATGTATGAGGTCAAAGATAACCTTTAGAAAGCTATCCTAGTGGTAGCTGTGGAGAGCAGCCTTCAGGCTTAATCTTGAAGGAATGTAAAGCAGCTTGTTTTACCAGAACATCACCTCCTATATTGACTAAATGAAAGGAGAACTACACAGTAGTTATATAAAAATATGTATTTATTAATATAACACTCTCTACTATCCTCTACACGAGGATAGAACACAAAGCACACAATACGAGATCAATAGAACAATTGTAAGTAGCACAATACACAGTGGGCTCCAGGGGGAGACCAAACCATATACTAAAATAGTGGTATAACAGTCACGGCTGAGATCAAGACAAGGTCTGGAGCACGTAGAATCGCTTGGACCCCAAGGAACCACCCCAGGTGAGTAGCTAGGGACCCCACGGAGGACGGGTGCAGTGTGCTAACACGACTGCGGGCTCTGTACAATTCTATGGGGAAGTCGCGGTTACAATTTTAAAGTTTAAGGACCCTTCTAGGAAGACTTCGAGCAAACCCTTTGGAACTTAAGAGGTTGGAGAGCCACCCCACCCGTGGATACCGTAGTTCCCGAGTTACCTATCCCAGGGGAGCCGGGTGCATAGGTCTGGAGTGGCGTCAGAAACCGCCGTCGTTCTCAATGGAGGGCTGTGAAGAAGTGCTGCTGCCGTGAAGGTGAAAAGGGTCCGGTGGAATCCAAGCCTGGATTCTGGAAGGAAGGAACCTGAAAGCAGAGGGGACAGAGTCTGGGTCACTTCAGAGTGACCAGGGGCTCGGTAGACGAATGCCCACCGATGTCGGGTGCTTCAGGTGCGAAGAAGGGATGCTTGACACTGCAGCCACGAGGACCAGGAGACGTCGAGGACGACCAGGTGCCAGAGGTGAGCTGTCCCACGAAGGATGTCGAGTGCTGAGGGGTCGGTGTCCGGATGGAGCACCAACAAGCCTTGGCAAAAGCAACCCACGAAGGCAGGTCAAGCAGGTTACGGTGTGGACCAGCAAGGTCCAGGGGACTCCCCAAGCAATGGAGAGTCGGGGCACGTCTGGAGCAACCAAGAAAGCCCAGCAGAAATCAAGATGGCCCTCAGGGAGACCCACAGGCCGAAGGACCAGGAGTCGCGAGGGGACCTCGAGCAAGATTGCAAAGTACCAGCCTACGGAGCACTCGGTGCGAGGAGGTCGGAGTTCTTTGGTGCAAATACTGCTCAGGGTCAGGACTACACGGAGTCCAATGCACAAGCTCGGGAATCGCCAACAAGCCTATGCAACTGCAAATGGACGCGGTGCACAGGGGTTCGGGTCATGCAGTCCCCACGAGGGATACTGGCCTCAAACTTGCTGAGAGGGCAGACCGACCTCAGGGACCTTCAGAAACCCACCTCCTGTGTTGCTGAAATCTTCGGAGTCCGTAGGAGCTCAGGAGCAGCAGACCGGTCAGTTGCATTAAGGTGTCTGCTAGGGCAGGGGAGTGACTCCTTCACTCCAAGGGAGATTCTTCAGTTGTCCTTAATGCACCACAGGTCCTGCATGGAGCCTGTATGGAGCAAGGGCACAGACCGAGCTTTGGACGGAGAGGGAGACGAAGTCGGGCCCAGTCGAAGTCCAGCGGAGTCCAGTGTGTCCAGACGTTCGAAGGTCAGTGGTTTCTTCTTGTAGAATCTTGTCCATGTTAAATCTAAAGTCTTACAGCCAGGTAAGCCCTTTTGTACACACGGGTGAGGGTTGGACAGATTCGGGGGACCCTCCTAGGGGAGGGTCAGGACAGAGGGGTGGTTACACCCATGCCCTTTGTCCAGTTTCACACCAGAGCGGGAGCCAATGGCTCCCAGAACTGGTTTGAGTTGGACTATGCACAGGGACACCAAATGTGCCCCAGGTGCAGACTTTCAGGCACTCTCAAAGTGCACCCACTCTCAAAGTGCACCCACCCAGACCCAATACACTAAATCCCGTCTGGGAGGTGGTCATACCTCCCTGTGACAGGATGCCTTTTGTGCTGCCTTCCTCTGCTCGAGCTTGGCTCAGCAGTCGGAGGGCAGAAATGTGTCTCTGGTCGGCAGCATCCATTTTGTGCTGACCGGGTCGAGAAGGCTGGCACCGGATAGACCAGTGACCCCACGAAGCTCACTTCAGAGGGGTGGAATCATACCTCCCACACCGGTTACCGGTGTGGAGGTATTGATTTATTTATTTATAAATTTTTATATAGCGCGAACATGACCCGGAGGGTATCAGAGCGCTTTACAGATGATCGGAAGGAAGAACCAGAAAAGTAAACAACAACGAAGAAACTCCTTTCCCTACACCCAAGACATTTGAAAGCATTTTATTTCCCTTCCAACTCTGAAGGGGATTTACCCCAACCTTTGCCTGGAGTAAATGTTTGCCTTTTAAAAGATTGGTAGTAGTTGGTGAATGGCTACAAATTGATGTGTATTTGGGTGTTCACAAACACTGAAGGCTCAACATGCCTTGAAACACCCACTACTCACCCCTTGCTTGGGATTTACTTCCCACTTAATATTACCTTGTTATGGTGTGATATCATGTGTAAGTAATATGCAGTGGTAAATAGTTTTATGATTTCTAAGTTATCTTTTTGTTAATGCTTATCAGCCAGTACCCATATATGTATAAGCACAAACAGCTATGTGAATCAGGCCCTATGTTTTTGCGCAGGATCTATATTTACTTCACTTGGAGGAGTGTGCATCGCGTGCGCTCAGTAATAGTGTCACTGTTGCTGGGCCCAGAAAAAGGACTCCCTTCTGTGTGGGATTAGGTATGATTCCAAGGTGTTTGATACCAAACACGATATGTTTCTATGCAGCCGTTTTCGAGATTGCATTTACCGCAAGTTTATAATGCACCTCTACCTATATGTCCGGCTGAGTCACAGACAACCCGGGAGAATGATCTCCGAAGGCTGCAGAGAGGCTCTGCTCATGCAGAGGCACCCTCTCACTAAAAACCCAGCACCCTGCCTTCAGGATTGATAAGGCCTGCTATAGGGGTCACTTATAAGTTTTAAGTGTAGTGACCTATAGATATAGTGAACATATATCTAAAGTAAGTGGTGCAAGCACCATCTTACACCGGCTGCTGTAGCAGACCTGGAGTTCCATTTTGCATGGTCTCTCATGGGTGGCATAATACATGCTTCAGTCCATGGGAGGCCTCTGGGGTACCTATGCCCTGGGTACATGGGTACCATATACTAGGGACTGACAAGGGTACCCCAGTATCCAATCTGGAGTGTACCAAAGTACATGTGACAATTTACAGGAGAAAGCAGAAAAACTGGGGTCCTGGTTAGCAGGATCCCAGTCAGACTAGTCAAAAACAGTGCAACATCAAGCAAAAAGTGGGGGTAACCATAAGAAGCAGATCCTACTTTCCTACTGTCTCTGCCTAATTTTTTTGGGGGGAAATTCTTTTTATTGTTGACATCTTAAATACATTTCAAGTACGTTTCCAAACTTTACTATGACCACATAGTACATTTCGTCTTATTGTACATTCTTATCTATGGCTTACTAAATGCTACCCAACCCTGTTTTTATCTACCTCTAGTGCCGAGTGTCATGTTACCTGTGGGGGGGGGTTCACAAATATTCCCTCTATACACGTTCCATTTATCCCAGATCTGTGACCATTTCTTGGGACAGCAGCGCGACATATACACCGCCTTCTCCACCACCATCTCCACCACCATGCACCAGTCCATGTCTTTCTTCCACATGTTCAGTGTAGGCGTCTCGAGCGCCCCCCATAATTTGGCTTTGTTTCTCTTGGCTACCATCAGCCCCAAGGCCACCCAGGTTCTTTCTTTCCCTGTCATGTCGGTGGGGTCCCATATATTCAGAATACATAGTTTTATCTTGGGCTTTACTTGTTTGCACAGTACCTTTGTCATGCATTGAGTCACTTTTGTCCAATAGCGCTGGATATATACACAGCCCCAGATGGTATGTATGAAGGTTCCCTCTGCCTAATTATTTGCACCAGCGTCCTCCCAGCTCTTTGCTACTACTGCCGTAGTATTTTTGTTTCACTCTTACTAAGAAATATTCTTTTATTGAGCTCATCCAGTTGCAGCTTTCCCCTTACTGGCAAAACGTAGGCCATATTTTATATGATGATGAGACCTTGGATCATGCTTCAAACTCCTTCTCTGGGGAGTAGGCAGTGTTCCTTCTCTCGCTTTCTTTAGTCTATCAAGTTCCTCAACGCGGGTCCCCCTCACCACTGCTTTTAGAGAGCCCCAGACCATCGACAAACTGCATTCTCCGGGTCATTAAATTGAAGATATAATTGCTTTCCAAACACCTGGATCTATAAGAAGAAAACATTTGAGGTGCCACATGTGGTCTCTAACTAGTGATGCCACCTCCATTTCATTGTGCAAGTGACTGTGCATGGTCCGCTAATGTTATCACCCTATCCTCTGCTTCCAGGAGGGTAGGGCCTAAAACGCGATCCACCATGATATCAGTCCTAGCGTAAGGTCTATGGGCTGCGTCATCATGATGCAAAACCTCTCCTTTATCAACCAGATCTACTTCCTATAGTCACCTACTCTGCTGTCTCAGAAAGCTCCACTAGGCCCCCAGAGCTTTAACCCGATTCGTTCCTCAGTCTACCCGCCGCCAGGTTTGAGCACCCTCCCAAATTAAGGGTTTCCTGTTGGCAGACTAATTAGCCTCAAAATCATTAGTTTAAATAAACCCTATTGTTCCTGGTTAAGGGCATAGACAGCTGCTAAGTAAACTGACTGACCCCCTCAATGATCCATTTGACGAGCCAGTTAGACTCTTTTTAGGAAAAAGAGGCTTGCATTGAGAAACATGCCAGAGATACCAACTCCTTTCAACTTTGTTTTAGCGAGGCAAAGAATTCTTGGGGAAGTTGGTAATAAAAAACCTCAAATCTCAGGAAGCAAGTGAGTCATGGTATCCCTCTTTGTAAGTGTCAAAGCCCTAAGGATTGTTGTACTCTTGCTTGTGGTGTTAAGACCTCAAAATTTTAAGATGTAATGGTAAGTGATTTATCCATCAATAGGCTTTAAAAACATGCCCAACCCAGCTCGTCTTTTCCCAACCATATCAGTCATGGGAGACTGGGTCCTCTCTAGCAAAGTTTTGTTTTCTCTCCATTAAGACATTCCAATTGCCAGTTTCCACAGTGATCCCATAAACTCCCCAAAAACTAGATTACTCTGCCCAGCCCTCCTCAGAATCCTAACCTCACTGTGGAACTTGCCATCCGAGACACAAAAGACCAGAGTAACAAGTAGACAAACCTTTACAGGATTTTATGTTGACCAAACTTCACACCTTTATTTTGTGACTCCTGCCTCCCTGCAACTTCCACTGCCTCAAATAAGCTATAAAAGTTCCTGTCTAAGAATTGCTCTATGAGACAACAGGTGAAGGTATATGTGGGACCAAATTAGATCTGAGAAAAACATATATATTACCATACAAATAAATATACGACGGTACATATATATATATATATATAACAAACAAATCTCAAAACGGGGGCATTCAATAGAACCCTGAATATTAGCACATGAATACAAACAAATGCATAAAATCACAGAGAAGTGTAACAATTAGATACTCTGTCCCGTCTTCCAATTGTTTAAGGTATATATGGCTGTTTCCCTAGTTGCGTGTACAGTCCATCGTAGGAGGTAGTCTTTTGGACATTTTTCACACTCAGGACAACTTTAGCCTCTGTTTCTTTGGTGTGTGTCCCAAATATTACTTTTCAGGAATCCGATTCAGAAGGCTCCTCCAATAGAAGGCGTTGACGCGTTTTTTGCCCTTTCAATACGGGCCTCTTCAGGACAATGGAAGAACAAAAGCACCTACTAAAACAATACTTACGAATTGTAACGTCATTTACAGCGCATACTTGATTATGGTGCACCCAATTAATTAAAAAACAAACTTAGATGCAAGTGAACCTATAACATGCAGAGCCGATAAGTACAGTAAACTTAAAAATTAATTTTAGAAAGGGAGATGTGCCATGTATTCTTGAGAAAATGGTGCCGTGAGGGCATGCGGACATGCTTTCTGAGAAGTGAACTCATTTTAATGACATGGCCACCAATTATGAAAGCTACCATATCGATATGTCATCTCCCATCATGCTTTTACCGATCATGTGCTCGGGCGCTACATGATTAAAGTGCAAGACATCCATTGCGAAGAGCTGGTATATCTGGGCTTGTGCACAGTGGCCAAAAAGCAAAAACTAAAGGTGACAAAGTTACTAAGGAACCGACAGGCACAAAGCACTCGCTTATAAAGAGTCACGAAGGTGCTTGGGGACAATACAATCCAGGGCTTTAAGTGGAAAAAAAAAAAAACTGGGGGTGCTCTAAAAGGGGCGTGGCAAATTTCTTAAAGGATTGTGGCCTGTCCGAGTAGGGGCGTGGTCTAAATCAAGATAACTAGCATTGTGTGCTTAAGAAAATCATGAAGTCGCATCCAGCAAAGGATAATAAAATAGGCAAAAAGGTATATTTATTAAGTATAAGCCATAAAATACCAAACACTTTAAAAAACATGTAAAAATTATTTACATTACTTAGAAATCTATTGCAGGATTTCCCAAAACCCTTGAAGATATTCACTGTGTCTATTTTGCTGGGGTTACTCACAACAATTTTCTTCAGCAGACCTTCTACCTTTTGCCAGCCAACTCTTTACATACAGCTTTGCGTCAAATGTTTCAAATGGAGGACCATTGAGTTTTACCCATAAGCATGAAGAAATGGTCTCTACAAGAAGAGAGGCCCTTGTTGGACTAGCAATTAAGTTCATTGCGCTGAAACCTCTCTCGCAATCCGCATTACTTGCTGGCAGGGTTTCCATGCAAACTACTAACTTTTTTAATGCTTCAGGGGTTTTCTTTCCACCAAAATCTTTGAAAAGTCTAAAAGCTTGGATAGTATCTCTTGCTGGCAGCTGAAACTCTGAATACGGTTTCTGGATATCTGTTTCACCATAAAGAATGCATTCATCACCAGAAGGCAAGTTGCCTGCATCTAGCACACTGAAGCTGGCTATAAGTTCTTTCTCAGAATCCGGGGCACATCGTTTATTGATATTTACAGACAGACTTTGGTAAAACTGATTTTGATTAAGGGCAACAGAGTTACTTCGTCAACTGCTCTCTGAGCCGCAGAAGCAAACTCCCCTGGTGAGTCCTTCATTGCTCTAAATATACGTACTTGACTAACCAAAAGTCTGTGGGCATTAACAATTGTAATGTCCCTCCTCTGGAAGGAGAGTGATAAGTCTTTGAGCTCTTGAAGTGCATCACACATTACCCCCAAATCTACCTTTGACCTTTGAGGCCCGAAAATAGAGCCCCCTAGAGACCCCTTTTGAGGCCCCCCAAAAAAAACTGGGGGTGCTCAGACCCCCACAGACCACCCCCCTCACTTAAAGGCCTTATACAATCGAAGGTGACCAAAATGGTACATTGATATGTCTCTCTGTTGAAGGGTAAGAATGCAGGTCACGTCGTTACTCGGTGTCTGTCGAGTTCACCATCTACCTCTGTCTGGACGCAAAAGAGGGGGTTCCCCCTTGCCCAAATTTCAGAGAGTCTTACATCTAAGGGCAAGAGCTGCAAGTTAAAGACTGGTGAAAATCGCACTGTCAATGACGAGAAGAAAAGAGAAGCCAACTGCAGAGAAAAAGAATATTGCTTCGTCTCCCAGTCCCCAAAATAAAGGTCTTCATCCAGAGTAGAGGCCAGGACTGGAACAGTCCCTGAGAAGTGCTGGCCTGTAAACTACAGCTTTAATGGGGGCTGAACTAAGAGTGGAAATTACAGACTTCAAGGCACCGGACTCCTGGCACCTGTGGCAAATCCACCCTAAGGCCCTCTTCATCACCACCCGCATGAACGCAAACCTGAGTTGCACAATTAAACAAAGGAATAAAGGGAAAGGTAATCAGACTGAAAGGGTGGCTGCCAGCCCCACATAATGGCCAAAGGAGTTGAAATAAGTTGATCCATCACTAGGGATCCAAATGCCCTGCTACCTGTTTCTAAATAAGGACGCACAGTTGTACTAACACAAATAATGTACTTGGACAGGCGCGAGAGACTGCCCACAGGTTAACAAATGCCTGGACCTGAAAGGGCGGGAGAGATGCAGTGTGGCAGGCGGCCACCTGGTCTTTAAACTACTCGTGTTCCGATCTCTATGTGAGACGAGGGCAAAGAATTAAAAAGCGAAGTACTGGGAGTGTGTCTACAGGAAAGAATAGCTAGGAGCAATTCTTACTCCAAGTTCTGCTCCGGCGGTCGCTCGTGGCTTTACGAGAATGCTGCCAGCAAGGATCAGCAACAATCAGTGTGGCAGAGTCGCAGCGGGTAAGGCGGGACCATCTGAGGTTGGCCTACTTGTGACGGAGAGGAGCCAGGACACCACTAAAGCGAGTGACTTATTGTTGGCCATATTGGAATGTGTTGGCATGCACAAACCCATCGCCTATCGTGTTCATGATGCATGATCCTATCTTCTAATCTGTTACTGTATCTAAAACGTTAAAACCAATGTACAATAAATGAGTGTACAAATGAACCAAACTGCTGCAACAACGTTGAACCTTAAAAAGAAACATTACATTCAGAACTGTACACATAGGTGCATGCATACATTAACTTGAAGTCGCCTAATATCAAATAAATTGCAGTGTCAGATCAAACATCTAGTACAAAAATATAGTAAACCGAGCTGTCAACAAAACATGACATATTAGTCTGCAAAGACAAATATCCCCCACATTCCTTCATCATATATTCAGAGATAAATGCAGAATGGACTATGCAATGGTAATACCGTGGGCGGTGTAAAATGTAATCAGAATGATGCCTGCACCCCATCCATATCGTTTGGATCAGTGCCCACATCTCATCTAACTTATTCAGACCCTTTGTCCCTGTCCCAAATCTTGTGATCATCCTTGCTTCAGTCTTGTTTCAAGAAGAACTCCTCTCTGGTTTCTCTGATCAACAAAGAGCACTGACCACTGGTTGTCATTTTTTGTGTGGTTTAAATTTCTATAATGTTCAACAAGGGGTGCACCTAGTACTCCACAACCTAGCCTCGACCTGTGCTGTAATAGCCTGATTTTTACAGGCTTGATAGTCTGACCTATATATGTTACTTTACACGGACACTGTACACAATACACAACATTTTTCGTGTTGCAATTGGATTATTTTTTCTGATGGTTTGTTCTGCATTATATTCTTGACGTGGTTAGCTTTAGGGTTGTACGTGATGACACGTCAGAGGGTTGGTCTCTGGGCATGTTTTAAGAGTAATCAGTGTCTCTCTGAGGGTAAACCAAGCTTGTTTTGATGCAGCTTTGACCAGTTTCTTGGGATACCCTCTATCAACCAGTTTGTTGACTAATACTGCTACATTTTTAAAGTAGTCATCTCTACGTCAAGAATATAATCCAGAAGAACTGGAAAATCTTGAGTCCTTTGGGATTTCTAAACCAATGTTTTCATTCAGAAAGGGGAAGAATCCACATAATTATCTGGTGAGAGCTGCACACCCGACAGAAGAAAAATGACCTGCGTGAAATGCTTGGCATGCCACCTTTGAATGGGCATTTCAAACTGTACTGCCTGCCAGTTCACAAATGACTCTAAATCCATTACTATTAATGGTAAAATACACCATCAGAAAATGTTTTCCAGTGGCAACACGAAAAATGTGTATTGTTTGAGTGAGGCAAAGAATTGGGTAGGGAGCATAAGTTAAAGTTGAGCTTGTAGTGGTCGGAGAGAGAGACGCACACATTGGGCCTGATTCAGAAAGGGCCTCTGCACTTGTGGCGGAGCCCCTGCAGTCATGGCAGGGGGCCCTCAGTTGTGGCAGGACCTCTGCATTACACTTTCTCATTGTGGTGATCCCGCCATGACTTTGTGATTCTGGCCCATTGTAGTTAGAGCAGTAGGAGTGCAGCTTGTGCATGGGTTGTTTGGTGGTATTAGAAGGTTCCCAAAGAGAGGAGCTGTCAGGACCAGTGAAGGAACTTACCTTCAGCCTAGTTTCTAGAAGCTCTAAATTGAGTGTAAGTGCGCTGAATGGGATGCTGGATGGCATGACAGGAAGAGTGGCCGCCTGCGTCCCAGACGAGGAATGGACAGATATAAAAAGGCTTATCTTTGGCTTTGGGTCATTATATCTGGTGATGTGTAAGATGGCGGCGATAAGCAGCAGGGTATGTTGCCAAGCAGCTGTTAGCTCTGGCAGTCACACACTAGCAAAGTGACTGGCTTTGAGGACCAGTAGAAAGCCAATGGTAAAGTAGAGCCCAGTGTCCTCTGTTTCTACCACATTGGTAGAATACTTGGAAGGAAATGGAATAGAAGGTAACTTAAATGGTAAAACCAATAAAAGAAACTTTGATGGATAGATTTGAGTTGTATGTGGGGAGAGCCTGGTGTGAGAGACAGGACTTTCAAATAACTGGGCTGTATGTCAAAATATCGAGGTTGAGGTCTACCCTTCTTTTGATTACAGAATATCAACTACCAACGTATTATCAAGGTAAGTATTCTTAGGGAATTGTAGCTTTGCTCGTCTTAATTTCCCATCTTCTTACCTTGAAAATATGTTATTGTCGATATTGCATATTGAAGTATGCACTGCTCAGTATGAAAACTTGCTGTTTTGGTAGAGTATCCATACTGACTGAGTGTGTTAATGCCCGAGTACATCAGAGGTGAAAATGTTTCAGTCTTTGGTTGTTGAAGTGCCTGTGATGCTGGGCTCCAATCCCCAAAGAGTAGGTGTCCAAGTCAAATGCTTTTAGAGGGCCGCAGCCATGGAGGGAATTCTAGAAGATGGGATTGCTAGATGGGATGGCACTAGGCTGAATTGAGCCCCCATTATTTGTATTTCACAAGGCGTTCCTGGTTCCACGCTATCTCTGCAGCCAAGGCCGCAGCTGGATATGGTGAGGAGCCAGCCGAACCCAAACTCCTAGTTTCTTAGCAACGCACTAACTCATAGTTAATCAATACCACAGACCTCCAAAGTCAGGTGGGTGTCAGTGGGTTAGGCAATGCTCTGTCCAAAGAATAGATAGCATAGAAATGCTCAACAGTTCTTAGATGGCATAGCTTGACTGAATGTAGGTGTCTCCATGAGGGTCACAGGTTTATCTCTCACATCAGCTCACCATGTATCAGTTACCTCATTTGTGACGTAGGTGCTCATATGTAAATCTAACATATCACTTTCAGGTGCTTCAGAGTGCTTTCATGTTTACATTTATAAACAAAGTGGATTGGGTTCTGAACTGATCAGCTTTATTTATTTTAACCCAGTTAAAGTTTTTAAGTTAAAGGGTGTAGCACTGGGCAAGATTAGCACTCCGTTTCATAACAAAAGCATTTTCTTTTGCCTGCATCTGTTTATTGAAGTTTTGGTTATAGCAAACAGGGAACTAATACTGCATATCTTTATCACATGTGCCATTTATATTGATGTTGAGATCAAGTGTTGGAATCATAATTTACATTTTTGTTGTAGAAACTCAGTGTTATTTTATGTTACTAAAGGTAGTGTAAAGCGTGCCCTTAACTACAGGTCAAGGGAGCAGTACATGTATACCAAAAGAATGAAGTAACACTAGGCGCAGTTAACAGTGATATTTACAGAAATGAAGCAAACTTTTAAACACAAAGAATTTGCCCACTACCACTTCCCAGAGAGATATTACTTTTTAGCAGGAAGTTACCCCCAAGCTCCGTAAGACAAATGTTCTTTAGCCGAGTAGTCCTAGACTCTTCATCTATTAATTTACAAAGCAGTCTTAGCTGTTGTTTCTCTAGAGTCAAGCATGGAACATCACTGTGTGTTTATCATGATTTTTCCAGTTGCCCGATCCCCCAATTAGGGGCTGGAATCCCAACCAGATAGTCCAACATGCTGAGTGTAAGATGCAGTGGTATATGTGCAACCTGCAGGTCACAGGTTCAAATGCTGAGGGTAATGCTTGGTGGGTTATCTCCCTCCCATCGCTCTCTCAATTTTGAATGCTCTCTCTCTCTCTCTCTCTCTAAAAGGTTCAAATGAAATTTTGGTTAGCTTTCACACATTAAAAAAAACCTCAGACATTCACTTGAATAACAGTTAACGTACAGTTATGGTTAGAAATTAAAACTGATAAACCACCAACATATGCAAATTAAAATTTACAAAAATGTGTAAATATGGGATGAAAATTATTTTGGAAAATGAATGGTTTTGATGATGCGTATAGTCATAACCGACGAATCAATGATGTTGCATTTGAAACAAGTTTACTATGTCACTTTGAAGTGTAATTAATTCTGTGAACTAGTTATGCCACATTTTCGTGTGAGACACTATATATTTTAAATGGATGCAGTTTCTGGTGTTCTGCTAATTTTACTTCTGCTCAGTTCCCCTCCCAGTCAGTGTCCTGTTGGAAGCCATTTCTCCTCTCATTTCAGCAGAGCACCAAGTTAATGATGTCAAAGATTGTAACATGATAGAAAGTGTTAGAAAGTGTGTATTGTGTATGAAGCTTCCTTCATGTATCGAAGGTATCATTTTGAAGGACTTCCACTGTAAGTTCTGTTGTAGCTGTGCTAATTCTATAAGCCATTGTTTAAGAAAGGTTTCATTTTATGTTGAACATCTCTGGAGTGCAGTTGCTGAGGGAGTAGGTGGAAATTTCCTTTACCTTAAGAAATGGGTTAGTACTAAAGATTTAAAATATTACATTGCTTTTTCTAGTTTGCTAATGCAACCGTAATCATGATCATACCATGCTGAATTTGCTGAATCTATTAATAGCTTGCGTGAATTGTCTATGAAAACTCTTGAATTTTGGAATTGTGCGGGGTTCATTTTTTTATAGTGGTTTCAAGGGATGTTGTTGCATCAGCTGCTGTTGGGGGGACTTTCGATTTTCCTTCTGAGACTGTCCATTTGTCTTAGATTTCTTTTATGGGGATGCTCAGTACTCTTTGGGTTTGGCTAGGGGTTTTGCCTAGACTTGTCTAATTAGGGCTAAGTTTTATGACTTTGTATTTTTGTATTTGGGCCTTCAATGGGATTCATGCATTTTTCTCTGTACCTCCATTTATTACAAATTCTGAAATAAAAATTTGTTCCCTATTTTTGATCTAGAATTCGTTTATTAATGCTTGCATATTTATAATTATTTTATTCTACTAAAGTGTGTATTTTTATGGTGAGGAGTGTTGTCTCCAACCACTAGATCAGCTGGAGATAGTGGAGCTGAATTGATTAGATAAAAATCGAGGTGTTCAGGTGATTATTGGGGTTAGAATCCCACATGGTTATCCCCACAATCTGTAACTTGCACAGCTGACATGCCAGCCATAACTCGCACACCAAAATGCTGTTGGTATTTTATATTAGGTATTTGAGATTGTGTGAACCTAGCTGCAAGGAGAGGTGTTGGTGCTGTACAGAGAACATTTTAATATCAGCAGGTGCGTCTGAATGCGGGGACGCTAAACATACAACAGTATTTAATCATTATTTATCACAAACACCAGATCGTGATGAGAAGGTGGTAGACATCAACATTTTATTGTGATACATTTTCTGGATCTTTCCAGAACACAGCCCTGAAAATAGGGGTTCTAGACCATCTGGCTCGAAGGACTTCATCAGTGTTCCAACACAAGACAGAAAGCCAGTTGGACTGCAACCACCCCACAACCCACTGAGCAGTACTTGATTGATATGTTTCGTGTAACAATCAATTCTGTGAAATATCACAGGGATGATTAGTGGAACTAAACCTTCTTTTATGATAGAAAGGCACACTCAAGAACAATAGGAAGCAATGGATATATTTAGAGATCTATTTGACAATCAAAATCCTATCCTAGTGCACACAGTATGTGTAGTAACTATTATGAAAATAAACTATACTAGCTGCAATGTTACAACTAATGTGAACATCAGAAAGCATTACATCAATATTGACTGTGTAACTTTATAAATATCCTACCCTCATATCTTTGGCTTGCTAATCTGAATTTGACACCAAAAGAAAGAGCGTAATTTGAGTTTTACAGATGGCTCATGCTTTTATACCAGCTTCAAACTATAAAGTTACTGTTCAGTATAATAGCACAGTCTGGTATTCTCGTTTGCGTGGGAAGGCAGGCTGATAAGCACAGCGAGTGAAGGCTGAGTGTGTTTCCCGTTAGCCTTCAGCAGATGTAGCTGAAGCAATTCTGTATGATCGGTCTCGTCTCATCATCTGACATGACGGCCCTCTCTAGCCCTTCAGACTTTATTCCTAACTTATATAACATTTATCTGGTCATTGTTGAATCTTTCAGAATAAGCAATGAGCAGAAACAGGCCTGATGCCCTTTTACTTATTGTTATTCTGTGAAAACCATGCCATTTAAATAATATTGATAAAAGGGAAATGCGGTAACCAGTTTCAATGAAACTTTTTGTTCAAAACTCAATCATAATTATTTCAGAACAGAGAATACAGTTCAGATTAAATACTGTGAGTATATTTGAGCAGACTTGTATGTATTTAAGCTTATATAGCGCACAGCTACCCCCAACGGGGGTGTCACGGCGCTTGCGGACACGAAAGAGGTGAGTTGTAGTTGTCAGTCCCTAGTTTGTTACGGGAGGCTGAAGAGCCAAGTCTTCAACACCTTCCGGAAAATGCGTTCCAACTTGGCTTTTCTGATATGGTCGGGCATGGAGTTCCATAAGATTGCAGTTTTGACGGCAAAGGACCGTCCTCCAATTCTAGATTTAGAGAAACGAGGGATAAAAAGGCACTCATGATTATTAGATCTCAGGGTCCTAGTTTGATGGTATTTGCGAACTCTCTTTTTTAAGTATTGTGGGCCAGTATCATTGAGAGCTCTGTATGCAAGAGTTAGCGCCTAAAATTCAGTTCTTCTCTTAACAGGCAGCCAATGGAGACTGCGCAAGTGGGGGTATATGTGATGTCTTAGTGGGATGTTTCTAATGAGCCTAGCTGCCGCGTTCTGCACTATTTGCAGTTTTCTAAGTAGGTAAGCTGGCAGCCCTAAGTACAGGCTGTTTGCATAATCAAGTTGTGATGTGATTACTGCATGGACTATTGTTTTCCTGCATTCCATCGGTATAAAGTAGAGGAATCTCCGGAGGGCCTTCATTTTCCAGAAGCAGGACGAGGAAACTTGGCTGATTTGGGTCTTACATGACAGGGAGGTATCTAGTTTGAACCCTAGATTCCTAGCAGATGAGACTGGAAGAGGGGGAGGATTGAGTTCTAAAGGCCACCAGAGATCAGATAGTGGGGTGAGGGCTGGTTGAAAAATAACACCTCTGTTTTATCTGTATTCAGCTTTAGGCAGTTAGATGACATACAAGTTGAAATGTCCATGAAACACTGCCTAAAGTTTGAAAAACCGCCCTCTGAGCAATCTTTGAAGGAAAACACGAGCTGCGTGTCATCAGCGTATGAGATGACATCAACACCATGTTGCTTTACCAAAGTGGCAAGGGGGGCAAGATAAACATTAAAAAGGGTTGGGCTGAGTGCCGAACCCTGAGGTACACCACATATCAGAGGGCGTGAGCTAGAGGTGTGGGGGTGTAGCCGAATTCTCTGTGAGCGGCCTTCCATAAAGGAGCTGAGCCAAGCTAAGACGGTTCCTGTTACTCCTAAATGTTGGAGCCTGTCTAGAAGGATCTTATGGGAAACTGTGTCGAATGCCGCCGAGAGGTCTAATAATACCAGCATCGCACAGTTGCCTTTATCCATAGTTTCCCTGACAGTTTCTGCTACCTCAAGTAGTGCCGTCTCCGTGCTATATCCTGCTCTGAATCCCGACTGGGTGTCATGGAGTAGTTTATTGGATTCAAGGAATGTTGATAATTGTTTTTGTACTTCCTTTTCAAGAATCTTAGCAGGTGCTGGCAGGAGGGAGATAGGTCTAAAAATTTTCAGAATTGTAGGGTCTGCGTTCTCCTTTTTGAGAATTGGTTGAACAATTGTAGTCTTCCAGCTAGATGGATAGATGCCAGTTTCCAGCGAGGTGTTCCAAAGCTGGTTTAAGGCCGGATTGATCAGTGGAGCTAATATTTTAAAGAACCTGGGTGGGCAGGGGTCAAGTGGGGAACCAGATTTCGTTTTTTCCAACTGCTTGAGAGATGTGGCCAAGTCAAAGGTGCTATATTCAGACCATGTTGTTGTAGGGAGAGGGCAAGGCAATGGCATAACAGGTGAGTCCTTCACAGGAAAGGTTGCATAGATGTCTTGAATCTTCTCCTGGAAGAAAACCAAGAGATTTTCACAAAGTGTGGCAGAGGGGACGATGTTACTTTTCAGTGCCTCTGGTTTGTGAAAACCCTGAACAATTTTGAAAATTTCTTTAGAGGAATTGTCCGCCGATTTTATTTGATTAGTGATATAATCTTTAATCACATTACGTTTTAATTTGTGAAATTGTTTTATTGCCTTTCTATATATGTTCTTAGCTACAGGGTCGTAGGCTCGACGCCAGATCCGTTCAAGTTTTTTACATCGGCTCTTTTCAGCTTGGAGTGCAGGTGTGAACCAGGGGGCCGACGGTGCGTTTCTAGCCCGTTTCATTGTTGTCATGGGAGTTATTTGGTCTAGAGCTGCTGTCACCCATTGATTAAAACTTACTGCGTCCATGTTCGGGTCTCCAGTGAAAAGCAGGGGAGTGTTTATTAATATAGGACCTAATACTTCAGGGGTGACTTTCCTCCAATTCCTATTTGTTTCGTGTTCAAGTTTATTAGCATTGTGGTTAATGGAGGTGGTAAGATAGAATGGAATAAGACAGTGGTCTGACCACAGGAGGGGGATGGGATCTTCAGTTGTTAAGTTGGGGATATTAGTGACTTAATATCTGAAAGAGACACGTTGGTGACAGATTCCTTACCTTAGAATATCCCCAGGCGTCAGGCTGGATCCGGAAAGTTTTTGCGTAGCAGTACCCTTGCGCGTCGGTAGGCGGCGTCGTGCGGCTCCGCGTCCGTCGTCGGCGTCGTGATCGCCGGGATGACGTCGCGGGCAGTACTTAGACGCCGCCCCTGCGCGCTGACGTCAGTTCTTCTTTTTCCGCGCCAGTAAGCGCAGATCCGGGAAGAGCAGTGCCCTAGTCAATTTTTGACTAACTTTTTTGTGAATTTTTTCACTGTTTCTTTCGATCGACTCCTAGGTGTCGTAGGGATGCCCGGCTTCAAGCCATGCGACGCCTGTGGTCGCATGATGTCGATCACAGACCCGCATCTAGAGTGTCTCTTCTGTCTTGGCCGAGACCACGACATGAAGTCGTGCCCTGACTGCCGGAAACTTCACCCGAAGGCTTTGCGAGAGCGGTCTCGAAAGCTACTCGAGGTCCGGCAGTCGGCTCCGCGCCGCACCAAGCCCCGGTCCCGGGAGAGGTCGAGGGGCCGGTCGCGGAGTCCCCGCCGGTCGTCGGAGTCCAAGTCTTCGCGCTCCTCGGGTAAGTCGAAGCACAAAAAGTCTAAGAAGCGTCATCGCTCTAAGACTTCGACTCGCCGGTCTCGCGACTCGGCTGAGGCCCCAGTCGGCACCGTCCCCGCGGCCCCGGACATGCCTATGGAGCCGCCCCCGCATTACCCGTCCTTTCCGGGTTCGGGAGCGACTCCGGCCGAAATACAGGAATTCCTGTCGGCCATGGCCCGCCTCTTCGGGCCTCAGGCTCCCTCCGGTGCGCCTTCGGGCCCCGCGGGCCCAGATGGGGTTGCCCCGGCGTCGCCGTCGACTCCGGTCCTGGCGCCGCCTGTCCCACCAACCTTCATCCTGGCCTCGGCTCCGGCCTCGATCCCGGCTCCGGTGGTACCGCAACCCCCATCGACGCCGGTTGACCTAACCACGCCTCCGCCGACGCCGATGTCCCCGGTGCCGTTCCTGACGCCGTCCGGGGCTCCGGACGGCGTCGGTCCCCGGCTCTCTCCGGCTCCGGACATGGAGCCGGACCGACGTCGCTTGACGCCGGCTCCGGCGCCGATGAGACCTTGGATCCCAAATGTCCCTCCTCCTCCATATTTTGAACCTGAGGAGGACCAAGAGAGCTGGGAGGGGTCTGAGGACCCTCTCACACAACAGTGTGAGTATGATCCGGACTGGGCTGAGGAACTTGGGGATGCTGGCATGCTGTCTCCTCCCGTGGTTACGGAGGAGGGAGCTAATTTTGCAACGGTGTTGCGTAGAGCAGCTGGAGCCTTACATCTCCAATTGCCTACTGTGGCTGTCAGGACTAATCTCCTGACGGAAGTGCTTCAACCGGCAGCTTCCTCTTCGGAGACTGTGCTGCCGTTTAATGATGCACTCACTGACGTTCTTTTGGGTGCCTGGTCCAAGCCCACCACAGGGGCTCCTGTGGATAGGAACGTGGCCCGACGCCATCGCCCTGCTCCGGGCGACCCCTTGTTTCTCTCCCAACATCCCACCCCCGAGAGCTTGGTTGTCCAAGCCTCTGCCTCCCAAACCGCCTTCCCTACCGCCCCTCCGGATAGGGAATCCAAACGCCTGGACCAATTTGGGAAGAAGGCTTTTTCTTCCTCCAGTGCTGGCTTGCGGTCCGTCAACACCGCTTGCCTTTTGGGCCGATACACCCACTCCCTGTGGGATTCGGTGGCGGCTGTTTTGCCGCAGTGTTCTGAGGAGGTCCAGACACTGCTTACCCGCGCCATTGCGGAAGGGCGAGATGCGGCTAAATACACCATACGTTGTGGCCTTGATACCGCCGACTCGCTGGGCAGATCGCTTGCAACGACGGTGGCGCTACGTCGCCACGCCTGGCTGAGAACAACTGGTTTCTCGGGTGATGTCCAGAATACACTCATGGACATGCCCTTTGATGGAGTCGGTCTTTTTGGTTCAAAGGCAGACCATGCGCTGGAGCGTTTTAAGGACTCACAGGCTACTGCCAAGTACCTGGGCCTTTCTGTTGTGCACCCTCCGCTAACCTCTGCTTTTCGCCCCTTTCGTGGCCACGGAAGGGGCGCCCAGTCACGTCAGCTGCCCAGCCACCGGCCCGCGCAGCAAGCGTCTTCGCGTGGCCGAGGACGTGGATACCGCCGTGGCGGTTCGGGCAACCAGCGTGCGGGTCAGGCCACTACCTCCAACCCGTCCGCGGCCTCCAAGCCCTCCTAGTCCTTCCTTTCAGGTGCACAGCACGCCAGTAGGGGGCAGGGTCCGCCATCACCTTCACCGCTGGCGTCCCATCACCTCGGACAGGTGGGTCTTGGACATTGTCCGAAGGGGCTACTCCCTCCCCTTCGAGACCACCCCCCCCCAGCCATGCCACCTCAATTCCACCGCATGTCAGGGGATCACTTGGTGCTTCTGCAGAAGGAAGTTACGGCCCTCTTGCCAAGAGGGCCATCGAGCATGTTCCGACCCCAGAAGTAGGACGTGGTTGCTACTCCCACTACTTTCTGGTGCCCAAAAAGGACAAGGAGGACATGCGTCCTATCTTGGACCTCCGGAACGTCAATCGCTTCCTCCGGAAGGAGAAGTTCAAGATGCTCACCCTAGCTCAGGTCTTGACTGCCCTCGACCCTGGAGACTGGTTGGTAGCGTTGGACTTGCAGGACGCTTATTTTCACATCCCCGTCCTGCCGGCCCACCGGCGTTACCTGCGGTTCACGGTAGGCCTCGAGCATTTTCAGTTCACCGTGCTCCCCTTTGGCCTTACAAGTGCCCCTCGGGTGTTCACGAAAGTGATGGCGGTGGTCGCAGCTCATCTGCGCTGGGCAGGGGTTCCAGTCTTCCCCTACCTCGACGACTGGCTGCTGAAGGCGGGCTCGTCCCAGGCAGTCGTCTCCCACCTCCAGACTACGGCCGAACTCCTGCACTCGCTGGGGTTCTCCATCAATGTGCCGAAGTCGCATCTGATTCCTTCTCCACAGCTCCTTTTCATCGGAGCAGTTCTGGACACGACGCAGTTTCGGGCCTCTCCTCCCGAACGGCGAGTCCGGGATATTCAGGCTATGATTCCAATCTTTCAGCCTTTATCCTGGGTTTCGGTACGGATGACCCTGAGGTTGCTGGGCCTCATGGCCTCCTGCATCCTGCTGGTCAATCATGCCAGATGGCATATGCGGGCTCTGCAGTGGGACCTGAAGTTCCAGTGGGCGCAGCACCAGGGCAACCTGTCCGATCACGTCCAGATCTCGGAAGGGGACTGCAAAACAGTTGCAGTGGTGGCTCTCGAACCGGCAATGGGTCATGGGCAGATCCCTCTCCCTTCCCCAGCCACAGCACACAGTTGTGACGGACGCGTCCCTTCTGGGATGGGGCGGTCACATGGGAGAGGCGGAGATCAGAGGCCTCTGGTCTCCGGCGGAGTCTTGGCTCCATATCAACCTTCTGGAGCTCCGGGCGATCCGGCTTGCACTCAAGGCATTCCTTCCCTCTGTCAAAGGGAAGGTAGTGCAGGTGTTCACAGACAACACCACCGCCATGTGGTACTGCAACAAACAAGGCGGGGTGGGGTCGTGGACCCTCTGTCAGGAGGCTCTGCGCCTCTGGACATGGCTGGAACATCAGGGCATGTTCCTGAGGGTTCAACACCTGGCAGGTTCCCTGAACGCCAGGGCGGACGAACTCAGCCGCAGGTGCATGATGGATCACGAATGGCGTCTTCACTCGGAAGTGGCGCAAGGACTCTTTCTACAGTGGGGAGAGCCTTGGTTAGATCTATTCGCCACCGAAGAGAACGCGCAATGTCATCAGTTCTGCGCGTTGGAATTTCCAAGGCGGCACTCGCTCGGCGACGCTTTTCGTCGCGAGTGGAGTTGCGGTCTGTTGTACGCCTTTCCACCTATACCACTTCTACCCAGAGTGTTGAAGAAGATTCGGCACGACCGGGCCCAAGTCATCCTTGTGGCTCCGGACTGGGCTCGAAGAGTTTGGTATCCCGAGCTACTCAGTATGAGCGTAGATCCCCCGATCCGTCTGCCTCTTCGGGAGGATCTTCTGTCGCAGCAGCAGGGGACGGTCCTCCACCCGAACCTGTCCAGCCTCCACCTGCTTGCGTGGAGATTGAGCGGCGGCAGTTGATTCCTTTCGACTTGCCTCCCGAAGTTTGTGATTTGATTCTGGCAGCCAGGCGTCCCTCCACTAAAGTGGTATACGCCTGCAGGTGGAACAAGTTTGTGGCATGGTGCACAGCAAAGGCTGTGAATCCCCTTTCTGCCCCTCTTTCTGAGGTTCTTCTGTTCCTTCTTTCCCTGGCCCAACAGGGTTCTGCCCTGGGTACCATCAAGGGCTATCTTTGTGCCATCTCGGCCTTCCTCAGGCTTCCTGATCAGCCCTCCCTTTTCAAGTCCCCTGTTGTGAACAGGTTTCTAAAAGGCATTACACACCTCTTCCCTCCTGTTCCGTTTGTGATGCCTCAGTGGGACTTGAACTTGGTTCTTACCTTTCTTATGTGCGCTCCCTTTGAGCCTCTACATAACTGTCCTCTTCGTCTTCTGACTCTGAAGACAGCCTTTCTGGTGGCCATCACCTCCGCTCGGCGGGTGAGTGAGCTCCAGGCTCTATCATGTAAACCTCCCTTTCTGTCTGTCCATCCAGACAAGGTTGTTCTTAGGACGCGTCCGTCCTTCTTGCCAAAGGTGGTTACTGCCTTCCACATTGGGCAGACCATCACTTTGCCCACCTTCTTTCCGCCTCCGCATCCTTCCAGAGAGGAAGAGAGGCTCCACCGTCTGGACCCAAAACGTGCGCTTTCCTTTTACATCAACCGCACACAACACTTCCGGGTGGATGACCAGCTCTTTGTTGGCTACGTGGGCGCCAAAAAGGTCGGGCGGTGCACAAGAGAACCATCTCCCGCTGGGTAACCTTGTGTATCAAAGCCTGCTATTCTTTGGCTAAGAAGGAGCCTCCTGTTGGGCTGCGTGCCCATTCCACCAGGGCAACGGCTGCTACCACGGCTTTGGGCCACGGTGTTCCGCTGCAGGATATCTGTCAGGCAGCTACGTGGGCCTCGCTGCACACGTTTACAAAGCATTACTGCCTTGACAGTCAGGTCCGGAGGGACGGCTTCTTTGGCCGTTCTGTCCTCCAGGACTTCCTTGTCTGATCTTTGTTCGCAGACCCACCACCGGGGTTGGTATTGCTGGGGTATCTATTCTAAGGTAAGGAATCTGTCACTAACGTGTCTCTTTCAGATGCACAAGTTACTAACTTGTGTAACGATATATCTGTAAGAGACAGTAGTTAGTGACAGATTCCTTACCGCCCCACCCATCCTCCCCGTTCTGCGAACTGATTTCTAGGGTTAAGGACATCCCTTTCAGGGCCCTAGTATTTTTCAGACACCTATGTCAGCTTCTTGCATGGCTCTGCGTTCCTGGCGCGGAAAGTCGTGTACAGAACTGACGTCAGCGCGCAGGGGCGGCGTCTAAGTACTGCCCGCGACGTCATCCCGGCGATCACGACGCCGACGACTGACGCAGAGCCGCACGACGCCGCCTACCGACGCGCAAGGGTACTGCTACGCAAAAACTTTCCGGATCCAGCCTGACGCCTGGGGATATTCTAAGGTAAGGAATCTGTCACTAACTACTGTCTCTTACAGATATATCGTTACACAAGTTAGTAACTTGTGCATCACGACGCAATGAAAACCTATTTAACGAAAATATATTCCATATTTGACACTCATAACTAAATTATTAACATTTGTAATCTAAAAAAAAAAAAAAGGACACGTAGAAGAGGAAAACATGATAATTATAATAATTGGGACATTCCTCAATATGGGAAGTAAGCTAGTCACTAAGAATCAATTCGATCTATTACCCTACTCCTATAACCAGTCCACCAATCCCTAGAAAGTGTTAAATCAAACAGACTGAAACTGACTCCCAAGTTTACCCTCCTGTGGCATACTTCTGAGTAGTCTGACGGGACGGGGGCGCACTTTGGCATGTTTTTAACCCCTGCAGGCACACATTTTTAGTATCCCTAGGCCTTCACCTGTAATCCAGTGGAACCCTTTCTAGGTTTTCCAACTATTCTTCACTTCCAAATTCCTTCTTCACCCTTTCTTATTTTTTGCTACACATGGTGTTTACCTCGAATAATAAAAGCTTTCTTAGTTAATTGTGCTAGATGAAAATAGTGTTGATATGAATCATCTACTATGAGTTCTTAGGGGCATGTTAAATTATCTTCCATCGATGCTTAACTATTTGTCCTCAAGTTTTATAAAGATGTAAGATATAATGAGGTTCCTGGGTTTGAAAGTATTTAGCTACTTTTTTCTTTTGTAGCTACTCGGTCCTAACGTTCGATACTGTGTATACAGTTAAAGTGCAAGATGCTGAATCGTCATCCATGTTGATCTGTGAATTTATCCTTTTCTGCATTTCTCTGTAGGTGTACCACAGCAAGAGAGCCACACAGATGCGAAAATGTGGACAAAACGTGAGCTCCAGCCTAGGAAAAAGCAACAGAAGCTGCCAACACCAGTGGTAAGACAGCAGCAGGTGCCAGCACCAAACATAAGTGAAACTCGCGCTCCTCTTGTAATGTCACACATTTGCTAGTCTTCGTAGGAAAGATGCACGCAGGATATGGAACAAACTCCCATATCCCTGAACTGCCACCAGCACATTTTCCAATTCAGGAAAATACATCTCTTTAAAGAACACTACATCTCTCGGAAGTACATGTCCATTTCACCTCTAAAAATCTAGCTAATCCTCATTGCCTGTATTTTTACCTTAAACCCTGTACTGCCTATTGCTTTCTTTTGGCTACCTTCATTTTATACAAATACCACATACATGCCAAAATACACACTTACATGCTTACATGAGATATGCGAAGAGAATTCTAGTTGCAAGTGTTCTCTGACTCGGGCTGAAGTACTATTACTTTAACATAAGCCCATGTATGCAATGTCCTGGACATCTGCTAGTGTAAAATAGTCTGTGCCCTTTTTTGGAATCTCAGAAAATGGCTACATTTAGTAAAACATTCATGTTTGCCATGATGGGTGTTGCACAGAGGCAGTGAGTCCATGAGAGTCAGTGTTAAGATGTATTTTGCAGGTATCATCCTAACGGTATTGGTGTTTGTAACAGGATGTGTGACCTTTACCCCTTGTAAATGTCCTTGCAGGTGAAATTAAGTCAATTTTAGAAAATAGGGATAATTTTTTGGCTTTGTTGTCGTAAAATAGTATACTTACTGAAAATCAAATGTATCGTATCTAAAATGGTCCTTAGTTGTGTAGCTTAAATATAAGTTGCTAAATGAGGGAATGTTAGACCTCCATCATATATGGATTTATACAAAGTTTTTTTGTAATTCTAGGGGCCTTATTGCCCAATGCAACCATAAGTAGTTTTTGCTGGATGTGTTTTAGACTAGCAGGCAGGAATGTAATTGGCAACATCTGACAGATTTAAGGATTGTCGTGTAGTTCCTATAGTACCCATGCAGGACCTGCGCGTTTGTATAACATAAGCTTTGGGCTTGGTGGCAGACTGACTCTGTGCACCCTCACTCCGTATGTTAGATTGTTTTGCATTAGCTAGCTCACAGTGCCACTAGTGTCGCCTCTTATCGGGGAGAGATTAGTTTCTGGCAACCTTGGATCATGACAACCCAAATTCCTCAGAATCGTGGAAACAATGTACTACCTTTCGCTCAGTCACTCGTGCTCACTTATTCGGTTTGTCTCAGAGAGGTACACAGAATAAACAGTCGGGCGTTTCAATAAGTATTTATTGAACAGTTGTTATTCTAGTGTAAAATATATGTGCTGCGGTAACCAGCAGACAATAGCAGAGATATATTAGCATTACGATAAAAGCAAATGGATAGAACAGTTCTACCATATTGCGATAATCATGAGTACATACATGAATATAAAAGCATTATGCAAGTGCGTGTACTCCTACGATGCCTACCTAGATGTACCTGTGTGTACCTAGCATATGTGTGTAGGTCTTAGAAGCTAAGAGCCAAGAATCCTCCTAGGATTTAGTCGAACCCCCATACCTGAATAGAAAGAGAGTGGGACCCCGTCCTGGTCTCGAGTTGGACACCCCGTCCGTGTTGTGTCAGACCACTGTCAGCTTGAGCGACTGCATGCAGGAGCCTCAGCGTCTCTGATCAGTGTGTCAGCTTGGAAGTCTCGGTTCCCTCTATCTTACCGGGGCAAGATGTGGTGTATTTATACCCTAAAGAGTCTCGGTCCTCAGTATGGTTTGTATTGGACATGAGGAAGACGTCAGGGGTGAACTTTGTACATGCATATTATGCCGGTGGTGTATTCTTAGAAAGCCATACATAATTAATGAATACAGTGTGGGCCTGTGTTTGGAAGAACCCTGCTGCATTCAAAACCACAGGATAGATAACGTTCAGCCCTCAGAGCTCGTTGTGTACTAGCTGGGACCAATGTAGATGAAAGATCATGCCCATATAAGGGATCATTCTATAATAGGACATGTACAGTTGTGACCATAATTGGGCATATGCGGCCATGACCATAATTGGGCAAGTACGAATATGACCATATTAAGGTAAATATGAATACGTCCATTTTAGGGCATGTACGAACGGGTCTACATTAGGGCATCTATGCGGGATATAACACCAACTCCTCTTCCGAACTGGATAATAAATGACCATACTTAAAATCTGGACAATTTAAAAACATTTTTAAAAGCAAGTAAAAACATGGTTCTAAAAAATCGTTAAATTTTGGTGCTTAAAAAAATAGTTTAAATTCAGCTTTTTCTAGTTGCCACTTAAAAGTCAATATCGTCTCTCTATAGAAGTTGTATTACCATAAGCAGGAGAAGGCCATGCTTTTCTCAAGCAAAAGTGTCAATGTAAGAAAATGTTCCAAATTTAGATCGTTTATTTTGAAACGAGTGAAGAAGCCGAATTCTTTCCCAGGACGCGATGAGCCAATTCAAGATTACGCGTCCTGGCTGGGAAGCTCAATGTTATCGGTGTCAGCTGCTGTAGATGACAAATCCAACGCCTCACAGAGAACGTCAATCGCACATAGATGGAATGTAGTACTGCCAACAGTCGGTGCTGCGGCAGCTTGTGCGGCTGTTGTTACCTGGGTACCTGTGGAGGAGTCACCTAACCCAGCAGGAGCAAACGGCACCTGTGGATTCTCCAGGAATGCATTCATCAGAATCTGAAGCCGCTGAGGACAAAGCAGAGCGTAGGCCTTTATGGGGTCCAGCATTGCATCCGTGTCCGGAGGCGCATCTGATGGAAATGTTAGACAAAGATCCAACGTGCATTCTTCACCGCAGAACAGGCATCGAAGCACAGGTAAGATGCAGTCTATCTAGACTGGTCTAAATGATAGAAACCAGGAGGCATTGAGTTCTCGCAGGCAAGAAATGCCCAGAAGTTGTACCATGCGTTCACGGTATTTCCGCTCCAGGAGCGTGTTCACCATTCCCTCGGGAAGTGGGCCGTCCATTGCGTAGCAGCAATATTACAATCAGGATTCCTGCGATTAGGAACAGGATGAGCGGGAATCCTCCAAATACGCTTCCCAATACGGAGTGTATAAAATTTGGGATTACTCCGAGGACTGTCTGAAAGGTGCTTAACAGTCCTGACCCTATGGTCTTAAATAGGTGTACAATTCCGCTCATATCAGACATATTGAAGATACGTCCCACCATTTCTGCTAAATGAATGGGGCAGTTTGTACTTATAAGTGCCTGTATCTCAGTCGAGGTCCTTGCAACTTGAAGTTCATAGGTTTCTCGAGCGGAAGAAGAGCACGGGTTGCTGTAAAAGCATGGCTTTCAATCTGCTCAGAGTATCAAACTGTATAAAAGAAACATTCAGCGAAGGCCATAATGGCGCCTCCCTGACTGTGTTCAGTGGCGGAAACAATACTTGCATACAGCAAGTAACCCTGGAGTTAACAGTTACTAGATATGCGACGCCCGGAAGCATCCCACAACAACCTTGATCATTTAGCATTAAGTAACTCCCATTCAAGAGCAGCTGGAAAACCGGCGTGATCATGGCCGCTGGGGTCCCTGACATGTGACAAGATAAGTTCGCCACTGCAGGCTCCGTGTAGAGAAATATCCTGACGCATGAGAGAACCGCTCAAAGCGTTCTTGCAGTTTGTACCACTCAGATACACTTCTCGATCCCCATTCCGGCATCGGTATCTATATGCTAACTCCCAAGTTTCCTTGATATATCCCTTACCCATTTTTACATATTTGCCTGCCTGCCTCTGCTCAAGGCAATAGTGAAACTGAAACGTAGTGACCGGCAGAGTGATTTGGCCATGAATTAGCCATTCTGTTGATGGTGATTCGGCTACAGTGAATGGTAGGCTTTCCAGTTTCTCAATACGCAACATTGTATATTTGGCTCCCCTTTGTGCAATTTCTGTCTATCAGTTAGATTGTATTCTGAAAACAGAGACGTGGTGTTTATAAAACGCCATCATGTACAAGAACGATTGGTACGAGGAATTAATATATAATTTTTATTTTATCATAGGGAACATTCAATTTACCCTAGCTCCAGTCTTCAGTACTTCAAAGATATTTTGCCTAAGTAGATTTGAGGCACACATACACAATGGGACCGATCTTCAAACAAATCAAATAAATTGCACAAGGACATACAGAAATGCATATAATATATACACGACAAACAATACTGAAAACAACTCTACGTTGCCAATACCCTAAAATGTTATCTATAAATAGTGTTCACCCATTACATCTAGGTGATACACTCAAAGGTAGTCCAAAGTGTACACTGAGGCAAAAGTGCCTTTTCTTTGGCTCTCTTGTGTCACAAAAAGTTACAAATCACTCATTGTGAATTTAGCGCAGACTCCTCCAAAGAAAATGTCGACGCGGACGCGTTTCAGCCTTTGTATTCTTCTTGGCCTCCTCAGGACAAGGGCAATGGAATGATAGTATCACACCCCTGGGTAATGCGCGCCAGACGGCGCCTTAATTCGAGCTGAACCCTCCTCTCTCACAGGTGAGGGTCAATCTTAAACATGCGTGAATTCTTCTGCTTCTCACAAATTCGGAAACGCTGCCTACCGGTCAGCTGTGGAAAAACGGAACGGGAGATTCTCACGGTTCTAGCTGCAAAAGTCAGCGCGTGCCTCTGTGAGAGAGGTGGGTTCAGCTCGAATTAAGGCGCCGTCCGGCGCACATTACCCAGGGGTGTGATACTAGCGTCCCTTTACAGATTCCACGAACATTGTTCCATTGCCCTTGTCCCGAGGAGGCCAAGAAGAATACAAAGGCTGAAACGCGTCCGCGTCGACATTTTCTTTGGAGGAGTCAGCGCTAAATTAACAATGAGTGATTTGTAACTTTTTGTGACACAAGAGAGCCAAAGAAAAGACACTTTTGCGTCAGTGTACACTTTTGACTACCTCTGAGTGTATCACCTAGATGTAATGGGTGAACACTTTATAGATAACATTCTAGGGTATTGGCAATGTAGAGTTGTTTTCAGTATTGTTTGTCTTGTATATATTATATGCATTACTGTATGTCCTTGTGCAATTTATTTGATTTGTTTGAAGATCGGTCCCATTGTGTATGTGTGCCTCAAATCTACTTAGGCAAAATATCTTTGAAGTACTGAAGACTGGAGCTAGGGTAAATTGAATGTTCCCTATGATAAAATAAAAATTATATATTAATTCCTCCGTACCAATCGTTCTTGTACATGATTGTGATCCATACCCAGGTATAGGAGGGTGATTTGGGTATACCCCTTGCGTATATATATGTTATAAAACGCTATGGCACATAGCCTGCACGCAAAGATTGCAGCGTCCAGCTTAACATCATAATAGAACGCAGCTGAGATTGCCTGTGTTGTAACAAGGCCAGATCTTGTTCTAATATGTCGATTGCCGAGGACACAATGTTGCCTAAGGAGTAAATCCTGGAGGTCAAAGTAGTTAACCCATTATCCACCACTGCCAATGCTTTTTCTAAGTTAATACGGTCTATCTCTCGTATTCTTTCTGCGGCCTCTTGTTGGGATAGTTTCCAGTTTTCATTATAGTAGGCTTAAAGGCTTGCATATATGAAACGTTTCTGATGTTGTTTCCTTGGACCTAGTAGAAAATCTCTAAGATCCATGTCAGGTGTGAGTAAGGTCAAGTGGTGCTTTACTTCTGTGAGTGTCGAGGTCTCTAGCCAATCAAGGCACAACTTCCCAACACTATACGATGTCACTACCCCTGGGTGTTGTCTTTGTACATAGCTTGGGTCTGGCCTATGGATACTAAACCCTTCGGTTGTATTCATAAATCTCTGACATTTGTTTGTGTCAATGGGCCAAACCAGCCATTCTGTCCAATCAGGATCTGATCTGTTGTACTGGAAAATGTCATCTAATCCTACCCCTTGTGTAGTTGAATTCTGCCCCCCACCCATCTGCGATGGTGTTGGAAACCCCGGTGTGTTCATTTCCTTGCCTTTGGCTAATCCAAGACAGGTTGTTTGTTGCACAGTTTCATTCAGAAATAAAATCTGCTGCGGAATGATGCATGCTCTAAAAAGTGCTTCTATTCCCTGGACTTGCCAGTCCCTAGAACCCCAGATTGATTTGGAATCTATTGTGTCTTTCCATAGATCGAAACCCTGTTTAGACAACTGGTTCAGAAAGGATGCAGAGTAAATATGTTTGTTGTTTGTTAACATAATTTTCTGAGCTGAAATTCTCCACTATGAATGCCTTCAAGACTATCTCTACGCTGGTAGGATGTGTCCCAAACCTAAATTTATCTTTCTTAGTCTCCTGTTTCACCCGCTTGACCCAACTAGCAATCGTATTATATGAAACTGGCGCAAACATCTTTTGAAAAGACTCAAACAACTTTGGTATTTCCTCTAAGTCTGGTACTTCCGGAAACATCTTGCCACACGCAGTTTTAAGAAAACTAGAACAGTCGACTAGTCTAGAATCCTTCATTCATTTAGTTACGTGACACATCACCCCGTCTGTGGTAGAATGTCCTATGACCCAATGCCAGTGATCTAATGTATAAAACAGATTAGACACTACATCATCACCAGTTTTATCAAAAGAATCTTCTGTGAATGTTCCCTCTCACTGATCACTCCCACTGATATTGTACACTGATAGCCATGTTTCTTCCACTAGATTCTGCTAAAGGCTCCAGTCCTAGGAAATAAATGTTACATCCACCAAAATGTATCCTATGTACCATCTATATTCTAATGTACAGCCTTCTTTCTGATTGAAATGTTTATGTAACTATGAACAAATTCATAAATAAAATGAATAATGATTGGAATGAATGTTTCCTGCTTGGTGTACAGTCGCGTTCTCCTGCCCAGTGTCTCATTGCATGTATCTGGTGTCCAGGTTCTTGATTAGGGCCCTAAACTCACACTAATCCATTGTGTAGTTGGAGACCTAGGCCTGTCTCTTGACATGCGTGAGGTCCTGGACTTGTTCCGTGGCCTGGAGAAGTGCACCAGGCGTGCACTCATATAGACAGTGGACTACGGTGCGGGTCATGGGTTTAGCACTTGGAGTGGTGGTGATAGCATACTTTGTTTTGAGAATACAAAGTTATGCCTAGACTTTTTTTTTATCTGTGTCGCTGGAGCGGACGCCTGCTGGCCCACTCATGTAACGTTCCACTTCTATGTGCTAACCCAGATCCTAGCGTTAACATTTCAAGTGTACATTGTTCATGTTTGTGTATGTGACCTGCGTAGTACATGCATGAGTGAACCAGAGCAATGGAGGTTTCTGTGATCCATTTTGGAGGACACCGGCCCGGACTTGTGCACAAGGTGGAGGTGAAGTTGTTTCCACATACAGTGGAAGTGTATTGCTCACATTCATGATGCTGGAGGGTGGACATCTAGACACTAAAGTGGGGAGAGACTATACAAGGCTCCTTTAGAGACTTGATTAGGCCTTTTGCTGAGATAAACTGCTGACCACTGCTTTTTGGTAAATGATTGCAGTGAAAAGTGGCACTGCAATGTGAAAAGGACCCCTTAGGTGAGACTAACCTTTTGTCTTTCCATGGTCCTTCTTCAGTGTGGCTGATAACAGCCAGTTGCAGAAAGCTTACATCTCTTTGTGCCTCAATTGTGGATGTTCCAGGCTGGAGACAGCCCTGCTGTGAGTAGACAGTAGCTCCATCTCTCTTATCTGCTTTGGCTGTGTAAAAGTGAGACCAGCGATCCACTTTTTGTTCCATTTCAAGTTCTCTATGACCTGAGTTACACTGAGTGTTCTGCAGAGTACTCGGAGGACTGTTGTACACTTATAGCAAATGTCTACCTAACATTCAGCTTCCCAGGGGTGAGGGAACATTGCCCTAGTCTACATTTTACTGCAAGAGCTGATCACCTTTCCTGGAGCACCTAAAAAGTAGCCTGCCTGCTAAGAGAGGAAAGGAGCCTGCCATCCCTGCAGGAGGAGCGACTGTCTGGGAGAAGCGAGGTGCAGCATAAACCCGGTGCAGTGGTTCTGCAGAAGCAAAGATCTATGGAGAGCGATCCCTGTACCCTTGTGACGGCAGGCCCCAGACTCTACCCCGCATTTCCAATCAGGAATCATAAAGTGGGTCATGTCCTGAGCTGTTGTACTGAAACATGAGGCTGCAGCATGTCTTGAGCCGTTCTGCCTAAAATGTGAAGTTGTGGCGGGACCCTGGCTGCTGTCACTGAAGCAAGAAGTGATGGTAGAAGTTGCTCTGCCCTAATTTTCAAGGCGCAATGTGCCCAGATATGCACACCCGTAGTGTGAAACTGCTGCGCAACCTGAGTTGCTGTGTCCAACTTGTGAAGCTGCAGTGTGACCAGAGCCATTGCTCAGCCTGAGACCGTGGCATGACCTTAGCCGTAGCCTTCAATCCAGCTGCGGAGACCTGCCTGATGCCTTACTTGCTACGAGAGCTCAGCCTGTGCGTGGCCACACTGATCTGGACGTGACTAGCATGCGCAGGGCTGCACTGCACACTAATGGACAACCTGCAAACAAGCACTTCCCTGAACAGCAGTTGACATCCCGGTGTGGCCGACTATGGAGCAGGCTGAAAGAAACTGCCGACTCACATTCAGCTTCAGAAAAGGAGGAGCGGCTGAGTCTGAGAGAAGCAGGGCAGCTGCTGAGATGCATTGACTCAAAAACTGGTTTGTGGGCAAACTATTGATAAAAGTAAATAAGAGTGCTATTTTTTTTTTTTTTTAGATTTGGGGTGATCTGCACCTGAACCTATTCCTGTAAATATTGCCCAAGGGAGGGATCCACCAGGACTATGGTGATGGAAAGATATAGCGGGAAGGGGCGCCAACGTACTCCAGGCCAAGGACACTAAACTGCTATGTGTACATTCCTGTGGGTAGTATCTAGTTCTAATTTGAATTGAAGTACTTTTCTTATGTTCTTGAAAGTGAAACACTGTTTTGGACGATTATTTATTATCCTGATGTGGGTTGAAGTGCTGAGCTCGAGCACCTTCCTACTAGCTCTCAGAGAAGCCTGTGACTGCCCGCTATCTCTATCAGTGAATGACCAGTTACTTACCGGTAATATTCATTACTCCGTGTCGTAGACCTCCCCGTCACAGTCAATACCTCATGAGCATAGCTCCTCCCGCCAGAACTTCCAAGCAAAACTCGTTTAGCCCATCTCTACCCTCCAGGCCACTCCCACATCCTGTGGCATATAACCCATGACCCCCGCAAGCACATCCTGTTGCTTTTTTCTGCGGAACTAGTCAGTGCAAGACTCTCTACGGGGGTACCTGATACCTCCTGTTCCGTTTTAGGTAAGTGTGCGGCGGTTGGCTTTAGCGTCCGCTGTGTGGGTTAATTTTTTAGTCCCTGCTTTAGCGGGACTACATGTTATTGGCCGGGCTGCCTCTTTGCTGGAAGAGTAGGTGATTGGCCTGCTGCGGCTTCCACCCTTGAGTACGGTCCCTGCTGTAGCAGGAACACTCGGGTGGGGTGGGAAGGGAGGGTTATGTATTGTGGTGTGCGGCAAAGGCTGTCTCGGCGCGCTGGGGGCGTGGCGGGACGGCTCCTCCTCAGGGACTGTTACGGGAGAAGGCGCAGGTCTCGTATGAGTGGGATCGCGTTTCTCCTATTTGGGTTTGATTTTCGGATCCGGTTGGCTTGGTACCGGCTCCATCGAGACGTCAAACTGGTGAGTTCCTTGCTTTAATTTGGATTTGCGGCCGGTCTATGGAGGCCGGTTCGCGGTAAATGGTGCTTGGGGGCTCGAATTAATGTTTTGTCAATTGACTTGAAAGCGGGGGCCGGGTGTGTTTCACGCTCTGTTGGGGTCACGACATGGTTGGCTACAAGACATTGTGCACTACTGATCATACACTCCCCTCTAAAAGGTTCTTAGTAACAATAATACGTTAGGTATTGCTTTTTGGATTCTTACTTGTGTTTTCCCAGGGTTGCTGGTTGATTCATAGGCTCCAATGTTGGGGAGGTCAGACGAGGAGGTAATGTCAAGCGCTGAAGGGGTTGTATTCAGCCCAGTTTGCTGAGCTATAATGGGACAGACCCCAGGAAATGCGAGGCAAATGACTTAAACGCCCATGGTTAAGGTCCAGTAACCCCCTGCTTGTCCCATTCCCCTGGAATAGGGGTCTGGAAAGAAATATTACTGAATCCTTAGAAAGTTCCATCAGAACTGGTAACCAAACTGAACTGATATTATTCGCATTGTATTGACTAACACCATTTCTGGAATATGCCACGCCCGCCTTATCAACCTAAGAATCCTCACAAATTATGTAAAAGAGTAGGTAATAAATAGAGTCCACTTCTGCATGAAGAATTTTGTAACCCTTGCCTGTGTATTCAGGCTTCATTTGAAGAACTCTGCGATACAGCCGCAAAGGAGTCGATGGCATGAGAGCCCTGCTTGTCCATCAAGCACAAGAAAACAAACCTCCTTGTTTAACATCCACTCACTTCCCCGAGTGCCAATGCGCTACAACACTGGATGGGCCAAGGAGATTTGAGCAGATGGTATGTAATTCATACACCGGTACCAAAAGTGCATGGTCAGCTCCACTAATACTTGGGACCTTATACCACCTAGATAATTGCTGTATCTTACCACGAATATACTTTTCATGTGAAGCAGGATACAGTGTTGAACCCTAGATGTTATGGTTCATAGTGGTTTTCATCTCTGACTGGAGTTAGATGATAAGCAGGGTGAAAAGAGCTTACAGGTGTGAGGAATTGTGGTGTAATATGGTGCGGTTGTGCGACCTCACCGTGAACTACACCCCAAAACAAACTTGGATCAAGCAGACCCGTTTGCTAAACCTTAGTTCAACCCAGGTTAGCTGGTGCTTCGAGCAGTCCGGATTAAAAAAGGGAAGAAGTGAGAAGCATTTAGAAGTACTAAAACAATATAAAAAGAAAGCCACACAAAAGAATTCTGACACCAATTTATAAAAATAGGTTATATTTCTATGAATTTTTAGACACCAAAACAAAATGAACAAAGTCCACTTTCGGTTTCCGGAGATATAGATTTGAAAAGAAAACGTAAATCTCAATAATAAACCAGTCACTAGGGAAGAATTCAAGGTGTTTAGGAGAGGTGAGCTGACTTCAGGCGCCAGTTCTCTCCAGATATAGTACTGGGTCTGTAGACGAACCAGAGCCTTGAGAAGTGAGTAATAGATGCAACAGTGGCTGAAGAAGCAATAGTTGAGAACTTAGGAATGGACCTCCAAACTGATCGCAAGGTCTGTCTAATGGCGTCCGCTTTAATATGAAAAATAAGAAGACAGGCCTTCACAGAGCTAGAGGGAAGAAGTCAGCACCTAGGCTGCTCCAGCTGAATTGGAGGGCTCCTGAATTACTTAGAACATTTCTTTAGACAAGATTTTACACTAAATAATTTTTTCGATTAAAAACTACAGTAAACTCTACTTTGCATGCTATGATACAGAAAATGGGCGTTATCCTCCGGACTGCCTTCAGCCTCCCGTACCATTCCATGTTTTTACACACAATTTTATTTGCAATTTCAATAGGGATTATTTTAACCAGAGGCTTTATGGCATCGCTTTATGGCCAAGCGGGGCACTGGACACGTGTCTAAGGAAGTTTTCATCCAGTGTGTGAAGGATGCATACTATGAGATGAGAAGTCCTACTAAATTATCCTTGCAAATTTGGAGCTTTAAGTACTTTATCCCTATGAACAGCCGGTTTAGGATTATTATTCGACTGACCAACGAGGCTTGTCAGTTGAAAAGCCACCAAGCGATGATGCATCTAAATGACTGGAGTAAGAATCCATTCTGGAATGGAACTTGTGGAAGACACAAAATCAAGTCATAAATATGGCGTCTCTTGTGTGTGGTGGCATTAATTCTTTGCGGTCGACTTGCAGTGTGTAATGGTTCAATAAGTTCGGAGGCCATGTGATCATACTGATGCAGGTTAACCTTGCCTAAAATAAGAGGGTAGTTACAGGAGACTAGGAAATTAGAAGCCACGTCAGCAAAAGATGTAAAAAGCTCTCCTAGATCACTAACAACCAACTAACACATCACCGAACTGGTACAATGTGGTGCAAGCAATATCTCTTTCAGCCCATATGATGGAGGGAGAAGTTCATAGTTTAACTTTAAGGCTTTCTCTAAAAATCATTGCAAAAACAATCTCCACTCTCCTCGGGGCAGTCAACCAGCCGGTAAGAAGGACCTGGTGGAACAACCCCCCACTAGACCAGGACCTGACCTGACCTGACTAATAGTACTTTTAACAATATTTTTCATGAAGAAAAATATTTGGTGAGCAAAACTTTGCTTAACCTAATTTAAAGGACAGAACACACAGTTTAAGTAGGAGGTTTAACTAGCCATGAAGTATTCCCATGTATACTTGGAGCTGTATTTGTTATCCACAGCGCTAAGGGAATGTGTAGAGTATGAGTTGTTCTGTAATATGTGTTTCAGATTGCTATTATGAAACTATGGTTAGTATCATGATTTTTCTCCTTGATAGATAATGCGCTGGAAGCTTCTCTGAAATGTAGCTGATATAAGCAGCCTCCTCTACTTTACAATATTATTCGTTTGTTAAGGTGGACTGTAGCTATGGAACAACTACCAATTTTATTTTGCTTGTAATAATTGTATTTTAATGGGAAATTATTGTTCTGTTAAAAAGTTTATATTTTTCATTTTGAAAAGAATGGCTTCATGAATCTTTCCGAAATTAACATGAATGTATTATTTTTCACTTTGAATCGGTGGTAGGGATGTATCTCCCACTAACTGAATGCATTAAACTGCCTTGACAAGAGAAACAGTATTAAAATAATTCCAATTGCTGATGCCCTCTGTCTGTGTATCCACAGCTTGGGGAAGCATACCGGATGGGTGATGGGACTCTTGGATACTGCCTGATCATCAATAACTTTGATTTTAGTGCATCGGTAATCCAGACACTTAAAAAGAGGGAAGGAACTAATACGGATGCAGGTGAGTACTACTACTGTTATTTTAACTGATATTCCTGGCCCGTTTGGGGTTCCTCTGGATAAACCTTAGATCTGGTTTGGAAGTTCACGCAGAAATGGTCATTGACAAGAAGACTATTTAAGACTTGAGGAGGGCACAGGAAGATGAAGAAGGCTGTGCTGTTGGAGGATTTTTAAATATTTAAGATGCATTCTTCAAGATAGAAAATGCACACAACAGCAGGCAGATAGTTGGGGGTACATTTTCGCAGTGTTAAAAACTGTAGGGTGGCACGAAAAAGCATGGAGAGCCATTATGACTGTTCATAGACATGACCTGTAAATCAAGGAAGGGGAATGATCACTAAGTTACACTGTGCAGTCAGGAAGGATAATCCTCTGGAAGATCTATTGATAAAGACACAAATATGAAACAGATAGTAAATCACTGTCTGCACAGGAATAGGTAGGTTTGTTAATCTTGATATGTAAATATTCAGTAATGCAAGGGACTAAGTCATGTGTACATATGGCCTACAATGTACATATTCCCTCCGATCCTATATAAACTGAACCAATGATAATGATTCCAGATTAACTAAGTGTAAAGACATTGGTGCAACATTCTTTCATTTGACTTGCGCGTGCCCCAGGGTAGCTAGCTTTGGTAGGCATTAACACAAAGATATAAAAAACATGTCAATGAGTCTCTGAACCTGTGGTCTAGTGCATGTCTGTTGTACCACTCCACTCTGGCAGTATGATTAAAAAAAAGTGTCCAATTTATGTTGCTGTTGGCCAAAAGTTGCATAGCAATTCACTGGTTGTCAGATAAAACACCCAAAGTAGAAGACTTGATTAAGGACACAGCAGAATAGACATGGAAAAAACACATATGAGAAGGCGAAGAACCAATGGGTTATTCGAGGATTTGCCAAAATAGAAAGATTATAATAGGAATTTGGTATACCCCGCCCACTTTAGATGAGTGCTATAAAAAAATGTAGTGAATTTGCTGCTCAAGATTTTTATGTACCTATTCACCCCTATCTAACCAGTGTATGTAGTAATATTTGGTTTGGGGTTTCTTCTGGCATTATTCAATGTAGAAACAAACTGTGTATCTGATTGAATCCCTTTGAAACGCCTACCTCGTTATATTGTTCTGTTACAAACGAATACCAAGAATTGAAAAAAAAAAAGAAAGAGCTAGGCATCACCAGCGCCCGGTTCCTGTTTGCTGGTACTCTTTCATGAAAAAATATTTCATCTGTGCTAAGGAGTGCTGGTACTCTCCGCTTCAAGTTAATAATGTGGAGATATCGGGTGCTTGACAGTATCTGACCATTTAAAGCATTGTGTTACACAAAAACAGGCCTCATACGATAAGTACTAAGTAAAAGAGGGTATATTGATCTGCCTGGTTAAAAAAAGTTGCTATTTTAGGTTTAATAAGAGCTTAACAATAGAAACTTACCCTCTTAGTCACATCTTATCGCGAGGTGTCTTGTTGAGTTGGCATGGTGTATTTTTTTATATGAAAATTGTCTGTTTTGATTAAGGTTTTCTTTGGCATCTTATGAAGTTTTAGAATGTCCTCTTATTACATCTGCTAGACTCCTAGTGCTGGTATTGCCACTTATCTCCTAGTAAATCCCTCTATCTAAGGAACATATAAGGCTTACAGAGAGAGAGTCTTCCTTTCAGTAAAATTGTATATTGGCCATACACTTATTCACTAATATTTAACATCTGCTAATATTCTGCATCAAGTTAAGATGTGTTGGGCCAGAGACCAATCACCCATTTGTTGTTACACCACCTTATTTGATTCTGATTGAAAGAGTGACATTGTCTATCTTTATCGTGCGTTAGATAAACATTAGCACAAAAGGTTTTGGGTAAGGTTACATACACTTCACATTGCAGGCTTGGTTGCAGGGAAGTATGATAGACATCCCTACAGCTCTGGTGGTCCATCTACGGAACTGTTTGCTGAGCTAGCTGTTGAAGGAGAATCAAAGTCTGTTAGGTACTGAATCGGGAATTACCACAGAAAGCATGGTGATCACTGGGATGCACAAAACTAGTTATAGTGGCAAAGTCGAGAAGAAGATTCAAGACACAAGCTTGCCCCATTGTCAACAAAGCCGATAAGTGCTGTCGTAAAAAAAAAGTCCTCAGGAAAGTTAAATTCTAAGGGTCAGCCAAGTAAGGGCCAATAGGCAAGGTTTCGGTAAAAGAAAAGAAAACTTGATGGAAGAAGGCATGCGATGACTTCAGGTGCCTGGCAAGCAGAACTCAAAGTGGGTGAAGTCAACTCCTATGCATTCTAATTGTTTTCAGCAAGACAGGTTCCACTGCATCAGTAATTCCGACATGCTTAGTACAATGCAAAATGGTCTAAGTTCACAATAAATAGTCCATGCTTCCGCAGTCTGCCTCTTTGTATTTGGCGATGCAGCAATAATACTGCATGCAAACGATGCGGCTGACTAAAGCCACATTTTGGCATTTCCACAAATTCTGTACAGGTCCTGGATACCATTGTCACACATGGCCCTGTTGCCAGGCATGGACTTGCACAGATTATCCATCTGTGCTGCACCTCGAAAGACTTGAATTAAACCTCTCTATGGACTGGAATGCCTTGGTTTGTCTGAGCAGGATGTCCTCACTCAGCCCTGCATACTGTGAACATGAACTGTGTAGATATGTCTGTGAGTGACCAGCATTTATTTACTTGGGAAACTGTGAGGGAGCATCTTGCACAGAAGGTATAATCTGCAACATAGCTTTGGAATCGCAGACCTCCCCTGTATACATTGTGCCACTTTAGTGAGTGATTACCAAGCCACATATCAAAGGTGGACCGGTGTGGGTGAGCGGACACAAATCAGCCCCCTCTGTGGCATCACTGACTAAAGTCTCTTCTTTTATTTAATTTTCTTTCTTGTATTTATTCACACCTGTGGTTTCTTTTTGTCTTCCAGAAACACTAAAGAAAGTCTTTCAGTGGCTTCAGTTTACGGTAGAGGAGCGCCAAGACCTAACTGCAGATGAGATCTTCCAGGCTGTAGAGCAATACCGAACAAAGAACCACAGAGACATGTCCTGCTTTGTGTGCTGTATTCTGTCCCATGGGCATAAAGGAGTAGTCTATGGGACAGATGGGCTGCCAGTGCCGATCAATGAGCTGACTGATTTTGTCAATGGACAGAGGTGCAAGCCCCTTGCTGGCAAGCCAAAAGTCTTCTTCATCCAGGCCTGTCAAGGCAATAAGCCACAGAGAGGCGTCCAAATTCAGACAGATTCAGATCAGGATTTTGAATCTGATGCATCCGTAATGGTCTCCCTTCCTATCACGGCCGACTTCCTCATCGGAATGGCTACAGTAGAAGATTATGAGAGCTACAGGCACACATCAGATGGCAGCATTTACATGCAGTCCCTCTGTAAGCACTTGGAAAAGCTTTGCCCAAGGTGAGTAAGTGAGTTATGCTGCATATGTGGTGTGGTGGCACATGTAAGTGTGGATCTTTGCTTCTTAAATGTGTTTTTTAGAGACTGCATACAGAGGACTGACCAGTATCTCATCTGGTGGGCAGAGATGGCAGAATTCAACCAATTCCAACCCTACGGATCCGTTGATAAATAAAAGGAGGTGCAATACATCACCCGAAAATCATTTTTTACTCCTCTCCTCACACAGCCCACAATTTAGGCATTTATTTGCAAACAGTTCTATGAAAATTATTGTAAAAATGCATAATTTCAAGAGTCTTGATTAATTTTCCAATTAGATGAATAAAAGCTATTCTGCCTAGGCATAAGTATGCTTGCACTATTCTCTAAAAACGAAAAGAATGATGTCTCCGGGCCCCATTTTGGCAGGTGCTCCAAATGCCCAAGTACAGAGATGCCATAGCATCAGTCAAGTGGCATCACAGCAAAAGTGTCAAGTGCTCATTCCCACTTTTTGTCCTCTCCCTGCCACTTGACAGAGAGCAGAGGAGAGAAAAAATATGATCCACGTGTTCTTTGATTAAATCCTGATTTTTCAACCGTTAAACATCAGAAAACGTAGCAGACCAGACTTCTATCTTGGCTGTTGATTTTTCTAATTTTATGTCACTTGTATAGCGTGCACCTGCCACTAGCGTAGCACCCTGGCTGTCTAATTGTCTGGAGCAAGTGCAGGTGGACCTACATGTTTGTTTGGAGAAGTGTGTGGTTGTGGTATGAATATAAAGAAACAGTTGGGTGAGGTCCTGAAACATGGTTTGGTTGTTTTGCAGCAAATCTCGCACTCCCATATGCATGTTCGTCTTTAAAGGCTATGTCAGAGCGGTAGATTGAGTGTCATGTAGCTTTTTTTATTTTTTTACTTGAAAACTAGTTGAGTTTCAGTCTGTAAGTAGTATTGTCTCATTTTGCATTGGAGTACATTTGTTTCGTGGTTGATGTGTGTTTTCTTCAAGTTGTTAGGTGTCACTTAGGGGCTGAACATTTAAGCAGCCAAGGTTTTACAGCCTTCCAAAAAGAAAATAAGTAATCTAGCTTTCTTATTTGGATAGGCAGGAAGTTTCACGACTTGTGTATTGAATTGAGAAAGAACACCCTCCAAGTCTTTTTTTTCTAAGCATAGCCTTTGAGCTGTAGCAATGTGTTGGATCGGTGGCCTCTTTGAGGGCGGTAAATCTCGAATTTGTTTGTAGAAATATTAGTCGGATTCGATATATTGCTAATGTGTTATACACAGTGCTTTGAATGCGATCCAATGAGAATCTGGAAGCCAGTGCATGATCACGAGAGCTGGGTGAAAAAGTAGTCTAGCTGCTGAATTTTGGACCCTTTGTAATTTGTTTAGGAGAGATTGCAGGGCTCCTAGGTGTACCCGTTTGCTGATTAAGGGAGTAGAAGAGCTCAGACTCTGCTTTTGCTTGAACTCTGTGGGGGAACCTAGGATGGGCAAAAATTCTGAACATATTTATTGGGGATTTTACTACTGCAAAAGAAACAATTGATGGACGGGATTTTACTACAGCATCCATTTGTGTTTCCATAGTAAGAGCTGCATCAAAGATAACACTTAGCATTTAGTTGTGTTTCTTTGTAGGCTCACTTGTAAGCCTGCTGTTCAGTGATGTACCATGACAAAAGATGTGGAAAAGTCTAGTAGGATCATGATTGCAGCTCCATTAGCATTCACATTTCATTAGTTTATCCATTATAGTGACAAAGGTAGATTTTGTCCCTCTCAAAGGTTGGAATCTGGCATCTGTAATGATCTATTTTTCAATTAATTCTTGCATTTAAATTTAGGTGACATTTTCAATTATTTTAATCTGATAGAGACTTATAGCTGATGATTCCTTACAGTAGAATTTCCCCCAGGTTTCAGACTGGAGCTGGATTTTTTTTGTGAACAGTAACTCTGTGCGCCTGTAGGTGGTGTCGATGGGCTTTGCGTCCGTCGTTGGTGTCATCCACGCCGAAAGTGACGTTGTGGTACCTATATAGGTGCCGCTCAGGAGCGCTGATGTCAGTTCTTTTCTTTCTACGCCAGCCAGCACTGATCCGGGAAAGATCTACCCCTCTGTCACTTTTTGACAGTTTTTTTTCTCGATGTTTTGTCGACTTCTTTAAAGGTTTACCTCCTGGTGTGTCGAGGATGTCTTTGCACAAGATGGGTTTTAAGCTCTGCGGCACCTGTAACAGCCCTAAGTTGGCGACGACTCGCACCTCGTCTGCCTATGGTGTCTGGACCGTGACCACGAAACCAAGCCGTGCTCTGTATGCCGGGTCATTGCTCCGAAGGCTTTGATGGAGATGTCCCTGAAGCTGGTATGTGACTCTGCAGTGGTCAAGATCCCAGTCGAGGGGAAGGTCCCCGGATCGTTCGCGAAACCCGAAGTGCTTTTCGTCCCGTTCAAAATGGGTCAGGTAGGAGACATAAGAAGAAGAGTAAGAAGTCGAAGCGTTCTTCAACTTCCCCTCCTCCGCCAGCTGATGAGACAAGGGAGCCTCGGGGTTCTAGGCCTCATTCTCCGGAACCTGCGCCTGGGTCGACTCCACGCCTTCCTGAATTTTCCTCCAGATCAGAGCGACCACCACCCAGTGGAGAGAGTTCTATGAGGCCATGCATCTTATACTTAAGCGGCCTGACCCTGACGATGCAGCTTTGGACCCCGCGGGGTCCCCTCTGATTCTGCAACAACGGCTCCTGTCCGGGATCCGGTGGGGCAACCCGGATTCATTCCTGGATTCAGACCCGCGCCGGTCGAGCCATCTCAACCGGCACCTGTCCTGACGCCGATAGCCCCATTGTCATCCCCGACTCCGATATAGAGCTGGAGGGGCACGCTCGGTGCTGGTGGGAACCACGTCTCCCAAATCGGAGCCTGAGCCTTATTTTAATCGGCTAGGCCTCGGGGAAGACTGGGAGTGGTCAATGGACCCTTTAGAATACCAGCCCTATGATGAACAGATTGTCGACTGGTATGAGGACCTGGGTGAAGCCAGCGGCCTGGACACTTCTCCAGATGCTGGATGCTGGTCTGATTTCTTCCCCCTACTGTGGCTACAGCGGAGGGAGCATTATAGGCAATGGTGGTGCCTAGGGAGGCTGAGGTCCTTGACCTTCAGTTGCCACTGCAGTCAAGACTATTGTTTTGACGAAGGTGTTGCAACCAGGAGTCTTCATGATTGAACCCTCGCTCCCGTTCAATGACGCCATCACTGACCTCCTGTTGGGTCCCAACACAGGGGCTCCTGTGAACAGAACAGGACAATTGCCCAGCACCTGGGGACCCAAACTTCCTCACCCAACACCCTACCACTGAGAGAGTGGTGGCCCAAGCCGCCACCTCCCAAGGTGCTTTCCCTATCACTCCTCCGGATAGGGAATCCAAGAGGCTGGACTAATTTGGGAATATGTTTTCTTCCGCCAGCCTAGCATTGCGGTCCGTGAACACCACATGTCTCTTTAGCCGTTATTCCCACACTCTTTGGGATACAGTTTGCTCAAGTGCTGCCACAGGTCCCAGAGGAGGCCCGGGCTGTACTCTTCCAATCTGTTACTGACGGTACGGACGCGGCTAAGTTCACGATTTGTTGCGGACTTGACACGACCGACTTGCTGGGCAGAGCAGTTTCAATAACAGTGGCCCGTAGGCGCCACGCCTGGTTGAGAGCAACTGGCTTCTTGAAGATGTCCAGGCTTTCCACACGGACTTGCCCTTTGAGCAGGAGGGATTCACATTGTGGTGGAGAATAATCATGTACGGGTTTAGCCCTTTTATTCAGAGTTTTTCAAGATAATTTTATACCCTGATGGTATTGCTTCTTGCATGATGGTGGCTGCATCATCTGCTAGCCATACTCAGTTAAGAACAGTTTAGTTTTTAGTCTAACACTAAAGGTGGGTGGTCCACAGGTATAAAATAAAGCAAACGGTTAACACCCACGACCAATCGGCTGCTTTAAGAATGACTTGTAGGTTTAGCCATGAACCAAAGTTCTTGGATGTCTTATACTCACCCAAATCTGTCCACAATTCAGACATATTGGATCGCATCCTGCGAGGAAAGGAAACCGGTGAAAAGGTTTTCAGAAGCCAATTCTTGCGTTGCTGATTCAGTATTGTCCTTATATGATTTCAGGCAGCAAACCTCACAGAACTTGTTAGAGTTCAAAAGAGTCAGGTAAAAACAGAGGACAAACCTTGCCTGCAGCTCATCCAGACCTGGAAGCCCCAAACCCTACCTGATCTTCAAACCCTCCGAAATAGAATTCAGTCTATTTACCGGGAACAACACAAAATCCAAGTCAAAAGTATTTTATTATGATTTGGAACTCAAAGAGATCCACATAAAATACACCCAGAATTTTATAAAAAGCAATTGAAACAGTATGAAAGATACAGAATTATAAAACACACTAAGAAGCCTTTCAGCATACGTACATGCTTTACTTTGATAAAAAAGCCCCACGGACGAGTAAAGTTCAAATGCGCTCTTGAGTTTCAATGAATCATTGTAAGACAATTCTTAGATAATACAAAAAACTGTTCAAGCATAGTAAATGCAACAGATAAATAGTGCAACAATGTTTTACAGTGCAACACTAATACAGTACTTCTAGTGATACAATACATTCAGTTTCACAGAACAATACCAATACAGTAAACTTATTTATACTGTGCAAAATCTTATGGCCTAAAAATGCCCTATTTAACAAATGCGGACCTGCATACAGTTAATATAGAATTACAACGTACAAACAAATCTAGAAAACATTTATGAATTGTTTAAAAAATGTAAAAATCTTTGAACAGACTATTTCTGATGGTGGCTCAAAAAGACATTTCCTGGCCTCCGCAACCGAAGTAATATCATACTTTAAAAATATTGGTCTTAGCAGCTGGCATCGCAAAGGATGTAGGAGACAACAAATAAATAACACATGATTTAAATCTTGAACATAGTTCCCACAAAGTTCAACAACGCCTCTCCTCCCTAGATGTACTTCCCATGCTCCAGTGATAATTCATTGCAGAAGCAAATGTAACCTTAATAAGAAAATAGTTCTACGCACACCATGAAATAGGTTCCATAGAACATACGGCTGAGGTTTATTACAGATGCTACTCTCCACTACTATTTAATTCCGGGCGTGCAGAGTATAATATCCCTTTCCGACTAACTTCATAAATTGATTTTTTAATCAGATTTTTCAAACTAAGCTTTGGGAGAGGCGCTACCTCACTCTGAGCAATTTCAATCCTATCCAGAGCTTTCATATAATTTGAGAAGATGACACTTCTTCCCATCAAGCAATAAAAGATTTTATGTTTTAATGCAGCCCGGATAGAGCCCGCGTCACTATTCAGTATGTTATTCCCCCACCTTAAAGCAGCTGCCATGGCAAACACATTCGTAGAGAGGAGCCCAAATTCATGCCGGGGAGCCGAAGGTACAGCTGAAAAATTCAAATAACAAATTTGGTGCCAAAAGCGCCCTTCAGCCTTCTCAAATAAGGACAAATACCGCTCTTCCATTACTTCACAGGCATAGCTCAATGAAGGCAGGATTTTAATCTTGTATACCGCCAAAACATGGGCAAAATGCCTTTGCCCACAACACTTATATAGTCTGCCGGGAACAACACAAGTAGCTCAAACCTAACTCCGCGACAAGACCTTCGACCGATTGGAGACCCAACTTTCACTTAATGTCAAGTACCTTGGATTAACCGTGGACACCAGACTCCGCCTCAAGGAACATATTATGAAGGAAACTAAGACGGACTGGTGCTGTCTATCTCTCATGAAGCCATTCCTTTTTGTAAGCAATTTCAAAACTGCTATTCAGTCTTGAGTACTCTTGCATCTGGATGGTGGCAACGCCTTGCTCCATGACCTTTCAGAGTCCACAGTGGGCCTCTGCAAGGGCATACTGAACACCGCAGCATAACAGGTTAAGGGCATGAAAATATATAACCACATCACCCCAAGTCTGGAGGAACTCCATTGGCTCCCCTGCCAGCATTCACCATCTTCAAAACCAGCTGCCTCATCTATAAAGCCATTAAGACCGGCACTCCTGCCTATCTAGGTGACAAGCTCAAGACCAAAAGAGCTCTCAGCACTTCCGCAGCCACAATTCCATAAGACTGTAGGTAAAGAAGTGCAAAAAAAAAACTAAAAACTAGGCAAGAGGCCTTCTCCATGTCTGCACCCAGTATCCCTGACACATATTTTCAAAGAACACTACTTCTCAGCGAAGCAGTGGTCCACCGCAGAGCTCAGATCCCTGCTTCTCCTTCTGGCAGTGATTGACTGTATCTTTGCCTTTGACCCTGTACTGTGCTGACTTTTGGCTAGATTTGCGCTGTACAAAAACCACTCACTCACTATATACATAAAGGTCTAAAATACCTTAGTGCAACGCATTAGGGAAAAGCAAATCCCTCCGTGGGAAAATGCCTTTCCAGAAAACCCAATGGAGCAAATGTCTAAAAGTCTCACAAAGGATACCAGGCACAGAAGCAAAGCAAGCTTACAGGAGAGCGGATTCAAACAGAAGGTCATTTTCGGGTCAGGAGATTAGAAAGCACTAGACCTGGGTGATGTTCCTCAGTTGAGGATTTCTCTAGGTGAATGCGACTTGTGCGATGGCAAATGAGAGAATTTATTTCAGGTTCACAGGTTGGACTCAAGCTAGTTGGTACCTGAAACAGCAGATAAGAGGGGCTTGACAGAATGATAAGCCAAGCCTTTGTATATACAAATGCTGCCAGGCAGGTGGCTAGGACCTCCTTAGTGGAGCTAATGACATCCAAAGTTATTCCTCGCACCAACAAACCTCCATTTACCAAGAGGAGGCATGCTGTGTGTCAGTGACCAGAGCCAGGCATGCTTGCAAGAGAAGAAGCTTACTCTAAGGATCCCTTTGCTGACAAGGTACCCCTGAAATCAGGAGCAGATCGTGGCAAGAAGCCGTGGGTTCCGAACAATGGTGGCAAACGATAAGGGGTTGCTTAGAGCATCCAGCAGCATCTGTAGTATGGCAGGATAATAAACCTGGGCCAGGAGACTAACAGACCCATGGGTGCACTGAACCTCAGATATAATTAGGAAGCAACACCTGCAACAACCTGAAGAAACTGCAAAACATATAGAAGAAATCACGAAGAAGACCATATCTGCCTGAGGTGACCACAGTATACAACTCCGGGACCAGGCTTCAGCTGTACAACAATCGAATCTGAACAATAGGTTCTCTGTGATAGATGGGATTAATGCAAGCTTTAGTCCCAAAACAAATCAATTGTCAGTGTCTTGTTTATTGACCATATAGGGGTCCGTTTGGGCTTTACATGTGTAATTAGAGGTATATCTCTTTGAAATATGTGAAGCTTAGAAGCTGGGCATGGGGCGGGGAGGCAACGAAAACCACGAAAATGAATTTAAGATTTTTGTTTTAAACATTTCTTTATTGATGGTTCTTTGACAATAAATCACACTTCAGCAGGTTACATCACCTTTCAGTATGTGATTTTTTTAAATGAAGATTGAGAACCTGAACAAAAATGCAGTGCATTTTAATGGCGTTAATCTGAACATTAATCACCCGTCTATCATATTCTGACCTGCAAAAGGTTTGTGTGTCAGTCTTGGTTTTTTTGTGTATGAATATATATAAAAAAAAGTTTTACCATTATCGTGCTGAACAGTATTTTTAAATTTGTATTCACTTGAAAGAGGTTCGGATTTCGGGCTCTACTTAGTGCATTTAGTTGTTATTTTGTTTTATTCATGCTGTATACATTTTCATCTATATCACTATATAACTTTAGGTGCTGCCATCCTTGTTACATTGGTAACCATCCAGTCTTAATGCGTTCTTTGTAAATGGCTATATGTCGTTGACATACTCTATCTACTTTTCTTACCTGTATAGGCATGTCTTTCGATTTCATGGCGGTCTAGCATCTGAGGTCCATGAGTTTACGCAACTACGCTACCCACTTTGCCACATCCTGTGTAAGCATATTGTCGCTTTTCACTCTTTTCATGTGGCTTTCTTCAGTCACTGTTTAATCAGTCATGTCTCTAGTAGCTCCCAACTGCTAACCCTAGATGTGCTTGGACCCTGCCGGTATCTGCTATTTGCCTGTTGACCAATATTGTGCCCAATTCACCAGAATATCTTTTAATTTTTCCATTTTTGTATCTATTAACTGCTTCTGTATTAACATGGGGAGCCTACCAGTACGCTGCTGCAATCTTTCCACCGTCTCAGTTCAATAACTCTGCACTCTGGGGCATGTAATAGGTGTGCAATTTCTGTGTGGCATCTCAGGCTGTCTCAAGGCTGTCTCAAGAACTTTCTAGGTATAACTTATTTTAAGTGGAGTCAAGAAGGCCATATGAAGGTAATGTAATTGAACCAATATGAACGTGGCATTACGCAATATTCATTTCACTCCTTGACAGGCCTTGACCCATTTTGACTCAGCGAGTGCCTCATCACTGTTTGTTTCCCAGCTAGTTTTCAGCTGCCTTGTTATTCTACCATCGGCCTTTGTTCTCTCCGAGTGCCCTATAGATATTAGCAATCAGTAGTTTGCACAGAACCAGTACATATATTGTGGCCACGGTGTGCATGATTTCTAGTACTTCAGGTAATGCTTGCCAGATCTCTCTAGACGTTTGAGCAATTTGCACATATCGTATAAATTGACCCGTTCCCAATGCAAATATTTGTAACGCTTCTGCAAATGAGATACATCTGTTTTCTGGGTACACGTCATTCAGCACCTCACAACCCCCATTCTCCTGTGCTTTATGATCATGTCTGGTTATCTGTTTTAAGGGGTGTATACTCCATAGCAGCTTATAGTTTGCGAAAGGTCGACGCCTCAGCACTATTGTTACTTCTCTGTCCCACACCTTAACAATCAGTCTAATTATTATACATGGGTATTGACTCGGGTGTTACCATCCACCAGGTCTGATAGTGACATGTTTTCGTGAGTCCCGTTCTGTAGGGATTTCCCCCATTTAGAGTTTCTACAGTGTTGTAGTGCTCGGCAAAAACTGAATTTTTGCTTTTGAAACCCTGCCCATGAGTGATGGAGGTAAGATGTTCCAGAATGCAATGGAAGACTTCAGTCCATCCAAGATCCAACCCATGTTTAGAGCGTGATAGACTCTTTATGTGATAGGCAGATAACTAGATAAATGCAACTGGATAACTCCTGGTAGTCGTCGTATCCTAACACTCTGAAGCGGCCAGCTGAAACAGCTTAGATTTTGTCCAATTTGTGAACAATAGAGAACGCTCTCCAAATCTTTTTCAATTCCTGCAGTAGTTTGTTGAATGGGATTTGTAAGGTATATGAGTGTGCCATCTGCAGAGACAAAGCATGGTTTGGTGCACCCAATCTTACTCAATAAACCTGTAAGACTGCCCTCAAACGGCATGCCGAAGGTTCTACTGCTAAAGCGAACAGTAGGTGGGAGAGTGGGCAGCCTTGCCTGGTTCCTCTTTTCAGGGCCGTACTGTCTGAGACTATTTTATCTGTGTTTACCCTAGCCACAAGCATTGCATATAGTTGCTTGACTCATTCAAAGGGATGTTTGTCCTATTCCTACATGTTCCAAAACCTCCCACATATATGTGCACCCAACTGTGTCAAATGCCTTCTCTATATCCATCAATATTAGGGCATACTAGTACTATACTAACCTTGGGTATCTAAACTGTGAAACATGTGTGAGTTGTCTGATATTGCAGAATGTGCTTTTTCAAGGGATAAACTAACACTGCTCTTCCTGCACTTAATGTTTGCTTACTTTCAGAAATCTATTGGTCCACAGATTACTCATTATCTTAATATCTGGGTTGATAATGGTCAGTGGTTGGTACAATTTCATATACATGGGAATGCAATATTGCTTCGGGACAGTGATTATCAGTGCCTCTCTCATTGCATATGCTGGACAGCTTAAAGCAGGATTGATTTCAGGTTTCTTCTACATAGCCAGAACCCCTTGGTTTGGAAGTATAGATGAGAAGACATTTTGTAAAACAAACATCCCCATCTTTGCCTTACATGTCATTATCTCGAAGGGTATAAAATCGCGGCCATTTGTCTTTCACTTTGAATTCCTAAAAGGGGCAACAAGACGTGTTGTATCAGCTAAGATTGAATGTAGGGAAATCACTCCTTTGTCACAACTTTTTTCCTGATTGGGTGACAAAGTGAGCATACCAGTCAATTGCTGTCATGTCCTATCCAGCAATATCTCTTCTTCCACCAACACTTAGCAATAAATTTCAAAACATCTCTTGCGTTTTATTACGCCCAAGTGCCACTAACTTTTTCTTTGGCTTTGTCTGTTATCCCATTTCTTCTTTTACCAAATTTTTGTATTCCCTTCACTTCACTTCACTTTTGCAATCCAATAATCTTCTGGATCTGTTTTATTACCATAATTAGCATGAAGCATTCTTTTCAAAGCAGTCTTTATCATATCACCAATTCATGCAGTGCCCTTTACTTCACTACTTAGATCATGGGAGCAATACACCCCTGTGCCCTTATCTCAACAGCGCATCTTCAGATTTCAATCATGATTTCATATTGGTTGTTTTCTAGCTTCCGTACATGCTCAATCTCAAATCAAGCACACCACATTAATCTATTCATGCCTCTTATGAATAACCGTACCACTGTTTTTTTAAGACTTGATTCTACATGTATAGAATGTTTAAATTTGCTGTATCGTAAAATTGTACTAGCTGTTGATTTGATCTGAGATTGCTTTGCTGTTTCCTCATCTGAATTGTAGTTGTACATTATTCTCTCAAGTATTACTGTAATGATGGATGATTAATTGTTTTTAGTACAGTAGTGTGTCCGTGGATCTACTACTATGTATATATAAATAAATGAATTGAAATGTAGAACAGGTGCAGCGTATAGTTATTCTGCATATGTACCTCACTCAGCAGCACAAGTGTTATGTGATACACAAGGGAAGTAAATATCATGGCCCCACTAAATACCATGAACCCCTTCCACTGTCTTCAGATCTCTCAAACGTCTTGTTGCAGCCTCAGCTAATACACACTGATTTCTTTCTGCCATAATACACTAGTCTACCCCATCGTAACATATCCTCTCATGAGATGGAGCAACAGTCCCATTGTTGTGCTGTATCTTGCCTTACTACCAGTTCACAGAAGAGCTTGGAGTACCTGGACAAGGTGTGGTCTCTCCATACACCCAACATGGTAGATTATCACAAAGTTGTGCCTGATTGATCTCCATATATTAGGAAAATGGCATTGAAGTAAACAAAGACGTAGGAAGGTTCAGCTCAATAAGGTTGTCAACACTATAGAGGGTTACTAAGTTTTGTGTATACCAAAACTCACCTGGAGCTAGATGTTAAAATCTGCTTAGCCCTTCTCTTAAAGAGCTCCCTATTTCAATCAATCAATCACGGCATTTATAGAGCGCGCTACTCACCCGGGAGGGTCTCAAGGCGCTGGGGGAGGGGGTAAGTTACTGCTCGAACAGCCAGGTCTTGAGCTGCTTCCTGAAGGAGAGATGGTCCTGGGTTCGCCGAAGGTGAGTGGGGAGGGAGTTCCAGGTCTTGGCTGCCAGGTAGGAGAAGGATCTTCCTCCGGCGGTGGTTCTGCGGATGCGTGGTACGGTGGCGAGGGCGTGGCTGGTTGATCGTAGCTGGCGTGTGGGCGTGTAGAAGGTCATGCGGTCGTTGAGGTACTTTGGGCCCAGGTCGTGGAGGGCCTTGTGTGCGTGGGTGAGGAGTCTGAACGTGATTCTCTTGCTGACGGGGAGCCAGTGCAGGTCTTTCAGGTGCACGGTGATGTGGCTGTGTCGGGGGATGTCCAGGATGAGTCGTGCGGAGGCGTTCTGGATGCGCTGGAGTCTCTTTTGAAGTTTGGCTGTGGTTCCGGCGTAGAGGGTGTTCCCATAGTCCAGTCGGCTGGTGACGAGTGCCTGGGTGACGGTCTTCCTGGTTTCAGTGGGGATCCATCTGAAGATCTTGCGGAGCATGCGCAGGGTGTTGAAGCATGAAGATGAGACGGCGTTGACTTGTCTGGTCATCGACAGGGAGGAGTCCAGGATGAAGCCCAGGTTGCGTGCGTGGTCCGTTGGCTTGGGCGCGGTGCCCAGGGCCGGGGGCCACCAGGAGTCGTCCCAGGCGGAGGGTGATGAGCCCAGGATGAGGACTTCCGTCTTGTCTGAGTTCAGTTTAAGGCGGCTGTTCCTCATCCAGTCGGCGACGTCTCTCATCCCGTCGTGTAGGTTGGCTCTGGCGGTGGTGGGGTCGTTGGTGAGGGAGAGGATCAGCTGGGTGTCGTCGGCGTAGGAGATGATGTTGAGGTTGTGTCGGCGTGCGATGGCTGCGAGGGGGCTCATGTAGACGTTGAAGAGGGTTGGGCTGAGTGAGGATCCTTGTGGAACGCCGCAGATGACTTCGGTGGCTTCGGATCTGAACGGGGGAGGCGGACTCTCTGGGTTCTTCCGGCGAGGAACGAGATGATCCATTCCAGTGCTTTCTCTCGGATTCCGATGTTGCTGAGGCGCTTCACTAGGGTGCGGTGGCAGACGGTGTCGAACGCCGCAGAGAGGTCCAAGAGGATGAGGGCAGCTGTTTCCCCGTTGTCGGTTAGGGTTCTGATGTCGTCGGTGGCTGCGATAAGGGCGGTCTCGGTGCTGTGGTTGGCCCGAAACCCGGACTGCGAGGGGTCGAGGGATCCATTCGTCTCGAGGAAGGCGGCAAGCTGTCTGTTGACGGTCTTCTCGATGACTTTGGCCGGAAACGGAAGGAGCGAGATGGGACGGTAGTTCTTGAGGTCGGTGGGGTCCGCCGTTGGTTTCTTCAGGAGGGCGGTAAGCTCGGCGTGCTTCCAGCTCTCCGGGAAGGTGGCGGTGTGGAAGGAGGAGTTGATGATGTCCCGGAGATGGGGTGCGATGGTGGCGTCGGCTTTGTTGAAGACGTGGTGTGGGCAGGGGTCGGTTGGTGATCCGGAGTGGATGGAGTTCATCGTGCGGGTGGTGTCTTCGGTGCTGATCGGGGTCCAGTTGCAGAGGGTGGTGGTGGCGGGCGTTGGTTCGGCGGTAGGGTGCGTTGTTTGTGCGTCGAAACTGTTGTGTATGTCGGTGATCTTGCGGTGGAAGAACGCGGAGAGTGAGTTGCAGAGGTCTTGCGAGGGGGTGATGTCGTTGTTTCCGGCGCTGGGGTTGGAGAACTCTTTGACGATGCTGAAAAGTTCCTTGCTGTCATGGGCGTTGTTGTCCAGTCGTTCTTTGAGTGCCGACTTCTTGGTGGCACGGATCAGCTGGTGGTGTTTGCGGGTGGCGTGCTTGAGGGCGGTCCTGTTGTCTGTGGTCTGGTCGAGTCGCCAGGTTTTCTCGAGAGTGCGGCAGTTCTTCTTGGATTCCTTGAGTTCGTTGGTGAACCAAGGGGTTTTCTTGCTTCCGGGTCTGCTGGGAGGGTTTTTAGTGGTGCGAGGTCGTCGGCGCAGGCGGTCAGCCACTTGGCGAGGTTGCTGGCTGCTTCGTTTGGGTCCGTTGTGTTGGTGGGTGTGTTCTGGCTGAGGGAGGCGGTGAGCTGCTCGGCGGTGATCTTGCTCCAGCTCCGGCGGGGAGCCTGTTGCGGGTGGTGGTGGGTCGCAGTCTTTCTGAAGCTGAAGTGGACGCAGCTGTGGTCGGTCCAGTGGAGTCCGGTGGCGTGGCTGAAGGAGATGTGCTTGCTGGACGAGAAGACGGGGTCAAGCGTGTGGCCGGCGTAGTGGGTGGGCGTGTTCACCAGTTGCTTGAGTCCGAGGTTGGCGAGGTTGTCCAGCAGGACGGTGGTGTTTCTGTTGTTGTTGTTCTCCAGGTGGAAGTTGAGGTCCCCTAGGAGGATGTAGTCGGCTGAGGGCATGGCGTGCGGGCTGATGAAGTCTGCGATGTCTTCGCTGAATAGTGTGCGTGGTCCCGGGGGTCTGTAGATGAGGGTGCCTCGGAGGGTGGTCTTGGGGTCAGTGTGTATCTGGAAGTGTAGGTGTTCGGCGGCGGAGAAGGTCTCGTCGGAGTTAGTCGAGATGCGGATGGTGTTCTTGTGTACGATGGCGATGCCTCCTCCCGTCTGGTTGACGCGGTCCTTCCGGGTGATCTTGTATCCATCCGGGATGGCTATGGCGATGTCGGGCGCTGAGGAGGCGTTCATCCAGGTCTCGGTGAGGAAGGCGATGTCCGGTGCTGTTGCGTCGAGCAGGTCCCAGAGTTCCACGGCGTGCCTGTGGACGGAGCGGGTGTCCAGCAGGATGCATTTCAGGTGGTTGCTGCTGTTGCTCGACTTGGCGGAGGTGGTGCACGTCCGGGGGCAGGTGAATCGGCAGGCTTGGCAGGCGAACGGTCCGTGGGTGCGTCTCGGTGAGGCTCGGTAGCAGGCAGGGTTCCGGCCGGCATTGAGTGCGGTGAGTGTGGCGGCGTAGTTGGTCCGTCGAGTAGTGTTGCGTTGGTGTGTTCCAGGGGTTCTGGCGCTGGGCGCGGTCCAGTCGCGGACGGGCGCAGACGGGCTTGCCTTAGGCGCGCCTTTGGCGCGCCAGCGGCGCGCCCGCTGCGCACGTCCGCTGCGCGGCCGTGCAGCGGCCGCCATTTATGGGGAGGTGGGAGGGAGGAGCAGCTGGGAGGCGGGAGGCAGGGGCAGCGAATGGGCAGTCAGGGGGCGGGGCCGCAGGGAACGCAGCGGCGGGAGTGGCGAGAGGCAGCGGGGGCACAGAAAGGAAAAACAGGGGAGAGCAGACAAAATCACGGGCACAACAACAGTGGGGCAGCGAGGGGCACAGAAAGGAAAAACAGGGGAGAGCAGGCAAAATCACGGGCACAACAACAGTGGGGCAGCGAGGGGCACAGAAAGGAAAAACAGGGGAGAGCAGACAAAATCACGGGCACAACAACAGTGGGGCAGCGAGGGGCACAGAAAGGAAAAACAGGGGAGAGCAGGCAAAATCACGGGCACAACAACAGTGGGGCAGCGAGGGGCACAGAAAGGAAAAACAGGGGGAGAGCAGACAAAATCACGGGCACAACAACAGTGGGGCAGCGAGGGGCACAGAAAGGAAAAACAGGGGGAGAGCAGGCAAAATCACGGGCACAACAACAGTGGGGCAGCGAGGGGCACAGAAAGGAAAAACAGGGGAGAGCAGACAAAATCACGGGCACAACAACAGTGGGGCAGCGAGGGGCACAGAAAGGAAAAACAGGGGGAGAGCAGACAAAATCACGGGCACAACAACAGTGGGGCAGCGAGGGGCACAGAAAGGAAAAACAGGGGGAGAGCAGGCAAAATCACGGGCACAACAACAGTGGGGCAGCGAGGGGCACAGAAAGGAAAAACAGGGGAGAGCAGACAAAATCACGGGCACAACAACAGTGGGGCAGCGAGGGGCACAGAAAGGAAAAACAGGGGGAGAGCAGGCAAAATCACGGGCACAACAACAGTGGGGCAGCGAGGGGCACAGAAAGGAAAAACAGGGGAGAGCAGACAAAATCACGGGCACAACAACAGTGGGGCAGCGAGGGGCACAGAAAGGAAAAACAGGGGGAGAGCAGACAAAACGGGCACCGGGGCCACAAGCAGAGGGCGATCTTACCTACAGGAGCAGCGGGCAGACAACACAGGCGGAGCTGTGTGGTGGGGGAGCGACCTACCTGGCAAGGTCAAGGGTCGCTCTCCTCACCGTGCAGCGGCCGCCATTTATGGGGAGGTGGGAGGGAGGAGCAGCTGGGAGGCGGGAGGCAGGGGCAGCGAATGGGCAGTCAGGGGGCGGGGCCGCAGGGAACGCAGCGGCGGGAGTGGCGAGAGGCAGCGGGGGCACAGAAAGGAAAAACAGGGGAGAGCAGACAAAATCACGGGCACAACAACAGTGGGGCAGCGAGGGGCACAGAAAGGAAAAACGGGGAGAGCAGGCAAAATCACGGGCACAACAACAGTGGGGCAGCGAGGGGCACAGAAAGGAAAAACAGGGGGAGAGCAGACAAAATCACGGGCACAACAACAGTGGGGCAGCGAGGGGCACAGAAAGGAAAAACAGGGGGAGAGCAGGCAAAATCACGGGCACAACAACAGTGGGGCAGCGAGGGGCACAGAAAGGAAAAACAGGGGGAGAGCAGACAAAATCACGGGCACAACAACAGTGGGGCAGCGAGGGGCACAGAAAGGAAAAACAGGGGGAGAGCAGGCAAAATCACGGGCACAACAACAGTGGGGCAGCGAGGGGCACAGAAAGGAAAAACAGGGGGAGAGCAGACAAAATCACGGGCACAACAACAGTGGGGCAGCGAGGGGCACAGAAAGGAAAAACAGGGGAGAGCAGGCAAAATCACGGGCACAACAACAGTGGGGCAGCGAGGGGCACAGAAAGGAAAAACAGGGGGAGAGCAGACAAAATCACGGGCACAACAACAGTGGGGCAGCGAGGGGCACAGAAAGGAAAAACAGGGGGAGAGCAGGCAAAATCACGGGCACAACAACAGTGGGGCAGCGAGGGGCACAGAAAGGAAAAACAGGGGGAGAGCAGACAAAATCACGGGCACAACAACAGTGGGGCAGCGAGGGGCACAGAAAGGAAAAACAGGGGGAGAGCAGACAAAACGGGCACCGGGGCCACAAGCGGAGGGCGATCTTACCTACAGGAGCAGCGGGCAGACAACACAGGCGGAGCTGTGTGGTGGGGGAGCGACTCCTGGTAGGACAATGACACACTCAGAACACCATGCAGTACTCATTCTATAACCCAGTCTGCCTGCTCATGCATGCTACTCTCACCTCACACTTAGATACCAGACAGCTCTCTGCTCCAGATGGCAGGCCAACAAATATAGGCACTTCTGAAAGCAAGAGCGGGCAAAGTAGAGACCAAAAGGAAAGCAAGTTCATTACAAAGTAGCCCCCCTCCACTTAAACTTGAGGTATGTCTCACAACCGATAGAAATAAAAAAATTGCATCCTTAAACACCAGTAGACAGCATTAAGTGATTGTAAATCGCCCTCGATTTCAGGTTGATTACCAAGACGACCCCATTCATTTTCCTTCCTATGAGGAACATGTTGCTGACGAAACCACACTTGGGTGGGTGAACCAAGGCAATCATCCCTTTGGCCAGAATGGCAGGGAACTCCTGATTGATTAGTTGTGGCTACTATTCTTCAGAATGAAAGAGACTGAGACAGTGCTGTAGAAGTGCCCAGAATAATATATGGAAACTGGCTAGGATTTCTAAAACTCAAGATTTAGAAGTCGAATATTGAACTATTTTTACCGAAAAAATTCTTACTACTGTCTTAATTTGCATAAGGGTTTGATGCACTAAGGCTACCTTTTCCATGAGCATGATTTTGGGTGATTGGTTCACAAGATCCTTCCAATGGGAATAGTAGCCACACTGATGTAACAGACCAGTAGTAGATTAAATCCATAAGTTTTGCAGAAACTGAAGTTTCTACTCACAGGTTGAATGCAGCTGCTGGTAAATCTAGGCGTAGGTCTGAAGGGTACATTTTACAGCGTCTCAGATTCTGTGTGCAGTACTGCCATATGGGCAAACACATTCTGAACTTTTTCATAGTTTTCTCTTCATTTTGATTTAGAATTCATTAACAAGAGATTTGAACATAAAATACACATATTCATACTTCACATGTTCTGTGCAGTCACTTTTGTGACTGAACTGTGAAATTAAGTATGTTTAGAGGAGTGGTGAAGGAGAACTTTGTACCCTAGTCTTGAAATCCACAGAGGAACCAAGAGATAGATTACCAAATGTAAGGTGAAGCGCAGGGTCATGTTAAGTGAATCCGAAAAGGAAAGAGAACCCTCTATTTAGGTGGTAGCTGCCTATGGTCTTCGAAAGAAGATTTCAGCATCTTTGTCGGTACTGTGGTTGGCAGAAAAACTGTGATATGAGATATGGCCTGTAAAAAAAATTTAAACAGATGGAGAAAAATTAAAAAAAGTAATGGGTGAAATTGTTTAATTAATGTCTGCTGCTGGTAATTTTTCCAGTCTCCCTAACTGACCCCCATTGTTTTTTGCTCACTGTACCACTATAGAAAGGGACAAACGTACGCAAATCAGACGTGGTCCTGCTCTGTTAGAAACAGCCCTCTCCTACTTGCCAGATCACTTCCCCAGTCAATAGAACCAAAATCCTCCTGAATGAGGTACAGCTTGAATTCTATGGCACTGTGGCTCGGAGCCTGTGTCTTGGCACATGAAAAACAAAAGAGAGAGAACACTGAGAAAAACAAAACAGTGATAAGTGAAATGTTTGAATTAATCTCAGCACTTGTATTTTCACTTGTATTTTTCTGGCCACATTTCAGCACGTTATTTTTGCATCAGTAGAAACAGTAGAGTCCAAATTGCCAAGCAACATTGCCTGTACACAGAAACAAGAAGATAGGACAGGATTGTTGTTTAGTCAGAACTAGCCTCATGTAAGAAACTAAATGGCAGAAATTGATTGAAATATTACAGATCATCAGAGGGGGTTATACTTAATTTTTTCAAGAGATTGTACCAAATAAATGTTGACCATACAGATGGTCTTGTAGTTAACATCCTGATAACGTTACCAGTAGACCTATTTTATCATGGTGTGCAAACACTTTTGAGTTATGATGACAATGAAAAAGTAATGACCGACCTGCTTAAATCAACCCTTTCCACTACAGTGCATCATTTTGAGAAGGGGACTAAGCAAATACCAATCACTCTTAGCAAAACCTTAAATGGGTAGTCCATCCTTCCTGGAACCTGAGTCTCATTTGGTCCTTTTAGAGACGCTTTGGTGAAGAGCAGCGTGAGTCACTATATAGAGCAAACTCTGGGCAACATTTGGGCATACCCCTCTCACTCAGGGACATGATTCAGTGAACCGTTAATAATCACTGAAAATTCTTCTGGGTACCATTCCATGTCCTCATTTTTTCCTAGCTTGTCTAATTACAGAAGAGGAACAATTATTAATTTCTTACAGTCCTCTCTGCACAACCCAGCGTTCTTAGAAGGCTTCTTTGTATTCATCGTCACCAACACTCTCAACCACATCAACATCAGTATCTTTAGTGGCCTCTACAGTTGGTTCAATAAATAAAATCTATTCCATGCTACACTTTTCCTAGAAGGGTTGAACCCTTATAAAAGTGTCTGACCAAGCCAATTCAACCAGACATACCCTGTATGCTATCACTGCCTTCCTCGGATCCATTACATGAAACCACCCCCCACCCGGTGTGACAACCACACCACAAGCTCCCACTTCAACCTTCCTGACTGACGTATAATGCAAACCACAACTAACACAAGACGTTAATTAACCTTGGAAGTAACTCAAACTTAAACACTTGAACTACTGCTTTCAGATTCGCTGCCAAAAACCCTATTACGTCAGTTAAACCACTGGCTAACCTCTGCCTTTGACACAATGAGTCCCTCAATGAATTTAGTTCTCCCTAGAAACTAATAAAAAACTAGCTGGTTCTTTAAAGACTTGAAGACTGTAAAAGCTGAAAACCATGTCATTTGAAAGACCATGGAGGAAACTATGCAACAATAAAGGCAACCCTCCTTTCCAACAGCGTGCTAACTCTACAAAGCCACCATCAAAGATAATGCACAACATGACTCACCTTTCTGAAGCAAGCTAGCCAGCTGGAGAACTCCACAAAATCATTGCTGAATCCTACAACCCAGTCTTTACCTCCCTCTTTCCACTTTATTCATTCAGAAGCCCTCTGTAAAAATCTGTTCACTCGTTTCATCTCCAAAGCTACCTCCCGACTAATTCTCTCAAAGAAAGCCTGGCATAGCCACGACCTTTTAAGACTTGTCTCTCCAGGCTTTCCTCCATATTTCTAACCTTCTGCCCACTCGCCGCTGCCAGTCTTACATAGCTCACTAAAGACAGTGACACAACAAACTCCATGGTACATCCTTGCCTTCCAAACATTTTCAAAAAGATTCTCTTCACCATTTAGCATTGTATTAAGCTGAGTCAATAGCAATCACTTCATTAACTGACAACTGCCACATTGATCTCAAAACCTCACACATCAATCCATTCAAATACAGTCATATCTTCTATAGAACTTTCTTAGGCAAACCTATTGTAAGGTATTTATTTACACAGCTCTCTGCCTTCTTCAGAGTATCGGACAACATTCCTACCTCTATATTTCTTGGAACCATCCTTAATCACTTCATTAGACCCATTCAGGTCTACCGTCAATGGGAATTGAATTGGGGCCCTTCTGCTATTGGACCTCTCCTATGCCATACACCCAGTGCACCATCAACCTTTTTACTAAGTCCGAGCAACCTCAGGATACACGGTACAGTCCTGGACTGGACCTCATCATATCTCTTAAAAAATAGTCACATTATCTCCCTCTTTCCTTTCATATCTCCCAATTTCCTCTTCAATGTAGCCGTTCCTCATGACTCCACCATCACTCCTCCTCTTCATTGCTTACCTCATCACCCTCTACCAGTCATCAATCCTATGACCATCACATGCTACTGTCATGCTGATGACATGCAGAACATCCTCAGATTGGAATATACATCTCATAACAGAGGACCAAAGGTTTTTGTATGATCACATCAAGCTCAATTCCTCCAAAATGGAGATCTTCACATGTGCACACTAGTCCCAACATCACTGTTCTGCCCTTTGCCTTTGAAAATTAATATTCTGCCACATTCCCTAAGCAAACCTGGGGGTGCCCTCTCCATTCTTCACCAAGTAAATCAGGTCACCAGATTCTCCTTCTTTACTATGAGTTACATTTTCCTACTCTGGGGTTTTCTTATACGGTACTGACCACGATCACCTTAGTTTTGTCATGCCTCAGTTATGTCAGTGGACTCTACCAAATGCCACCCATACTTGTGCTACACAGACTCCTGTACATCAAGCATGTGGCTCCCAGGCAGCCTCTACTCTCTACTTCCAGAAAAGAAAATTGGGAGAGCTTTTCGAGGTGGCACTTGAATAAGATTGGTGTGGTTGCACTAAATGTACAAGAGAAAGTTGTCCACCAGACCTTTGTATCTCAGTGGATCCTGTAGGGTAATTTCCCTGTTTAAAAGTTTAACAATCACAACAAAATACCCACAGCCATGCTTTGAGTTGTAGCTTACAGGCATTTTAGCACGACTAGGAGGAAGCGTATGCATTGATGTTTCATCAGTAGGGTGGACTTTCAGGGATGCTGCTCGGCAGTGACATGCTCCATCACCTGGTGGCAAATCTGGGCTCTGAGCAGGTGTTCCATTTGATAGCAGCTGGAAGTCCACTATGTTAGTTTCCCCAGTGTGCCACTTCAGACACAGCTGAGCCATATGTAAATCAGTGTTGGTCCTGCTTATGGGGCGTTCACTTGCAAATGCATGAAAATTGTTTCTATAGATCTTACAGATCACATGACAAAAAATGATAATTTGTACACAGCATTGACATTTACATTACTTTGTGTTTCAGGGAGTTTGATTTGATGACTATTCTCACTGAAGTGAACAAAGAAGTAGCAACTAAAGTTCTGAGGGGATTTAAACAGATGCCGGAAATCAGGACAACCCTACGAAAGAAGTTGGTCTTTCCTGTCCCTCTGCAAAAGCCTGATGGATTTAGAGAAGAGGAAGATATGGATACGTGCGGCTAGATAGAATTTTATTGCTTCGATTCAGGGATTCTGAAAGACTGTTTGATGTACTACCTCAAGATATACATCCGCTTGGATCCTGTGAAATGAGTGATAGTCGGACAACATTTTAAACTGATTTTTCACATCTGTCATAAATTAAATAAAATCTCCCATTACGTTTTTCCGTACCCATGCCCACCCGCTCCTCCCCCAACGCCACCCATTGCAAGCCCCACCCACCTCCTTAATCTTCCTCCATCTCATGTGCAACTGAACTGGAATGTCTCAACAGATCTGGAACTGTGTTTGCAAACTTTTCACTTCTTCTTTTGTATTTTAGGACAGTTTAGTTTACCAGTGAGCCAGTAGAGGTGGGCACATAGTAATGTGGGAAAGTCTCCCTTTTTTCCTCCCAGTGGAGTGGAATTGGGACTGATCCAGTGCTCTGTGGGTGATGAAAATAAGCCCAAAAGCATATATGCATTAAGCCTAAATATATAGCCGACTTTCTAGCAGGACACTTCTAAGCAACTTGTCTGTGCTGTGCCTACTGCCTACCTGCAATATGCTCCTGTTGCTCCAGCAGGAAGACACCACGCACAAGCTACTTTGGTGGGAAAGTTGCTTTAAAGAGCTTAGTCAGGGGCCAGACAGGGTAATTAACTTAACTCTGTTATGTCCACCTCCTAACTCTCACTTCCCCGAGGCTACCTTTGTTGAGACGTTTACCTTTTTTATTCACCTTTTGCTCCTCACATCCTTTACATCACACATTGTCTCTCAGTCTTCATTGCTTTTTCCTGTACTTCCACTCTGCTGCTTCTTTCATTCCTAGGAGAATATGTTTGCTTCTCCTATCCTTTGTGCCTTGCAGTAACCCCAGACATTCCATATCTGCCCTGGGCTCTGCCTGTACTTCATTCTCCCTGTCTTCTTGATCTCTTTTCATCTGTCTTTTAGAGATTTATTTTCTCCATAAAATCATCGCTATTCTGGCACAGTCAATTATTTTTGTTAAGGTAGGGGAAAGAGAATAACTGTAATTTGTGAGGTTGTCAGTTCTCAGCTTGAATACTGAGGCACCTCTATTGATGATTTTCGGATGGGTACTTCTAACGGCAGATTCCTCACCTTATGAACATCCCAAGTACCAGACTATATCTGGAGATTTTTCTCAGCAATTCCCCCCGAGCCGCTAAGTGATGTTGTGCTGTTCCATATCTGTTCTGCCATGCCCCGCCTCTAAAATGATGTCGGGCCACAATACAACCACCACCTCTGTACATCAACGCCGGTTCCTTTCTTTCCGCATCTTCTGACGCAGATCCGGAGCTCGCTCGGTTTCTGTAACCGGACAAAAAAACTTGACAAAATATTTTTCCAGTGTACAAGGGACATGTCTCCCCCCAAACCCACAGGATTTAAACCCTGTAAGGATTGCCACAAACCAGTATCAGTGACTCAGTGACAGGCCCTCAAGAGGTCTGTCTCTGGTGTCTGGGCTCCTCACATAACTCTGCATTGTGCTACAAATGCGCTCAGATTAATCTGAAGCCCACCCGGGATTCAGAAACCAAACTCTGCGTCGCCAGGTGTAACAGGAAGGCTCGGAAGGCCCAGTCCTGATACCTAGCGGACATGTGTGATCTCTAGGCCATCAGCAACTAGCTAAAAAAATGTGATCTACAGTGTCTCATGTTCTTGTGCATAGACTTTGTCACAACATGGGATCTTGAGAAGATCATTGAAGGTGTGAACTTTACCAGGCTCTGGAACACAAAGGAAAGCTTGAAAAAAAGACAGCCAGCTCCTAAAGGAACTGCTTTTCAGAATAAAACAAAGGGACCTTTTAAAAAATAAAATGGGTACCAGCCTAGAGGAAATTGAGAAAGAACTTCAGGGTAGGACCCAGAAAAGCCCCTACCAGTGAGTTTGTGTGTGTGTGTGTATATATGCGCTACTCCTGATTTGCAGTGCACAGTGTTCTTATCAATGATGTAATTTCAAATATCATACATAATCAATGATAAAATAGATCATCTCATGTCCTGAGTGATGTAGTATGTGAGGTCATAAGCAGTGCATGGCGAAGTTTATAATGTTATGTTTTAACTAACACTTTCGCCTAGCTATAACGTCACTTTAACCTTTGTTTTTTGTTAGGTGACTGGATGGTAGTGTCGGAATTTCAGGGTACTTCTATAGCCCCATCCTGTAGTCCCACAGATGCTATCTGCAGTTTCCATAAACACTTTCAGTTCTCCATGCTCCCCTATGGCCTCACCAGTGCCCCTCTGGTGTTCACAAAAGTGATGGTGGAGGTTGCTTGCCATCCAAGGTGGTTGGAAATAACAGTCTTCCCATAACTCATTGACAGGTTGCTATAGGTGGGCTCACCTCAGACAGTTGTCAATGAACTCCAGACAATGGCTGCCCTGTTGCCATAACTGGAGTTTTACATCAACGTGCCAAAGTCACACCTGACTCCTTCACAGAAGCTCGCTTTCACTGAAGCCATCTTGAACATGGTGCTGTGTCATGTCTTCCCTTCTTCCTCATCGAGTCCAGGATTTTTGGGCTATGATCCTGATGTTTCAACCCTTGACGTGGGTCTTGGTTAGAGCGGCTCCTGAATCCTGCTAGTGGACCAGGCCAGGTTGCACATCTCTGGAAGTCTGAAGTCTCTGTGGGCTCAGCACCAAGGGAACCTCTCAGAATCCATCCAAGTGTTGGAGGAGACTGTAAAAGACTGCAGTGGTGGTTGTTTGCTTGCAGTTGGACTGGCAGAAGACCCCTCTCCCTAACCCACCCAGAGCTGACAGTTGTGACGGATACATCGCTGCTGGGTTTGAATGGTCATCTGGAGGAGGTGGAGATCAGAGGACTCTGGCCTCTGGCGGAAAACCGCCTCCACATCAACCTGTGGAGTTGCCGGTGATTTGCTTGGCACTAAAGGCTTTCCTCCCACCCTTCAAAGGGGAAAGGGTGCAAGTGCCTACGTCCTACACCACCACCATGAGGTACTGCAACAACCAGGGCAGAGTACAACCGTGGGTCCTGTGCCAAGAGTCACTACGCTTCTGTAACTGGCTGATTCGTCAAGGAATCTCCCTGGTTGTACACCTGGCAGGATCTTTAAGCACCAGGGTGGACACACTCAGCCAGCGTTGTTTGGCATATCACTAATGGTGGCTACACTAAGGGGTGACACAGGGTATCTTCCGGCAATGGGGAAAACTCTGTCTTAATCTTTACACCTCAGCCATGAATGCACAGTGCTCAAACTTTTGTGCGTTGGAGTTCGAAGGCCATTCTTTCTCGGAGATGCCATTCAATTGAGTTGGAGCTTCAGAATCCTGTAAGCCATTTTGCTTCTACCTCTTGCACCCAAAGTTATGAAGAAGATTAAGAATGATCAGGCCGAAGTCAACTTAGTGATTCGCAATTGGGCCAAGAAAGTGTGGTACCCAGAACCTTCTGGCCATGAGCATCTGTCCTCCGATCCGGTTGCCTCTCCAGGAGGATCTTCTGTCGCAGCATTAGGGCAGGGTCCTACACCCGAGCCAGTACAGCTTACACCTCCATGTTTGAAGAGTGAGTGGTGATAGCTAACTTCTTTTGACCTTCTTCCCGAGGTAATAAATGTCATTCTAGCAGCCAGGTGTCCCGCCACTAAAACCATCTATGCGGGATACTGGGAGAAGTTTCTTCTAGGCATGTCTAGGCCCTGCAAGTCCAGTTATCTGACATCCTTCTTTTCTCGCTTTTACTAGGCCAGCAAAGCATCACCGAAACCTTTTTGTGATTCGCCAATAGGTTCTGAATTTGGTTCTCACTTTCTAATATGCACCCTAAATGAACCATTTCACATTTGCTCGCTAAGATTACTAACCCTGAAGACCATGTTCATCATAAGATTGTCAGCCCATTGTGTGAGTGAGCTACATGCACACTGCAGCAACCTTGCACCACCTTCTTTCTGGGCATACTAGTGCTAACAAGTAAAGCATGTTCCTTCTAAATGTTTTCATGCTCTTCCACATAAGTCAGTTTATCACTATGCCAGCGTTGCCCCCAAAATCCATTCAAGGAGGAAGAAAGACTCCATCGCTTAGGGTATGTGCCAGAGTGGCCATTCTTCCTCATGATCTGCATGTGACTATACACTTCCAGGCACCTACAGCTCTGAATGCTTTAATAGCGCAAAGTCTTAAGAGTGACCAGGCAGGGGGAAGGCTGTGGGAAGGGAACTGCGGGGGAAGAGATCTGAAAAGCAAAAGGTTAACCACAAACAAGCAAATAAACAATCACTTTTTAAGGCTGCAACTCACTAGTTACATGCCACCATGGAAACTCTAGTTAGTATGAGAAGCACTAATGACTGGAGAGTTCTCTTGAACCTTTTATGAAAATAATTCTTCTCTTAGAGAGAGAGAGCAACTCATTTAACTTGTAAGTTTTATTTAAGCTGAGCCCTCTTAGATAATCAACATCAATACCTTGAATCCGAGGTTCTAACGTTACTGTAAACATACACCAAGTATTAATGTCCAAAAAGAAAGAAACTCTTACATGCTCTACATAAATGCGATCGTCACTGCTAGAACGTAATCGTAATCATTAATTACATGCGTTCATCACTTCTAAGATTGTGAGTGTCTATACATAAAGCAGTATGCTAGTACATAATACCAATCAGTACGCACGTTCGAGAATAAACTTGAACGCGTCACCAAAAATGCTGCGGGAGCCGACAGCTATGCGCTACGAGGAATGCAGTGGTAGCCAGCAAGAAACATCCATCGCAGCTGGATACCAGGAGAATCCCCAGGAAGTCCAATTCTTCGACTGTGGGACAGGACCGGAAGACAGCTCCATCTCTGAGGAACTCGGGAAGAATAGTGAGCGCCGAGATCGGGGAATGACTGGCTTTATGGATCCTGCCACGCCCCAGATGGCCGCCACCGGAGGAACCAGTGAAACCTATTCTAAGCTGACTACATGAGCCTGAAGGGAGGAAACAAGCATTGTAAGACACTGGCAAGAGCACTAAGAAAAACAACCATGCATGGAGGCACAGTGTTACCAGTAAGCAGGGAAACAAACAAGCATTGCACAATAGCAAATCAGTAAGCATGACAAAAAACAAGCATTGCACAGCAGCACATATGTAGTGGTGAAACAGCGGTATGTGAAAGCTCACCAGCTTCAAGTTAACGATGATATGAACAGTGTGACCACCAGTGGGCAGAAAAAGCTGCCTCATGTACCTTCCCACATTGAGATTTGGTGGGTAGGGACAAGCGGGAAAGTGCCACGGGGATGCATGGGGCGGACCCTAGACCGCGCACCGCCCTCGGTCTGACAGTAAGAGAGCTCTGAGGATCTACACTGATCTCACCAGGGACCATCAGGTGGATGATCAGCTCATCATTGGGTTCTCTGGAACAAAGATAGGGGAGGCAGTGCAGAAGCAGACCATCTCCAGGTAGATTGTCCTCTGTATTAGAATCTGCTATGGATTGGGAAACAAACCGCCTCCTGAAGGCCTCATTCCACCAGGGCCAAGGCTGCCACCACTGCGCTGGTGTGTGGTGCGCCTGTCTTGGACACCTGTCAGGCTGCTTGCCGGGCATCAGTCCACATGTTTACGAGGCACTATTGCTTGGATAGCTAGGAAGAGGTATTTTGCTCTTTCAGTCCTGCAAGATGTTTTGGTCTGAGCCACTCCGCTGACCCACCACTTGGGGAGACACTGCTTCAGTATCTATTCACAAGGTGAGGAATCTGTGGTTAGAAGTCAGAACAAAAAGTTACTTACCTTTGGTAACGCTCGTTCTAGTAGATACCTTAACTGACCCTCTCTTCTTCCAGTTTTGTGTTAAATTGTGGCTCCAATGGCATTCCAGGGTGGGACGGACCCAAGGTGGAGCCACATGATTCCATCTATTGGTACACAAGGGAATTGCTGAGAACGATTTCTGAATACTGTCTGGTGCTTGGGGGAATTCACAAGGTGAGGAATCTGAGTTTAGATAGAGTATCCACCAAAGAGCATTATCAATGGTAATTGACTTATTCTTCTGATGGGCTTCTAGTTCAGAAATAAGGAGCCTAGAATGTAGGTATCAGGATGGTCTACAGTCCGAGGAGACATAATAGTGTGCTGTACCAGTGCAGTTACTCTAACCCACGTCTTCTCTACTTTCACTTAGTTTTCTTCCCCTCTATCATTCTTCTTCACCTTTTTCCTTTCTACACTTTGATTTTTTATAACTCCCTTTCTGACACACACAGAATCCATGTCCGTATCTTCCCGTCCTAACCCACCACAGATCATAAAAGACTAGTTACTTCTTTAGCACCTATATAATCCATCTACCCATGGACATTCAGAAAATGAAGCTGGATGTACAATACAGGCAGGGTTGGAAATCTGACTGATGGGTTCTTGTCTTATTTAGCAGTCAAATTGGTTTTCATTAGAATCATTAAAAAAACTTTATTACACATTTGTATCTGTTTCTATACATTAAATATTAATTGTCATAGATCAATAATGGTTCTAAGAAACATTCTGAAACTGATTTGCCTTAATAATGTACTGCCCATTCTGTCTGGGCTTGACAAGTGAGCAAGTGGGTTTATTTTGAATAGCGTTGGAACTCTATGTAGTACGGACTGAAAGGTGAAATGTAAGGCTGGGTATTGTGTGCGAGAGAGATACATTGTGACTGTATGACAATTATGTACTTGACCTAAGAAATACTGCTGTCAGTTGTAAACAGTTTAAGTATGGCTCAATTTGTCTGCTTGAGGTATGTCAACGAGGTCTCCCTGGTGTTGTATTTTTATAAATAAATCAGTTGGATGCAAGTAGGTTATTGTTTCTGAAGGAAAAAGGGGTGAACTGAGCATGAAGCAAAATTTCTATAGTCCATACTCCTTGACTTGTGTTTTATGGTCTGGCTTAATAGCAAAGCTGTCTTCATGCAATTATGTGAGTATCACAAGGAGAAGAGGGGCTTCGGCTCCACTCGCAAGATGCCCTCCACACAGCTGTGATAATTTTGTTTATACAACTGCCTGAGCTTGAACTTTTAGGGGCACACACTTGCCATTGCAATGCTATTAAAGTGTCGTAGATAATTTACTGCATTTTTTTCTGGCAGCAGCACAGATGGAAGGAGGGCAGTCAACGTACAGAGATTTTTGGCTCTGGCTTGACAATGCAGTCATGAGCTCGACATATTGGCATTGCCAATGCTTGTTTTATATTTCCATCGAATAGCATATTTTAGGATGCATTACCTATTGTGGCTGTTCCTCTCTGTGGGCTTTATATTTCAGATATTGAAAAACCCAGGGAGATGGGGTGTGGCTAAGATGGTGGTATGAGAAATTGTGTTCTGCCCACTGTGGCATCGCTTCCTGCCCCTATCGCACAGAACCCAGTGACATCCAGAAGCCGAAGACCCAGGTCAGGGGACTGCAATATTGCAGACTTTTAGTCACTGGTTAACTCAGGAGGATCCAGGAGGGGCAAAGTTGAGGCCGGGCCTGCAGGTCAACGAAGCGCAGCCTTTCAAAATTGTGCATGCAGTAAACCACAGCACCAAAGGCCCCTGGAGTGGTATTCTGCTGAGTGAAAGATTCTCTCAGGATCCTGAGAAAGATAAGAAGCTGCAGAGCCTCTCCAAAGATAAGCGACCAACGGCTGCGCAGCCCCCATAGCAGATCGCAGGTAGTTTAGCCAGGGCACAAAGCAAAGTTCAGCACACTTTGAGGGTATATAGGAGTGAGAGGATTGGGGGTAGATGCCATATTCAATAAAACAAATGGAGACTCCGCTCCAGTGCGAACCGCAAGAATGTTTGGGTAAAACCAGGTGTGAGGCACGGCTCGCACTGCTGAGCTGTTCTCCCTAACTCCCTCAATGTAACCGGCATGAACGGTCCTTTCGGATTGGCCTACTCCTGTTGGCTATGTGTGCCTGGATTGCAGAGGTATGCAACTGTTCTAAGAGGGTCTGAACTCCGGAGTGCCCTAAGCAGCATAGCATGACATGAACCTGCGATGGACACTACTCATTGTACGGCCTCCAAAAAGAAGTCCTGGAACGGGCTCCTAGTCTACCTGCATAAATCCAGGAGATGACTTGGGCCCACAGATAGGCTGATGTCAATGTTGGCCAAGAGGGGAGAGCCAGGGAGAACGCCCCATTTGCAACAGTGTCTCTCAAAAAAACCTGACCTTTTGAAAAACCTTCACATGTTCAGCGGGTACTCGAGAATTAACTCAAAAATGACTTCAACAAAAAGCTTGACAGACGTGCATAACAACCTCAACACAAAATTGGTGAGCCTAGAAATGAGGTGAACTCAGTGGGGCAGAGAGAGCTGGAGGTTGAAGGCAAACGTATGAGCCTGGAACAGAACACAGCATGTGATATACAGCAATGTGAAGACCTGGTGACGCAATTTCAAAGCTCATTCTCAAAACTGGAGGATCTAGAAAATCGCTCCTGATATGAGTACCTGAGGATCACTAGCAGATTGCAAAACATGCAGAGAATATGGATATCCTGGTGAAGTTTCAATACTTTAGTGAAAAAGAGGACGTGCTAAGGACAGCAAGACTTTAAAGGGAGGTGACTTTTGCAGATTACTCGTGTTTCAAGACAGTTCTCAAAACACATTGCAGCACTTCATGAGCTTTCAACCTATAACAAAAACTGCGGCTGCAGAATGAGAAGAATAACTATAGATGGATACATTCCTCTAGTCTATCTTTTTAGATAGATTGGAAGCAACACGGTGTAAAGAGCAAAAAAGAAGCTGGCAAACATTTTAGTGTCAAAATCTCAGAAGATGTGGGCAAGGGTAGCCCCGCCTAGCAGGACCATGGACTCCAGTCCATTGTGCCATCCATGGCAGCAAAGCAGCCCAGCAAAACCCCAGGAGATTCCGACTGATGGTGAATCCCATCCCGGAGATGAGGGGCAGCTTGGGCTGTGGAGTTGAAAACACACTCTTGAATCCAAGTAAATTTGAGTCAACATTCAGAATGGGATGTTAGTTGTGTTAAGTAAGTTGTAGAGTTTTTCCATGTTTATTTAACAGTTAACAACACAGAAGGGGAGAACAGGACGGAGGGGGCAGAGGGACACAATCAAGACAAACCTTTCAAGAGAGAACTGTGCCACACACTACTCATGACGATGTATACCCTACCTCTGCCGGCACCTAGGGAAACCTAGCAAACCTATACATTTTTGAAAACTAGACACCCAGGGGAATCCAGGATGGGGTGACTTGACTGCCTCCCACCAGGTTCTGTTACCCAGAATCCCTTGCAAACATAAAAAATTGTCAAAAAGCCACATTTTCCCCACATTTCTGCGGTGGAAAGTTCTGGAATCTGCGTGGATCCACAAATGTCCACCCACCCCGCGTCCCCCAAAGTCTTACGAGAAAAATGGTACCTCACTTGTGTGGGTCGGCCTAGTGCCTGCGACAGGAAACGGCGCAAAACGCAACATGGTCACACCTCAATTTCGCAGTGAAAAATGACCCTTTTTTGGCAAAGTGCCTAGCTGTAGTTTTTGAACCTTACCTCTGCCGGCACCTAGGGAAACCTAGCAAACCTATACATTTTTGAAAACTAGACACCCAGGGGAATCCAGGATGGGGTGACTTGACTGCCTCCCACCAGGTTCTGTTACCCAGAATCCCTTGCAAACATAACAATTTGTCAAAAAAACACATTTTCCCCACATTTCTGTGGTGGAAAGTTCTGGAATCTGCGTGGATCCACAAATTTCCACCCACCCCGCGTTCCCCAAAGTCTTACGAGAAAAATGGTACCTCACTTGTGTGGGTCGGCCTAGTGCCTGCGACAGGAAACGGCGCAAAACGCAACGTGGTCACACCTCAATTTCGCAGTGAAAAATGACCCTTTTTGGCAAAGTGCCTAGCTGTATTTTTTTAACCCTACCTCTGCCGGCACCTAGGGAAACCTAGCAAACCTATACATTTTTGAAAACTAGACACCCAGGGGAATCCAGGATGGGGTGACTTGACTGCCTCCCACCAGGTTCTGTTACCCAGAATCCCTTGCAAACATAAAAAATTGTCAAAAAAACCACATTTTCCCCACATTTCTGTGGTGGAAAGTTCTGGAATCTGCGTGGATCCACAAATTTCCACCCACCCCGCGTTCCCCAAAGTCTTACGAGAAAAATTGTACCTCACTTGTGTGGGTCGGCCTAGTGCCTGCGACAGGAAACGGCGCAAAACGCAACGTGGTCACACCTCAATTTCGCAGTGAAAAATGACCCTTTTTGGCAAAGTGCCTAGCTGTAGTTTGTGAACCCTAGCTCTGCCGGCACCTAGGGAAACCTACCAAACACACACATTTCTGAAAAGTAGACACCCGGGGGCTTCCAGGGAGGTATGGCTTGCGTGGATCCCCCAACGTTTCCTTACCATGAATCCCCTGCAAACCTCAATTTTAGCTGAAAAAATCTCTTTTTTCACACATTTTTGTGTGGGAAAGTGTGGCATCACTGGCCTCACACAAATTTCCTACCACCCAGCGTTCCCCCAGGTCTCCCGATAAAAATGGTGCCTCACTTGTGTGGGAGGCCCAAGTACCCGCGACAGGCAAGGGCCCACAACGTAGTGAGGCGACCTCAAAATGGCCTTTCACAAAACCACCTGGTTTTGCAAGGGAGTCACCTGGGTTTTTGGCCCCGTGCTCAGCGGCCATCTAGGGAAACCTACCAAACCCACACATTTCTGAAAAGTAGACACCCGGGGGCTTCCAGGGAGGTATGGCTTGCGTGGATCCCCCAACGTTTCCTTACCCAGAATCCCTTGCAAACCTCACTTTTAGCTGAAAAAAATCACTTTTTTCACACATTTTTGTGTGGGAAAGTGTGGCATCACTGGCCTCACACAAATTTCCTACCACCCAGCGTTCCCCCAGGTCTCCCGATAAAAATGGTGCCTCACTTGTGTGGGAGGCCCAAGTACCCGTGACAGGCAAGGGCCCACAACGTAGTGAGGCGACCTCAAAATTGCCTATCTCAAAACCACCTGGTTTTGCAAGGGGGGTCACCTGGGTTTTTGGCCCCGTGCTCGGCGGCCATCTAGGGAAACCTACCAAACCCACACATTTCTGAAAAGTAGACACCCGGGGGCTTCCAGGGAGGTATGGCTTGCGTGGATCCCCCAACGTTTCCTTACCCAGAATCCCCTGCAAACCTCAATTTTAGCTGGAAAAATCACTTTTTTCACACATTTTTGTATGGGAAAGTGTGGCATCACTGGCCTCACACAAATTTCCTACCACCCAGCGTTCCCCCAGGTCTCCCGATAAAAATGGTGCCTCACTTGTGCGGGAGGCCCAAGTACCCGCGACATGCAAGGACACAAAACGTTTTGAGGCAACATAAACATTGCCTATCAAAAAATGTTTTGGCCAAAAACCCAGGTGACCCCCCTTGCAAAACCAGGTCATTTTGAGATAATGTGTTGTTTATTTCTGCAGCGTGAAAATTTTGGCACAATATTGCAAGGAAAATGTGACAGACATTTTGAGGTTTGCAGGACATTGTGGGTACCATAACTTGTTGGGATCCACAAGAGAGATATCACCATGTACTCCCATGGGTGTTTCGTTTACGACAATATCTACAGTTGGTAGGTTATTCTTAGACGGAATGTACACCTTGGCAGACAAAGATTACTGCACAGCCATCTATTCCTCAAGCACACACACATACTGGTTGGATTTGGCACGAGGGCAAGTGATGGTTCAGTATATACAATTTTATTAACAAGAGATTTCACAAAAATGAAATGCACTGTCAATAATTGAAAGGACAAAAAACGGAACCAGTGACTCGCAGCTCGTGAGCTGTAAAGCCACGTCAAGGCCCCAACCGCTTTACAGGCCATTCACACACCTTTCATACGTGATACACACAAGACCATTCACACCCCCAGGCACGAAACAAACACATTACAACATTCACAAAAGGGACAAGGTACACCCTGCTTGAGAAAGACAAAAAAAATATTACTGCACAGCCATCTAATCCTCAAGCACACACACACATACTGGTTGGATTTGGCACGAGGGTGAGTGATGGTTCAGTATATACAATTGTATTAAGTGATTTCACAAAAATGAAATGCACTGTTAATAATTGAAAGGACGAGAAACTGAACCATTGACTCACAGCTCGTGAGCTGTAAAGCCACGACAAGGCACCAACCTCTTTACAGGCCATTCATACACCTTTCATACGTGTGACAAATACAAAACCATTCACACCACCAGCCGCGGGCCCATCACATTACAACACTCACACCAGCAGACAGCGCCATTCAAGGGCCCATCACTTTCACACGCCCACATTCCTAACACAGCACCCACACAAGCTGATGGATTGCGTGGAGTGTCGCTCGGCTAGCAGTGTGTGTAGTGACCAGCAGCAAGTCACTACTCACACACTGCCAGCCGAGCGCCAGTCCACGCACACCACCAGCCAAGCGCCACTCCACGCACACCGCCAGCCAAGCGCCACTCCACGCACACCGCCAGCCTAGCGCCACTCCACGCACACCGCCAGCCTAGCGCCACTCCACGCACACCGCCAGCCTAGCGCCACTCCACGCACACCGCCAGCCTAGCGCCACTCCACGCACACCGCCAGCCAAGCACCACTCCACACACACCGCCAGCCAAGAGCCACTCCCCGCACACCGCCAGCCAAGCGCCACTCCACGCACACCGCCAGCCAAGCACCAGCCTACACACACCACCATCACATTTAGGATTTTTTTATACAAAAGAGAAAACACAAACAAATTGCAAATAGATACAAATCTACTAACACAAAATCAGAAACATTGCACTAATGCCAACCTTGAAACAGAACAACAATTCTTAAACATTACAGACCAGGCAGTTCACTTTACCACTCATGGTTGCTCCCAATAATTCTTTTGCTTGTGGTACGCTCTATAACAAGCAGGCACACACAGCCCAGGGTTAGAAGGACACTCAGGGCAGTACATACGAGTCTCCTTCCGCGTACCTCTTCGCCAACAGACTCTACATCTCCTAGTGGGAAAGTCTTTTGAGAGTGTAGGAGGAATGTGATCAGGAAAGTGGCGATCTTTCAATCGAGCCACATCCTCCACCACTCCAACTCTAGGAACACTTGCCTGTTCCACAACAACAAGGCTGCCTATGACAGACTCCTGAAACTGAACAAAAGTCAACTTTGACGCAGGAGAACACTCCTTGAACACAACAAAAGCATTGAAAGTTGCTCAATTGAAGAGATGGATGGCCAACTTCTTATACCAAATGTAAGACTTACGAATAGCAGTGTAAGGTTCCAACCTCTGATCTACTCTATCAACACCACCCATGTGCTTATTGTAGTCTAAAATGCACACAGGTTTGCGCACTTCAGCAATCTGACCCCAAACAGCCACAGGTGAAGTACTCTCATCATGGATGGTAGTCAGCATGTGCACATCCCTCCTGTCCACAAATTTCACAGCTAGCAGTTCCTCACTACGCAAGGCACTGCACTGTCCCCTCTGAAGTTTTTTGCAAACAAGCTCTTTTGGATAACCTTTACGGTTAGAACGGATTGTGCCACAAGCAAAAGTTTCCACTTTGAACAATTCCTTAAACAATTGCACAGCAGTGTAGAAGTTATCAAGGTACAAATGGTGGCCTCTGTTAAACAGTCCTCTAGCAAGTTCCCACACAATTTTCTCTGAAACTCCTACTAAAGTGGACGGACAACCAGGGGCGGTCAATAGTGGAATCCCTACCAGTGTACACACGCAAATTAAAAACATATCCTGTCCTACTCTCAGACAACATATACAGCTTAATTCCATAGCGTGCCCTCTTGCTAGGAATGTACTGCCTAAAAACCAAACGGCCCTTGAACAGCACCAAAGACTCATCAATAGATATTTCTTTCCCTGGAGTATAGATCTCTGAAAATCGATCTTTAAAATGATCAAGAACAGGCCGAATCTTAAAAAGACGGTCACATTCAGGGTGATCTCGTGGCAACGCCAAACCATTATCAACAAAATGCAGCATCCGAAGCAAAAGTAAATACCGATCACGAGTCATAACTGCAGGAAATATGGCCGTTGCCATCAAGGGACTGGTAGACCAATATGAACCCATGGACGGCTTCCTTATCAAACCCATCAAAAAAGTCAAACCCAAAAACTTCTTCATCTCTTCCAGATTTGTGGGACTCCACCGGGTAGCTCTAGAATGGGGCCTAAGTCTGGCACTGTTGTCCCTCAAAAACTGTTCAGCATACAAATTAGTCTGCTCAACAATCTCACCCAAAAATACATCATCCATAACCAACTGAAAATACTGTATAGGCAAATAATGTTCACAATCCACTCTACACCCTGCATAACCACTAAAGGCAGGCAACACCGGCTGCACCATGTTTGGATCAACCCAGAGTCCAGCACTTCCAGTAGGAAGCCTAGCAGCCCCAGGCTGCAATCCAGATGCCTCTTGCACCATCGGCACAGTAGTATCCTCCTCTAAATCAGGCACTTCATCTGCACTGAGAGTACCTTCATCATCCGATGATTCCATGTGGAGAAAACTCACTGCCTGAATCTTCCCCTCCCTCCTCTCCCTCAGACGCACTGTCAGTCTCATAATCCTGCTCAGAGGAAGATTCAAGAAGCAAACCAACCACCTGCTGAGCAGTAATTCTACGGCTAGCCATAATGCTTACTAATAAAGGTTACTTGTCAAACAAGTCAACAACAACAAACCCTTTGTAAAAAAAAAGAAATAAACAAAATGTAGCTTTATCACAAAGACCTATATACTACAACACTATACCACTCACGTGACAGAAGCAGCTAGACTCACCACCACCTACTCTGCACAGACACAGTAAGGATCAACAATATCCCACTAAAAAAGAAGAAAAAAATTTACAAATAAGACAATGCAAAACATCGCAAAGAATTTCATGCTCTGAACACTAACAAATATGCTGCCATTATGGCACCACTTACAAAAAATTCATTCATGCATGACAATAATACTCATTTGGAGTACACACAACAAAAATATTTTTCTTACCAAATAAATGCAATTACGCAAAACTGCAGAACCACAACTGCCGAAACCGCAAACAGGAATCAAAAGCTTTACACTAGAATAAAAAGGAGAAAAAAACATTACAATCACATATGCAAATAATGCACCAGTCCACACACAATCCACCAGCCAAGCTAAGGGGTAGGTGGGCCTAACAGTATAAATAAAATATTCAGACCCGTAAAAGGGGAGCAACCCTTGCCCTTTTGGCCACTCCCCAACACAAAAATTAAAAAAAAACCTGGTGCCTATGGGCATTCCTGCTGCACGATCACTTGATCGTGCAGCAGGAATGCACAAAAGAGGCATCGGGGGAAAGGAAAACCCTTTCCTTTCCCTCGATGCCTCTTTTGATACAAACCCCCCCCCCCTTCCCCGAGCCAAACCTCACCTGATTTCCCGACGCGCTGGAAGCAAATGGCTTCCAGCGCGTCGGGGAAGAAGGGAAACCCTCAATGATGTCAGCGCACCTCGCGCGCTGACGTCATTGATGGGGCGGGGGAGGCAGGGGAAGCCCTTCCCCTGCCTCCCCCAAAAAAACCTAACGATCGGATTCCCACGGGGAGCGCCAGCGCTTCCCCGTGGGTGGTCTTATGACGAGCTGGACTCGTCATGAGCACACGAGCACTGTGTGCCATGACGAGTCCAGCTCGTCATAAGCACCGAAGGGGTTAAAGGGTCAGAGCAGGATCTCAGCGGCAGACGAGGAGAAGGAACCTCCTGGTCACAGGAACTACACGAGCATTGCGCTCGAGAAATTCAAGGATGCAAAGACCTCCATCAAGGATTACAGCTAACTTTTCAGGGTGTAAATGGAGAGAAGGCACATCTCCACGCTCACGAATTCTACACGAGAATTGCGCTCGAGAAAATGAAGGATGCAAAGACCTCCATCAAGGATTACAGCTAACTTTTCACGTTGGAAATGGAGAGAAGGCACATCTGCCCTGCATATTTATCCACGAAGATGCCACCGTTTTGTGCAATACCTCTACTCAACTAGAGTACTTTCTACTGGCTAATCAGTAAGTGCTACCTCGTTGGGTAAATGTATAGTGCCTTTCCTACACTACAGCTGCGTAAAGGAGCAGAAGAATTGTCTCCAGTGACCTGTGTGTCTGTAACTTTGCCACCGCGCCGAAAGCGCCGGGGTCCGTTGAGTAAGCTGTCCATCATAGTGGGGAAAGGGCGGGCATACGTTGCATACCTCTAGTGTATGTGTGGCGGGGCCAAACGAGCGGGGCTTCTAGGCCCGTTCACATGCCTCTTGTTTATAAAGGGTCAGAGCAGGATCTCAGCGGCAGACGAGGAGAAGGAACCTCCTGGTCACAGGAACTACACGAGCATTGCGCTCGAGAAATTCAAGGATGCAAAGACCTCCATCAAGGATTACAGCTAACTTTTCAGGGTGTAAATGGAGAGAAGGCACATCTCCACGCTCACGAATTCTACACGAGAATTGCGCTCGAGAAAATGAAGGATGCAAAGACCTCCATCAAGGATTACAGCTAACTTTTCACGTTGGAAATGGAGAGAAGGCACATCTGCCCTGCATATTTATCCACGAAGATGCCACCGTTTTGTGCAATACCTCTACTCAACTGGAGTACTTTCTACTGGCTAATCAGTAAGTGCTACCTCGTTGGGTACATGTATAGTGCCTTTCCTACACTACAGCTGCGTAAAGGACCGGAACAATTGTCTCCAGTGACCTGTGTGTCTGTAACTTTGCCACCGCGCCGAAAGCACCGGGATCCTTTGAGTAAGCTGTCCATCATAGTGGGGAAAGGGCGGGCATACGTTGCATACCGCTAGTGTATGTGTGGCGGGGCCAAACGAGCGGGGCTTCTAGGCCCGTTCACATGCCTCTTGTTTATAAAGGGTCAGAGCAGGATCGCAGCGGCAGACGAGGAGAAGGAACCTCCTGGTCACGGGAACTACACGAGGATTGCGCTCGAGAAATTCAAGGATGCAAAGACCTCCATCAAGTATTACAGCTAACTTTTCAGGGTGTAAATGGAGAGAAGGCACATCTCCACGCTCACAAAGTCTGCAGGAGAATTGCGCCCTCCTCCCTCGTGGGCATTCCTGCTGCACGATCACATGATCGTGCAGCAGGAATGCACAAAGAGGCATCGGGGAAAGGAAAACCCTTTCCTTTCCCTCGATGTCTCTTTTCGAATCAAACCCCCTTCCCCGAGCCAAAACTCACCTTATTTCCCGACGCGCTGGAAGCAAATGGCTTCCAGCGCATCGGGAAGAAAGGGAAACCCTCAATGATGTCAGCGCGCCTCGCGCGCTGACGTCATTGATGGGGAGGGCGGGGGGGGCGGGGATAGGCAGGGGAAGTCCTTCCCCTGCCTTCCCCCCAAAAACCCGACGATCGGATTCCCACGGGGGGAGCGCCAGCGCTACCCCCGTGGGTGGTCTTATGACGAGCTGGACTCGTCATGAGCACACGAGGACTGTGTGCCATGACGAGTCCAGCTCGTCATAAGCACCGAAGGGGTTAAGGCCACATCCTTTTGAAAATGCATGGCTTTCAGTTTGCTTAGAGAATCAAAGCATATTTCGGAAACCTTTATCGAAGGCCACAGCGTTGCCTCCCTAACTGTGCGGGCCAGTGGAAACAATACTTGTGTGCAACAAGTAACTATGGAATTAACAGTTAAAAGATAAGCAATGCCCAGGTCCATTCCACAGCAACCTATTTATTTGTATGCTGCCACAAGCGATAGGTCCTAGGCCCATCTCTTTTCTTTGCCTTTCGATGTCCTAGAGCTGAGCTTCTAAGTTCAGTCTCTTGGTCAATCTTTCTAGCATGAGGTCCTCATCTGAGGGGGCCTCAGCTGTGTCTGAGGGGACCGATTCCTGTTCATTCTCAACATCATTTTCATTGGTATTATCGTATTATCATCATCCTCAGACTGGGCTACCAGTTCTGGGTGATCTCTCTCAAACTGAGCTATCAGTTGCCGAAGATATTCCTTTTTGGGACTTTTGCCTGGTTTGATGCCATAGCCCTTACAGAGGTCTATGGCTCAGGTCCATGTAAGGGGTCAGGTCGAGCTCCTGATCCTGGCCACTGGTCTCAGGAATTATTTTGAATAGAGTTGGGACCTTTTTTATGAGGTTATGAAAAACCTAAATACTTTGTCCTAACTAAAGTACAGACTTTTACATTTCTAATCAGTTAGTTTCAGAGACTTAACCAAGGCCCTAGTAGTTAATTTTTGAGATTTAGAAAAAAGACGATTTTTGGATTTACTCATATGGGGCCAGATGTACGACCGTTTTTTTGCGGTCGCAAACGGGAAATCGGCCCCTTTACAACCGCAAAATTGGCCTGGCCCATGTACAAACCCTATTTTGCGACTCGGTAACCAATTACCGACTCGCAAAATAGGATTTGCGACTCGCTATTAGGAAGGGGTGTTCCAAGGGCATCCCTTCCTAAAAGCGAGTCCAAATGATATGTACCATTGTTTTTCGACCGCATTTGCGGTCGCAAAACACTTGTAGTTTACCACCTAATTCAAGTAGGAGGTAAGCCACTCGCAAACGGGAAGGAGCCCCCACGGGACCCCTTCCCCTTTGTGAATGGGTGCGAAAATATTTTGTAAGAGCAGGCAGTGGTCCCAGGGACCACTGCCTGCGCTTAAAAAATGAAACTGAGGTTTCATTTTTCTTTTTTAAATGCATCCTGTTTTCCTTCAAGGAAATCGGGCTGCATTTAAAAAAAAAAAACTGCTTTATTAAAAAAGCAGTCACAGACATCGTGGTCTGCTGACCCCAGCAGGTCACCATCCCTGGGAGTGCTTGCCATTCCTAATGGGGTCGCAAATAGCATCTGCCTCATGAATATTAATGAGGCAGGCAATTTGCGACCCCATTAGGAATCGCTAGCAGTGTCTGAGACACTGTTGTAAATTGCATTTTGTGAATCGCAAAGTGACGCAATTTGCGACTCGCAAAATGTAGGAGTCGTACATCTGGCCCATGGTCACTTATTGACAAAGTGATTCCAGCAAATGCAAAGTCTTCTATCCCACTGCTGAACGACCAAATGTAGGAAGCTGGCTCTCTATATAGTGTACTAAAATGAAGTACACTGTGCAGAGAGTCCAGTGAATCCTCAAATGGTAAACGGAGGTAAATGCAGATACTTCTAATGCTCTTTTTGTGGTAGTGTAGGCAAGCAGTTAGACTTATCAGAGGGTAATTCAAAGCATTTGTTGTACTTCACAGAGGCAATAAATGAGAAACAGACTCAAGAATACATCAGAGACCAATTTATAAACCAGACCAAGAACACAGTTCTGAGGTCAGTACCTTCGGAGTTATGATTTTTCAAAGTTTGCAAAATATATCACTTTTGTGTTCAATTACGCACCATAGGAAACAATGGGGGAAAAGTAAAAAAATGTATATAAATTCAGGCAATGCTTTCACGAAGTTCATCTTCTCGTTTTTGATCAATGTCGGGACAAGGTCCAAAGTTCCAGCAGGAGAAGTTCGGGAGTGCCCCGAATTGGGCAAGAGCAGAGTGCAGAGGTCTTGGAAGCTGGTGCGCAAAGACAAAGGGGGCCACTTAAAAACACTCTGCACAGGAGGGCTTACAGGTAAGCCCAGTGGGTCTACTTGGAGGGAGGAGGTCCCATGGGCTGGCGCCCCCTGGGAACACAGCAGGTTAGTCGATGTCGGGGCCGGGCGCAGAGCGAACAGGTCAGCTGGGCGTTGTGCGTCTTGAGGGCCTTGTGGTCAGGAACAGGCAACTTGGAGAGGAGAGCTTGGGACAGCTGGGCCACTCAGGAAGTGGGTCTCAGGTGTCTCCACATCACTGAATGGGTACTTGCTTCTGTTGCTTTGGGAGTCCAGAGTGGACTTCTTCTCTGTGTTTGCTGTTGGAGGTCCGTTACCCTGGGTATTGGCACGCCACCTCAAAACTTGGTGGAGAGGCAGATCTGACCCTCTAGAGCTGTTGTACCTTTTCTTGCTTTGGTGCTGCGTTCACAGGATTGGTGCCTGTGATGTGCATGGGAGTGATCCCTTCCCTCCAAGGGAGCTTCTAGGTAATTTCTCGAAGTCTGAAGGTTCTCCGGGATTCTTGGAGTCCTTTCAAGTTTCAGGACGACGCAGCAGCGATTGTCAAGTCATAGGAGCAGCAGGCAGGGTTTGTCACCTTTGTCTTCTGCAGCAGGGCTTCAGTTCTCGAGCAGTGGGTGTTCTTTGTCCTGGTGTTCTATTGTCCGTCGAATCTGATGTTCAGGTCTCGGGTGCCACCTAAATACTGAATTTAGGGGTATTACAAGGGGAGACAGGTAGTAGCTAAAGAGCTACTTACCTTTATCTGTGTCTACACCCCTTAGCAATCCCTTCCAGTGGGAAGGGCCACTACCCTAGCCCTTATTGGAGGTTTCTCCACCATTCCAAAATGGTGGGAATTCAGGAGTGGGGTTCACAACACCTGCCCCGTCCTAGGTGGGGACCCTCCTCTTCATCCAACTATTTTTCCCGCCTTTCCTACTACTAAACGAGGAGCAGGAAAGGGGGCTTGGCTTTCATCACTATCTGGAGGTTCCTGGCGGCATCGTCTTTGAAGCTTTCCGCTCAGGAAGGCCATTCTGTCCTGGATGAGGTGTGAAGCACCTCCACCCAGAGGAGGCTTGTCTCCGTCCTCACCCCATGAGGTCAGAAACATGTCTGGTGGTGGCAGACTAGTGAGAATCAGTCAGAGACCACACTAGGGGTTGGTATGATTTCAGGGGTCCCTCTTAAAAGGTCTCCTGTGTGAATTTATTAATAAATCCAACACTGGCATCAGGGAGGGTTTATTAAGACAAGATGTTTGGTATCAAACATCTTAGGAATCAGTGAAGCCATCATGTTGACCAGTATCCAGCCCATGTACTCCTTATGGCTTCCCTGTGCACTACATGCCACAATAGACTGGACATTGTAGGGGCATATCAGCTCATGCTGTTATGCCCACACATAGGATATAGTGCACCCTGCCTTAGGGCTAAAGGCCTGCAGTAGGGGTGACTTACCTATATCTTATGCAGTGTATGGAAGGCATGGCACACTCTTCGGACTTCTTGCACCAAGACATGCAGTTTGCAATGGCAGAGGGCATAGCCTTGGTGCGGGGTCCCTCGGGTGGCACAACCAGTGCTGCAACCCCAGAGGGCCTTCTTCAGTAACCGTGCCATAGGTACCAAGGGAACCATTTACTAGGGGAACTTATAGGGGTAACTGAAGTTCTGCCAACCATGGTACCATTTTGGGAAAGAGATCTGGCATTAGGAACCTGGTTGGCAGGGACCCAGTGCACTTACAGTTCGAAATCACATCAGGCAAAAAGTGGGGGCTAAGCATTCAAAAAGAGTCACTTTCCTACACCAGCCATATGAGGAAGACCCTAGCATTGACTGGTATGAGAAGCTGGGTGAAGCCGGTGGACCGGATACTTCTCCAGATACTGGTATACTTTCTCCACCTACCATAGCTATGGAGGATGGAGTCTCGTACGCAACGGTGGTGCGGAGGACGGCTGAGGTCCTTGACCTTCAGTTGCACTCTGTGGCAGTCAAGACTACCATCTTGACAGAGACCGGGAATCTCCAAATCCGAACCACTACTCCTATTTAATGACGCTGTCAATGATGTCCTTTTGGGGACTTGGTCCAAACCCAACACGGGTTCCTGTAAATTGGACGATTGCCCACTGCAACCGCCCCTTTCCGGCAGACCCAATCTTCTTCACCTAACACCCTACCCTGGAGAGCTTATTGGTCCAAGCCTCCACATCCCATGGCGCATTCCCTACCGCCCCCCGGATAGGGAATTCAAGAGGAGGCTGGACTCCTTGGGGAAGAAGATGTTTTCTTCAGCCTGCCTGGCATTGCAGTCTGTGAACACCGCATGCCTATTCAGCTGTTACTCCCACACTCTGTGAGACACAGTTGGGCAAGTGCTGCTACGGGTCCCAGAGGAGGCCTGGGCCGTTCTCTCTCTTGCTGTTGCAGACGGGAGAGATGCAGCAAAGGTCACAATTTGATGTGGACAGTACCGACTCACTGGGCAGAGCAGTTTCATCAATGGTGGCCCTGAGATGCCACGGCTGGTTGAGGACGACTGGCTTTTCAGGGGATGTCCAAGCTTCCCTTATGGACAAGCCCTTCCCAGTCTCCTCGGAGACAAGGCAGATTTGGTGCTCGAGCACTTCAAGGACAGTCAGGCTACAGCAAAGTCCTTGGGCCTTTCTATGGCCCCACATCACCCACTATCTGCCTTTTGCTTTTTTCGTGGCTATGGAAAGGGCTTCCAACCACACCAGTTCCCTCCCAGCCACCGAGCCGCGGATGCTTCCCAGCATCTGGGTGGATGAGGGCGCCATATCCACAGACCTCGTGGGTCAGGAGGCCAGTGGTCTGGTCAGTCCACCATCCCCCCAGCAGCTGCACCCTCCAAACCTTCCTAATCTGCCCCTTTACCACCATGGGCATCCAGTTGGCAGCAGGATTGGGCATCACCTGTCCCACCTGCAGTCTATAACATCGGACAGGTGGGTTTTGCCGATTGTCCGAAGGGACTACTCCCTCCCCTTCTAGACTGTCCCTCCCTCCATGCCTCCATCTCACGACCGGCTGACAGAGGATCATCTGTCCCTTCTCATTGAGGAAGTCATGGCTCTCTTGCCCAAGGAAGCCATAGAGAGGGTTTCAGGGCCAGAAGTAGGGTGTGGCTGTTATTCCTTCCATAATGTCTGGTCTCCAAAAAGAACAAAGCTCTTCTTCGTATTCTAGATCAGCGAGCCCTCAAGTTCTTCCTCAAGAAGGAGAAATTCAAAATATTCACATTGGCTCAGGTCTTGTCTGCCCTGGGCCCAGGCGAGTCCAGGATATTCAGGCTATGATACCAGTGTTTCAGCCTCTATCCTATATTTTGGTGAGGTAGACCCGAGGTTTTTGGGACTCATGGCCTCCTGCATCCTGCTTGTGATACATGTCCGATGGCACATGTGGGCTCTGCAGTGGGACTTGAAGTTTCAATGGGCACAGCATCTGGGGAACCTCTCCCATAGAGTCCAGATTTTGGGGGGAACTGCGTATTTTCTGCAGTGGTGGCTAACAAACCACAATTGGATCAGAGGCAGACCCCTCACCCCAACCAGATCTCACAGTAGTGACCGATGAATCACTCCTGGGCTGGGGCGGCCATCTGGAAGCAGTGGAGTTCAGAGGACTCTGGTCTCCGGTGGAATCAGGACTCCACATCAACCTGCTGGAGCTCCGTGCGATCCAACTTGCATTGAAAGCCCTTTTACCCTCCATCAATGCACTGCTAGTGCAGGTGTTCATGGACAACATCACCGCCATGTGGTACTGCAATAAACAGGGTGGTGTGGGGTAGTGGACCCTCTGTCAAGCTGCCCTGCATCGCTGGACATAGCTGGGACAGCAGGGCATATCCCTGGTGGTTCAACAACTGGCAGGTTCCCTGAACGTCAAGGCAGACAAACTCAGCTGTCGATGCCTAGCAGATCACAAATGGCATCTCCACCAAAAGGTGGTGCAAGGTCTCTTTCAACAGTGGGGAGAACCTTGGTTAGATGTGTTTGCCTCCGTCGAGAACGCGTAATGTCAGCAGTTTTGAGTGTGGGATTTTCTAAGGCGGCTCTCGCTCAGGGACGCTTTTCATCTCAACTGGAGCTCAGGCCTCCTGTATGCCTTTCTGCCCATACCACTCCTGCCCAGAGTTCTCAGAAGTTCAGGAACGCCTGGGCCCAAGTCACCCTTGTGGCTCCAGACTGGACACAGAGAGTTTAGTATCCCGAGCTATTGTGCATGACAATCGATTCTCTGATCAGGCTTCCCCTTTGGGACTATCTTCTGCAACAGGGGAGGGTTCTTCACTCATATATGTCCATCTCTTTGTGTGGTGATTGAGCAGCGACAGTTGACAGCTTTCAACCTTCCTCCAGAAGTCTGTTATGTCATTTTAGCAGACAGGCATCCCTCCACCAAGACTGTATATTCCTTCCGTTGGAAAAGAATTTGTGGCATGTGTGCAGAAAAACACATTGATCCCCTTTCTGACCCCCTTTCTGAAGTTTTACTCTTCATTCTTTCCCTTGCCCAGCAGGGCTCTGCATTGGACACTCTTAAGGGTTACCTGTCTGCTCTTTTTGCCTTTTTGCGGCTGCCTGACCAACCCTCATTGTTCAAGTCCCCTATTGAAAGGTCTTGTACATCTCTTCCCTCCTTCACCATTTATTATGCCTCAGTGGGTCCTTAATCTGGTTCTGACTTTCTTAATGTGTGCTCCTTTCGAGCCTCTACATAACTGCCCCCTCATGCTAATCACAATCAAAACAGCCTTCCTTGTGGTGATTACATCTGCCCGTAGAGTGAGTGAGCTGCAGGCCTTATAATCTAAGCCCCCTTACCTATCAATCTATCCTGACAAATTGGTGCTTCGCACAAGGGTCTCCTTTCTACGGATTACCCTGCCTATATTTTACACTCCCTCTAAAGAAGAGGAACGACTCCACCGTCTGGACACCAAAAGAGCGTTGTCGTTCTACCTTGACCACACAGGAGAGTTCCAGGTGGGCGATCAAGTCTTCATGGGGTATATTGGTACGAAGAAAGGAGGGCGGTGCAGAAGCAAACCAGCTATAGATGGGTCGTGCTCTGCATCAAAATCTACTACGTGCTTTCCAAGAAGCAACCTCCTGAAGGTTTGCAAGCTCATTCCACCAAAGCTAAAGCTGCGACCACTGCATTAGCATGCGGAGTTCGGGTCCTGAACATCTGCCAGGCAGCAACGTGGGTTTCCGTGTACACGTTCACCAAATACACCTGACTGGACAGTCGGGTCAATAGGGATGATCACTTCGCACGTTCGGTCATGCAGGACTTTCTTGTTTGAAATTGGTCCGCAGACTTACCTGCGGGGAGGTATTGCTTGAGTATCTATTGAAAGATAAGGAATCTGCGGCTAGAAGTCTCTATCAGATGAACAAGTTACTTACCTTTGGTAATGTCTTATCTGCCAGAGACTATGTATAGCCCCAGATTCCTTACTGACCCACCCTTCCTTCCTGCTCTTTGAATGGATTTCTAGGGACATGGTGTTATACGGATCCTACTATAGAAAGTGCGACTGAGTATTTGGAAGACAGTCCATCAGGATGTAGGGTCTATGTCTGTCCATCTACCCCCTCCGAATCTGCCTAACCAAATCCTGACTAGCTCACAGTGTCTCACCTGAACTCCTAACCTTCCCAGAATAACAAGTGATTTCGGCAACCTCAAACATGACACTGATCCCCAAGAGAGTCATGGAAACAGATGCTACCCCTTTCGTTGTTTATCATGCATGCCCAAGGTGAACACAAGAAAAACACGAAGAGAGTTTGCAATACATTTATTGCAACTATCGTAGTCTTGCACACAATGTATGAGCTGCGATTACTAGGCAAATGAAGCAGAAAATGTAACCAGCATTATGAACATGGTAAAGAGAATAAGTATTCCAACCATGGTAAAACCGTTTCCATGTCTGTATCTCCCCCTACTCTGAGAGCATGGTGATAGCGTTATATGTATGAACTCTGAGATTAGCCTTAGCCCCCATACCTGGATATCCCTTTTTCTGAGATTTATGCTCAGCTGGCGCAGGGCTGCATGTCGAGTACTGCAGGCGTTCCAGAATGGTCATCACAGCCGGAATTCTCCTCTCTGTCCAAAAATGGACAGGGCACGTTTTATATAATAAAAACCACTGCGTTAGAAATACAGTCTTTACACAATGTTGTGTCTAGATGTTAGAAGCTGTGCTGTCTTCGAATGAACAACATAACAGTGCACTATCTTATTTTGAACACTCTGGCCTTGTACCGAATGTTCAGACTACATGAAGGAAAAGGCTGGTGAAAACAAGCAGTATGTACTGTATATTCCTAGAACAATATCGTACAAGCACAGTATAAAAAATAAGACCTTGCTAAACAAATTCAGCCTAATATGTCTAATATATGAAACTAGGGGGAGAACCAAAATGGGTCCAGAACGGAAATCACTACACCCCTTCCTTGGCAGTGAGAAGGAACTATACACAAAATATATATATATATATACACAGACAGACAGCATGAATTGTCCCAACCATTGTTGACACAATTTGCCTACTGAATAGGTAGTAACTATTCCTGAGTATAACGAGGGTCAGATCGGCTAGCCTTACAACCCTGCGTAGAGTTTCAAAAATGAGCATGGCAACCATTTGTGTTCACTGGCCACAATAACCACCCGTCAGGACCTGAGAGTGATGAATTAAATTTAAATTAAATTAGTTTGTTGAACCGTTTCGTTCAAGAAAATCATTTGTGTTGGAATCAAACCAGCCCTAAATAAGGTGTCAGTTTCCTTTACTTGCCAAGGTTTAGTACCCCACAGGGTTTTTAGATCAACTGTTTCTTGCCAGTAATCATTACCTTTCAAGGCTAGTTGGGAAACAAACAAATTAGAATATATTAATTTGGTTTGTGTTAACATATTTTTCCTGGACCAGGAAGGAACAAGTTTAAAATAATATGAAACAGGGTCTGATATATTATGACCAGAAAAATATGAAAACTTTTCCTTGAATGTTTTTAAACTACTAATAGGTGGAACCAGGCAATGTTCCCATTGTGTATAATTAGAAATTGTGCGTGGGACATTACCTCCATGCAAAAAATTATGCTCATAAAGATGATAACCGAACATTTCACCATAATTAGTAGTGTTGAGGTACAAATCTTCACTTTTAAAAACAGTGTAATATTCAAGTTCTGAGAGCATTGCATCTACAGTTTTAACATCCCGGTCATCCGAATGAAGCCCAGGTGTAATTACATCACCCATTGCAACCTTAAAAACGTAAGGAATCTGCAGTGTTTCTGTAGGGTTAACAATATCATAGGGGACCATGTCCCAAACAATTCCATCAATTACTGGGAAAGCTGAAATTTTCACAAGGGAAGAAAATGTCCATTTATCAACAAAAATAAACAGTCACAAATCCTATCCAAAGAGTCAGAAAAAACAGAGAAACTGTGATCCAAACGTACAGCCAAGGAGGGACTAAAGGAAAAAGCTGCATTATGCTGTGCAGTGTTAAAAGAGTCTGAAGAAAAATCATCCATATCGACAATCAATTAATCAGGGTTTATGAAGCATGGCTACTCACCCGGGGGTCTCAAGGCGCTGAGGTGGGGCTGCTGATACATCTGGGTGTGTAGGTTCAGTTGAAAAGACAGGTCTTGAGGTCCTTTCTGACAAAGTAACTAAAAGCAGTCTGTTGAAAAACAGGAGCATGAGCCGGCAAAAGAGAACTGGTAGATACTTACAAAGGTGGTTCCTCATAACCGACTCCATTACTAGAAGAAGCAGAAACCAAAGTAGTACTTACATCCATTGTGAGGTTTGTAGATGTAGTGGATTCAGAAATCAACAAAAGTTTTTTCTCCACCCCTCCCCTCCAACTGGGGAGAAACATCTTTGTTGCTGCTCAAAAGCTGTAGAGGGTATTCCTGTACGATAGCACAATGAGTTAGGGAACTACTCGGGAGTACCATGGCCTACTGTGTAGTTTTGGCCACATGATGTAATTTTATGTGATCAATGGAAATAAATCGATTGTCTTTAGAACTAGGAAATCACAGTTCTGGTGTCGTAGACACCAAGGACTGGCACTGGGGCATGATATGATGGGCCAAATTCCTTCTTTACTGCAACGTTCTCCTGAACCAGATCCCTAATGCAGTGCATGCATTTGTTCTGATAAAGACTTGTAAATCTTTTATAACAGTGCAAGCATCAGCCAAATGTTGTGGCCACACCCAGAGGAAACTAGACCTATAATCAACAGCAAGTAAAATAAAATTAAATGCACCATCCGAATTAAGGGGACCGCAATGGTCCAGGTACACACAGTTGAGGGGTTTGTTTGAAATTAATAAGTGCGTCTGAGGTGGGCGAACCATGGTGGAAACTTTGTTGGTAAATATCACAACTAAGGACATTGCTTTGCCTGTTTATATAGGCCATGCCACCAATAAAGGTTTTGTAGCAAAGAAATTGTGGCCGCCATACCAGCATGAGCAGGTGCAACACCTTCATGAACATTAAGTCTTGCCTATGGTCTTCGTTGAGAATAACCCGATCACCCGCCCCTGGAATGGTAGAAAATGGAACATTCTTTTCATTCAAACTATATGCATAATTTGCTTGAAACTTTTACGGTAACTGGGTAGCATTGCACGAGGTATTGACTGCAGCCAGGATGTCTTCATCCAGTATTGCAGCTACTGTGGCAGTTTGTACTGCCGACATAGCAGCTTCATCTGCCAAAGAATTCCTTACAATGTATACTCCGACACACTGATGACCCAATGTTTGAACTATATGAGTCCGTGGCAACCAGAGTTTAAGGTCTGCCACCTTCCCCCTAAACAATTTATACTTTGTGGTGTTTTCCTTAGAATCTCTGAATCCATTCAGGCACCAGTAATGTAAATGTTCATTATAAGACTCAACACAATAATATGAATCACACACTATCAGTGTGGGGAATTCATAACCCACATTTTCCAGTGCCAGAAGGAAAGCTTTCAATTCAGCTAATTGTGCGGTGCAATCCCCTTAGGACTGCTTAAGATCTTTCTGTGGCTGGAATTCACCATCCCCTAGCATACCAAGTACAATGGTACATGCCGCCGAGAATTGGTGTTTTGTTCCAACTGCAGGCTGGGCTGAACCATCAGTATATATTATGCAACAATACTGTTCAAGAGGCAAAGCTCTGCCTGGCATAGAGTATTCCTGTGCATAATTGAGAAATTCCTGTGTCTGTAATGTTGGGTTAAAGATATAATCTACGTCAGCAGCCATCAGAGAGGTGGCCCATTGCATCCAATGTGGATGTAAGGCTTTCGTGTTAGGAACGCTGGCCTTTGTAACAGCCTCTAAGGCTCGAACAGGAGTTACAACAATTATATATTTTCCTTGAGCCAAAGGTCTCTCCTTTATGACAGCCATCTGAACAGCAGTCAGTATTTTCTCAGTGTATGCAAAACGCATTTCAGCATTGGAATATTTATGTGATTTATATGCTATCAGCACTGTCACCTTCATTAAAGGTGACATACACAAAGCTTACGTACTCACCCTGATTGAAAGCCAGTTGCACTCGAGATGTTTCGGATGACTAGATTGGTGGTATTGACATGTGTATATAGGTGTCTTGTTGCAAGCACATCAGTCTGTAAAGATCTAGGTTTGTCAGTATGTTCTGATTTCCGATGTGTATTGGAGAAATCTGGATGAATTAATTAATACAAAGGTTTTATGCACTGTGCATAATCTGGAATGTACAATCTGCCAAAATTACAGAATCCTGGCAAGGATTGCAATTTCCTAAGTGTATTAGGTGGTTGTAGCAGAGCACATTTCTCTAAGAAGTTTGGTGCAAGGAAGTAGTAGGAGTATTAGTAGTTTATTCGGCCAATATATGGTCATAAACATATTAATAAAAGAAGTACATCACAGTATTTACAAAAGAAAAAGATACACTACGTCTGTTTAAAAACAAGGAACCATACATCAACGATCAAAAGTACATAAGGAAACATATTAAACATTTTTAGACCAGTTGTTAAAACTATTAAAAATGTAAATACTAAAACATCTGTGTTACACAAGATCAAATGTCCTTATATACATAAAAGTTTTAACCTTGTGACATCAGTTCGAATTTTAATACATTATAGCCAGGAAAAGAGCATGTGCGAATAGATAAATAATGGTAAGATAGCTTTAGTATTTTCCAATAATTTTCCACGAATACGCCAAGCATACATCAGGTATCTTGATACTGAGAATACTATCCACTCTATGTTTTCAGTTCTTAAGATACGCATTGCTTCAACATAACTTGAAGCAGAGAGTGGCCGACAGACAGGAATTAACTATCTTCTCCTGGTTTTCAAGTAAGCAGGACAGAAGAACAAAAAGTGTTCCAGTAATTCAGAGGTACAATTACATGCTGGACAACAAGCTGCACAACAAGTTTGTGGAGCCCAACTTCCACTTGCTTTTCACTACGTTAACAGGCAGGGTACCGTATCTGAACTTTAGACACCGTAATCTAGCAGCTGGAGGTTCAGAGATCCAAAGCCTAAAATATAATCCCAGTATCTTGCCTTTAGTTTAACTATCATCCCTTTATTCAGCTTTTCCAGTTGTCCCATATTTCTTCCAGGTCCAACCAATACAACCAATTTGTCACATTTTTGAGCTGAAGGCTCTTTCCCCAATTATCAAAAGCTTTAACCTCAGGCACAGCCTGCTTAATTGGAATCTATTATTTACCTGTCCAGATCTTAATCCAATAAAGTAATGGTTTCAATGTAGCTGTATGTGATACCATCCTTAATCCCAGGTCAAGTCGCATCGGGACAAGTGGGGGCACTCTGGCAGTGGCAAAATGGCTCTAATAAATTTATTTTCTGTCATCTCCAGCCCTTTTACATTATTGAAACCCCATAGTTCTGCTCCACAGAGGGCTCCGAGCCCCCTAGCACGATAAATTTTCAGTGTGGGGGAAATAGGGCGATAGATTGAGCCCTGAAGTTTCTTCACTATTGCGGCTCCAACATGATGTAAAGACATTTGGCTTTTCAGAATCTGGGCTGACCAGGACAAACTACTTACTAACCTTACACCTAAGTAGTCAAATTCTTTGATTCGTTCTAGATACTCGTGACCAAGCTTAATTTTACCTTCAAAGGACTTATGTGGGCGAAAGGTCGTGAACTTGGTTTTGAGACCATTTATTTCTAGGCCGTACAACTCACATGCATCTGTGAGTCTATTCAAAATATTTTGTAGGCCAATTGGATTCTTAGAGATTAGTAGTGTGTCGTCGGAGAAAAGGAGGGCAGGAACTGGCTGGCCTGCTAATTTCGGGGATCTCCCTTGTAATCATAAAGCAAATTTACTAGCCCATTTGTATATAGTGTAAAAAGGGTTGGGGCTAGCAAGCAGCCCTAGTGGACACCAAGGGAGACATTTATACGTTTTGTCGATTTATCTTCTTTGCCCCACCTGACTTGTGCAAAATTCCCCTGGTGCAGGCGGATCACTAAATTTAACAATTCTATTGGCACTCCATTTTTTTTTAATGTGACCCATAACTTCTCTCTTGGTATTAGGTAAAAGGCTGATTTGAGATCCACAAATACAACGTATAAATGACCCTTGTTAATTAAAACCCACTTCCATATTATCAGTAAAAATCAAAACACCTGATCTATGGAGCTCGTATTTGGCCTAAATCCTGCTTGTAGGTGGGACAATATCTGTTCTTCCTCTATCCAGGTCTGAATATTAACCAGTTGCAGTGTACTGAAGACTTTTTGGGCCGCATCTATTAAACTGATGGGTCTATAGTTGGCAGGATCCTCCTTATCCCCTTCCTTGTAGATGGGGATGATCTCCGCCCCTTTCCAAGTTACTGGGATATCTGCCCCACTAGCGATTGCATTGGAGATTCTGTTAAGGATGAAACCCCAGACTTTTAGTTCTGAGCTACATAGCTCACTGGGAATTTTAACTAGGCATGGTGCCTTTCCATTTTTCATACTACCAATGGCTGCAATAGTTTTCTCCATGGTAAAGGAGATGGGCTCGTAGATCCCCATTCCTATCACTTTAATCTCACCCCCTTTATCTGGCTTTTTGGAGGATTCTTCTGCTGAGTATAATTTAGAAAAATGGTATTCCCAGCTTTGTGGCTGTGTGTAAAAATCATCCTCACTTACTGCAAAAGGTATACCTTTGGCCATACGTCAATAGGGCTGTCCTAGATAATTCCCGCCAACAGGCCTGCTCTCAGCATTTTTTGCATGTTCTTGTATTCTATTGTAAAGTCTTCTCCCTTCTATAATGGAGATCCTGGTGCCCGCTTTTACTGCAGATACCAGCTTGGTGTTTGCTAGTTTGCAGTCCTCAGTATACCATTCATCCTCCTTACACTTATGGACTTTGGCCTTGGATGTCTTTTGGAATATTCTCTTTATCCAGAAAATCCGGTTTATTGACACATTCATCACAGCTAAATCCTTAGTCCCTAAGTTCTTTTTCCAGTTTTAAAAAGTAAGTTTATTAAAGTGAAAAATACAACATAATATCATACAAAGAGTTGTGGTTATACTATCAGAAAGAGGGAAAGGGAAAACACATAATGATAAACAAAGTCTGGTAATGTGTACTAACTTATAACCATATATGTTTGTTAGACAAACGTAAATATTCATGATGACACAATTCCAGATGTCAAGGAGGCTTCAAAACTTCTTGTTCCACAGGAGTACGCATGCAATAATGTTTTGCACTAATATCAAGGAACTTTGTGACAGGGGACCATAACAATAAGCGTTTCATAGCGAGAAAGGCAGGATAAACATAAGCAGTGTCTAATCTGTGGTTATGACAGACTGCGTACCACCAGGCTTGAAAAGATAGTTTAGAGAGATTTTTCCAATATTTAGTGATTTGTTGAAACGCTACTGCTATAAGTAAGTCCAAAATTCGTATACTTGAGGTGCAATTGTCCCAAACATCTGATAAAGAGCCTAAAAAAATATTAGTAAAGGAAAAAGGAGCTGCAAAATCAAATATTAAAGTAATCTGCTTCCAAACACCTCCCCAAAAATCATGAACAAAAGGACACGTAAGAAGTAAATGTTTTAAATCGGCATGTGCTGAAGAACAAGACCAACAAGCATCTGATGTATCACTGTTCATCCTATGTAATGTCGTGGGAGAAAGAAGGAGACTATTATATATAAAGAAGAGTGTCTGAGTGGTGTTAGCTGCTCTAGAGGCTATTCTAATTTTATTCCAGATTCTATTCCAGGTAAGAATTGACCATTCCTTACCAAGATCCTGTTCCCAGGCTAATTCTACATTAGTTTTGTCTCTAATGATACTAGACATGCGTAAATAAGAATATATAGTGGAGGCTTTAGGATTTGTGTTAAGGAGATTGTGGAACTGATTGCTAGTTTTGGGTGTATGAGGGGGAGATGAATTAAATTGAGCAAAGGCACAACATAAAGCGTTATGCAATAGCTGATATTTGTTTCGGAAGGAGGAAAGGTGGTCAAATAGAAGGCGAGCATGAGAAAAAGACATTAAAATATTATTTTCAAATAATTAACTTACCTAAATTAGGCCTTTTTGTCTCCAGGTTTTCCAATAAAAAGGTTTACCTTTAATCAATATAAATTTATTATGCCATAGAGTGGATTTAAGAAACGTTTCGGAATCCATAGGCATATACGGTAGAACCGATTCTAATAGCTTACTTGAGTGTTTAAAAATGGGAGTGGATAAATGTTGAGGTTTGCGGGTAACAGACAGGTATTCTTGGAAAGAGAAAGGAAGCAAGTAAGATTGTTCAAGTGATACCCAAAGAGGGGGAGCTAGTGAAGAGTTTGAGATCCATTTGGAGGTTTGACGTAGCAAAAATGCTTTGTGATATTTAGAAAAATCAGGGAAATTTACTCCTCTTTCTAGTTTCAGACGCATGAGCTTTAGTAAAGACATGCAAGCTTTTTATTGCCCCAAAGAAAAGAAGAAAGTATGGAATTAATTTTCTTAAAGGATTTAGAGGATATAGCAATTGGAATATTAGAGATGATGTAAAGTATGATAGGTGATAGCATCATTTTGATAGTATCTAGGCGGCCCCACCTTGAGAGATAAAGAGGATGCCATCTATCCGTCAAGGCGGGCAACCTTAGTAAACATTTTTCCATGTTCGTGGAAATGGAAGTTTTAATTGACGGGGTAAAATATAACCCCAAATATTTTATGTGCTTAGAATTCCAGGTGAAATTAGACCTAGTAAAATCATCTTTAAACGTAAATTTGGTTAAGGGTAATATATCACATTTATCATTATTTAATTTAAAAGCAGAAACAAAAGAGTAGAAAGTTACTTCTTGTAGAAAAGCAGGAAGGGAGGAGTGGGGATTCGAAATAAATAACAGAATATCGTCAGCAGTAGCTGCTAATTTAACTTGTATCTTATTAGACTTAAAACCGTGTATTTTCTGGTTTTGACGTATTTTAGACAGGAAAAGTTCCAAAGCTAGATTGAAAAGAAAAGGAGACAAGGGACATCCTTGCCTGACCCCTCTGCCTAAGGTAAAATACAGGGATGATATGCCATTAACAAAAACTGCTGCTTTAGGGTTCGAATAGAGAAGAGAAATCAAAGATGTAATTTTTGGACCAAATCCGAACCATTTAAGAGACTGAAAAAGGAAAGGCCAATGGACCCTGTTGAATGCTTTCTCCGCATCTAGTACAATTGCGGCTAGGAGTCAGATATGTGGGAGGTTTTGGATAGAATGTCGAAAAATAAGCGGGTATTGTCTGTGATAAAGCGTCCCTTAAAACCAGATTGTTCCCTACCAAGAAGATCCAGCAGGAAAGAATCCATCCTCAAGGCTAAGGCTTTGGAAAAGATTTTATAATCGATATTTACTAAGGAGATGGGTCTATAATTTCTACAATGATGCAAATCTTTACCCTCTTTGGGAATGAGGCAAATCAAAGCTTCCCAAAAAGTTCCAGAAGCTTTGCCAGTATGTAAAAATGAAGATGTAAGAGCTGTCAATTTTGGGAGGAGCAATTGAGAAAAATGTATAAAGAATTCTACAGTGAACCCATCTGGCCCTGGAGCTTTATCTTTTTTGAGTGTATGTAATGCTGTTTGCAATTCATCATGTGAAACATCTAACTCTAATGGGTCAAAGTTTAGTTGTGTATCGAAAGATGTCTTTATAGTGGAAAGGTAATCTGTAATTTCAGTATCTAAAGGTGAGGTATCTGGTGTATATAAAGATTTGTAGAAATGGTGAAACTCTTCTAAGATCTCTGAATCTTTATATTTGAGATTCTGTTGAGTGTCTAGAATTGATTCAATATTAAGTCTATTGTGTTTGACCTTGAGATAATTTGCAAGTAGCTTGCCTGATTTATTCTGACCTCCATAAAATTGTGCGCTGGATTTTAATAGATATAATGAAGCATTGTCTGTAGATTCTTTATTGAATTCGAATTTGGTGGCTATGAGTTCAGATAAACATTCTTTTGACCTAGAAGTATAGTAAGAGTGCTCCAATTACTTTATTTTGCGAAATGTTCAGTAGCAAGTTTATGAGCATTGTGTCTCTTCTTTGAGACATAATTAATGATGAAGTCCCGAGCAGCCGCCTTAAAAGCGCCTCAAATAGTACAGACAGGTAAATCATCCGATTTATTAAAATGAAAGTATTCATTAAAAAAAGAGGTAAAGGAGGAGGTAAATGTAGGGTCTAACAGTAGAGAGTTGTTAAAATGCCAACGCTTAGGTAAATTAGGCTTATTAAGTAGGTCTAACAGAATTGAAACTGGAGCATGGTCTGAGATTAAAATAGAACCGATGTCAGCAGATTGTAAGGACTGTGAAACATTGAGATATAAAAAAATAATCAATGCGTGACTGGGTCTGATGTACCGGGGAGAAATAAGTAAATTCTCTTAGGGTGGGGTTACAAAGTCTCCAAGCATCCAATAGTTTTCGCTGCTTGATGGTTTGTATAAAAAGCTTATGGGCTTTATTCGGTGTGAAGAAGGCTGAGGAATTGCAATCAATAAAGGGATCTATAATCGGATTACAATCCCCTGCCAAAATAAGGTTATCATGAGAGCATTATAGAAGACTTTTTGCAAGGTTGGTCCAAAATAAAGAATCACCAGTAGTTGGGGCATAAATGTTAGATAGGGAAAGTGGAACTTTTCCAATCATCAATTCAGTAAACGGCCAACGCCCCACATCATCAAATTCCTGGGAGATTAGCTTAACACAGAGAGATTTACTGCATAAAGTAGCAACTCCATTTCTCTTACCATCTCCTGGAGAAAAAAAACTGTACCCACCCAATCGCTTTTTAATTTTAAAGATTCACTTTCCGTGAGATGTGTCTCTTGTATTAGAGCTATGTCAGCTTCTAACTTAGAAAAATGCGTTAGAACACGCTGGGGCATATTCACAAGGACTTATCGCCGAGTTATCGCCACCCTAACGCAACAAAAGTGCAGATAGATTTAACGCCCCATTCACAAGCGGGTGCAAACTGCAGACAACGCATGTATTTCCGCGATAACTGCCGCAAAATTTACGTCAACGGGTGACACCACCAACTAACCCTAATGAGAAGCAGAGTAGGCGTTCCCGTGCAAAAACACACGAAAACACCACTACACCACTTTCACAACGAACTGCCAGATCTGCGATGCAAACCAAAAACAGGCGATAAGCCGCGGTAGCAGCAGCGATTTAACACCTGCCTTCTGCTGGTGTTAAGCAGGACGACTACCTGCAGCATGAAAGGTAGCCCAGCCCCGAGCCACATCTGAAGACCCACAGATGCCATGGAGACAATGATCATGCAGCTCGGAGACCCATGAGGCCCACAACACCCACCGCCACCACCCCCAGGCCTGCCACCACCACCCCCAGGACCCGGACCCGCCCTCCCCCCGGACCACCACAGAGGCAGCGTACACAAAGACAGTGGACACACTGTAAACGCACCAGCCGCACAGACCTAACGCCAGAGGAGGACAGTGCCCACAACAGGCCCAAAAGGACAACAATCCCCCGCATCCTGACCCACATCGCCCACCGGCTGACGGCACCAACACAGCGGACAACAAACATCCCTCTGCAGACAAAGTTGCTGGCTGTGCTGCACCTGTTGGCCTCTGATACATTCCAACCAACAACTGCCAGAGTCGGAGGAGTCTCACAGCCAGCCCTATCCAAGTTCATCACACCTGTCCTGGATGCCATCATCAGCCTGGTACCCCAGCACCGCCACGTCACCCACACTGCGCAGGAGCAGCTGGAGACCAAGCAAGGCTTCCACGCCATAGCTGGATTCCCTCACATGTTGGGGGCAATCGACTGCCCACATGTACCCCCCCTGCCGACACTGCACACGACTACCCCAACCAAAAGCTCACGCATACCATCAATGTGCAGGCAACAGTGGACCACCGGGGACTCCTCAACAATGTTGTGTCCAACTCCCCAGGCAGTGTGCATGATTCCCACATCTCCCGACAGTCCATCATCAACCAGCACTCCCAGGATGGCACCTATGGAAATGCATTGCACGTTGGTAAGTACCAAATGAACACATCACACACCTCCACCACACAGTCATGCAACTCACAACACTGGCAATGGGCACGCAGCAGAACTACATGCAACATGCCACACAACATGCCAACCGACCAGACATGACAACACAACACCATTGGGAACCTGTGCTTGCCATGCACACAACCCAGCCACAGCATGGCACCACAGCCACACAATAGCAGAATCTGAGGAGAGGCGTGGAGCAGGCATGTGCGAGAGCGGCAAGTGACTAATCAATGAGAACCTACCCAATGCCATGTGTGGCGTGGATGTGCCGGACAGACTTCAGTGTGCAAACCACGGAAATGGCCATGTGGACATCAACTGCCGGTGCATGGAGTGTAGTGGCCGCTACCATGTCCCTACAGGCTGTGGGGCAGAGCGCGGAAATGTCGCACGTAACGTCCCCCCCTGAATGCGCAGGCGGAGTGGGTTGGCCCTGCGTACGCCTGGCCTGCGTAGGGGTGTGAATAAAAAGCCCGTCGCACTGGGCGTGGTTCTCTTTCGGAATGGCCAACGAGTCTGCCAGGGCGGCGCCTCTCAGTCCGTCACGAGGCCGGCGCCGTGCGCAGCGGGGCCTGCGTCCCTGTGCGCCTGCTGCACCCCGGGCCGCCGGTCCCCAGACCCATCATGCCTGCCCCAGCGCACCAAGGAGGCCCCGCTCACCTGCCGACACCGGCGTGTGTCAAAGAGGGCCCACCACATGCCGGTGCAAGCTCCAGGCCCGCGACCTTTGCAGCCTCCGCAGACCATCGCTGGCCTCCACGGCGCAGGCCCACAGTACTCCTTTTCATTGACATACTCCACCGGCGTACTCTTCGGCCCAGTTTTTGGCACATGTTGTACTGAGTCGTGACTTCTGAATGGCAGTGACCAAAGGTCTGTGGCAGCGTCCACATCACTATACTCCCTCCGATCAGTGAAGCAAAAGTCTGCATCGCAAGCCGGCGACACGTGGTGCCACTAACCCTGTTCAACGCCAGCCGGCGACACGTGGTGCCACTAACCCTGTTCAACGCCAGCCGGCGACACGTGGTGCCACTAACCCTGTTCAACGCCAGCCGGTGCCACTTGGATGAGGGCACAGGCCTACACAGCGGTCCAGTGGGTCCTACATGTGGAACTGTGTCCTGAGTTATGAATGGCAGTGACCAGATGTTTATTGCAGAGTTTTTATCACTAAACTCCCTTCGATCAGTGAAGCAAAGGTATGCATCGCAAGCACACGACACGTGTCTGTGGGCCCGTGCTGACCGCTGCCCCCGGCCTACACTGCGGGCCAGTGGGCCCCACATCCAGCACGTAGTCGTGATTCATGAATGGCAGAGTCCATACCAGTGAACGCATGGAGAGGAGTAAGAGGAAGATGCGGTTCAGTCTGGATGAAAGCCGGATCCTCGTTACGGTGGTGACCGAACACTAGCAACAACTGACCTGGTGCCACTAACCCTGTTCACCGCAAGTCCGCGTCCCGTGGTGCCACTGAACCTGAACTACGCAGGCCGGTGGGACCATCCAACGTAAGCCGGCGACACTCTGATGAGGGCCCCTGCTGACCGCTGCCTCAGGCCTACACTGCGGGCCAGTAGGTCACACATGTGGAACTGTGTCTTGGGTAAGATATGGAGGAGTCCACACCATTGGACACGCCTCATCGCAGGCGGCATCCCCTATCAGCACTGGTGCCACTAACTCTGTGCGCAATGACTCATGGGCACTCTCTGGTTGAACTTTGGTGGCGTCTGAGTCCATGGCCTGGGGGTTGTCTGCATCATCATCTGGCTGGGACGGACTTGGTGCCCGACATGTGACTGCTCCACTCATCTCCACCATGGTGACTGTTTCTGCGTGTTTCTGCCCTCTGCATCATGCCCTGGGGGTACACCTTCCACTGTCCACCGAGACACTCCGCGACAACCCCCTTTGTCATCTACGAGAACCTGCTCTGTTCTTGTGACCCAGCCCCAGTGCACCGCAAGTCAGCGACCCATGGCGGTAGGCCCGTGCAGGACGCTGTGCATCCGGGGCCACTAACTCTGTGCAGCTCAAGTCATGGGGCCTTTATGTTTGAATGGTTGTGTCCTTAACGTGGGAACACTGTTGTCGTTTTTTGACTGCACCAGGCACTCTATGATGGCTGGTGTACACACACCCCACACACATCCAACACAGGTGGCACTCGACATGTGAGCCTGCTAATAAAAGTGGCCGGGCGCACGTGCCCGTAGCCATTCCCACCATCTAAGCAAGTGTGTCCGTGTGGTCATTATGTCAGCATGATGGGCCGGAGCCCTGCAACATCACAGTGTGCTGTCATCAGCGGAGGAGACCATGTCACCTCAGCAGTGGCTGAGACCTTGGACATGTAGCATCGCCCGCCCCCCCTGCATGCACAAGCGGTGTGTGCTGGTCCGGCGTACGTCAGGTCAGCGCAGGGGTGTGCTGATTCGGCAGGGGGATCAGGGCGTGGCTCTGGTCTGGCCTGGAACAGGATGTGCGGTAATTGTGTCTTTGTGTTGGGGTGTTGTCGCCACCAGGGCCACAGTAGTCGATGTTGCAATGTTGCATGCACCCGGAGGGCGGGCCCGCACGTACGGGGAAATGTAGGAGCGCAAGCCCGCTCGGGGTCTTGGCACATGCATGCCAAGTGTCATGTGTATCAGTCCTGCGGCGGCATGAGTCAGGTGCCTAGCCCCAATCGCAGCACGATCACAGCCAGCCATGGACTGTACACCTGTGTCCGCCCTGTCCGAACCCTTGGCCTACACTCACGTGGCCGCACACCCTCAACGGCCAGCTTAAAGGTGTTGTTGGCATGCCGCTGGACATGTGCGGACAGGCATGACGATGGTGTGCCGTAGGAGTGCACGTGATACAACCGCGCAGCCCACACATGTGTGGGGGCTCGTGGGAGGGAGGAGCAGCTGTGAGGCAACGTAACACAGTGGGGCGCTCATGTGCCACGTGCTAGGCATGTCATCCATGATTCCCTGGGTCGCAGACATCCCACCCCACCCACGACAGGCTTCTGTACATCTCCTGTATGCATGCAGATGGTGAAGTTACTGTAGGGATGAAAGGTCCTTTGTCTGCACTATCGGGCGGTAGCACATCTGCAGCTCCTAGATGGGACTTGCATGTGCCCAGCACCCCCTGACAGATACGATAACATTTGCTGGCGACTCCCACACTACGCACTGCCGGACGTGAGACCAACGTGTACACATCCCACACGCAGAAGTCCTTAGTCGCAGTTATTGTGCGTGAAATGGCCTTCACACATACTCCCACCACACCCCAGGCCTGCACCCAATGCACACAGACACTGCTCATTGCTCCGAGCTGTGGCATTTCATCCACAGGACTGGCGCAGGTCAGCACAGTGCCGCTTCAAGCAGTGCCACTGACGCAATGGCAGACCATCCCGGACACATGCTCTACTCCAGTCACGTGGACCTGTACCGTGCACGTCTGCTGCATGTACTGGCAGCACTGCCATTGGCAGTGCTGCGGATCAGTTACAGGCTGAGCTTCCGCCTTGCCAACGTCACCTGCGTTCAGCCTGTGTTGCATTGTCGCTCGTGCATATTCGAGTGGTCCATGGATGTCTGCCTCTCCAACGTTACGGTAGCTGACCTGGATTTTGACGAGTGTGTGCGCCCCCTGTTGGCCCACGACCAGGAGTGTCACCGTGATGCCCGTTTATGGCATGCCTGGATGTTTGGCATGCATGCTGGCAACTGGACCTGGGAGATTGCACGAGTTGTCGTGTGCAGTGACCACATTGAGCCGCTCCCCGATTGGGGCCAGGGGTTGGAGTCAGCACATCTGTCCGGGACAGCTGTTGGGTTACGTCACGGACATGTTAGATGTGGTGGACAACGATCTCGCATTGGAAATGTTGGCCTACGCTGCTGCACTCGCGTTCATGGACGAGTGACAAGGTACCTGCAGCCAGAACTGCATGTGACCCATTGCACGTGTCCCGACGCCTGGTTGCATGTTGGGAATCTGGTCACATGTCCCAAGACGACAGTGGACATGGCTGCATTGGCCTGTACTCCTGATCCATGCGCGGACAACCAACGCGGGTTGGCAATGACTTGTGTTGGTGATGGACTCCCCTGGGGTGGACATGGGCGCTTTCCAACGTTCCTCATTCAGACATGCTGCTGCATTGGTCTGCATGTCGTGGCACTTCCCTTGGCCGTACTTACACGCAATTGTTGATAAAGTTTCCGCACGTTCACTTGTCTCCAAACTGTGTTGAGTGTTTATTTGTATGCCAATGTGTGTGTCATGGCCTATCTGGGTCCCTGCCTTACATGCATTGCTACCCCATCAGGGCTGTGGGTTGGTACTTGTGCATTATCATGTCCCTGTTTCGTGCTTTGCTAGATGCGTATGGCCATTTACCGGCCACAAGCGGGTGCACTTGTGTCCTGTGTTCGGTTGTGCAAATGTTAGTGTTTGTACCACATTGTGTCCGATGTTGGGGTACTCTGCTTCCTATGTGTGTGTGCTGCATTGTGTGTGAGTTGGCCCTTCAGCTCTGATTTGGCTCACCCTTCTCCCTTTCAGGCAGTGTGGTTTTCACTTCTGTGCTTGTTCAGTGGTGTGGTATTGCCGACTTGTGTGACTTGTGCTCTTGGTTGGTGTTATTCCTCTTGGGCATGGTTTGTCTGCAGTTGTGCTGTGCTTAATTGTGCATGTGTGCCATTGTGCCCATCTCCCCCCGTCCCCCCAGTCCCTGGTCGTCCCTCTTCCTGTTGCTGTTGTGTCTGTTGATTTTGAGCAGTTTCCGGTCCCCGACTCCTGCCACCATCTCCAGACTGATGTGGTGGACACCATTTCCTCCATGTCATCCAGCTCCTGGTGTGGTGCTGGACTCCCACCTCCGGTGTGCATTGCTGCCTTCTGGTTGTTGCCGTGTTTCTGCTTGTTTGTGCGTTTCGCATCATTCCAGCTGTTCTGGTTTTCTGCCATTGTCCTCCTCCGCTCTCCGGCTGCATTCACCTTGTCCACGATGGCCTGCCATGTACAATGTTTTGTTACCAGTGGTGCTTGTGGGGTTGTGTACTGGCTCCGACTGCCTCCATTGTGCTTCGCTGTTGTTTTCTGTTTGGTTTGTCTTTCTTTTTCCTGCTTTTGTTATGCTTATTCCCGCCTGCCGTATGTGTGTCGCGGGCCTGGCGCTGCTGATCGCTGCTTTCCTCCTCGCGAATGGGCTCATCGCATGTTTTTTGGTGTTGGGGTTTGTGTTTTTATCTCCGTCGCGGTGGTTGTATCGCGGACATTGGCCGCGGTTTCGGCAACCTATCGCATGGTACCGCCGTGTTGTGAATTCCTGGTTAACACAGGGTTATTTTCCCGCGATAGACTGCGATGTGTAAAGTTGCGTTAACGTTTTCTGGAGATGTTTAGTGCACGTTCTTGTGAATATCCCCTGCTGTCTTTTAATGGGAGAATTCAAGCCTCATACATTCCATGAAATAATTTTCAATGACATAGAAATTTCAATGTGAAGGGGAGATAAACCAAGTTAATCATGTTATAGGAATAGTACAATGCAAACCATATAACCACAAATAAAAGCATAAATATCACAAAAGTTGCTAGGAAAAAAATATCATCATAGTAAAGATCGAAAAACCAGAGAAAATGCTTATAAAAGGAGTATAGTAGGGACAGAAAAGAGAAAGGAAGTTCGAAAGGAAGAAAAGGAATAAGAACAAGAATAAAGACATACAGAGGAATACACATACCTCAAAAATTCCCAAAAAGGTTGGGGGGGGGGAAACCACATGGAAGGGTGGCACATCCAGACTCTGCAGACGGAACACAGGGACGACCGCAGTCAACGTGATGTGAAACAGTGACAAGCACATATAGTAGGGTATCTAAAAGGTAGAAACTGAGAAAAAATATCCAATTTTAAGCATTAACAGCAATATCAAGAGCAAAGCACAAGGAAATTACACAAATGCATAACAACACAATCCATAAGATTGAGAGAAAGGCATTTCTGAAATTCAACGAAACTCAGAACTATTAACTCGAGTGGGAAGTTAAAGATCCCGAAGTGTCCATATTTTCCATCTTGCAAGAATTTATGAAACCTCTCAATTTAATAGGATCTTCATAGGTGGTCGTGTTGTTTCTGTATGTAACCTTGAAGAGATAGGGGTGGAAAAGACCATAGCGAGCACCCAAAGAGCAAAGATCTGGTATCATGTTCAGGAATTCTTTGCGTCTGTCAGCCGTACTCTTGGCGTAGTCCTGGGAGAAAAACAAGGCGTGACCTGACCAGGAGATACGATTTAGGACTTTGAGGAGCTTCGTATACTCCAGAAAATACAGGATTACACCTCTCGGACGTCTTGAAGAAGAACCAGCAACAGGCATATGCCCCAGTCGATGTGCGCGTTGAATATTTAAAGAGGTGCCTTCAGGTAGCTTTAACAGCTCAGGGAGAAAATTCTTAAAGAAAGTGAGAGGATCGGACCCCTCCACATTTTCCGACAGACCAAAAATTCGCAAGTTATTTCTTCTATTTCTGTTTTCCAACTCTTCAACTTGTTTTTGTAGAAACAAAATTTGACCTTGAAGAGAGTTAATTTTATTTTTAGTTGCGCCATAAGAAGAGATGTTGCGCTCTACTGCAAGCAAACGTTCATCCATTTAAGACCATCTTTCCGTAAGGTGATGCAGGTTATTATTCGTTTCCTCCATGAAAGGGCGCAAAGCGCGTATTTCTTCAAGCAGGAAGTCCAAAGAAACCGGAGGAGGTGATTTTGTAGGAGAAGGCGGATCTTTTTTTAAACGTTTCGTAGAGGCTTTCCCAGAGGTCGTCGAGCTGGAGATTGTGTCTGTAGAGGCGCCATTCTTAGATGAAGAGGCTAAAGAAGCTTCCATGGCTGCAAATTTCATGAAAATCGTAGAATTTTTAACAAGTTTTTGCTTTAAAGGCAGGGCAAAAGAGTCGGCTCCCTTCAGTCTCCCCATATGGCAGTGAAACTAAAAGGTTTTCCAAGGTGCCATTAGGAGTAGGAGAGAAAGTACGGCGCTTTATGTTTCTAAATGCTGCTCAGTATATAATACCAGAAAGGCACAAAGGGGCGAGAAACGTGCCAAAATATTTATAAGCTCCATTAGCCCAAAAACGCTATGAAAAGCAAACCTTAGATGTTTTGGTATGCACCAATTGAGGCAAAGCTCTTCAACATGCTGTCCTTCAGCGCACAACTGCAGCGGGAAGAAGAGGCCGCAACCTAAAATGGTGTCCGCTTCTGAGGAGAGATAGAGCGCGGTCAGAAAAAAAACATCAATACCGCCATTGCGGAGGTTCTGCTCCTCTCCGAAATGCTGTGCCGGCTCGTCAGGAGGTCCACGGTGAGGAAACTGCTGGCTGAAGTCTGCGTCACCCCGACGAGAGCTATATGTGTGCCGCCATCTTCCTTGGGCGTCAAACCACACCCCATTAGTCCCTCGATTCTAAATTTGGATGAGGGCCCTTTCAACCTCAGTATAAAGACAGGCTAGAGTATCTGTATTCATATACACCTGGGACCACTTCACTCCTCTTCCATCACTGGTTTCATAATGGGTGGTATTATCCTACAATAATTCTGGTTTGATTGTAGGAAAGGAATATTATTCAGCTCAAGTGCTAGGGCATTATGATTATTATCATATCAATCAACAACCCCAATGTCAAGTAATTTTGGCCAAAGACCCATATCCAATAAGATATAGTCTATTCTACTCTTGGTATGGGGCCGCTTGAAGGTAAAATGTACCCCTTTATCCAAATCTGAATGCCTGTTACATGCTCATAGGCCAAATGTAAGCGAAATGGAGGCTAGTTGTAGTGCAACCTTATATCCTTTCTTAAGTGGTGGGGTTGTCAGACTTGGGATCCCTCTTTCCTCATCCTCCTCCCTCATAAGTTCCTGTACAAAATCTAGGGGTTCAAAGAATATATTCATGTCACCAGCTATGACGAGATGATTGTCTGGGTTATTTCTCTCCCAAAAATCTATTAGTCCTGGTTTGGGTTTGAAAATTGATTATATAGATTAATCAGTCTAATCTTAAAGTGGGCAATCATTGAAATAATGTCCACACTCAAAATATCTTCAGAGCTAAGATCAAGTCTCTCTTATCATGCATGCTGAGTAGGTCTTAATCCATATGATTAGGCCACCAGCTGGTCAACCAGATGAAGACGGTTTTGCTGCAGTACTGATATTAACAAAGCCTACCCTATGCATAGAAGTCAAAGCCCAAGTTTCTCGAAAAACAAATATGTGAAATTTATCGATAAAAGTTCCCCAAACTGGATCTATCATCTTGGGCTTGAGTCCATCTAAATTCCATGAAAGGATCTTGAGTTGAGAACTATTGTCTGGGACCTTCAAGTAATTTACTGAGTGCTGACCCAATCCGAAAGCCATCCTGCCAATCACATCCTCAAGTTCAACATATTCGGTGTAACCCTGTAACCCAGTTACTCAGGACCCTGTACGTAGGGTTGTCACTGTGTTCGTATCCCCTACTGTGACATTGGAACTCGCCAGTCAGTCTACTTCATTGAGGACTGAGCCTCCCTTACTAACATTAACCACATTTAGCTGTTCTTTAGTGTATGTTAAGTGGGTGTTTCCACTTCTGGCAATAGGATGACTATCTAGGGGTGGAAGATTGTACTTAAATTGTATTAGCGAGCCATCTGGGGGGCAAGTACACAAATCCAAATTCACTAGTCCTTCAGCGTACTCCTACCTACTTAAGTCTAAGACTATTTAATATAACTGTACATTCTGTAGGGAACAGCGCTTCACTTCCACTAAATCAGATCTAATCAAGGAATAACAAAGTCTATCATACCTAACCCAGTGAATTATTTAACTTTTTAGCGACTCATTATTTTATTTTAATTCCAGGGGTCATTTCGGCAGATTAGTCATGTATAGTATTTTTGAACTTGCCCCCAGTGAATGTGATCGTCTTAGTTTGCTCCCGCTCTCCTCACTGGCTCAACCCTTCCCATACCATCTCCTACCATTGGGGTTAGCCATTTGGGTTGAGGGTGCTTGAGACAGTTTCGTTAATCTCGTGTTTCTCCTTCCTTCATCATAATCGCACCCATTATCTACTTGGGATATGCTCTGATAATTATGTGTAGCTCCAAGGGAACTCTGACCATGTTCATCCTCCCTCGCCCTGATAGTCTCACCTTTTAATACATTTCCTGGTAACCTCCCGGATGCATGAGGAGGGACCTTCTCAGAAGCGATACCAACCTGTGGGCCCAGTCCACCCATTCGATCTCCTGGTTTATGCATATAATCATCCCCATTACACACAATTCTATTCTCAACCAACTTATGAGCATAGTATTGATTTAACCCATCCCCTCCACTATAGATCGTAAATACAGTACTTCCGACCGTAGGCTGCTTATTACAGCCCTAATTTGCACCACAAACTCTTTAGTATCATGCCAGGGATCGCCTCTCAGTCTTTTTTCCGAGTCCCCTTGAGTCACGCTTCCCGGCGCAAGTACATTGACAACATCAGTATCTTTGTTGGCAAGGGGGCTATATCGATTAGAACAAGGAATATCAGCTATACAGACAACTTCTTTACTGCTCCCTCTTTCCAAACTGGTCATGGTCTCGCTCTCTAAATTCATGGTGTTGACAGGCTGCACATCCATAGGGACGCCGGTTGGGTCATCCTTCAGTCGAGTGGTTTGGGAGGACCCCTGCGGATTGCTCTTTGGTTGAGTACTTTTGGGACCCTTTTTGAAAATTTCAGCAATTTTTGGGTAATTTTCGGGGTGATTCAATTTTTTCCCATTGTTCAGGATAGACACTACCCCTTCGATTAGACAATCTATCTCGTCTGTTACGCAGTTCTCAGTTTCATGGTGGGCAGCCCTTTTGCGCTTAACAGTTCCTAGTGGGCTATTTCGAGCTTTTCTTTTCCCCATACCTAGGAAAGTGTTGTAACTCAGTTCTAAGAGCAATCAAGGGTGCCCCCAAGTAACTTGCTGCTATGACACTCCCTTTACCTTGCACACCCCAATGCCCTATGTCAAACCCAAATTAACTCTCAGCCTCTACGAATCTGAGCAGGTGGATATTAACATTTCTGGAGGCTAGAGGCTCTTACCAGTAGTGTGATGGAGAAACCAAGGGGGGGGGGGTGGCCCTGCTCTGCCTCTTCCTGTCACTGACGGGCATAGGACGCAGTGGCGTAGCAAAGAGGGGCAGCCTCCTCCTGCTCTTACCTGCCGTCTCGGGGTGGCAATCATCCCCCCGCTCTTCAATGCGTCTGCCACGGGGCGGAAAACGCAGGGACCACCACGGGCGGCTTTGCCCGGGTGCGGCCTGAACAAGGAAGCGTGCTTTATATCGCTACAATCAGCGGCAGGTGATGGGGTAATCATGGACCGCCTCCTAAGGCCCTGAGGATGCTGGTTTTTGTAATCCCCCTCCACAGAAATGCAGGAATGCTGTTGATGGTCCAGCGCAGCAGATCAAGGAAGCGCACTTTATAGCGCTACAATCAGGGGTAAGTGGTGGGGTAATCAGGGACTGCCTCCTGTGGCCCCTTGGATGCTGGTTTTTGTAGTCCCCCCACAGAAATGCAGGAATGCTGTCGGCGGTCCCACGCAGCGGAACAAGGAAGTGCGCTCTATAATGCTACAATCAGCGGCAGATGGTGAAGTAAACAGGGACCGCCTCCTGGGGCCCAGAGGATGCTGGTTTTTGTAGTTAAGGGAGTAGCCAGACAATTTAAATACCCCACACTTTGAACCAAAGCTTTCATGGCACCAAGCAATTAAAGCAGGTCATTGCGCCAACTCACTGGAAGAGGTTGCTTGTCTCTTCCATTCAAATATCCACTCATCCTTCAGTGCACCCACTGATATCCACCATTTCACCTGTACATTCTGGCATTTATTCAGGCTTTGATCCAACATGCAGTCTGTCACCATTCCATCCATTCGTCTGCCCATCCATATCCAAACCTATCCATCCATCTTCAAATCTATCCATCAAACATATCCATCCAACCTTTACTCGCGATCTATCCTTTCACTTATCCATCCCTCCTTTCATCATCCTTCCTATCAATCATCCGTCCTTTTGCCCATCCATCCACCCTTTCACGTATCCATTCATACACCCTTTCAGTCCATCCATCCTCCCGTTCACTCATCCATCCATTCTTTCACTCAACCATCCACCCTTCGACCCATCCATCCACTCATCCATCCATTTACCCTTTCACTCATCTGTCTGTCCATTTACCCTTTCAGTTATCCATCCTTCCACCCTTTCATTCAGCCACCCATCTACCCTCCCTTTTGCTCACTCATCCATCCATTCTTTCACTCATTCATGCTTACAAACATCCTTTCACTCCTCCATCTATCCACTCTTTCACTCATCAATCCTTTAACTCCGTCCATCCATCCACCCCTTCACTCCGTCCATTCATCCAGCCTTCCATCCCTCTATCCATCCACTCATTGATCCATCCATGTATTGTTTCAATCATCCATCCATCATTTCACTCTCTCATCCATCCAGTCACCCTTTCACTCATCTGTCTGTCCATTTACCCTTTCAGTCATCCATCCTTCCAGCCTTTCATCCAGCTACCCATCTACCCTCCCTTTCACTCACTCATTCATCCATTCTTTTACTAATCCATTCTTTCACTCATCCATCCTTTTACTCATCCATCCTTACAAACATTCTTTCACTCATCCATCCTTTAACTCTGTCCATCCATCCACGCCTTCACTCTGTCCATTCATCCAGCCTTCCATCCCTCTATCTCTCCACTCATCGATCTATCCATTTATTGTTTCAATCATCCATCCATCCATCCACTCACTTACTCATCCATCCATCCATCCTTTCTCTCATCCTCCATCCATCACCCTTTCAGTCATCCATCCTTCCATCATCCCTTTTACTCATTCATCCTTACATCTATCCTTTAACTCATTCATTCATCCATGTATCTATCTATCTATCCACTCACTCACCCATCCATCCACCATTTCACTCACACATCCATCTACCCATCCATCCACCCTTTTACTCATCCATCCATCCTTTCACTCTGTCCATACATCCACCCTTTCACTTTGTCCATTCATTCAGCCTTTCACTCCATCCATCCATTTACTCACCCATCAATCCTTTCACTCACTCATCCATTCATCCAGCCTTCCATCCCTCTATCCATCCACTCATTGATCCATCCATGTATTGTTTCAATCATCCATCCATCCATCATTTCACTCTCGCATCCATCCAGTCACCATTTCACTCATCTGTCTGTCCATTTACCCTTTCAGTCATCCATCCTTCCACTCTTTCATCCAGCTACCCATCTACCCTCCCTTTCACTCACTCATTCATCCATTCTTTTACTAATCCATTCTTTCACTCATCCATCCTTACAAACATTCTTTCACTCATCCATCCTTTAACTCTGTCCATCCATCCACGCCTTCACTCTGTCCATTCATCCAGCCTTCCATCCCTCTATCCCTCCACTCATCGATCTATCCATTTATTGTTTCAATCATCCATCCATCCTTTCACTCACTTACTCATCCATCCATCCTTTCTCTCATCCTCCATCCATCACCCTTTCAGTCATCCATCCTTCCATCATCCCTTTTACTCATTCATCCTTTCATCTATCCTTTAACTCATTCATTCATCCATGCATCTATCTATCCACTCACTCACCCATCCATCCACCATTTCACTCACACATCCATCTACCCATCCATCCACCCTTTTACTCATCCATCCATCCTTTCACTCTGTCCATACATCCACCCTTTCACTTCGTCCATTCATTCAGCCTTTCACTCCATCCATCCATTTACTCACCCATCCATCCTTTCACTCACTCATCCATTCATCCAACCTTCCTCTCATCCTGCATCTATTCACCCTTTCATTCATCCATCCATTCACCCTTTCACGTATCCAATCATTCCTCCTCCCTTTCACTCATCCCTTCCTTACACCCACCCTTTCACTCAGTCATTCATGCATCTATCCATCCACCCTTTCACCCATCCATCCACCTATTCACTCATCCGTCCATCCATCCACCCTTTCACTCATCTATCCATCCACCCGTTCATCCAGGCATCCTTCTACTCTTTTTCACTCATCCACCCATTCTTTCACTCATCATTTCTTACATATATCCTTTTACTCATCCATCCATTCTTTCACTCACCCATTCATCCACCCTTCCTCTCATCCTGCATCCATGCACCCTTTCATTCATCCATCCATTTACCCTTTCACTCATCCATCCATTCTTCCTCCCTTTCACTCATCCATCCTTACATCCATCCTTTCACTCAGTCATCCATGCATCTATCCATCCACCCTTTCGCTCACCCATCCACCCACCTATTCACTCACCCGTCTATCCATCCACCCACCTATTCACTCACCCGTCCATCCATCCACCCTTTCACTCATGTATCCATCCAACCTTTTATCCAGGCATCCATCTACTCTCCCTTTCACTCATCCACCCATTCTTTCACTCATCAATTCGTATATCTTTCCTTTTACTCCTACATCCATCCTTTCACTCATAGACCATCCTTCCTCCCTGTCACTCATACAGCCTTGTATCCATCCTTTCACGGATTCATTCATGCATCTATCCACCATTCCAAACCCATCCATTCATCTATCCATCCATCCTCTCACTACTTCACCCACCCAAATTTTCACATAAATTATGGGTCTTTGTCCGCCGAGTTGCAGACAGAATAGGCCTATCAAGAACCCCACCCTTCTGTAGCTGTTAAGGCGGGGGGTTGACGACGACGCTCTTTGTAGTCCCGCCCCCCCCCCAAAGTAATGCAGGAATGCTGTTGGTGGTCCCGTGCAGCTGAACAAGGAAGCACGCTTTATAGCGCTACTATAAGTGGCAGATGGTGGGGTAATCAGGGACTGCCTCCTGGGGCCCTGAGGATGCTGATTTTCATAGCCCCCCCACAGGAATGCTGTCAGTTGTCCCGAGCAGCAGAACAAGGAAACATGCTTTATAGCGCTATAATCAGTGGTCAGGTGGTGGGGTAATCAGGGACCGCCTCTTGGGGCCCTAAGGATGCTGGTTTTTGTAGTCCCCCCCCCAGGAATGGTGTTGGTGGTCCCACGCAGCCGAACAAGGCAGCGTGCTTTATAGTGTCACAATCAGCAGCAGGTGGTGGAGTAATCAGGGACTTGCCCCTCGGGCCATGATGATGCTGGTTTTTGTAGTCCCACCACAGGAATGCTATCCTGGCCTCGCGCAGCGGAATAAGGAAACGTGCTTTATAGCGCTGCAATCAGCGGCAGGTGGTGAGGTAATCAGGGAAGGCCTCCTGGGGCACTGAGGATGCTGTTTTTTGTAGTTCCCCCACAGAAATGCAGGAATGCTGTTGGTGGTCCCGCGCAGCGGAACAAGGAAGCACACTTTATAGCTCTACAATCAGCGGCTGGTGGTAGGGTAATCAGGGACCGCCTCCTGGTGCCCTGAGGATGCTGATTTTTGTAGTCCCCCCACAGAAAAGCAGGAATGCTGTCGGTGGTCCACGGCTTTTACCTTAATGTGTAAGTTTGTATCTTAAGAAAAGGACACTAATGAAAGCAATATTAGACTTTTTAAAGTTGGATTTGTAGCCACAATCAGCAAGTCCAATATTATGTGATCAATTCTGATGTTCGTTCAAGTAATCATCCGTCAGATAGATATCATCTACTGAGGACAATGCTTCTGGGTCAATCTCTTGTAGAATTGACATGATTCGAGCCGCAAACAGCCCTGGGCTGTTCTTGTACCCCAAAGGGAGCCAGCAAAATCGACTATGTGAACCAAGCGCAGAAAATGCACTTAAGGCCCTGCTTTCAAGTGCTATATGGTGGCAGAAAAAACATGGAAATATCCAAGGTTGTTTTTATTTTTTACAGACTATATTGTTAATCAGTGCCTTACTGTGTGAATTTTTCTAACGCAAATGTGCGTGTATGACTATTCAAATGTCTGTAGTCTAAGACTATACGATAAGAATGATCCAGTTTCGCCACTGGAAACAGTAGATTATTTATCGAAGATGCACAGAGTTCTATTACCCCCTGGTACTCAAGTTGGGGGAGTATTTCTTTCACAGGAGCTTTTGCTTCATGTTTAATTGGATATTGTGGTTGCACTTGCAGGCTGGACCTTTTTGGGTATAATGTGATAAGGGGAATCTTTATCCCAGCCCACGTGGTTGCGGTATAATGCAGAGGCCTGTGCAAGAGCCCATTCTGATGCGTGGCCTTGTTTAACTTTGTCAGGGACAAGCACAGAAAATGATGGTATTATTACCTGCTCTCCTTGAGGGGCTGTTCTAACAAACTCCGGGGGACAATTGACCTCCGTAGAAGAATGCCATATGATGGCATTCATTTTTCCAGGTTATCACTTCTGATAGTGCACATTTTGTAGCCCTTAATTTGTATAGTCAAATTAAATAATCTATCCGGAGGGCTCACGCGCTGATCCGGGCTATTGACTTCAATGTAGTCATCAGTTGCTGTCGCCTCCAGATACTCTTGAAGATTCTGGCGAACTTTGTGACCTCTGCTGCGCTGTCAAGGAAACTCACTGCCCACGTCTTGTTCAGAAGGAGAGTTCTCAGTGTTTCTGTTATTTTTATCCATAATTTCCACAACCTTCTTTTTCTGAAATTGGGGTTTAAATTGAGGAGGTTTCCCTTCCTTTATTTTATTTTAACTACAGACGAGCGCTGTGAGTCCTTTTTTGGTTTCACATACTCTTCCTGAACGCCATCCTCTCTCATATCGTTTATCCGAAGATTCCTGAAAGGAACGAGAAGGACACGTATCAGAATACTGATACCTAGTAGGCTGTTTAATTTGTGCACGGTCATGTAAATTGTAACATTTATCAGAGAGCGCTGGTATTGGAGATCCTCCCTGTGATCTAGCTTGTTCTTTGGGTTTTTGTTTATCCCAGCACTTTTTAGAAAACTCTGGGGCCTGCTTCACTTTTTTCTTTATCAGAACTGCTTTTGGCAAGCTGTGGCTTATTAGGTCTGGCTCCTAATTCATCCTGACCTTTAAATGTTTAAGTATCAGCAATGATGATTAGTAGCTTGCGTTCTCGGTCTGTGGCTGCAACCTGCGTGAGTTGTTGGCATATAGCCAGCGATGCTGCCACCTCGGCAATAAAGCCAGAGAAGGTGTACCAGGTGTTGTGGTATAGACCTCAGCAAAAACAGTCCTCCATGTGGCGCAATCTCCTATCTGAGGTACCATAACAAGTGGCAAGTACATAGTGAAAATCCTATGTTTCTTCTGCAGTCCTGTAAGGGGAAACACAGCTTCAAGCTGATTTGTTTTATGGACTATCCAAAACAGAATTTCGTCCCGTCTGGAGGGGATTTTCCCCATAATGGAATCAATAGTCACTGGACTGATCGCCGGCATAGCTATATGTTGCTGTACAGCTTGAGCAGCTCTGGCCGGGGGGAGAGACTGCTTTGCACATCACATATGCAGTAAATTGTCTATGGCGTCTAACCAGACCATTATATAGAGTTCATAAGTCATTCGCATTTAGCGGAGCCAAAGGCTGATAAGGTGAAAAATGTAAATCCGTATTTGTAAAGAGTGAACTACTCACCCTTACGGGTCTCAAGGCACTGGGGGCCGTCGTGGAAATTAAGTGAGCTATTGCCCAGAGTCACATGGTGCTGAGCTGAGCTGCCTCCAGAGCCGGGGATCGAACCGTGAGCCCTGTGCTCCGAAGTCAGCTGCCCTGGCCGCTGCACCACACCTCTCCTCGGGTTTATAGGCCGCTAATGATGGGAATGTGACCCCATCCATACTGAGGGGACCAATACACACTATATCAAGCACGTGTGGGAAGGCACCTCGAAACCAATCCTGAATGTTCCAATATGTTAGTGGAATCTCTAACTGTTGATAAGGTATGTATGCATTGAGTGCGGCTGCATCAGTGTATGTATGGCATGTTAATGTTTGAGCATTAACTACAGGAAAAGTGACCCAGGAGTAATAAACTTCGATTCTATATGCCTCTTGGGCTTCAACCACGAATGTTACATCACCACCACCATTCTCCAGTCCATGCAATTATAAGCGAGAAGCTACAGCAGGTCTGCAGACAGCAGCTATATTAACAAGCACCATCTGAATTTTATATAATGGAACTCAGAGAGGGAACACTCAAACTGAGTTATCCTTTTAAAGGTTCAAGCTTGACCAACCATCAGACTAAATTAGGTGCTACCTAAAATGTTCAGGAGAATATAGCCCTAACACCACAGATGTCTCCGTATAGAGGTGAATAGGGAACCTAAGGCACACATAAGTATGACTCAGGAGATCCGCTAAATAAGTACCTGACATAAGAACGTTGGTGGCGCCATGTTATACGGATCTTACTATATAAAGTGGAACTGAGTATTTTGAAGACAGACCATCAGGATGTAGGGACTCTGTCCATCTCCCACCCCCGAACCTGCCTACCCAATTCCTGACTAGCTCACAGTGCCTCACCTGAACTCCTAACCGTCCCAGAGTAAAAAGGGATTTCGGTAACCTCCAACATGACACTGATCCCCAAGGGAATCGTGGAAACAGATTTACCCCTTTTGTTCTTTACTCATGCATGCCGGCGGTGATCATAAGAATATACAAAGAGAGTTTTCAATACATTGAAACTATCGTAGTCTTGCATAAAATGCATGAGCTGCAATTATTATGTAATGAAGCAGAATACTGTAAGCAGCATTATAAACATGGCAAAGAGAATAAATATTAGAATAAAACTATTTCCCTATCTATATCTACCCGTGCTCTGAGAGCATGGTGAGAGCATTTCCTGCGAGATCCCTGAAATTAGCCTTAGCCCCCATACCTGGATATTTATGGTAGCCTGGTAATCCCTCGTTCTGAGATGTATATCTAGCTTGCGCAGGGCTGCACGTTGAGTACTGCAGCCGTTCCAGAATGGTCATCACAGCCAGAATGCTCCTCTCTGACCCAAAAAAGTATATAATAGAAAACACTGCGTTAGAAATACAGCCCAGGGACAATGTGTCTAGATGTTAGAAGCTGTGCTGTTTTCAAATGAACAACATACTGATGCACTGTGCACCATATTAACATTTGAATGGCTGAGACAGCCTCCTTTTCCTATTAGGTATTATCTTTGATAGCAAATACATGTGGAACCCAATGGTATCTAACAGAATTGCTATGTTTAAAAAGACAATAATAGGGATACTGAGGTTTTGTAGACATTTGGGCACGAAACCCATGAAGGAGCTGTTGACCATTTACTCAGCAAAATCAGTGTCGACCACAACCAATGGGGCAGGTATATTGGGTATGGCAGAAGTTTGTGGCATTCAACGGGTTGAAATATTTCTTCCTCAAATAGCTCTTAGCATTCCCATGTGGCTCTGCGAATTCTAAACGCCATGATGAGCTTGGTACCCCCTACATTTCGGATAAAATCAAACTAGCCCCACTCTCGCTCTGGGGTTTCATCTGAGCCAGGGATTCTGCCCCACTAAATTGACTGACTATTGAGGATTGTATAAAACTGCATGCAGTGCTTGAGATACTTTGGCTAGAGTAGGTTAAAACTTCTCTGGAGGAGATTGGGTTATCTGATCTTTTTTACTCTCCCACATCCTGTCGTGATTGCCCAAAGGCTATACTTACAAAGAATTTTCTGGCAAAGGCTACCTCAGACAGCACAGCTGCAGGTAGACACAACCCCCCAGTGTCTATTCACAATCAGGTTACCCTTCGGGGTGGTACCCAATATTATTTATCCTCCATTCAAAATCTACAACACCTTTTTGTTCTAACGAGATTTCACTTTAATAACTTCCTCTCTTGTTGGGATATCCAGCAAACTGCTACTCGTTGTTAGACCTGGCCCCCTGCCCTTGCAATGGTGTATCCACTCAATCGAATTTGCATATAGCGTTCTTTTGCCCCTTCTATGAGATACCCAGGGAAAATATGATTTCACCACTTTTTAAACTTTTTTAATTTCACCAGTGCAGATTAGCGCTTCCGTTCCTCAGCAACTGGTCTGCTTTTCCATTCCATGTTTTATATGACAAATCATAAAACTGAGGAGGAATACAGTTTGCAGTTAGACGTTAGGTTAATAATGCACTCTTGTGTGGATTGTCTTAAATTGTGTGGCATTTTTAATGTATATATATTTTAAGAGATGTTTTTTACTATTTTTATGGTTTACCACAGATCTTTGTGAATTGATAGATGGTGGGAGTAAAATAAGGGTGGAACAATACCAACTGAATATGCAATGTTCATTTTTATCCTCTTTTTAATGAACAATTTGTTATTTGGTATTATTTTGGTATTATGACCCTTGCGATGATTACTGAATGTATTTTTATTTTTTTGATCTGTACTTACATGCTGCAGAAATGCAGTGAATAAAGATTTTGACTGACTAACAATGCACTATCTTTTTTTGTACACTCTGACCTTGTACAGTACCGAATGTTCAGACTAAGAAGGAAAAGGCTGGTGAAGACAAGCAACGTGTACTGCTTATTCCTAGAACAATATTTTGTACAAGCAAAATATAAAAAATAAGACCTTGCTAAATAGTTAGCCTAAACTGTCTAAAACGTGAAACTAGGAGGAGAACCAAATAGTGTCCAGAAGGTAAATCACTACATGGGATGATCCCTTTTAGGGCCCAGTTTTCCTCATGGCTCCGAGCTTCTGTCCTTTGAAAGTTGTGAAAAGGAACTGACATCAGCACGCCTAGGTGGTGCCTACATAGGCGCCAAAGACGTCACTTCCGGTGTGGACGAGGATGCACGCGGACTCAATCGATGCCACCTACTGGCGTACAGGGGTACTGCTCATGAAAAATCTTCTGGATCCCAGCCTTGGAAATTCCATGGTAAGGAATCTGTGGGGTAGATATAGTCTCTACTAGATACTGAAGGTAAGTAACTTGTTCTTTAGGGGAGGAGATCCCAGTTGGAGGGCAGGACAAGGTAGAATAGAAATTAGGTCAAATGTACAGTTTGTAAACATAGTGCATCAATCAGGGGGTTAGGCAGAAGGGAAAGGAAATACTGTTCATCCACTTTTTTAAACCTTTGCCCCTTCTTATTTTTCCTTTCTTTCTTCCAGTGCAGCCGGGAGTGAATAAACAACGTTTGATTAATAGTAATGAGGTTTATGTGGTCTAACAGGCATGGAAGATATTCTATGGATTATAACCGAAGGGGATGCTTCACCCAAAGAAATTCGGGTAGCTTTCACCAGCGGTTATGTACACCTTAAAAAAATGGGGGGATCAACTCTGTTTACCTTTAATTTTGAAATTCTTTAGTTAATCCTTAACAATTATCCATTATTAGTTATTACATTGAATTGAAATCGATCAACTCTCCTTATACTATATCACATCTTTTCATCAACCAATTCCTTCATACACTGAATTTGATGTATTTTTGCACTTTATGCCCCTGCATCAGGAGGAATTTCTTGAAGTAAATGCGTTATCTAAAAAATAAAAATCAGTTATAATGCATTTTCAAACATTTAGGTCTGGGACCGACCAAGTCATTGTTACTATGTGCTATAACATAGCATAACGAAAATGTCTTTCTTTAAACAAACAAATACTTCATTGAAAAACTATTTTATTGACACCTGACCCTGATTTTTAGTTCAACAAGTCCATTATGTTCCCTTTTGTAGCCCGTATTGTCCAGTTATCACTTCCAAATAGAATTGAGTACCTTCTTATCAGAATCTTTTATCATGGATACAGAGCTTTAAAACTGCCTGTAGTCAGCTTCCACTTGGGGATATAGGTGTTTAACCATTGAATTGTTTAGCAGCTATGCATTTTCTGCTGCATTTATTTATGCATTCATATGCATATGCATCCAGCTATGCTGGAAGAAAATGCTTTTTAAGGTCCTCCATTCCCATTGTGGCATGATAGTATATGTAGTTCATTAAATGTTCGTCTTAGGTCTTTTTGACCCATTTTGAATTTGTTGTACCGTTTATAATAACAAAAAGACATTTTGATTATTTGTGATCTTTATAATTCCCTATGTTTATTAAATGTTTTCAATTGTACAATTCATCGATCATGTCTCTCATTACCGTTGCAGCAAGGATTTTGTAGTCTTGATGTTCTGGAATTCATAATAGAATTGTTTGTCTCTGTATATGTTTTTACTCACCTGTCAACAATTAAATGTGTTAATAAATTCATATTAGCAGGTGCCTTCCAATTTATTTTTTTGCATATTCCACTGTTGGCTCAAGTTGTGGAGCTTATGACAATTCATTTAATAATAGCTAAAATGTCCAGTTTTGCTTATCATTTGAACCAAACAATTGTAGCCTATTTAATAATTCTATCCTCTAGAATTCTGTTTTTAGTAATCACTGTGTCACATCTCCACGCTGGAGTGGTATTTGTGCAAATATGTTGTTTCAATTGGACCAATTGATGTTGGTTTTCAAGGAAATGGCATGCTAAATTTGATTTTAAATTATGATTTTCTGTCATGGTTTTAAGCTTTCCAATCCTAACTGTGAGTTTCCACAACATTTGTCTAACATAGCTCTTCCCACAAGGGCATTTTAACACTTTTCCCTCTTCTTGATTAGTTCTGATACCCAGACTTGGGTCCTGTGCTCACCATGCCACCAAAGTCAAGCTATCCTGGCTGATGAGGGGTGATACCCTGAAACCATTCCTAGGATGCTTGTTTCCAGTCCTGGGAAGACCTGGCCTTGTAGTTCTGGCTAGACTGTTCCCATGGGGAGCAGGGTAAATACAGATTTGCATATGTCTGGGTCCAAACTGGACTGGCATGGTGAGCACAAAACTGATGGATTTATGCCCAGATCTATGTACTGGGGGTGAATGTTTGACATTGTTCAGCATTCCGTCCATCAATTGTTCTTTTTGCATTTGTCACCTTAAGTGGGATAGGTATGCCAGACGTGGGTCCTGTGCTTGCCATGCCATTGGAGTTAAGCTACCCCTGAAGATGTGTGGTGATACCAAAACTCGTCCTAGGATGCTTGTTTCCCATCCAGGGAGGACCTGGCTTGGCAGTTTGAGCTGGATTGTTCCCATTGGATTTTCATATGGCTGGGTCTAAACTGGAATGGCATGGTGAGCAAAAAACAATGGATTTAGGCCCAGATCTCTGTACTGGAGGTGAATGTTTGACATTGTTCACCATCAATTGTTCTTTTTGCATTTGTCGCCCTAAGTGGGACGGGTATGCCCAGACATGGGTCCCGTGCTACCAATGCTACTTGAGTCAAGCTATCCTGGCTGATGAGGGCTGATACCCCGAAACCGGTCCTACGATGCTTGTTTCCGGTCCAGGGAGGACCGGGCCTGGCAGTTCAGGCTGGACTGTTCCCATTGGGCGCAGGATCAAGACTGATTTGCATATGGCTGGGTCCAAACTGGAATGGCGTGGTGAGAAATAAAATGATGGATTTAGTCCCAGATCTCTGTACTGGGGGTGAATGTTTGACATTGTTCAGCATTCCGTCCATCAATTGTTCTTTTTGCAGATATAATTGTACTCCTCAGTCTCTCTTACAATAGTCACTCCCTGAATAAGAAAATATAACCCTTCTATTGATTGGACTCGAGTGAATAATATTTTCTTCTGCCTACTGTCAGGAGACTTGTTTTATGATTACTCCATGGCAAATCACCAAACCTCTCATTTCTTACTATATCCAAACAAGGAAAAGTAAATAAAATGCCTCTGCCTTACCATCAGTTGGAGATGTTTTCAACAAAACTAAACACATTTTCCACTACCATACAGAAACCATATAGAGCCTTCAAAAGTGCCTAATTCCTGAGCCTAAAATATTTCATGGTAAATATACATTCTCAGTTCATGGGAAGAGGCTGAATTAAAGTGTTATATTCAAGAAAATCTTGCTAAAGGGTTCATCACACATTTGGTATCCCCTGCGAGTGCATCTATCTTTTTGGTTACCAAACAGAATGGGGAGTTAAGGTCCTGTGTGGACTATTGGGAATTAGATGCTGATATACCACACCAAGATGAATCTGAGGAGAACTTATAATATATTGAGATTCATAGAGGGAGATGCGTGGTAGACTGCATTGAATACCAAGTTTGGGCATTACAAATATTTGGTAATGCCTTTTGATGAGGCAATTCCTTGCTACTTTCCAATGCCTTCTCAATAAAGTATTGAAAGTCATTTTGGACATATATGTTGAAGTGTATCTCAACAGCATACTGATTTTTTTCTAGTAGCTTGGTGGAATATCATGAACATCTTACTGAAATGTTAAGGAGATTATGTCAACACCATCTCTATTCCAATTTGGAAAAATGTATCTTTGAAGTATCAGAGCTTCTGTTTTAAGCCTTTGTTCATTTAAGACATTATGTAGATTTCCCAACTCCAGACATCCCGCCTCCTTATACCCTGATGATCCAAAAACAATCTATGCCTTTATGAAGTTTGTATTTCTCAGCAAGAAGAAAATCCTGTCATGATCCGAGGAAAGTAGGCCCACCGAAAACACCTATTCTTGCTGCCCTTGGATCCCACCAGGATTAACTCCACAGTGTATGATTGGGTTCTACAACCCACATTTAGAGAATTTGTAGTAAAGTTTTCAAAATTCCCTGCCAAAAAAACCTCCGGTTGAAGGCCCAGCATGCTCCCCATTGCTGCTCTCTGCCCATTGACCACAAGCCTCCTTGGGTGGGATGGCCCTGTATGGGCCGATATACCACCGGAGGTCAGCTGCCTAAAAACACGGTTGGTGCAGACATTGGTGCCATAATGTGGAGTCACAAGTCATTATCCAGTTCCTCCCACTCCCACTTGCCTCCCACGTCTTCTGCCAGGCGAGCTGTGAACTCCTCACTGTACCTCACCCATGCATAGTTCTTGAAAGTTATTTAAGCCTTCCTAATTACATCCATATATTTGAAAAAGGCTGTACACCACTCAACTGTCCAGTTCTCTGTATTCACCGGTAACCCTAGGCCACTTGGCCAACTTACTTCCTACACCCTCATTTGTTTCTCCCTGTCCCTTCTTCCCAGTCTTACCTGCCTTACTCTTTTCCTCTGACTTATCCTTGCTTGCCACCGCACTCATTTCTGTCCCTTTGTCTGGACCTGCCCGATGGTCCACCATGTATTTACCATTATACAGGCACACCACTCCATCATATTTGCCATTACTCCCCCTTGGCCCCATCTCTTAAGAAATCATATCAGGTCTCACCCCAGAAACAGACCTCTTAAGTGGGCCTTGCACTGAAGCCGGCCGGCCACCCAGCAATCGAGACTCCGGTTCTTTCACTTTCTTCTCTCTTGAACTTCTCCACACAGATTCCTGCAAAACCACCTACGAACTACAGCCGTGTGGCCGCCTTTGCATAAAAATCTCATCCCGCCATAGCCATTCCACCCTACTTTCATCCCCTTATTCCCAGTCTTTCATTTCCCCCTCTTCCCATTTCCGCTTTTCATCATCCTTCTCATAATCCTATGTCACCTCCCTGATCATCTCTTCTTTACCCAGCCCACTCGTCACTGGCACCTCTCCATCCTCAATGTACTGCTCTCTGCAAGTTTGCAGCTGACTCCTAATTGGAGATGGCACCCAAAACATTCCCCAAGCTCCTCCTGTCTGGTCCCCCGTCGCCATCCTGGAGCCGCTTGTGACTATGCCATTGCTT